>CM035801.1:16993342-17675842 GCA_020466265.1 Siphamia tubifer | reverse complement strand
CCTTTTCTGAATGGCACGTGAAGGGGGCGCCATAGATGTGGGCTGGACTTAAGCTCTCTATAGTACTTTCTCAATGTCACAGTGTAAACTATTGTGACATGATCTTCAGTGCAACTCTAGGATGAATGACACAACAATGGACACTAAGTCATACCTGTCAACTCGCCCACTTTCACCTTCTTTCCTGCAACCCTGTCATTTGTGTATTTTCCTGTAAATGTTTCATAATTTGCTGTTGCTTTATAGGCATGTCAACAGGTTTAATAATAAATGTCTTGAGTTTCATTCAGAGTGACATTAAAAGTCTTAAATAATCTTGGCTCTAACTTGCCTTTAGCTATAGAAACCCTGGTATGTGTATGTATGTGTGTGTGTGTGTGTGTGTAAGTCAAATGTGAGCTGTATACGTGTATGTTCTCTCTGCCTCCTCTGTACTATTCAGGTCACGTTTCTGTTGGCTCAAAGAAAACATTTTATCTATAATCGTCCCTTCATCTTCAGCCGAGGTGTGTGTGTCTGAGTGTGTGTGCGTTTGCATAATGTGTCTTTTCTATACGTTTGTGCGTCTCTTCAAGTGTGCGTGCTTGTGTGTTGTCTCCGTAAATACATCTGAGGCCTCAGTCATGGGCTTCGTCTCTCAGCATGTGTGTTGACGTTTGTGCGTTGATGGCTCTTCACTCTTTCATCTCATCAAGCGTTCATCACTCCATCCTTCATCAGTCACACCATCAGACGAATCACTCATCTGCGGAGGGTCCTGCTTTTAGAGGATAAGATCTCTCCATCCACAGACTCACTGTCTGCTCACACACACACACACACACACACACACACACACACATGCAAAAACACACGTATGATGACGTGGAATGTGATCATGGTGAGTTTCGAAGGCATTCTCGTGAACGCAGTGGGAGGCCTCCTGCGTAGCACCTACATACTGTATTATTCCCCATTTTCGTAACACACACACACACACACACACACACACACCCTCCAGCTCAATTCTGGTCACACACATACATGCACATACACACACAGTTTCCATGGTGACAGATAGGCAGCCATGCAGAATGAGTGCATAGTCCCTTGGGACATCTCCTTTGTCCATCTTTCCATCGCTCTCCTTTAGTGATGACAAGATGTCTCCTCTCTGTCTCTCTCTCCCTTCGGCCTCTCATTATGCATAATGCATGTGTTTGAATTCATAAGCTAAATTTCATCTAGTCCGTCCTGCGTCTTGCAGCACAGGCTGTCTTTGTTCCCGAACTCTTTCCTCCAGATTTACACACTGTGTTGCACTAAACTCTGTTTCAACAAATGCAACTGAGACTTTAATCCCAGTTGAGCTGCCTCGTCCTGTAACCTCGACGGTGTTGCAATAAGTGCAGTGTGTAGCAGTTTGAGTGGCAGCTCCTCATTATGACGGAGTGAGTGTGGTATGGATGGAAGGTGGGAGGGAGGGAGCCAAACACATTTGTTGTCCTGTCAGAGATTGTGAAAAGGCACCTCGTCACACTCAGTGTGTGATTGATGCTAAAGATGATCCCTTCATTTCCTGTGACTCACCGTCAGTCGGCATGTTGGGGTTTGCTTATGAAAACAATCACCGTCACCTAAACATTGATCCGGATAACAAACAGTGCCACCTTTTGTGGTTACTCAGTAAATATAACAGATTATACATAAAGACTGGACAAAGGAACCATGACACCTTCAGGAGTTTGTGTTCTGGTCATCACCACCTTATATGGAGTGATTTTTGGGACAAAATTAAGCGTATTTACAGGAAAGTAATCCGTGCACATTCAGGAATATACATGAGTATTTGGTTGTAGTTGAGCATGAAATAAATATTTGCAGACTCTAAATTGAGTCCATTTGTACTTAAAATGTGTTGTGTGTTTGATATTTGTTGGAATACGAATCGAAAAGTTACAACATCAAAAATTATATTCACGAAATGAAAAGTTACGAGTACACTGTCTTGAGTATGAATACAAATTTCTCAGATGGAAGAAAATGGTCAAAAATACGTTATGGCTTATGTCATAATGTCACAGGCATTATCCATTGAACACAGAACAGAGACAGAAAATGAAGTATTTTTAACCACTTTCTTCCATCTGAGAAATTCATATTTGTTATAGTGATGAGATGACTTCTGGACATGGGCAACGTTTGCATTCACACGGCATCATACCATGCTGGAGTATGGGTGGCCTGGAACTGGGCATCGGTAGTTGAGCATGGAATGGTTGCATTCACATGGACAAAATTAAGTGGACTTGAGTATGTAGCATACTTGGATACAGACTTTAGTAAACTGTGTAAAAGCGCTCTAAGGCTGCGTTTTCACTACATGGTATCGGCCCAACTCCACTTGATTCTACTCTGATACCAGGAACTATTCCTTGAGAGTGTTTCCATTCAGATATTATCATACCTGGATGTCATTGCGAGGTGCCGTCAAGCTCTCACTGATTTATTTTATCGGCCACCAAAGACAGAAACTTCCATGAGCGACCACGGTATAGTTTTGTGGAATGCCATCATTGCATTTCAGACTGAATTTAACTTACTGCACCACTGTTTACTGTAACTCTGAATCTATGTTTTTTTCTTTTTTTTTTTTAATGGTGGGTCGCACATTGATAATGCAATGACACAGAGAAAACTCCACCAATCAGTGTGTACGCTGCCGACACCTCACATTCTATGACCAATTGGTACCTCAGTTGAGTCTTCTTCTCTTCTTCTTTTGCTCCAGCGAGGGTCAGTTTATACTGTCCAAGTGCGTTGAGCCGACCAGGTGTACCAGATCTTTCCATTGCTGGCGATCTAGAGCCAGGTGCTCTGCATCCTCCACGGCGACTCCGTGTTGTTGGAGGTCGCCTACAATGACGTCACGCCATCGGGTGCGGGGCTTCCCTCTAGGTCGTCTCCAGCCTGCTGCCTTTGGGTCAAACTGGAGAATGGCTCGTGTCGGATGTTCTGGAGGTAGTCGGAGGACATGGCCGAGCCAGCGGGTGTGGCGTGCAACCAAGGAAGATGCTTGGGGCTGGCATGTGCAGGCTCTAAGCACTTCATTGGAAACACGCTGGGGCCACCTGATGTTCTCGATGGTTCTAAGAGCCCTGCTGTCAAAGCCATCGATTCTTGTGGCCAGATTGACGTTCAGGGGCCATGTTTCTGAGCCATAAAGCAGGATGGAGAGTACGGCTGAATTGTAAATCCGGAGCTTCGTCTTGCGTGAGATGGTCTGGTGCCGCCAGAGTGGTTTCCAGAGAGACTGCAGAGCGGATGCTGCCAGGGCCCGTCTGCGGTCGATCTCAGGTTTTAGGTCCCCGTTGTCAGTCACCATGGACCCCAGGTACACAAAGTTCTTGACAGGCTCTACAGTGTTGCTTCCAATCTGCATGCGAGGTGGGTCTGGTCCATCCCCGACGTACATGAACTTAGTTTTGGTCCAGCTCACTTGGAGACCAAGCCGTGCTGCCTCCTCACTGTAAATACCCAAAGCGTCTCTCAGCTGACTGTAGGTTGTGCTGAGCAGGATGGTGTCGTCAGCGTACTCCAGGTCGGTCAGGTGGTAGTTGCCGAAGGACACTCCGGGAATGCGCTCGCAGACCCTGGACATCAGGTGGTCAATGATGCAGTTGAAAAGGTCAGGAGCAGCCACGCAGCCCTGATGAACGCCGCTGGAGATGGTAAACCAGTCGGAGTCCGTGCCGTTAATACGGACACAGCTCTCTGCGTTGCTGTAGAGCACCTTGAATAGAGTGACAATCTTGGGTGGTGCTCGGAGGGTTTGGAGGATGTTCCACAGCAAAGAGTGGCAGACGGTGTCAAAAGCCGCCTTCAGATCAATGAATGCGAGAAACAGATGCTGGTCTTTTCTGAATTCACGGGTCTTCTCTATCAGCAGACGTACGGCAGAGATGTGGTCGATTGTGGAGCGATTGGGCATGAAGCCAGCCTGTTGGGGACGACGTCGGCTTCTGATCGCTGGAAGGGCCCGGGTAAGCAAGATCCTGGTGAAAACCTTGCCAGGGATGGAGAGTAGGGTGATGCCTCTGTGGTTTACGCAGACAAGCTTTTACCCTTGCGTTTCCAGAAGGGCAGGATGACCCCTCTGGTCCAGTCGGTGGGCAGCTGCTCTGTTTCCCACACCTGATTGAATAGGTGGGTAAGCCATTCCAGCATTCCATCCCCACCGGTTTTGAGCATCTCACCGGTGATGGCACAGATGCCGGGGGCTTTCTTGCTATTCAATTTTTTCAGAGCAGCGCTCACTTCCTCAGTTGTTACAGGGTCTGTGCAGCAGGCGTCGCAAGGGGATACAGCGTTTGCAGCCTCTAGGAGGGTGGGAACAACCGGGTTGGTGCTGTGCTGCAGGAGGAGGCTGAAGTGTTCCTACCAGCGCTCAAGGCAGCTGGCTTCAGTTGTTATGAGCTTGCCGTCAGTGTCTTTTACCAAGGCTGTCTTTATGCGTGGACCGCTACGGACTTGGCGCAGTAGGCTGAATACGCGGCTCAAGTTGTTGTTGTTGGCCGCGGACTCGAGCTCCTGGGCTTCTGCTTCCCAAAACCTCTCCCTGTCCTCAGCAATGGCCACATTGCGGATGCGGTTCAGTCGCCGGTACTCCGTCAGGTCACCTCGGAGCCGGGCCTCACGCCGCTCCTCAGTTGAGTAGATACCAAAAATCTTGGACCGAGCATCATGGGACTGGGTCCTTTTTCATAGTGGAAGCACCCCAAAGCAAGTAGAATGATGTGTTATACTATCATATATGAGGCCTTATCTGAATGGGACCATAATCTCGGTTGTTAAATTTTCATTTTGTGTGTAAAACTCAGCCTACCTTACAGCGACTCAAACATTAGTCAAAGACTCATCCTTGAGTGACACTGACAAGGTCATGCTCAATAATTTAGCAGTGAAAATCACTGCATCACTTTTTCATTATGTCACAGTGTAAACATTTGGAGTTGCGGGTTGTGGCGTCATTGTTGTCCCTGAAACTTTCCTCTGATCTGATGCGCCTCAGATTAGTTGATTTTAAAAGGTTGATTCCTGACTGTATTACATCTGTTAGTCATCTTTTCTCTTGTTTTCAAAGTGTAAATATAATACATAGGGAAAGAATTCTGTATGTCATAGATTTCTTTATGTTTTGCATTTGATGGAATATAAAGCAGCTAGAGCAGAAAATCCAGTCTTTAATAATAAACTGATTATGATGAAATGAGCCAATAAATCTTTTCACAATTTTTCATCTTGTGGAAATAGAAGTATCATTGAGTCATTTATCACTAATGCTTAGTTTATCATTCAATCAGTCAATAAGACCTATGCAACTCATGTCAGTCTGTTATTAACTGCTTTCCAGCTCTTCAAACCTACAATCCTCATCTTTCAGATTCTGGAGAATGCATTGCATGGCTCTGTTTTCATTATTCTGCATTCATAATAACATAAAAGATGACATTTTATTTTCACATTTATAGTTCAACTTGTGATTTTTCCCTTCACCATTTGTCCTGATGCACATAATTTCATTTCTTTACAATGAGGAAAAATTATAATGAATATTACTTAACGTCTGCACCTTTTTGCTGCATTATTGATCTTACATGTAGTATTGATATTCCAAAGCCTCAGCAGCAGAGGCAGGTTATATACCTGAACACACTTAAAACTACAAAAACCACCAATGAATCAATGCTGTCGCCTCAGACTGTGTCACTCACTAAATGAAGTATGAAGCTCATTGTAACACATCTGTATATCAGTGGCAGCTGCTGGTCTGTCAACGAGGGGAAGCTCATTGTCGGCTTACATCATAAACTTTGACAGTTTATTTAGATGTAAATTCTGTGCTCTGTTCCTTCTCAAGAAAATGGTCTGTGACCCAATTGTACCAAATATGTGTTTTTTTCAAGGACTTGACAAGGAAATGCTAAAATTATGTTTAACTGAAACAAGAAAATATGTTTTATTTGCAGTGTAAAAAAAATTAAGAAATTTTACTGAGCAAATACCAACAAATGAGTTGCAGCTGCCAAGTGATGATGCATATCAAAATATCTGTCAATCAAAATGGGATACCGCCTTTTGACTGATCCTCCAATCATAATGCGGAAGCTCAACATCCAAACCGACCAAGGCCCCGCCCACAGCTCCATTCACCCCCGGAGATGCTGTGTGTTCGGAGGTGGAATAAGATCGCGGCATTTATCCAATGACCATCGACCTTTTAGGTAATGAAAATCTCTGTTCCATTTTGTCCCATTGAAGTGCATGGATGCTCAGCTTCTACAGGCAAATACATTAAGCATAGACCGCAGAAGAAAACAGTGCTATGGGGATGTATGAAAAGAGAACAACATTAACTCAGCTGACTTGTGATAAGTAGTTGATTCTGAATGAATTAATCTTTGAGATGAACATATTCTAATGCATTTGTAGTCAATGAAATGTTACACAACCAAACATATTTGACAATTTAATTTTTGACATTTTAGTCTGAGTGAAATTCCCTCTGCTGTATATGGTATCAAATATTACGGCTGTCATTATGAGAGCCTGTTAAATAACACTGTGCCTTATCTTCTTTTGCTGCATCAGCTGATAGTTTACATTATAGTTGTACTTAAAAGATATCAAAGTTAAATTCCAAAACCAAAAATACTCATACAGAGAATCTTAACAAGATCAAAAAGTATCAACTCAAAATCACTCATAAAGAGGAGAAACCATAAAAAGGCAAAGTATGAAATTTAATTCACTGACCAGGAGGAAAAAACAGGTGAGAGATAAAGTAACAAAACAAAAAGTCAAAACTGGACAAAAGACAAGATTCTCAAAAACTCTACTTAATAACACTGTAAAGGGCTTGGTTCTACTGACAAACAGGACGGTAAAAGGGGAAATACAGACTATTTATGCAAGAGGTAATGAGGAACAGGTGGACATAATCAGGGCAAGAGTGACAATCAGACAGACAGGAAACAAGAGTAAAGGTCAGACTGGACAGGACACAAAAGGAATTCTATCAAAACAAATGACAAACAGAAACAAAACACTAAATAATACATCACAATCTGACAATAGTTCTGTTAGTGAAGCTAAACTAAGCTAAGCTTTTCTATTGTCTATTTTCTTTTGTGTTGTCTGTAGCCCTTACGTTGTACAGGGTAATTTAAAAAGAATGAACTGATTTCATTATGCAGTATTTTAATAAAGAAAAGCAATAGAAAACTCCAGCCGAGTCACAAGTATTCTACTGACAATCAACTTTTATTACTTGTTTTACAAATGTTCAATGTGTCCACCATCTGTAGTATGGACAACGTCAATGGGATAAAATAATTCCTCGCAGACGTGTATCAGCATACTATGTTCCACTGAGTTTATCATTGTTTTGATGATTAAGGGCATCGACTTTAGTGATTCAAAAATTAGAAGATTCCTATTTCAAATGATCACTAACTCATTCCATGGCTTTGACGACTGAAGCAATGCAATAATAACTAAAGCAATAAATCAATTCATTCTTTTTTAATAACTCTGTATTTTGAATCTTACAAACAATGTCACAATTGTCACAGTTTCGCCCGAACCATGGATCATCAAAACGGGAATTTATCATAGATAATAACATCACATAATAATTTTAGAACTTCAAAAGCCTCATAATCAAACATGTGGAAGAAACACTGATATTTCATCATCAAACTCTATGGTTGTTGTTTAGAACTGTGTCCAATGGTACAAACTACAACAGTGCTTCTCATTTTTATCACAGTCACTTTCTTTGACTCTAACAATTGGTTCTTGGCAGATACCTCTCCATCTGGTCACTTTCTGACAGCGGCCAAAGGGCCTGTCGGGCTAGTTTTTATTCCCTTGATAGACCAGCAGAATGACGCAAAAATATGTCAAACTACAACTACATTGTAAGATACTAAAATCATGCACTTTGACAAATTTGAATTGTTGCCTTACTCTGGTTAAAGTTGAAGTTTTAAAAGTCATGTAAACACCTTAATTGGAGTGGAATCGAATCAAACTAGAGTTAGAGAAGTCAGATAAAGCGATTCTAATCCAATTTCTCTGCGCATGTAAACGCCACCCAACCTTAACTACGACTGGCCTGGACACACCCCATTCCGGAAGTGACCAGAGACATGTCATGACAACACATATATTATGTGTAATAAATCAGAGTTTAACAATACGTATGAAATATACTGAACTGCTGCATTATTGTGGTCCATATCTTTGCTTGGTGTTGTTGTCCTGCTTTAAATCTGCCACTTTGGTTTAGTAATTTTTCTTCTTCTATGGTGCCAACCAGAAACATGCTTATGTGAAAGGGCATGTAGCACCACCTAGCATCTGGGAGGAGAACAATAATTTGAATTTCTCTTGCTGGCATGTAAATGAAGAGTTCTGGAAAACTCCAGTTAAATACTTAATCAGAGTAAAACAATAATCAAAATTTATAAGTGCATGTAAACGTACTCATTTTAAGATTGCTTGGGACCGCTTCAATCTTCGGCAGAAACGATACCAAAAAGTAGCAGCAAGTACCATTGAACCGGTTCCTTTTTCATAATGGAAACACACCAAAGTGGGCCATGTAGAGTAGAGTGGGGGAATACAAGTGGAAATGTGGCATTAGTCGACTAAATCCACTGCTTCATCATACTACTATGATGTCACAGTTACCATCAATACTGGGGTAAGAGCCACTCGTTACCAGTACTGTGGTAATACTTGATGTGAGAGTTTCACCAGCAGAGACGACACGGCATCGCATCCGGTGAGTGTATTGTTTCTTCTTTAAGCTAGAATGCTGGGGGAAGTACAGACACTGAGTTCTTTCTTCTCTTTCTCTCTCTCACACCTGTTTTTTTTTTCTAATTTTTATAACCTACCTTTCATACCAAGTCTGTTCATGACTAGTCACCTGGTGTCCCCTTTCCCCCCTCCCCCCCTGGGGGGAGTGGTGGCTCTCTTGACAGTGTCTGCATGGGAGCCATGGACGACAGGATCTGCAGCGTCTCGCCTTCGCCAACCTGTGACCCCGGACCCCCGCCCCTGCCTGTCTGGACCAGCCCCCCCTCCTTCATTTATAAATGGATGTTCATCTATAGTCTGTCCGTCCATGGGAGTGGATCTCTCCTTCAATGTGGTTCTCCTCAAGATTTCTTCTTTTTCCCACTGGGTTTTGAAGTTTTTTCTTGCCGACAAGGAGGGTCTAAGGACAGGGGACGCTTGGGACTTTTCATATATCTCTGTAGTTGATTGTGTTTTTGTAAAGCCCTGTGAGACGACTTTGTTGTGTTTTGGGGCTTTATAAATAAAATTGAATTGAATTGAATAGTTAGTAAAATCAGGAGCAAGGACTCCCCAATTATTGATTTGGTGCATGTGTATCTGATTGATAGGGGAGAGGAGCAACCAAAAGCCACAGAGGTGTGGGATGGCGGGGGGGGCTAAGCAGGCGCGGCAGTCTGCGGAGTGGTAGGTGTTGTTCCCAGTTATATAGAAACGCTTGCAACAAAGACAGACAGCGAGGGGAGTTAGCTGTGTGGATACAAGCTAGGAGGGGAGTCTGAGTGCCTCCTGTAGTTAGACCAGGTCTCATTCTAGAGAGCCCTGAACTGCCATCGCCCCCTGTGTGACTCTGCTGCAACACTGATGCTGCTGCCTGTTACAACAACGATTCTGTTGCCAGCCGGCTCTGAGTTTCACATCCAGTCAAACTGTTTCCCTGGGGAGTTGCATGGTACAGACTCAGACCCTGGGGGGGGAGGCTGTCATGCTGGCTGTGTAGGAGAGCTAAGTGCACTTTCAGAAACATTCTTTATTTTATATTGTGTATAGGATGCCTTATCATTTTGTTTTTAATTGTGTGGGGTTGAACGGTTGCTAGGGGTGAGTGACAAACTTGCTGATTGAACATTTCACAGTTCCTTTTTTACTCTTTATTCAGTTACAGTGGCTCTTATTCGAGGGTGTTAGCATGCCCAGGTGTTATAGTTTTCTACTAAAGTTTAACAGTGTGCAGTAGTTCTTTAACTTAACATGTCGTCTCCTCTGGTGTACCTTAAAGTAAGTAATACTAGCCTTATGTGCAGTGGTTCTTTAATTTGTGTACAGAGATTCAACTTAAAGGAAGCCTAGGATGTTTGCTCATGACTCTCCTTACCTGGTTCTAGGCCTCCCCTCATTTTATGAATTTTTCATAGTGATTGTTAATAAAGATTGTCCTTTTTTGTGTCCACCCTCTTCTGTGTGTTTTCCAGCAATTACAACTTACACACTACTACCACAATTATGCCATGTACATCATCTGAAGGAGTTCAGATTTCAATATTTATCTAATAAGATGAGAAAAAAACAAACAAAAAAAAATCACAGCCTACTCACCAGAGATGCTCTTTATCCAAAACCTCCTGTCTTTGTGCAGGAACACTTTAGTGACTCCATCATAGAAATTATCTTCGTATTTCAGTTCCATGGAGGCCAAGTTAATCTGTGTATCATTCCTTCATTCATTTTTCAAAATAAAACCAAAAATAAGACGACGAAACAACAACTTGTTTCTTCATTATTTGTCTCAAAAACCAAAATGAAAAAAAAATTTAAAAAAAATAATGATGTGGGGTTTTTTTTTGTTTTTTTTTAGTTTTTCATTTTTGTGTTTGCAGTCCACACACTGAACATCAACTTCAAAACAAGGATGAACTGCTTAGATTTTAGTTCAAAGGTCAAAGGTCAAGGCCACTCTGCCTTCAGAAATATAGAAGTAATTCAAAAATATCACCTAAAGGAAGTTTCTTGGTTCTGTTTTGTCTTGTTCTGTTTTAGGTACAATATCCACTCTACACAAAAGACATTAACTCATGTTCATTATATATCCTCACATTATCATACATTTCACATGTAAACATCACTGGCTATTTCTGCCAAACACAGATTTCCATTTCAGTCCTTACATCACATTTAAACATTTATATGCCCCAGTGAAGCTGTGATGTTGACTCCCAGACAATGTGAAGCCCCTTTAAAACAGCTTGAATAAATATGAACAGTACACTTACATGCAACAAATCAGTTTAATGATTTATTTAGCCTGAGGAGGTGGTGGTGTTGTTTCATGGATGTGTAGACTGATGAATAAGATAGTTTGTACTCTTATAAAGTTAAAATGCATTGGACAGATTGAAGACATGGACAACTGGACAAAAAGAGGCTTCTGACCACATTTTAGATTAGGAAAAAAAATACATCAGATAAGATTATATTAGACAATATAGATTAGATTAGATTTGATTCAAGATTTTTGATCCAACAATGGAGAATTTCAAGAAAAAATGTACATGCATAAAAATCCAAATAAGTATTTAAAGTATCAAACACTGATAGTGACATGTATTGCCAATCACAAAAAGGCACCCCTCATGTGTATTATCTATTATTCTACACCTTTGTGCTCAAATATTTAACTCGCAGCATGTTTTACAGAATTAGTTGATTAGAAATTACCTTTTTTTTTTTTTTTACAGATTTTTTTTTTTTTTACTGATTTCCCTATCCTTTATAAAGGCAGAGTACGTCAATGTTAGGAAAATGATGGGAGGGCAGAAAAAAATTTAACCAGGATGTGAAAAATACATATGGCTTAACTTTATGTCAGAGTGATGTATATAAATTTCCTCTATATATATGTCAAGTCTGAAGCAAATTGAAACTAAATTGATGTTTTTATAGATGTTTGAAATTTTGCCCAATATTTGTTAGCCTGGCCAGCCGTCTGTTTTTGTCAGTGCATTAAATACTGAGAAAACAGTCTGGAATTGAGCCAATCATTGTGAAATATGCATGATCTAAAGACCAATCACAAGTCTGCTGGTATATCGCAATGCATCGCAAATAAACAAATAAACAGCTCCAAATCTACAAATCTCTTTACAACTGTTATAAGAATTGTTGTGCGGATCGATCCTAAAATATCAACACCTCCAATACTGGATCTTTCTGCTCTAAAATCAATTATCAATTCAATATATCAATATTTTTGATATTTATATCATTTGATGTAAGGTATATCCTTAACAGCAGCACATTGAAAAGTAACTAATAGTGATGCGCGGTTAGGGGGTTTTACAGAAACCCGCCCCGCCCAAACCCAAGACGTGGCTCGGCCCGCCCCGCCCAACCCGCATGATGTCACGTATCGATAAACCCAACCCGCCCGCTATCAAGTATTGATAAACCCAACCCGCCCGCTATCAACCCGCGAGCTTAAATTTGTCTCTAAACTCACATAGTACATTCGCAGCATCTTTACCTTGTGCTTCTGTTGCGTGGGTCAAAGGACATGGCCCTCCACTACATATTTAATTGTTGAAAAAACGTTTCCTTTATTTGATTCTGTAAGAGATAAAAAAAAAAACAACGACGACAATCAATGGACACTGCGGCACCGTAGTATGTGTACAGAATAGCCTCTCGCGTGATCTCTCGTTTCTAAAATAATACACATATAACAATCATATTACATATTACACACAGAAAAACAATACAAAGTACAAGAATGATATAAATTGACGTTATTAATCTAACGGTCGGTTTAACGTCTCGCGCTCGTGAGACGTTAAACCTAGCCACTTGCCCAACCGTTATATTTTCCCACAAGCAGAACAAACAAACAACACTTCACAATCGAAATACAACTACAAAACAATTCAATACATGTATAGAACAACTCCGACACTTGCTCTTTACCTGTAAGAGATACAAAAAAAAACAACGACGACAATCAATGGACACTGCGGCACCGTAGTATGTGTACAGAATAGCCTCTCGCGTGATCTCTCGTTGTCTCACGAGACTACTCTTGCCCTTGACCAGTGTCACCAACGCGCCCTCTGCTGGTCGGAGTTTGCTACTGCACAATGACATACACATATCATTCTCACCACACTGAACATGAACCACACCAAACCAAAAAAAAACATGCTAAACATTCAAACTAGAACAAAACTATATATATAGATATATGTATATTTTAGTTATTTTACCCCAACTATGGCCCTGTATGCCACACTTCTAATGTTAAAAGCATCATTTTTGCCTCCTTTCTAACGTCTCAATATGCACTCCAGCACATAAAATAGACTCCACCCACATCATCACTCTATAAAGCCAACACATACAACGTTTCCGTACAACCTTCGCATCGCCTGTTTTAATCTTCTCCCTGATCAAGTCCGACATTTTCACTCTTATCTCTGAGTGTTCAGGGAGATTTTGGCGCTAATAACAAATAACAAAAAGTTGGGATAAAACAGCATTCAAAACAGGAACTGACGGGCTTGCACATGCGCGAGCCGAGCACGTACGCACACACACACACACACACACACACACACACACTTCAGCGGGTATTGATCATCCCTGACCCGCCCCCACTCGCATCCGCAATATGTATTAATACTGCGACCCACCCCGCCCGACTCGCGGGTCATAGGAGAATTAAGTGTACGAGTAATTGGAAGGAGAGGAGAGACGAGGATGCTACTGTAGGTTAGCGGGGCTCCTTTCCGTTTCATAACACGGCTGTGGAGACTGCTCCATGCACGCACACACCTCTCTATCCTCCCTCATCGGTCTTAACATGGTCTGTAAAGATATGAAGGCAACCCTTTCCTGTAGATGGCAATGCAAAGGATGTGAAAATAACGTGGCTGTTACCAATTCATTCTGACTGGAGCGTGCCGCCTCTCATGGAATGAAACTGCCGATGTCAATTGAGTTGTCTTTCATCATCATATTTTTTATATGTCGTTGATTATTCTTACTGAGGTTATTTTAAGTTGAAATATTGTATACCTTCAGTCTATCCATATTGTGCCATTTTTGGGAATGTCGTATGGAAAAATGCGGGTATTGATCGTCCCTGACCCGCCCCGCCCGCATCCGCAATATATATTAAATATAACCCGCCCAGCCCGCAATATGTATTAAAAACTGCGACCCAACCCGCCCGCCCCGCGGGTCACCCGCGGATATCCGCGGGCCAGCGGGTAGCCCGCGCATCACTAGTAACTAAACTATTGAGATGTTGTCTAAATGACAGGCGGTTGGTGGGACTACTTTTTCTTCCGCCTGGGTAAGTGCGTCATCCGTCAGTGCGGCATAGAGAGTGTTTTCAAAGGCAGGAGAGGTTATGAGCAAAAAAGCAAACAGACCAAAGGAGAAAAAAACTGTGAATGAGGAACAACAGTGTCAATGTTGGATGCTGTGTTATTTAAATGTTCATGTAACAATAATGAAGATGCAGTTCATAATAATTAAGAAATAGTTTATTTGAATGTTTTTATAAATATAATCTTTTTTTCAGAGTTCAAAACACAATTTATTACATTGTATGATTGTGTCCTCTGGTTCTTCTATTGTCTACTTCTATTTTCTACCCCAATAAATAAAATAAATAAATAAATACATTACTCTGTGTTGTATTCTTAAGGAAGCTATGATTTGAATTTTTTTTTTTTTTATTTAAAAGATATATTGTGTAGTCGCATGAAATATCGATATCGGTATCCCTGATACCAACCTGAAATTGACTTGGTATCAGATCGTAAAGGAAATCAAAGTTATCAAACATCACTAGTAGTTGTAGGTTGTTTACTTGATTAAAAAATAATGGTTAGGGGTTAGGTTGTTAGGTTGTTGGTTGTTTACCTGGTTAAAAATAAGGGTTGAATTCCAGATTATACCCTTTATTCTCAAGTTTCTCTGACAAAAGCATCACATCTGTCTTATATGTGATTGATTTACTTTGCAACCTTCATATTTGGATGCAAGCCCCACAATTCCAGACAGATTTCTCTTTAAGAAAAACAGATGGCTGGTCAGGCTAATTATACATAAATGACAAAAATAAATATATAAAAAAAAAATCATTAAAAATTGAACTTTGCTTACTTTTCCCAAAATGTAATCAGATCTATTCTGGGTCACTGGCAATCTATAAACTTTTGTATTTGGTATAATTTGGTATGAATTCAACCAATAGTTTTGCTGCTCAAGTGTTAACGAACAACGAAACAAATCACACCAAAAGTAATACCCCTTGCCTCCCCTTTGGGTGGTGGGTTAAGAAAATCTATACAGACTAAACATTGGCTAAACCTCATCTGACTTGATTCTAGTGTACTACATGTCATGCTTGAAGAAAAGTTTCATTTTGAAAGGTTGAAGGCCATGGTTGCCGTTGACAATTTTCGACAAATCACTGGATGTCAACATTAAACTGAGGTATCCTTGGACCATTGTCTGTCATAGGGAAAAAAAATCAACTATCGAGCAAGGTTTGCAGAAGGTTGCATAGTTCAGCTGGGGTTGTTATGCTGTGGGTGCAGTGATGGAGGTCTGCACTCAGATTTTTAGAATCCTTTTTTTTTTTTTTTTTTTATTGTACATGCTCATTTACAAAAGCAATATGTGCAGTATCGATAAAGGCAGCCACCATCACCACTAACCCAACTGGCTGCCATCAAGTTACTCACTATGTCTTCATTGCTCAATCACCCAGCAAAATGCAACAACACAAAATGTTGTAACGCTAGTTCAAGATTGTCATGTTGAGATTGGAATAGAAATGAGACTCCTGCGAGGTTGGGTGCATCGAAACAGACAGCTGTTGCAATGTGGAATGAAGTCAGCTTTCCAGTGTGGTTCACTGGACTGAACCGCTTACGGTAGAAGAACGAGAAGATGATATGAATGCAATGTGGGAGGTGAAAGGAGAGCGAGCAGAGGTGGATAGGTGAGTAGTCGACGACCTATCTGAGGGAGACGTGCAGGGGACTGATGGGTGGACATGACTAACATTCCCATGAGAGAAGAAGAGCATTTGAGTGTGTGGGAGAAGCAGACAAGTAGAGCGTGAAACTCCCTCATCTGGGAATTTCATCGTCAAGTCCAAGCGCATGTCCGTGCCTGTGTGCAACTTCTCCCTCACACCATCTTCTTCTTTCTGTGCTTTTTTTTGCTGTGTCAGTAAGTGTGGATGCATTACTATTCAGCCTGAACTGTTGCTCTTGATCTCATTAGTTACACACATATTCCACTAACAGCCTGCTGGGGCCATGTGGTCACCAGAATCACAGTTCTGACAGGCTCGACCCCACCCCCACCGCCCCCACCCCCACCCCCCACCTCAATGGGGAAATGTTGAAAATCTGATTACAGATGGAAGATGTAATCAGGGGAAATGTTAAGAAAATATCATGGTTTTAGCCCATGTTTCCCTGTTGCCCAGTGACTGTTCACCCACACCACAGGTTCACTAATAAATAAGTGTACGACTCCACGCTTTACTTTTATTGTAAGTGTGTGTTTGTGTGTACACTGTTGTGTGTGTGTCTGACCTCACTCCGTCCTTTGGCACGTGGAACATTTGGCTCTGGTGTTTTTACAAGCCAGGCGTTAAGCTGTCCATCAAATGCCAGGAAAATACCCTGGATCTTTTCCCTCCTATCTCACACACACACACACACACACACACACACATTGGTTTCCATGTGTCATGAGGACCGAGTTGGAATTAATTTATCATCATTTAAAAAAACTAAAAAAATATTTTTTAATTAAAAAAAAAAATTATATATATAATTAAATGATGAAATAAAATTTGAAATAAAATAAAAGTAAATACAAGTAATAATAATAAAAATTAAATAAATGGATAAAGTCAACTTTTCTTAACTAAAGAATTGTTAATTAAAAAGCATAAAAAAGAAATCAGATGAAATAATGAAATTCAATTAATTATATATTTTTTTAATAATAATAATGAAAAAATAAAATAAATTGGGAAAAAAGTAAACACATCTTGAAACCTTTGAAAAATACATGCTTTGCTTTGCACATGTTTCCCACATGCTTCCAGAAAAAAAAACAAGTTAATGTGTTTATAGAGGACATCATTTGGATAAATTTGTATAGTTCACATATATTTCATCTACATTTATATATAACGCTTGTGGGAACCAAAATTTTGGTCCCCGTGCTGTCAGAGGTCCTCAGATTAATGTCCGCATAAGGATAGGAATACAAGTATACCCATACTTTTTGGGGACTTCAAGAAAAAGCAAGTTAATGTGTTTATAGGGGACATCATTTGCATACATTTCCATACTGCATACAGATTTATATTTAACCTTTGTGGGAACCTGAATTTTGGTCCCCATGGTGTCAGAGGACCCCATGGCATGACTATGTAAACATATCAATGTCCCCATAATGATAGGAATAGAAGTCCACACACCCACACACAGTAGCGCAGTAGTGTTAGCCTCTCTTCTGCCAAGCTCTTAAACACGCTGAAACCAACCTCTGCTCTTCACAGCCTCTGTTCTACACCAGTCTTCTCTTCTTACATGTCTTCCTCTCTCATCTTTCTTCCCTTCCACCCATCATTCATTACTCTTTATATCACTCCCTAAATATCCTTTCTGCTCAGATACAGGCCAGACGTGTCATAGGGCCAGAACTGCCCAGTGAGACGAACCGTAACACAGCCCGCCCCGTCTGGCCTCACCACCTCGTATTGGCCTGTTGGATGATGTGCTTGTAAATGTAAAATATAGCTTGACATCATGTACAGCTCTCTATTACGCCTGCTTTTTTCAGTCCAAACGGTGACCACAAAGACTGTGTGTGCTTTCAGAAACGTCTTGTTTTGTTTATTTCAACTAAGACTCTACGTCAAGACGACAAGTGAATCATCCCATTAAAATAAACTGAAGGTTAGGCTAATATAAGTTATATTAGATTATGACTACTGTGTAAAAAGTGACACTGTGTTGAATACATCCTATGTTTTTATCAGTAAGTAAACATTCATTCCATAAAAGACATTAATAGTGTTTTTGAGAAAAAGAAAAAAAAAAGATTGATTAATTTCAGTTGAGACAGATTTGCAAAGACAAAGATTTGGATTTATTTGATACAATGATGAGTTAATAAATTTTCAGGAACATTGAGGTAAAAAAAATAAGTCCTGAAGATGATTTTCACACATTGTACCCATTTATTATGAGCTTCTTATGGACAATAAAAAGGTGTTTTAGACTAGAGGGGAAACACACTGTGGTAACAAAATATAACAAACATATTGAACTAATTGAATAATGGTCAGTCCAACATTTAAGCAAATTCTTTTTTTTTTTTTTTTGCCAAATAGCCCTTTAAAGGTGTCATTCTACTGAAAACCACTTTTCCACACTTCTTTTGGAATCTGATGAGTCACCTCGAGTTACCAACACATGCTGCTTTTGAAAGTGGTGTGTCACCTCCACTGGCTGCATTTACTATTAATAGAAAACAGACTCAGAAAAAGCCTGTCTGCATTACATCATGTGGATATTGGCATCACCCACGTGGGGTTAAGCCCATCCACGGAATGCGGGTAACACTCACCCCAGCCCGTCCTCCATTGCAGCAAATCTGAAGTAGCATTAGCATGAGCATCTACAAGAGAAGATGGCGACACAATTGCTGCACAAACTTGAAAAAAGGGGCGGAGCAAACTTGTTCATGTGCTCTCTATGGAAAGTTTTTAAAATGTGCGATGGCACGAAACCTAGTTGGATGCTACTCTCAGATGGTAAACACACAGAGCGAGAGGGATGGGGGGAGTGTTCCTTTACGCATTCATTCAAGCCAATCAGAGACCCTTCATGGATATGTATGCGGAAGTACCTGTAGACTCTGCTGTTCGAACTCAAGTCATTTTTCTACCCTCCAAAAACAGCTTGAAACAAAGCAATCTGGACCTTTTTTTTTTAAATACAACCAACAAACAATGCATTCAATAACAATGGTGATGTTACAATGTCAGTACCAGTGATGGATCCAAATACAGGACTATGACATGATAGACTACCTTTACAGATAATATTGATAAAAATGAGAATATATTGAGCGGGTGATTCCTCAGTAGGGTTCCGCGAGTGACCAGGAAGACGGAGAACCTCTTTTACCGAGGACGGAGGCAGAGAGATCAGGGTCAAAAATAGTACTGGGGTCCAGAAGAAGGTCAGGTCCAGAGTCCGAGAAATGATGAAGCACCAGCAGGGGAGAGGCAGGCTTGTAGTCGGGGACAGGAGTAAAGACAGAAACTGAAGAAACCAGAATACCAAACTGACACAGAATAGAATCTTGGTCATAAGTTGTTACCAGGGCTGAAGAATTTGCATTGGACCAAAAAAAAAGGGAAACTTATATACTGGGAAAGACAGGTGGAACACATCAAGGAGAAATTAACGAGGGGTGGGGAAAACACTGGTGACAGGAAACAAAGAGCGAAAGTGTGAACATGAAACACAGATCCCAAAAATAAAAGCCCAAACACTAACAATCACAAAAAGTACATGAAGACAAAAAAAATAAGACAAAACATCACACATTGAGTCCAGATTATGACAGGTGAACACAATGATATTAATGAAATATCCATGGAATGACTCCTTTAATCTATCTTTAATTCATTCATTGTCTGAAGCCTCTTTATCCTCACTAGGGTCACTGTGAAGGTGGACATGGACGTGTCACCAGAACCCATGCTGACATGAGTAGAACATGTGAAGTCCACATAGAAAGGTCACACCCCCATCGCCTGGTGTTAGAATCGAACCCAGGACCTTCTTGCTGTGAGACATGAGTGCTACCCACCCAAATAATTTGGTAACAAGTCGTGCCACACACAACAAACCCCTTCCCTGACATATAGTGTATCTTATTTTGGCATCAATCCACCTTATATTTAAAGATGTCATTCCACTGAAAACCACTTTTCTCCTTTTGGAATCTGCTGGATGACCCTGATTTACCAACACATGCTGCCTTTGACAGTGGTTTGTCACCTCCACTGGCTGCATACCGCATTCACAGAAAACAACAAGAGGAATGAGGGACCCAGAAAAAGCCGGTCCATCTGATGTCAGATGGACTTTAGCATCACCCACGTGGGGTTAAGCCTCTCCTCCATTGCAGAGAATCTGAAGTAGCATTAACATTAGCATCTACAAGAGAAGCCACAGTAGCTAAAAAAAAAAAGGTGAATCAAACTGGTTCATGTGCTCTCTGTGGAAATAAAGCCTCGTTTTTTTTCCCTGCACGTTTTCAGAGCAAGCGACGGCACGAAATCTAGCTGGATGATACTCTGGTAAAGGAAAACACATACAGAGAGTGAGAGGGGAGGGCGGAGTGTTCCTTCACGCATTCTGAGCCAATCAGAGACGCCTAGTCACCGCATCATGGACATGTATGAGGAAGTACCGGTAAACTCTGTTGTTTTTTTTTTTTTTAAATAGAACCAACACACAATTAATTCAATAACAATGGAGAATGCAGCAATATTAATGAAATAACACCACCATGGAATGACACCACCAAACATACTGATAACTAAACACGGCAGTGCACACTGTTGCAGCGGCTCACGGCTCTCCTTGATCTATCTGAAAAGAAGAATTTAATCAAAAATAGGAACTTTAATCTATTTTTCCCTCCCAAAATGTAATTATATCTATTCTGGGTCATAGGGTCAACCAATAATTTAACTGCTAGTGTTTTAACAAAGTAACAAACAAACAAACCAAAAACAATACCCTATGACCCCCTTTGAGGGATGGAGTAATTTGAAATATTTATGTTACCTAAAGTACAATTCATTAGAATTTTGACTTTTCAAATACCTAGTAGATGTAGTTTTTTGTTCCTGTCTCAGTGAAGAATTCCATTTTATTTTTATTTTTTTAAAAAACAGGATAAACAGGAGGAAGCGTCACAGCTAGAAAAACCTGCTTCATTGTTCACACAGACTTATCGTTTTAAGAGCTGAGGATCCGTAAACCAACCCTTTAATGGATGATATGAAACGGTGCCTTTTATCCTAGAGGTGAAGTTGAACACACAATAATGTTTCCACTGATGTCCATGTTAATGCACAAGGCAAATAAGAGGTTACACAATAGTCTCATCAGTCTTTATGAAGGCAGGGACATTGTGTGCTCGATATTGGCTGAGTGAAAACCTAGAACCATCTTTTTTTTTCTGTACCTTACTTAGGCAGTAACAATTTCTGTCTAAAAATGTACTTGTTACGCTGTTAAACCTACTGCCAGACAAACACAATAACTCTTCCTTTAACTGTTTTAACCCATTAAAGATACATTTAACTCTTTTTGAGGGGGTGGGGTGAGGTCAATGTGCTGTTTAGTGTCTTCCATCTTTATGGGTTGGCTCTGCTGCTTGTCACTACCATACCAGTTGCTCATTTGTTCATGCATAACACGAACTGCCTGAACTGCATTACATTCAAAGTCATTCAGAACTGCAAATGGGTAAATTGCGTTATTTATTTTTTTAAAATCAGATTAATTATCTTGATTGATTAATCCATAGGTGTCAAACATAAGGCCCAGGGGCCAAATCCGGCCCACCGATGAGTCCAATCTGGCCCGTAGGATGAATAACAATGAAGATATTAAAATGATTTTAATTCAGGTTCTACATACAGAATACTTAGACCTCAATTGGGTCAGACCAGTAAAATATGATCATAATTACCTGTAAATAATGAAAACTGCAGATTTTGATATAAAAAGTCAAATTACATGAAAATCTTTATATTAACAAACCGTCCTTTTACAAAAACGTGAATAAATATCTGAAGAAATATGAACCAGCTGAAATATTTGAAGAGAAGTAAGTTTAATTTTACAAATATTTTGCCCGTTACTAAATGTTTTGTGTATTTCTAATTGAAATATAAGTTTTTCTGCACATGTGCAAATGACAAACTGATAGACTGAGGCAGAAAATGGTGAAAATTGCACTTGTTTTCCTTAAGACATGTTGTTGTCATTAACATTGTTGATGTAAACATTATCATAATGTAATTTTACTCTTTTCACTGTTATTATTTGACTGGTCTGGCCCTTTTCAGATCATATTAGGTTGAATGTGGCTAAATTAGTTTGACACCCCTGGATTAATCTGTTAACTCGATCATTTTGACGTCTCTAATTATAAGTGAGAAAAATGAAGAAAAAGTGACAAAATATATCATTAACTGATTATACAAGCAGGTGTTTACAACCATGTCATTTGTCAAATTACATGGACTTTACTGATAAATCAAAGTTCCAGATGACAGTGAACATATAAATGCGTCATATCTGATGCCTCTGAGTGAAACTGTCATCTGTCTGAAGTTTATAAATGTAAGGTTAGTGGATGAAATGCTATTAAGTAAGTAAGATCAGTAGATGTTTTTGGTCACCATGGTTCAATAAGGTCTTTGAAGGTCAAATGAAAGATAGTGGACAGACACTGAGTTTTCATTTTTCAACAAAGCTTTTATTATTAAACATACATAAGGAACATATTGAAAACTCAAGATGTGCGCTCTGTCAAATATTTAGGACAAGGTATTCAATGTGGATTGTGTTCTTGGTAACACCATAAAATGACAAGTGAAGTTGAAGCAAACATATGAAAAGTTACAAAAAACAGAAAAAAAATATTATAAATTATGTGTTTCCACTATTAAGTTTGACTAACTGCTGTGTCATTATGATGTGGTGATAAAAGTTGCATTTCAAATTAAATAATTTCCCCCAGGAATTAAGTATTGTTATGATTCTGATTCGATTTCTGATTCGATTTCTGGTTCTGATTTTATTTTATTTTATTTTATTTTGCGGTGCTTATATGAGTTCAAGTGGCTTCATTACTACTATTCATTACATTGTCTTAACTCCATCTGCATTATTACTTTGCCAGAGTTTGTCTGTTTGTCTGTCTGTCAGTTAACAAGATGACTCAAAATGTTATGGACGGATCTTGATGAAAATTTCATGACGTGTTGAGGGTGTCACAAGGAACAAATTATTAGATTTTTGGTGATTATCTGGAAGAGATTACGGATTTTGAATCACTTTGAAGTTTTAAATTGCGGTAAATGGAGAATACATTTTAAAGTGATCCAGAATTCAGGATCTCTTCTGGATCATCACCAAAATCTAGTCATTTGTTTCTTCGGACACCCCCAACACGTCATGAAATATTCATCAAGATCCATCCATAACTTTATGAGTTATCTTGCTAACTAACAGACAGACAAACATAACCTCCTTGGTGGACTTCTCTTCATTCACGGGGGGGGGGGGGGGGGGGGTCTGCCTTGCATTCTCAGAACATTTTTCAAGTTAATTAATGAAAAACTATTTCTCCCATAAAAAGCGATGTTTTCTTTTGTCCGTGCACAAGATTTGCATCTTTTGTCAAACATTTCCTTTTTGATTTATTCACAAAAATCCTTCAGGTAATTATTATTGAGTCTATTGAAAATTACTGTAATTTATTTAAATGAATTCCAATTTTAAGAGTTATTTAGGCTTTTACTTGAAAGCCATTCCATTCCAACAGAATCCTACAGTAACACTGCTTTCTCTCCACCATTTTGGGCTGAAAGCAGTTCTTAGAAGTCCCACAGCTTTGTTTATTTTCTTTGCTTGTGTAAATGGTACAAATTAACTCACATTCCAAAAAACTGAAACCAAATTATTTGTGTTGCAGCAATGTCAGTGTACTGCAGCTCTGCTATGTTGGACTAAAAGCCACCAGTATTTTCATCTCTTTAGTACACAGTCTTACTTGTAGCAGTTATTGATATAAAAATAGATTATTATTATAGATTAAGTATTTTCTCTTTTCCCTTCTTTCAAACCCTTTTCTTTCTTTTTTTTAAAAAAAATAATTAACCTGGTAATGTTGCCAAATTATTCCAGTGTTAAGATGATATTTCCACTGTTTATTTTACAGGAGGGAAATTATACATTTTGTAGTTATTGTTTGTTGACATGCAGTGTAGCATGTATTGCCTGTTTGAGAAGAAAAATCAGTATTCTCTGTTCAAGCCCAACTATATCTATATATCCTGAGAGAGAGAGATAGTATACCTGGGGAGAACAGACTACAGACAACCTTTGAGAAATAAAAGGTGGGAGACAAAGGGGAGAGCTAAAAGGAGGAAAGGCATCACAGGGGCCATGATGGAGAGAGAAAACATCAATACCTTGTGCATTTAGAGGAAGTGAGTGAGAAAGACAGAGCCATGGGAGAGAGGCAGGGAGCTCTGCTGAGAGAGGGGAAGGAGGCTTGAGAATCAAGAGGGGAAGTCTAAATGAGATTATCTGAAAGACGTCGAAGACAATGAGAGATGGATGCAGAGAGAGAGAGACAAAAAGAGGAGAGTGGAAGGCTTTCTATGAACTGAACAGGAGGAAAAATCCAGTGTCGAATCAGCAGGAACATATTTCCAGTTTAGCTTCCTGCTTGGGCTTTAAGTCTCTATTAATGTGTAAAAGTAAATTGTACCATCATAGCTGCATGTGTTTCAAGAGACAAGGACCGTACTTTGAAAATGGAGCTAATGATGAATGATCTCATTATGTAGTACTGCTAATGGCCACTAGAGTCTGCCTCCATAAATCCCCTGGCTCCCACTCACTACATTTATGCCACGTTTCCACTATATCGACTCTACTTGATTCTACTCGCTCTTTGGAAGTTTACACTACGAAAAAGGACCTGGTCTACCACAAAAGGCAAGCTAGATAAGTTTTGGAGGATCTGAGACAAATTTTTAACCTGACTCATGTCATTTGGCGGTGTTTCGCCAAACTACACACTAGGCTCATGCAACCATTTGAGTATCATGTAGTTCAGTGTTACTGGGTGGGACTTTCCATGACTGGGCGACGTTGTGGCTGTCTGCGCCAAAGCTAATGTGTCCGTCATTTGTTCAGCACTCGGTCCTTCTTCAGCTTTCTGCCATTCCCTTACAGTGTCTACAGTACTCTGGTGTCTCCCTATCGAGCAAAGGAAGTTCAGATATATACCAGAGGATTTTTCTGGAACGTCTGACACATTAAGACCAAGTTTTGCAAGCTGCTGCTCTTCCCATTTTCCATAGTGAAGTTCAAGGAATATCCACTGGCTGTTGCCAATGTTGCCTCTTATCCTCACGTTTTCCCTGCACATACGACAATGGTCATTTACAGACAACGCAGCGGTCTGTTTAGGTGCAGTCATACTGTCGCGTTTGTTTTGATGATGGTCTGCTTGCAGTACGGATCTTCTTCCTGCTGTTGCTCTGAGCTACATCACGGCTCGTCGAGTTCAACGTGAGTGGCTGAAACAGCGCGTCAGTCAAGATGATGGACAGATTCTTCATCTAACCACATGCAAGGATTTTAGATAAGGCCCCTCCTTTGAAAACCAATTGGTTGTGGAAGGGTCCCATATAGTGTCGTGAATACATTTTGTGATTTTCTTGAAAATAATAATATTGAGGTAGAATGCTGGGAAACTGTTGGAATTTGAAATGAGCCCCCGCCCCAATTCTTTGATTTATGTTTTATATAATTAATAGTATTTCTTTATTTCATTTAAAAAAAATGTATGTATGTATTTTACTTTCTCACCCACAAAGAACCTATAACCTTAACAACACTTCACTGATTGTGTTTGTGTGTATTATATTGAAGTTTAGACACCAATCAGCATGACATATACAAGTCTTGGAACATATATATGAGTTGTTGTTGGACTACATAATGTGGACTTACTGTCTTCATGAGACTTCATATTTTTATATTAGGTGGATACTTCTATGGAGCTGATGCTTTCAGGGGACACTTTTCTATAACACTTCAGTTTGTGCCTTGGGATTGGGGTGGTTCTGTGTTTGTACAAAGAAGAACATAGATCTCTACACTCCCATGGGAGCAACGTAAAGCAGTGCGGTGTGGGACAAATTTTGAAATCTCACTGCAGGAGCAGGGATAAGATGCAGTCCCACAAACAAAAAATGTGTTTTAAAAAAAAAGCTATAAATTATTCATTTTGGCAATCATTCCCTCCGCTAAGGGGGTTATGTTTTTGTTTGTTGGTTTGTTGGTTTCTGTACAACATAACTTGAAATTTTATGGATGGATTTTGATGACATTTTCAGATTATGGTGGTAATGGGGAGGTCAATAAATTATTAGATTTTGGTGGTGATCTGGAAGGGGGGCAGCCTTGGGAGAGGTCTGTGCTCTCAGAGTGCTTTTCTAGTATATATACAGGGGAGGTCCTGCGAGGTGATCCTCCCTCCGAGTGACAGACCCTGACCCGCTGAGTTGGACTGCATGGACCTGACCCGTTTACCTCTCATGGTTTCACATTCTCTTGAACTCTCTCTTCAAAATTCTTTTCAACTTTCCCTTAAGATACTTGTCAACTATCAGTCTTGTTCCGATATTTAGCATTAGATGGAGTTTACCACCCATTTCTTAATTACCAAACAACCTGCCTCTGAGAAGACCGGACCCCGGCTCAATGGGGGCCGTTACCGGATTCAGAATTACAGTAAATAGAGTGGTAAATAAAATTCAGCCTGCAACACAATGATGGCATTCCGTCAACCTATAGACTGATCTGAGGAGCGCCATCTGAGGAGCCCCATCTTACGGCGTCGCCATTGCTGGGTAGGTCATTAAACTCCGCTATGCCATCAATAAATAATAATACAGTAATACATTCTGGTGACTGAGACAACCGCATGACAGCATGAATAAAGTTACTTGGTTTAACAATGTCAGACAGTGTCCTCCGGTGAGTGATGAAAGCATCTTATGAACTAATATGTATTCATTAATTATTAGTATAATTAAATGTTCTAGTAGAAGAAATATAAACACAGCCTACATTGAACAGACTGAACAAGCTAACTGGCATTTAATTAGCCTACGTTATTAAAAACAATGTTGGAATTACATTTTTGTTTCAGTTATAACTATGACATTTCATAAATATATATTGCAGTTGTCATAGCATTCGATGATGGCCTGACATAGCACAGTTGTTGGCAAGTTTTCCCTGTCCACTTACGCATCCACCAGCTGCTAGTTCTTTATGTTTCGTGTCCGCTACCCAGTCATGGCAGCCACTCTACTACTTCCAGTTATTTTCTCAGATCAGTCAATACCCTGGTCGGTTGTGGAGGTTGAGATATTTTTGTCTTTGGTGGCTGACAAAAAAAAAATCAGTGCAAGTTTGATGGCACCTCGTAATCACTTCCAGGTACGATAACAACTGTAATGAACAGCTGTGAAGGAATAGTAAGTGGTCCCCAAGTAGAATCGAGTAGAGCTCATACCATGTAGGGGAAACATGGCATAACATGCACTTAGAAATTCCAATTATTGTTCCACTCCCAGACACTAGGTGGTCCTACATGTCCTTTTGCATTAGCATGCTGCCAGTTGGTGCCATAGAATAACAACAATAAATAAATAAAAGTGGCAGATGTGAAGCAGATGTAGTAGAAGGACAACAACACAGAAAGAAGATATCGACCACAACCATGCAGCAGTTCAGAACATCTTGTACGTACTGTTAAACTCTGATTTACTACACATCAATTACATGTTGTGTACATGTTGTCATGGCAACTCTGGTCACCACTGGAAGGGGGCATGTCCAAGCTACTCTTTGGTTGTATGGCGATTATAATCGCAATTTCTGCCTTTTTTTTACTTCTCAAACTCCAGTTAGATTTGATTACACTCTGATTAAGGTGTTTACATGGCTTTTAAAACTTCGATTTCAATTGGGGTAAGGCAATAATTTGAATTACTCTTAAGTGCATTAAAATGTACTGACTGACTTACACTGAACTCTTGTCTCAAAACATATATTTACAGGAGCCATTTCATTTATTTGATACAGACACTCTAATAAATGATTTGCTGGGAAAATAAAATGTGTTTACATCTGTCATGTTGGCCAATGATTGACAGGGATGATTGACAGCTCACTCATCTGCCAAGTCAGACTTTTAAAGTTTGTAATTACTGAGTAAAACAGGCAAATATCTCCACTGCTGTTACTACACTGACAATATCACCAAATAAGTTTATAGCATAAATGAAGTTAATAATTTAAATATATCTTTAAGCTAGTATTTAGGTAACGAATCAACCCTTGTACCATAGGACCCACATAAATGCCCAGACGGATGTATGTATGGATAGCAGAAAATTAATTATCTGCTCATGAATTAACTGACAAGCAAGCAGTGAGCAACGAAGGTGTAGTTGTACAGTATAGTACAATTCATACACAGGGTAACACACAGTTACAGTTAAACACAATCAATAAGACATAAATATCAATCAGTTAAATTAAAAGAGTAAAGTGTAGATCGGACCCCTTCAGTTATATGCACGATTGAATAGAGCCATTTTCAGCCTGGATTTAAACACTGTCAGAGTTAAGACAAACCAACATGACCTCATCTGCCTCCATGTTTGCTTCTGTTCAACATCCTGTACGTAAAGAAAAAAACAACAACATTTTGCACAGATAAGGACCATGATCGGTTCAAATAATTATTTAAATTTATATTAAATACTGTTGGTGGTGCAGTGGTTAGCACTCATGCCTCACAGCAAGAAGGACCCTGGTTCGAATCCCACACCAGACCTTTCTGTGTGGAGTTTGCATGTCCTCCCCGTGTCCGTGTGGGTTTTCGCCAGGCACTCCGGTTTCCTCCCATCATCCAAACACATAGTTAATCTAAATTGTCCATAGGTGTGAATATGAGAGTGATTGTTTGTCTATATATGTTCAGCCCTGAGATGAACTGGAGACTCATACAGGGTGTACCCTGCCTTCGCCCATTGTAACTGGATTAGGCCCCTGGTGACCTACGTGACCCTCGTGAGGATAAAGCGGGTTCAGATGACGAGACAATACCATTGAAGCTTTGGTTCATTTCACCACTTGCATCATTTCACTTTGTGCTCAGCTGTGTCGACCTAAAATATGACTTTACTTATTTTCCACTACACTGGACAGTACAAAATGAAGTGCTTACAAACACTGTACCATGTATGAAGACCTGAAACGAATCACAAGGACTATATTACATATCAGACGATTCCCCACACATTCATTTTTGCAGATGCAGTTGGAAATAACATTAGTTTGTAAAGGGGTACAATGACAACTGGGTGGGTTTCATGGTGTCAGGGATGCAGTACTACAGCATATATATATATATATATATATATATATATATATATATATATATATATATATATATATATATATATATATATATATATATATATATATATATATATATATATATATATATATATATATATATATGCAGTTATGTCATAGATCCTCATAAAACTTTATATAATGGACTGGTAAACTAAACAGGAGCATAACTTCAGGGTTATGTGCCTGACTATGGCTGTAATAAAAAGTACTAAAACAAACTGGAAATAATCTGTGGAGACTGAAAACACAAGTGGTTTACATTATACTCAAAACGATGTGACCATTACAACAGTTGATAAGCCGACAGAAAGGCCTTTTATGGAGGAAAAGAATGTGGAACATAAACACAATCTGTTGCAATCAATCAGCTTCCTAGGTAACAAAATAATCACCAATAATCACTTTTATGTGTGTGTACGTGTGTGTATGTGTGCTGTAGGGTTTTGAAGGGGTCACATCAACAGACTGTCAGCGATATAATTGCACCTCATTAGTCGTACAGATTGGCGCCTTCCACTCCCTCTCCATTTTGTTCACTCTGGACGACCCCATAGGACAGCTGCCACTCAGAAGAAAGTCATTAACCAATCACAGCGTGGCATTTGTCACTAAGGGAAAAATAATGATAATCATAATCCTCAGGATCTCCCAGATAACTCATTTATTTCATTTAAAAGCCAAATTACAGTGTTCAAATGCAGCGGAGGCCACAGTGGCACTCAAAGCAGAGCGTCAGAGAGAGATGAGCGACGTGTCGTGTCTTCATTAACTGTGCTAGAGGGAACCAAAGACTCTGCACGCAATTAATGCAACATCACAGCGCTAACGTTTATCACTCGCCCCCATAGACACGCACACACACACACACACACACACACACACACACACACGCACACACACACACACTGAGTGACATAGACACAACAGAGCACTGCTCATTACTCCTGTGTAGGTCTGGTCTCCATGGTCTAGGTGATGTGATGGGGGCTGTGGGAGCAAACTCTGAGTTGTCTGGCACACACGCACACACACACACACACACACACACACACACACACACACACACACACATACACTCAGATGTACTGAGCTTTACCTACTAGAAGGGATCAGGATGAGGGAAACCTCTAATTCAATGCCTTTTATCTCAGGCATATACAGACACACCGGAAAAACTCTCTCTCTCTCTCTCTCTCTGTCTCTCTCTCTCTGTCTCTCTCTCTCTTTCTGTCTGACTTTCTTACACACACATACACACACATGCTGAAGTCATATCTTGATTAGGCGGCTTACATGGACCCGGGGAAATACACTCATCTCTGTCTGTCTCTCTCTGCCATGTTTGTTATCTCCAGGGCCCAAATGTTTGGAGATATCTTCACACACACCTGATGACAAACAACCTCAGTTGTCTCCCCAGCCTGTCCATCTTCTAACAGGCTCCTGCAGCCTTGACTGGACCCACAGCCTGTTTACAAAGGGTCGGCCCCACCATGCTATTTAGCCCGGCTAGTCAAAGGGGAGAAACAGAAAAGGTAAAATGCAGAGGTGGTGAGCTTTACACTTTCAAATCCTTTACTGAAAAATTGAATTTCTCACCAGCCAAGGAAGCTCATTTGCATTGTGTTTAAAATGGCACTGCATTGTACTGAGTTGTGGTCTAATGTTTGCCACGCTGGTATATGAAATTTATTCAAATCACCGGTTCAGTTTGTGAGGGATTTCCATATTTTTCTTCTTTTCTCACTGATGCCTGTTTTTTAAGTGGCAAGAAAAGCCGGTATGTTTTAAACCAGCACATTAACAATCGTTTTAAATCACAGCAATTAAACCATAGATTTAACATATTCATTCATGTTCAAAATCACTTAATCGTTTCAGTTATGTTGAAACTGATCACACACCAATGCTACCAATACTTGTTGTCAGTTAAATATATAATATTTCATCAGAAACACACATACAGAGCCACAATGCATGTGATATTATCTAACTTTTAATATTTTCTAGTTAAAGCCACAAAGAATTCTATGTCAGTTCAGCAGATACAGACAAACTGATTCTGTCAAACGTATGCATCTGCATCATTTTCCAGGTCAATGCTAAACAAATTACACTTTGAGGTGTGAACACAGGAAGGTTTGGTCCTGTACACAAACAGCTGTTGCCATTATTTACATAATTGCAAATAGACATATCATTTTAGTATTTAGGTGGAGTTAGGCCTTTACATGATAAAATGATCCCACTTTTACTGAATTTTATGTGACAACATGCTATTAATCCATTGTGGTGGTTACACAGCAAACATGGGAGTGTTAAATACAGAGTGTTGGTGCTGTATTAACACCACATTGATTTAAAACAATATTGTGTGTGGTGCTTTTGTCAATGTTGTTAAATCAGGGTGTTGTTCACCCTAATATTGGTGTAGATCAAATCACGCCCTTACGTAGGAGTTCTAAAATGTTTGACAGATTAAAGGAGAATTTCCAAGCCAACCATCGCCATCTTGTTTTGTGAAGTTGCTCCTTAGGGGAGATTCGGAGTGGGAAACAAAACTAAATTGGGTCAAATATTGTGAGATCATGCAATACTTCTGCAAAATAGGGCTTGGGACGTCATCGCTTATGTCATCACTCTGCATAGCTGCCATGTTTGTACCCTCCTTGCCTTCTGTTTACAAAGTACTCTCTGCTCCCTTTCGGTCATGTGGCTTACCATTTACTTTACTTACCATTACTGTATCACCATGGTAACCCGTTGAGTGTTAAGTGGTTTGTATTTTTTAACAACATATAGTGTTAAACTGAATATTACATTTTTAGCACATTTTACACTACATAGTGTGGACTACTTTATGGATGTTAAATTTAACAACATGGGGTTTAAAGGTGTCATTCCATCGTTATTTCATTAATATTGCTGTGTTCTTCATTGCTATTGAATACATTGTGTGTTGGTTCTATTTAAAAATAACATCCGGATTTCTTTGTTTCAAGCTGTTTTTGCACGGTAGAAAAATGACTTGAGGTCGAACGTACACATGTTCATGACCAGGCGTCTCTGATTGGCTCAGAGTGCATGAAGGAACACTCCCCCCTCCCCTCTGGCTCTCCATATGTGTTTACCTTTACCAGAGTATCATCCATCTAGGTTTTGTGCCTTTGCTTGTTCTGAAAATGTGCAGGTAAAAAACAAGGCTTTATTTCCACAGAGAGCACATGAACCAGTTTGATCCGCCATTTTTTTTTCAAGTTTGTGCAGCAGCTACTGTGGCGCCGTCTTCTCTTGTAGATGCTAATGCTAATGCTACTTCAGATTCGCTGCAATGGATGACTGGTTTAACCTCACGTGGGTGATGCTAAAGTCAGATGAACTGGCTTTTTCTGGGTCCCTTGTTCCTCTTGTTGTTTTCTGTGGATGCGGTATGCAGCCAGTGACAAACCACTTTCAAATGCAGCATGTGTTGATAAATCGTTGGTGACCCATCAGATTCCAAAATGAACGTGGAAAAGTGCTTTTCAGCGGAATGACACATTTGAATTAACACTGGCATATTTGTTATAAGGATCATACAGGCTGATGCCAAAAGTACATCAGTTCACTCCTGCTGTAGAGTTGGACATTTTAACATGGGCGTTCATGTTGAAATGACTTTACAGCAAAAATAAACATCCTTAAGGCCTGGTATGATAAAACATTTTCTCATTTTTCTCGTTAGCTAATTTACCCTTTCAATTATGCGACAATGAATTTCTATTCACTGTGTTTAAATTGTATTTAAAATTAACATTATGCTTAATATAGGTCATGACCTCTAACTATTATTGTGTCTTCTGTGTGTGTGTGTGTGTGTGTGTGTGTGTGTGTGTGTGTGTGTGTGTGTGTGTGTGTGTGTGTATGGAGGGGAGTTATAATTGATTTTTGTTTCTTGAATAAAACTTATTTTGAGAACTTATATAATTCTATTATGAAGACTACAGCGTGTAATAATAATACCTGACCTATTATCATAACTTAGCTCCATAAGCTAATTACAGTATCAATTCATATAGGATTATATAGTCTTTCAGTTAGTGTGTTAATTAGGCCAGCAAGTTCTAATTAGCATGTTCATGAAGTTGATATGAATCAAACAACTCTTTGTGTTAATACTTAGCACACAGCTGAAATTGCGTAACACCTAAAAATATAAAAGCATAACATTGCTAAAGTGCTCCATGTGTGCAGAAAGATAGCATTAGCTTGGTGCGTTTCACCTCTCACTCCACCCTTTTAGCCAAATATATGCTCCTATATTCAAGATACTGGTGGCCACATAAAGGCTTCAAACACACAGTCCACTATTTGGTTGAAAACAGACGTTGCCTTCAAACAACACTGCCTCACATTGCATTGAACAAAGGCTTCCAACATCTAATCCAAGATGGGATTTTTTCCCTATAAAGCGAGAAAGAAAGAAAGAAAGAAAGAAAGGAAAAGCCAAAATAGTAGGTATATTATAAAGCAGTTTGGAGCTTCGACAACACCATGGAAAAGTTAATTTAGTTGGTCTATTTTTCCTTCTCTTTTCTCCATTCTTTTCTCTCTTTCTTTCTTCATTTATTTTTATTTATTTATCATTCATTCATTCATTCATTCATTATCTGACCGTGCTTTATCTTCACTATGGTTGTGGGGGTTGTTGGAGCCTATCCCAGTTATTTACAGTATTGATGCCAGTTCATTGCAGGGCGTTATTGTTCCTCTATTTATACATTTTTAAAAAAAAATCTCCCCCACTGTTACTCTTCTACACTTGCACTAACACTAACACATACAAAAGTATCTTTCACAAATTTACTAAGTTTTCACCCATATCAGCCGTACTTATGATGTGTTTCAGCCTGTCATGCTGATCTTGTCATTAGATAATACCTTGTCTCACATCCTATGTAATGTTCACTGAATTTAAAATAATAATAACAAGAATAAAAAATAAATATACATAGTTTATCTTCTCATGTGTAAGGAGCTTTCATACAGAGTCACTACTCCCACTGTACTGCTGCAACAGTTTCTTATTTACAGGAAGTAATCCTCACTGTATCTGTCTATATCATCTTTACTGTATATAGTTACACGTGCAATTCTGTGTGACAGTAAAAGTAAACCATGATGAGGAAATTTCTGCATTGGACCAACAAAGAGACAGAAAGATGACTGACATGAGTACACACGCACAGAGGGAGATAAAGAAAGATAAAACATAATATGTACAAATTCTGCCTTTACACACACGCACCTCTGATCTGCTTCAGTGGGCTCTGTTCAGTACGTAATGAGTGTGCTATGTAGTTTTTTTATTTTTGTACCTCCCGTAAAAGTTGACTCATGCTCCACTGCTCGGTGTATGTGTGGGTGTGTGTGTGTGTCGAAATGCTAACAGCTCACTCGTCTCATATTCACAATAACTGATGATGTGGTGTGATCGGTGACTGTAGGCAAAACTATTGCAAGACACATTTCAAAATGAGTATGAGGAGGAGCTGTTCAATTTTTCAACTGACTACCCGTTGAAAGCCTGATCTGCTTGTACAAATACACGACTGCACACAGGCCCACTCGCGTGTGTGTGCACGCCGGAGATGCACAAACACACACAGTCAAACACAGCATCCGATAAAAAGGCAGCACGAAAAAATAATTCACACGACTTCATCCTCAATCTTTGTTTAGCTGAACCAAATCGTTTTATCCATTTTGTTCTCATACACAAGCGATTGCTAGAAACACACATAGGCGCGCACACACACAGGGAGACAGGTATATCATGCATTCTGGGCCTACAGTGCTAAGGCGTTCAGTAATTGAAAACAGGGCTGAATAATCTGAGAGAATGACAGCCCTGAAAGATTATGTGAACTCAAACATTAACACAATTAAGTGTGTGAGCAGTGAAGTATGTCGCAGCATTAGACACTGTCTTAATAGTCCCCCAGCACAAAGACAGAGGAATGAGTGCATGTGTGTGTTAGAGAGGGAGTACATGAATGACAACGTGGATCAGCCATGATGAAAGACCAGAAGCGAAGCAGCGGTTGTGTTAAGTGCACCAAATGTTGCAAAACAAAGAAACATGCTGTTGTTTTAATATCAGTTTGATTATAAAAATGGAAATTCTGGTTTTCTTCAAACATGTAAAGGGAAACAAAACAGTGATAACAAGCATGTGCTTATTTTATTTATTTATTTTTATAGCTGCGATTCAGTTGTTAAAGACAGACATTTTATCAGACAGTGAGCAAATGATTCAATTGTCTCCTGGTGATTCCACGCCTTAGCAACAGCCGCCAGGTCGGCGTGGCGACGGCCTAGTTCTGATTTATCTAACGGGCTGCACTCAGGTGCTGTTTTGTTAACAGGATTGCAGCCATTTATAACTGTGTTTCATTACTGTACTAAGAGCCGATAAGATGATCACTCACGCACACACAGACGCGCACACACAAACAGAGGCGCTAATTCAATCCGCTGACAGGAAAACACGGCAAACAACATCCATTATGGCCTCAGAGCTAATTGGTAATGTGGAGGGGGAGAGGGTGGGAGTGGGGGGCTGAGAAGGGAGACAGAGGCGGAGGGTTTGGTAAAGGGAGCTGGAGGAAGCCAGAGTTTGCTAAGGGGATTTCTACAATGAGGTGTGCAGTAAAAGAAATGAGTTCCTGTATTTCCACCACCCATTGTTCGCAATTATTCATCACATCTCTGCCTCCCACCTTTGCCTCAAATGTGAAAACAGGACAAGGCCTTGTCAGGAAACATCTCTACTTCCTTTTTTTTCAACTAACTTTCAACTTTTGTTTTCCTTTCGCCTGCACGTGAAGTAAAAAGAATAAACCAGACAATAAAACAAACAAGTCCACCTGACCAAGAGCAAACAGCAGAAGCCCAAAACAAAGATGGCATCCCAACCTCTGGCCACATCAAACTAGTTGTGACATTTAATACTTCCCTTTCTCCCCCTTGTCCTCACCCCTTCCATTCTCAGATCACCTGACTTACTATTACAATTCGAGATAAATCTTCTCTCATATATACCGAAGAAACAGAGAGAGACAAGGCAATGATGAATTTCCATCACTCATGCAAAGACAAGATCTTTTAGGATTCCTGGCTTTGGCTCTGTTTATTTACTTCTTCCATCACACCACATCAGCAACAGAGTGATGGTGGATGAATGGCTGGAAAAGAAGGCAGACCGTCAGACAGATGGAGATGCAGGCAGAAATAAATAATAGCAGTGGAGGTGTTGAATCCAGAGGAATAGGGGAAAAAAAAAACAGAGAAAATGACCAAAAAAAAAAAGAGAGAAAAGAAAAGGACTGAAGGGCAGGATTTGGAAACATGAGGAAGAGAAACAGAGAGAAGAGGCAGAGCGATGGATGAGCAGATTTGGAGGGCAGGAGATAAGAGGGGAGATAAAAGCTCGGAGGAACAGAAAGAGGGAGGGATGGGGAGCCCGTGCAGCGTATTATGTTTACATGCAGCAATACATTGTTGAACATGTCTCCTTACTTATGTCATTAGCTGGAGCATGCACACACAGCGGATGGAGCACAAAGGAGTAGGAGACACAAACACAAAGCAAAACAGCGATGACAAGTAAGTAAAACAAAAGTATGTGTTTTCACTTACATCCACAATTTTCACAGTGTCAGATCCTAATCGTGTTTTTGATTTGTGCGTGTGTGTCATACAGTCATGCCAAAGTACACTGGGATTTCAGAATATTCTGTCGTAAGTCATGCAACACACTCCCATACAACGTTGTGAAATATCAGTGAAAGAACCAAGAGCATAATTTGATCATGCATATTACGAAAACGTTACATTTTAGTTATTTGTAAGAAGGAAAAACAACTTTTTCAGGGAAACATCGGTCACAATGTATTCAGAGATCACAAAAAACAAATGACAAACTGACAAGCTGTGTTAGAAGTAAATACAAGTTATGTATACATCAACTTAATGGGTAGAGACAGCACAAATTAAATATTCATTCATGTCTCTCCACACATGCTTACACTTTAAGCTGCTGTAAAGGTTATTCATCTGTTACCAGCTGAATATGGAAGTTAATGTCAGACATTGTTAGAACTTGTTTTCTATGTCAACAAGTCAACTTGGTGATGATTTAACGATAAATATAGAACTTTTGCATGAGCTCACGTGATGTTGTGACGTCCTGGTTGGATTATCCATTTACATGTGAACTGAAAGCAGATTGTTTTTTGACATTAGCTAAGTGTATTAACATAACTGCTGTAGAAGAGCACAAAAGATCTATCTATCTATCTATCTATCTATCTATCTATCTATCTATCTATCTATCTATCTATCTATCTATCTATCTATCTATCTATCTATCTATCTATCTATCTATCTATCTATCTATCTATCTATCTATCTATCTATCTATCTATCTATCTATCTATCTATCTATCTATCTATCTATCTATCTATCTATCTACCAGAAATCATCCATGACAACACAGTGAGCAATTAACCCTGATGAAAAATAAATCATTTTATCTGTCTTCTTATATTTTATGAATAATAGTTTTAAATGTGGGTTTCCTGTTGAAAACGGATGTTATTATTTATTGCAAAACTGGCTAAAAGGACATTTGTCTACTCTGCTTCTTTCTCATGAAATATGTTGCTTAAAGACTCGAAACTGACCGACTTAATCTCCTTAAATGCTTTTAAATCCAAACTCAAAAGTGCTAGAGACTCGATAAGTTGCACTTGTTTTGCATGATTTGACTTGTCCTGTAAATTTTTGCATGTTGTAACCATTGTCTTTTTTTCTTGAGATTTTTTTCCTGGTTAAATAAAGGTTAAATTAATTCAAATAAATAAATAAAAGGATTCTCACTGGAAAGCTCACCTGAGCGCCTTACATAGAAATCAGTAATTTGTGGCTGGCAGCTCATTGTATTTTTCAATACATTCACTTGCTGAATAAGTTTGTAAAAGCATTTGACATGTCAGTTATGTAAAAGTGTAGGGCACTGAAAGTACAAGGATGAACACTCAAATGTTGAACGTGGTACACTAGAAATCTTCAATAATATTCACCGTCAATAATTGCCATAATAATTGTAAGGAAAGTGACCAGAAATGTCAGAGGCTTATGGAATTAGATTTGCTTCAAAAGGTTTCAAACAAAACTTTTAAAACTCAAATGAATAAAACAGATTTCAGCAAAAAATAAATGAATTAATAATTACTTAATACAAAATAATTAAAAGCAAAAAATATCACTCATCATGCAAACTGTTTGAATTTCTATTCATTGTTTTCACTGCTTCATTCTCTGTTTTTTTTTTTTTTTTTTTCAGTGTTTCAGTTTTGATTCCAGTTGTTAGCTCATTGCGATTCGTCCGTCGGCCAGTGCCGGCGTCTGTCAGCATCGTCCACAATTCACAAAAATCACTTCTCCTCCCTCATTTCTCAATTCTGATTGATTCATTAAATAGCACTGGGCACAAAACGCATCATTTTGTTTGTCGAAATTTGCCTTTGTAAACAATTTGTTTACAACTTTGTTTATTTTTCCAGTATCTCACTCAAATCACTACTGATTTAATTTCCAATTGATTCACTGAGTTCAGTTTCAATCCAGATCAAAGAAAGTAATTGCCCCAATATTAGTTTCCACCAACAACCTCTGGCACAGAGGTTGTCTCATTACCCAATTACCTACTTGTGTTCAGTCAGATGTTGCCCCAGAAGAGCTTTGGGGGCTTCCTATACCATTCACACTGTTTTTGGCATTTGTTGATAAAAACACACAGCAACACAGTGTGATTGATTTTATCATCTGTTGAATATCTCCGTTTTGTTGATAGCAAGACATCACTGCTGTGAGGCCAGATTAGCACAAGGACATTGGTCCTATTTTTTTGGTTATTCTTCTGACACAAATGTCACATGGGCGGGTTCTGTGAAGAGTGCCTTCCTATTGGCTGTTGAGTTTTTGAGTATCATGGCCGGGAAACAGATGTTATAGGGCGGTCATGGCTCAGTTGGTAGAGCTGGTCATCCAGTAACTGAAGGGTTGGTGGTGTGAGTCCCGCACTGTCCTTGTCGGTACATTGTGTCCTTGGGCAAGGCACTTCACCCTCCTTGCCTCCAGTGCCCCTCACACTGGTGTATGAATGTTTGGTAGTGGTCAGAGGGGCAAAATGTCAATCTGCCGTAGGGCAACTGTGGCTATGTATGTAGTTTACCACCACCAGAGGGCACATGTGAGAGTGAATGAATAGTGGGCCACTAATGTGAAATGCTTTGAGTGGCCAAAAAAAACCACTATATAAATCCAATCCATCATTATTATCATAGAGCTTGCAATAACCTGTTGCATTGTGGGACGTGGCGGCCACATTGGGAGCCTCATGTGTAGACAAAATCACTATAGAAGCGAAGACAGACAGAAGACAAGAAGCAGAGTTTGCCAAATATATTGTCAACATGTTAATATCTCAGAAGGGATGTGGGATATAACAGCACACATTAAATAGAGAAGCAGAGGACCAGTATATGAAGAAAAAAAATCTGCATTATACACAGTTTGGATTTATATGAAGTTCCAATCAAAGAGTGAAGCACCAACTATGACTTATTGTCACAGTTGTACCTTTCTTATGTTGTGGCTTATTTTGTTTGTTTGTTTGTGAATGTGTGCACTTCTGAACAGTTCCCATGTTATAAGTCATTGGAGTCTCATGTGTAGATCACAAACGCATGGGTTCAGGAGACGCAGATCATAAAGCCGACAAACAGCGAGAACAGTTACCCATCGCTGGGTATTAACTTAAAGATAAGATAAAATAAGATATTCCTTTATTAGTCCCACTACGGGAAATTCCAAGTTTACAGCAGCAATATTAGAACAAAGCACACAAGAGTTATCACTTCTATAAGTAAATAATTCGATATACAATATACAGGTTTACAGGTTGTTTTTCTTTCTTTCTTTCTTTTTTTTTTAATATTATTTATAAACATACATATCTACACATTATACACATATACTTATACACTTATGCGATCACAAATCAGTTCAAAAACTAAAACTAAGAACACAAAGATTAAAATTGGAGTTTGGTTTGGAAAGGGTCATGAGATAACTTCTGTTATGACATGGTTTGTTTGATCTGTATAAATACAATTTGAGTTGATCCTTTTTTTCCATTGTATTCCTTGGGGGTCTATAAAGACTGCCCCCATGATGTTTGGAGAATATTATCTTTATAATCCTTTGGAAAATGAGCTAAAACTATATGACCATAAATGTGGATGTCATGCATGACAGGGTTAAATTAAGTAATGCTGAAAAACACAAAACATTATGATAGACAAAGAAAAAACTGCACTTACCTAAACTTCATTGGATTAATTATCACATATATAAATATATTTTCATCCAGTTGCCGATTTGTGTTTTGGTAAGTTCTCATAAATAGCATAGTTTCTACCAGCAGTCGGAATTTGTCTCACTGAGTTCAATGTGTCATATTCTGTTGACATGTGGCTGATGTCAAGGGCTACATATGGGTCACTTATGGTTCTTGGAGTTTGAGAGACTGCACGAAAATTGCTTCTATTCTTCATTCTGAGGGTGAGAATAGTCATCAGCTTAACAGCATGGTAGAGAATGTAGATATGCTTTTGCCTTTGTGTGTCTGACAGTTGTTCAGATGTTGCTCTATGGAGCTCTGAACATCACAGCCACGTGTCAGTGTAGCTTCACTGCTTTTCTTTGATCCTCCACCAGGGTTTCCATCCAAACTCACAATGTTCCAGGCTTTTCTAGGGCTTGTTTAAACCGTGAGACTGACAGGGGCTGATTGGTGGTTTTCATAGCCAATCATAGCGCAGGAATATTCATCTCTATCCTCATTATGAACTGGATCCAAAAACAGAGAAGGTGATTTTTCTCTGGTGTTAGTTATTTGTCGTCTGTCTTTGTACCAGATGTAGCCTCGGTTTTAGTTCAGATCGACAGTACAGTTCAGAACACAAGTCAGTATTATCGTCTGACTCTCAAACACTGTGGGATCTGTTACAGGCATTATCTGTCTATTAACCAGAGGTGGTACAAGTATTCATATTCTGTACTTAAGTAGAAGTACACCCAAAAAATAATGAAAAAAATAATCTGGCAAAAGTAGAAGTACTGATTCAACTCCTCTACTTAAGTAAAAGTTGTTGTTTTTTTGTTTTTTTTTTTTAAAGTTACATTTCTGAATTGTAATAAAGTACAAAAGTAAAAAGTAAAACATTTTTTTTTTGCCATGAACGCAATAATACTTATACCAGGAATACCAGGAAAAATCTGAAAATTTTCAAAAGTATCAAAATTAAACCATTTAAAAGTGAGTTGAAATTGTGTTTGATCAGGTCCATGCATAATTTTAAGATAAAATGTTAAAATTGTCAAATTAAAAGTCAAAATTGTGAGATAAAAAGTCACAGTTTCTCTCCTCCATTGATTTTTCCTCTGAAGTGACTGATTTTTGTACTGTCACATCTGTTTAGTTTGAAAAAGTAACGCATTTATTGTGAAAATGGAAAGACTATGAAGTACAGATATTTCTGCAAAAATAAAAATAAATACTCAAGTAAAGTACAGATATGTAAAAAAATTACTTAAATACAGTTATGAAGTACTTGTAGGTAACACACAAACCTGAGTCACCCTGAAATATATATATGAGTTTTTCTGAGAGCACAGATGCCTATAAAGTTGACTAGCAAGATGGAAGTGAGTCCCCAAATGATAAAATTATAATCAGTGATGATAATGTAACTTATTGCCTACCTACTGCAGGAAACAGCAGCAGGAAGGAGGCCCAAAATATATTTCCTGCTGCCCTGTGCTCCATTTGTACTTTATATTCACTGTAGAAAATAAACAATAAAAGAAGATACGAGGGGGATGAATAAACATGTATGACAAACAATCTGATTTAGAATTTTGTGGTAGAACTCAAGCAACACAATCAAATAAAAGACATAGGACATGATGATATGTCTCCCAGCTCCCACAAAACCCAATACATAGGACTTATTGGTGTTTGCTTAGTTTCATTCACTAACTTTGTTGGCATGTACACAAATACTCCAAAAAAGACAATATTACAAATATGCTGTTTACATGCATACGCGCATAACCTATTATAATTTGCACTTTTTCATAGTTGTGCACTGGTGGCAGATGTCCCACTATGTAAATGAAGCCTCCTTGTTTGTTCCTTTCAACAGCTCCTGGAAGAGGATGTTGGAAGGATATTTGCTCACATTTATATATACCTGTTGATATACTTTGTGGTGATGTTGAACAGTAGGCGTGCTCTTCATTTCCATTTTTTTTTTGTTTTTTGTTTTTTGAAAAAAATATAATAGAAGAGAGAACAACAGTCTGCTATGCTAACGTAAATGATGCATAAACAATGAACTGAGAACCTGCCTGGTATGTTAACGTAACAACAGTTAGATAACCATAGCATAAAAAACATGTTCATGCTCAAGAGCACCCTTTTGCTAGCCTAGCCCCTCTATCCTTATTCATTACATTTATAGTTCTAGGAATGCTTCATAGGCAAGGGAGGCGGGGCTAAAAGTTTGTCTTTCAAATCCACTGTGTGTAATAGGACGATACTACTGTACAACCAATCAGTGTAATCTTTAGGATGACGTAATTAGATGCCGGAAAGTTCACAGAGGAGTCCGGAGAAAGTTATGAATGACTAAACAAAATTGGGGATTATGAAGTTTAACGACTGTTGTCGTTTCTGTAAAACAATTATTGAAAGATTGCTTATGTTTTCTCACATTCTACACTCATCTTTGATAAAAAAGAAACCATCACCTGTTGTTGTTCTTCTTCTATGGTTGCTTCAGATTGTTTGTCTCTGAATCATTGCAGTATCAATTTGTTACGCCCGCCCTCTGACTCTATACTTCACTGTGATTCGTCAGCCAGTTTCAGGGAAATCTAACCGAAAGCTGAATTGAGCGTAACTATACTACTACTGTAGCATATTATATGTGCTGCCGCTAGGAGTCTAGTGCGGCTAGGCTACCCTCTTGCAGTTGTCAGTGTGAAAATAACATGTGAAATTATATAATAACATATTAATAAGTTCACATATAAGTCATGCCAGAGTATAAGCCCAGCCAAACTATGAAAAAAACTGTGATTTATACTCCAAAAAATAGTTTGCTAGAAAAATATCCAATGGTTTCGGTCTCATTTTATTAATTTACAGGACAAATCACTGTCTATGCTGGATTATGTTAAAGCTTTATGTACACAAATGTGCATAATTATAAGTACAGTAGTTAGGCTTATCCTTGTAAAGCACACTATAACATAATACATCATGGTACAGATTTTCAGTATCTCTGATTATTTTGACAAAAATAAAGTGCAAAGATAAGAGAAAGCTGCAAAGATAGTGCAAGTTTTTGTTCGAAAGTGAAAGATTAACAGTAGACATCATAAATTATTTTAGTCACAGCTGAGTCGTCTGAAGAGCAATGGTGAAAATAATAATCTGCCAGTTGATGCAGATGTGGCAATGACCTCCTTCACACTTCAACCCCCAGTGCATTATTTCTGAAACATCTCCACTTTCATGAGTCAGACATTGACGTAATTGAAAAGTACATATAACAGAATGCCATAGACAACATGAACAGAACAGTAACAACATATTCCAGGTTTGTCTGCTCAGTTTCTTAGTATACACAACATCAGGATTACTTTGTCAAACCTTTATCAAGCTCGACAGAATAGATTATATCTACAAGTGAGAGTTCAGATCCGTGTTTAGAAATGTGTCCAGAAGCATCATGGACGTCTCCGGGCCCAGCGGCATTTGGGATGGGCCATCACTCAGTGGAAATCTAGATTGTGCTCAGAATAATCAGTACCCAGATCTTTTTTTTTTTTTTAGAGGAAATAGATGTCATGTGCTATGGACCAGAGGCAAAGAGGACCATTGAGACTGTTATCAGTCCAGAGGTCAAGATCAGTCATGGTCTGACGTTGTGTCGGTGCAACGGCCAAAGGTCATTCTTACTTCCATGATGCTCAAAAATACTTTGACACCTTGGAGCAACATTCAAAGTCTTCAAAACAACAACATTTCCAGTGATATTCATGCATATTTCAACAAAACCACATTCTGTCTACAATATAAAAGCCTGACTGAGGAAGATGAATGTAGTGGATTGGATTAGTTTTTTCTGATTAGGGGTTGTATTAACTGAAAATATTCACTTGTGTCATGTTGACTTATTCTTCAATTGGAAAATGTGTAATTGAATGCAATGCAAACAATCTGATCTTAGATTTGATGGTTCATATTAGATGAGTTTGTATAAAACAGTTGTTCAGAACATTTATTCCTGCTTGAAAAAGGCATTTAATTCATTCAAATGATACCACTGCAAAACTACTAAGATAACTGTGGTCAGTTGATGCTGTAATAAAGTGATCAAACATGTCTATAGTTTTTCTGGTTCAGACTCAGGTCAGTTTATGATATTTCACTTTGTCCTCATTTAAAATATATATCCCATTTCTAGACAAGTCTAGACAAAGGGAATGTTACCAGGTAGTCACATACCTTAGATGCTGTCAAACCAGTGAGATATGAGTATGAGCTCAATTACTCATTATATGCTACTACAATGTTACTTGAATAAAATAAATCAAAATTAGCAACTTGCTAATTTGTGTGTGAGTGTGTTCCATGTCTGGAATGAATGTACAGTACTTTTGAGTTTATACAGTGATAATAAAAACTTTTTTACATTGTGAAATAGCTTTGACTGAAAGGAAATGCTGGTTTTCTCTGTACTATTAGCTACGTGTACTATATTGACTTGATTAAATAGAATTGTATTACTAAACAGGAACAAAAATACAATTATCATTGACTGAAATTAGACTAAAATTACATAAATTTTCATTGACTAAAACTAAAACAAAATATTCATGGAAAACTGGCTAAAATTAAACTAAAATGCGTAAAGTTTTTGTCAGCTAAAACTAGACTAAAAGGAGTATGGACATGACTAAAACTAATAAAAACTAAAATGACAGCTTGACAGACTAAAACTAACAGGTCATCCAAAACAACACTATTAGCAAGCTTGATATATGGATGCTAAAATAACTAATTCTAATTTTAAATGGTTGAATATGCAAACATTAACCAGTTGAACCATTGATTTGAGGACTCTTGACTCAACAACATGAAATGCAAGAGGAAAATTCATAATACTGTCACCTACTTCCTGACACTTCCTGTGTTTAGTTATTTTTAACGCAACCTCACAGTTTCTTCCTGCCAATAAAAAACAAACTCTGCAACTCAGAAAGTGTTTTTAACAGTGTCTACATTTCCCAAGGACATAGAGTAAAACTGAAATTAACTGTGCTGTCATTAGTTTAGCCTATTTTGATTTAATTTGCAAGAATTTATCTAGAAAATGTAATAATTAAGAAAAAAAAAGTATCAAGTTATGTTTATCAGAAAGGCCCTGGAACTCAATTTAGATGGATAATAAGATAAAGTAAAAAATAATTATACTTTCAACACCAAAGTTGAGTGTAATGCTTTTGAGTGAAAGATGTAATGAGAGACAAGACATTTTTACTTTTAACTATCCATTTTTTTTTTTTTTTGCTCAAAACACCAGTGTATTGTTCACATTCCCTTCTAGTACTTTCATTTAAAAAAAAATAAAATAAAAAAACCCCCACTGTGAATAGTCTACTGTTGGACATTTATGTATGTGAAAAACTCTCCAGTTTGTAAAGGATGGCAAAGGCTGAGTCCTTCACTGCCTCCAATAAAGGGTCAGTTCTGTTTAATGGAATGTGTCAGAATTCAATCTGGCGCTCAAAAAACACAGTCTTCATTTTTCTTTAGCAGCATGTATGCAGGAATCATCATCTTGGAATATAGGGCACCAAAATGGCCTTTTATTATTTAGCTGCTATTAAGTCACACAAAAGATCCATTGGACGTCATGACACCTATGAGAGAAGGATGAAGACAGTTGATTAGATCCTCTTACTTCTGTCCACAGCTTGGGGCAACAGGTTGTGGAGACTTCACACTGACTGCATGTTCATAGGTCAACCTTGGTAATAGTGTCTCTAAATAGCAGGCCAGAATACCAGAGTTTTTTTTATGCTTGCAGATTTCAGAAATCAGTTAGCATGGTGTCACGGTGGGGTTGAGAGGTTGATTAAAATCTGTGGCTACTTTTAACCCTGTTTTTGTCAAATGTTTTGAGAGTTTTCTGATGCAGTAAACGTTTGTTTATCCACGATGCTAAGCTTTGACCAGAAACCACTTTAGATCTTGGCCCCTATATCCATTAAGTTATTAAATGAAAGCGTTTGGTGTGATTTGTGACCGATGCACTAGTTATTTAGACTCACACCAAGTCTTCACACATGTATGATCATTTCATATCATCTAACATGATGATAAGAGATTACCCACAAACTCACTCCAGTACTGATGAAGGGTACTGTATGCAAACACTGTAAAATCACTGTTGTACTTATGTTGTTGGAAACCTCATAGCAATAAAGTCTAAACCAAGGGCTGGCTGGCTTGGGCCCTTCTATGTGCTAATACGTTCTTCTGTGTCTACATGTTTTTTTTTGCAGGTCCTCCAGGTTCCTTCAACATGCACCTCTATTTGGGTAATTGGTTATTCTAAATCACCTATACGTGTACAGTAAAGGACAGTCAATTGCTATTGGCATATCAGACCTGCGATGAACTGGTCACATCCAGGGCGTACCCCACCAATTATCACCCACTCTCAGCTGGGACAGGCTCCCTGCATCCCTCCAGTGCATGGGAAATTAATTCATTTTTATGTTGTGACAATGTTATGACAAAGTTTTGGTTAGGTTTAGACCCTGAAACAGCTGAGTTTCATTTAATCAAATGTCATGACTGTTTTCATAATCACTTGTAGAGATCATGATAAAAAAAAGTGTCTTGTTATTTGAAACAGCTTGTATTAAAGGCAAATATTTTATATATTAGCCCTGACCTCAAGACTTCCTCAGTCACTCAAATCATGACTCAAAGTTTGGGGCATGATATTCACTTAAATAGTGAAAGGCTAACACTAGCCTAGTAAGCTAGACGAACCTGTTTAGCAGATAAAAATATTTTTGCCTAGTGTGTTGGTCTAGACTCGCTAAGCCTGGCATTAGCCATACTTGGCCGGCTACCCCAATTTACCAATCACAATGTAAGGTTTTGGGATTTTTTTCCCCCTGTTTGAGTCTTTGGGGTGAGTTTGGCAGAATGACAATACGGCCCTACGACAGTGGAAACGGCACAACAAAGATGGCTACAGCTAGAGAGCAGCGGCCATTTGACTCAGCTTTGAAATGGGCTTTAGAAGATTTAAACTTGGGTTTTTCATTGAAAGATGAAAAGAAAGAAGTGCTCTGTTCATTCTTCTTGAAGAAGGACGTTTTGGTGTTTTGCTGACTGGTTACGGCAAAAGTTTAATATACCAGCTCGCTCAACTGGTAGCAAAAAGGCTAATCTGACTCGTATCTCCTATTTCATTGCTCTGAGAAAACATCACAGTCAGTCTTCCTCTGATTGGTCATAGTGTTGGCCTATACCTGCACAGAATGACAGTGGTTTTGGTCACACCCACAGCCCTTAGCAGCTGCTACCCTTCTGCCTGTGTGGGTCCAGGCTATAGTTTACAAGTTATAGTCTGGCTTGCCAGGCTAGGCTAATGTATTATTTTTTTTCTACTGTGACTTGTGATTCAGTAGTATCCTGACAAACAAGAGACAAAAAAACTAACTGCTTCATTTAGGATGTGTTAATGGTTTTCTAAGCTTTAGGCATAAAAACAACTTGGTTGAAGGTAGGGTAGAAGTGTTTTCTTGAAGCATTTTTTTTTATACTAAACTGCTTCACTCTCTTTCACACCCTGATTGCATCCAATTAATTAAATCCTCTAACACAAAAATGAAATATGTAATCACCTGTGGAATGGACAGGATTGAAACAACATGATCCAATCATTTTAACCAACCCATTGAAATAATTGAATGGTGATATGTCTATCAAACTCAACTACCATTTGTCCCTTCCCCTTCTAAGTTCCTGTTAACGCATGAATCACATGTCCTCAAAGGATTAGTGCACTTGTATAGGAAATAAAACCAGAGCCAGAGCAAAACTTGGCTAGCTACATTAGCTAGTGTACTAAATTAAATATGGTAGACATATGTACATTTAGAAACATTATGGCAGAAAAGGCAGAAAATGAAAAACTGTATTTGGGAAGGCTAATGCCAAGAAAAAGGCGAGTGGAGAAAGACCAAAGTGAGCATCGGTGTGGCTTATGAGTGGTGGCATTAGAGCAGAACTTGGTAACATTTTACCTAAAACAGTTTCAGAGTCATTCTGGTGGTTAAATGGCTTGTTATGGGTTGAATGGAAGCCACTAGGGCCAATTCTGCCACTTGCAGGTTCTCAGTCACCTCCCAACCACCTAGATCTCGTGAGAAACATCATGGTTTACGACACTACCACAGAAACACACCTCCAGCCAAGTACCACTGGCTAACTGTAAACACAAGCCGCCCCCCATGCCTTCATTTTACAGGTGTTTACAAAGGCACAGCCGACTCACATAAATTCTCTATAATCTGTGTTTCAATGGATTTATGCTCTTGGTGATGCTACTGATTGTAAGTGTGTAATTGTTTATTAACTTCTTTTATGAACAGTGCCTAGATGCTTCTTGGCAAGCCAGTAATGTTCATGGTTTATGTTTGTTTTATTTACTAGATCACCCTTTGTCTGCCTCAGGAGTGTGTTTTCATTACTAGACAGAATTTTGTCAAATGTGTCCAAATTAAAGTGTAATGTGAAAGGTTTTTTTCATCTTTAAATTTAGACTTAGCATTGTTCAGAAATTCATTTTATAATACCTGTGTGAAAATGACCATGATCCGTAAACCCTATCTTTATAATATTAGATTAAAAGGTGCTAATTTTACAGGAAACGGAATTATTCCTTTCCCGCAGCGGATACATCATGGGATAAACATGATAAACATATAATGGTGGATGAACTGAATTCTATGTTGTGGGTATACAAGTAGAAGTTGAAGTAGTTCCAAGTGAGATATATTGAGAGCATTTTAAGACTCAATTATTGTGTTTGTGCTGGTTTTGTGAACTCCAGCCTGTCAGGACATCGTGTTCATCATTTTCCTCGTAGAAAAAGTAAGATCTTTCGGGCAGTTGCCCATCTGCGTTTTGTGCAGAAGAAGACAGTCGACTTCACAGCTGCATCTGTCACCATTCACTTGTTCATTTGTGGATGTAATTTTACTCCAGTGTCATCATCCTGTGTTACCATGATTTCATTTCACTGTCATGGCTGCCGCGACAACCTATCACCATAGTAACAAAGCAGCTAACTATGTTCATAGTATCTGTAAAGTAATGATGGTTGTTACAGCATAGTGTGAGCAATTTAGACTGTTAAGCTATTGAGCGTATGAAGACATTAACCATGTTTCGTTGTGTAAATCTGACGGCTAGAAACTGCAAAGTCCCTGTCTGGAAGTAGCATTAGCAACTGGCTAAGTGCTGCAACAACTGTATGAGCATCACAGCAATATAACAATGCATTTTGCATTTAGTAAGACAAAATGTTGATGTCCCTAAAAAAGAACAGCTACATAGGTGTTTACTGAAAAAAACAAACCCGAAACTATTAAACACGACAGTACATTTATTATGCTAAGAAGGTAAACATGCCCGATGTAAACTTATAGCATTAGCCACGATGCTACGACTACATCCACCAGATATTTTGGCCAATTCGCCACTAATTATTAAGCTCTATCTCCCTCCTTTACCCATCATTCCTGCATATATCCCTCTCTCTATTGCACTGGCCTCTCTCTCTCCACTGTGGTCCATTGTAAATACTATCTGCTCATGTCTCCTCCATGTTGTCAGTATACACCGTAGTTAGCTTGATCTTGCAGGGTGCCTCCTGCTACGTAACTTCCAGCCACTCCTCGTTTTTAGACAGGGCCGCTGTTTCTTCACATTTTCAGTAAAAAAAAGGGTTTATTGCAATGTTGAATTGTAGTTTCTTTATCGACATCCTGATATTTTATCATTTATACACACTATGATTCAAGGTAGTGTCTAACCTGCATGTTGCTTTTTAAAGCTGATGCATAACTAGTTTAGATCTGTGATACTGTTAATGGCCACTGAGCTGGGTTCTGCACCTACAGACTTACACTGGATGTCTCTCAAAAAATACTCAACTTTTTCAGAGACCTTCAGGTATATAGTAGTAGTAAATACAATTATAAAGATAATGTATCATTGGCACCCCCTTCAACAATTGCGGAATCTCGGAGAAAATCGTGATTTTATATTTCCAGGAAATCCTGCCAATTCTCAGGGAGTGCAGCCAGAGTTCTGTGTTATATCACGAGAGGTACGCAGCCCTCCGTTTTTACCATTGCGAGCATGTTAACACTGGTTGTTTTTGGTGCATTTTGTGGTCATAGTTGGCTAAAAAAACACTTCCAACAGCTGGGGATATCTGTTCAGTGGCCAAAGAAAACTGTCATGGTGATGAAAGAAAAGAAAGCGGCAGGAAAAATTTATTAATCAACAGTAATATTGAGTTTGTAGGTATAAATAATATTATAAAAGGGTTTCTCCCCGTACTTTCCCTCCCCGCAAGGCTAAAAGAGTCAGTTTTATTTATTTTAAAGAAATTAAATGCACATTAAAACTAGTGGCACTAAACATGCTATTTATAGCTTCCAATTTCTGTCTGTCTACTGATTTTTCAGAGTTTGAGCACAGATAAATCAGACCCTCCAGAACTTTGCGATGTTGAAATTTGCAACTTCATTGCAAATTCAGCCAATCCATGTGAATTCAGTGTGATGTTGAATTTTAACCAATCATTGCCACTTTCCCGCAAAATGTGACCAATGATTTGCGATGTCTTCAGGTGCTCCTTCCGCCTTTTCTTGTTTACCTTACACTACGGAGCTACATGTGCGTATGTGTGCATAACCCAACAGTTTGCATTTGCCACTAAAATTATGCACTAGTACCAACAGGTGCATTTGGAAGAGTACTTTTTTGCTGCATTTTTGTCATCCACGTAATATTTTATTTGGCATATTTGAAAGGTTGTCTTAACATCTCTGTGTTTTTGTTCTATTTTTGTCAGTGAAAACTGCCCCTACTACAGAGTACTAGTAATAATGGGGTTTTGTTTGACTGGCTGAGACATTTATATTATATTTTACAACTTCATGTAGTGTTGTGAGGTCATATGCAGTTTAACCTTTGAACCAACAGGTGCATTTAGAAAAAAACATATTTTGTTGTATCTTTGTAATCCTCATTATCGGTTATCTGTCATCTCGGTAAGGTAGTTTAGAGGACTATGTCACAATGACTTTGAATACATTTTCCAGTAACTAAATATTGGAAATATTACTTAATTTTGATTACAAAAAGGGAAAATCCCAACTATTTATCGGAATTTTAATTTCCTCCTGCAAAAAAAGCCTAAAAAACACAGCAACTTTCATCACAATTTTTCGGAAAAGCTCATGCAACATCAGACATTTTAGGTCACAACAATCTCCAAAAAGGGTAGGAAATGCGGGGAGGTAGCGGACAAAGAGGTGACAAAATAAGAGCAGATTCATGGATGAAACCGTAAAGGAGCTTTATATCCGGCCACAGATGTCACTGAGCAGCATTGACGGTGTGTGTTTTAGCCAAAAATAAAGCCCTTAAAAGTTCCTGGGTTTTACTTGGCGTAACCTGACCTGTGTTTATAGGTTTAATGTATGCGGGTACAGGTTGGTAAAGTGGACTGTACAGGACTAGTGAGTCAATATTAATTGTTGAATTCAGTTTCATTGTTATTTGAAGCTACTTTGCTAGTGCTAAATGTCAGACAGACGAGTCTCATTATTTTTTTTTTTTTTTTTTCAAAAGCCCAGTAAATGTGATGAACTGAAAAACTTAGTGGATAAAAGACTGATATGGTGGAAGATGATGATAATCACCTAAAGACTCACCATTCTGTATTCAATTAGCAGCTCTCCTCCCCATCACTGTGCGTCTCGGTGTCGGAATCCCCCACAATTCTGGCTGGAATCTATATGGTTCGATGCCCCCCTCGCTCTTTTCGTGTTCACCTGAGTTTCCTGCGTCCTCTGTCTCATCACAGATCCTGAATGTCTCTTCACTCTGGCTTTCTTAATTGCTGGAACTGCAATTGCTATAGTCTGCCATTGTTGGTTTGTGTGAAGGATTGCTCTCGTCACACAGCGTTGTCTGCACTACTTCTTGTTTATTTGGCAATGCCAACCAGAGGCGAAAGTTTATTGGCTCATAGCTTGGCCATCACATGGCCTAAACATTTCTTTTGTGTGTTGAAAATTACTACAGGTAATAAGGAATTAATCTGATATTCCACTTTTGCACAAAAAATGTGGCTTCAGTTCATCTTTAAGACCTCATGTTAAATAGAAGGCAGTTATATCTGCCATGGAAGCCTTTGATTTTAAGCTCTAACAGCTTACTTACCTGCAGAGGCAAGACTTTCCAAATGTCAGTTTCGTTAATAAAACATGTTTTTTCTTGACAAACTGTGACTGTTGTTGTGATTAATAGATTCCGCCAACAAGATTGTAAAGTCACTTGGTAACACAATATTTAAAGTTTTACTGATTCAGTCAGCTTTGACCCCTCGGGCTCTTGATGTTCTGCACCTTTTGTCCAAATATGGTTACTTCCTTGTCCAACAAGTCAACATAGCAACGACCAATTTGCAAAAACTACAGGGTTCATAAAGTAGTTCATAAACCGATGGGTGGCGTCATAGATCTTACATGTAGTCATTGATTCACAGTGAAATGTAGGTGACATCCATGCACTGACTGAAACTAGAAAAAGCCAAATAAGGCCGTACTGGGCTCCATTAGCAGTACTGTGCTTGTTCTGAAGGAACAAAATGGGGTTCATTCATATTTTCATGGGTTCTTGTGATTTTCATGCAGTTCCAAATATGAATATTATATCATATTTCTGTAATTTAATCTTCCTAAACCTCAACAAGTCTTACACAATATAATTTTAAGGAATCAATGAGTCATCTTTCTGATTACATCCGCTATATATTTTATTTTCCATTGGTGCCATTAGTGGAAATTGGCAGATTGCTCAAACAAATAATTTGCTCATTATTATTATTTTTTATTACACTACATGTCAAATACACTACACATTAATTAACACTTTCAGCATAATTTTGAGTATGCCCCACACTAAAAACCCCTAATCAAAATCTGTCATCTGTCACTGCAGTCACATTGGTCCTGTATTCCCACTACACTACACAGTATGTGGACACATCTGTCCTTGACCATCTCTGAATGTGGCTGTGATGGCTTCTTCTGCTTGCATTTAAATAATGTTTTGGGGATTAGAAAAAGCATTTTAGTTGCACACATAAAAAGGTGCACTTAGTTTTTGGGCTGATGTACTGTAGGGTGAGGTTGCAGTGGTACAGGCTGAAGGCGACACAACATATCACAGTCTACCCCCAAACGGATTCTGATTAATTATCGAGTGAGTGTCAAACATTAGTTTACTGGCCAGAAAAAAAGGTTCTTCTGCAAACAAACAAAACCAAGAATAAGCCAATGAATTAATTTGGTCTTGAGGCGATTGCAGAGTCAAGTCCATGAAAATGGAACCAAACACCAACCATTATTCAGAGCAGAAGCAAAGACATCTGGTTTGAATTTATATCTATGTGCATGTAATTTGCGCTGTAGTTGATCCGCGTACTGTGTAAACACATTTTAATACACTGGGGGGGAAAGAGAGAAGAACATCAGTACAGAGACGATTGACGTGGTAGCACTCACTTGTTTCTCTTCCTCCGCTCTCTCCCCTTCTCTCCATGTCTCAGAAACGTTTGCTATGTTGATGGATACAGCAAGCTCAGCAATAATTCAAGGTGTGATAGAGATACCAAAAAAAAAAACCTTTCATGGCAAAACAAACAGGCTTCGAGCTGCTTAGGCTTGTGTTGACAAATGGGGAGGGAGCATAAAGTACAGTCAGAAAAGGCAGCATGAATCCCCTGAAGAACAGAGAAAAAAAACTTGGTTAGACCATAACCATAGCCATAAGAATGGGTAAGTCTCAGCCTGATGCACACACACACACACACAAGTACATACATGCAGTCCTTTGAGGAGCCTGAGGCCTAGAGGGAATAATGGTTAGCAACCTGAAAAATGCCCTCATCACAAAAGGCTGCCGACAGTAATAAATGAAATAGTTGAGCCAAACACATTAATCCATGCCACTGCTTCTGTGTGTGTGTGTGTGTGTGTGTGTGTGTGTGTGTGCTTACATGTACATCTCTGTTTGCATATGCCTCTTCATTCATATGTCGATGAATATTTATTTGCATGTGTTTATATGTGCATTTGTGTCTTTGTCTAGTTCTGTGGTTAGATTTTTTCTTTCATATTTATCGATATTCAGGAGCATATTAAAGACATTTTTGCTAGTTTGTAAAACATTTTGAAGATTAACACTCATTCAGGGTAAGTTGACTATACATTACAATGGTTAAAGTTATGGTATGGAAGTGGGACAAACACTGTATCATAATGCAGGATGTTCTCACTTATATAGACATGAGGGAGACATGTACCTATTGGATTATTCGTAAATGTATGTATGTATTTGCATTTATTTCTGTCATATACACAAATATATGTCTTATATTTACAGTGTATGTCCAGGCATGATTGTACGTCTGAGTGCAAGAATGAAAAGCAAAGGGAGGGAACAAACGCGTGCATCTAAACTGAAATATCTGTTTGCATTGATGTGAAATAATACGACATTATTTGCTTTGATTGTATTCTTTTTTTTTGCTGCCTTTTCATGCCTCTGGTAAGAAATGGAATATGTATTTTTTTTTCTTTTCAACAGGGAAAAATTAACTTCTTATAGTTTTATCTGATCTTGATGAGATGACATGACCACCTCTTCAGCGAGACAACAATTCTACCTCATTTGCTTTAAATACATTTTGAATTGAAAATGTTCACTTTTCTTTAAAGAAAAAAAAAGCCAAATAATTAATCTTTTATATTTCAACTTCTGCAGCTTTTTCTCAAGCTAACTTAAAAATCCCTTAATTTCATGAAAAGATAAAACCAGAAACACAGAGATTATAATAGTGCAAAAATGATTAAACCACAGACCATTTTTTTAAGAACCTATAATTTTCAGATGTCAAACACCAGCTTAATAAATACATACTTAGCTTATTGATGACATGCTCTTTCTCTCCTGTTAATGTATGTTAGGCCTCCCACTTCTTTCTCCACTCCTTTCGCCTCTCCATCAATTTCTAAACTATATACATCTTTTCTCCCTCTGTCTTTGTTTCTAAACTATGTATTTTTAGTCACTGTTTGGCCTCACCTTGTTCTTCTCCTCATTCTCTTTACCTTCGCTCTTTCTCTCTCTCTCCAAACTGTGTATATTTGGGTCTGTCTATGGGGAGTCAGGGGTCATTATTAATCTTGCAAGCTCTCCTAGCTTCAGGCGTAACAGCAGGGCAGCATCTGTGTGTGTGTGTGTGTGTGTGTGTGTGTGTGTAAGTGAGGGAGAACGGGGTGGTTGCCAATGAGTCAGTTATGGTGTTTGAGTAAAGGTGTGCGAGAACATGGTTTTTGTGAGTGCATTGACTGTATGTCATTTAGGTGTGTGTGTGTGTGTGTGTGTGTGTGTGTGTGTGTGTGTGTCCACAAGAGAGTGTGTTAAGGAAAGGGAAAGTGCATTTTGCTATGATAGATCATGAGAGACCCACATTCTTAATGCACACTCGCACAAGACAGACACCCATGAGAAATGGAGAGAGAGAGAGAGAGAGTGCAAGCAATAGGGGGAGGGAGACACACAGTGAGGTGATCGGGAAACTGAGTGAACGAGAGAAAGCAAAGAGAGAGAGAGAGAGAGAGAGAGAGTCCCTTTTCCTCCTGAACTCATTAACCGTTGTCCTCTCCGCCCTCCCTCCCTCACTCCCACAATACCAAGCAGCGGCGTGCATCAATAACACTGTGACAGCACGAGGGGGACGGGTCAGACAAGCAACCGCCATCTCCCTGGCAACCACCACCACGGCCACCATCGCCACAACAACAATTGCCGAGCACACACGGGGGGTATCCCCCTTCCCTGCTGGCCCTAGCTCCCCTCCTGCAGCCATCACACAGCAAGGGCTGCTGTGCCTGCTGTTGTTGGATCAGAAGCAGGCTAAATCCGCAGCACGGCTCCAGCATAGGATGAGGTGGAGGGGGAAAAAAAAGCTGACTGATCTTGATTCCAGGGTGAACTGTATGGACGGGAGGTTCTTTCTGAGCAGCATTATTATGTGTTTCTAGAAAAAGAAATCACAAGAAACTGTCAGGGTAGTTTGTCTGGTGAATCAAGTATGGCTAGTTGCACTGAAGACCATTTAAAAAGTATATTGTCTTGGCCTTCAATGTGGACAAGTGTGCACAATATACAACAGAACCCAGGTTGTGCAATTTTTCCACAATTCTGGGAGGGTTTTTTTTTTTTTTTTTTTTTTGCCTCTTTTAGCTTGGCATTCAAACCAGTGGCCAGACTAAAATGTTGCCCTTTCTAGAAACCACAGATATATTTACATTCTCAACATCATTTGTCATCGAAGGATTGTGTACTGTTTTGTCTTGCCTCAGAAAGCAGGAGGTGGTAGAAGCGGATGGTGTATACACAAAGCCAGGACTTGCTACCAAAGAATGGTTTGTATTGGTCTTGATGCGTTGGTTTTTAGTCTTTGACAATAAAAGCATGTTGGTTAGGGTTAGGAAAGTACTCTTGCCTGGTATCAATATTGCTGAATAGATGGGAGCTCTTTTTTAATCACATATTTCCAGATTTTTTTTTTCTGTATTAAATCAAGGCTTGATGGGTTTCAATTATTTTAACAAACTGTTTTCATTGATGAAATGTAACCATGAAAATATTCAAATATTACATGAATTTCTCACCAATAGAGGTAAAGAAGAAAAAATATTATATATATATATATATATATATATATATATATATATATATATATATATATATATATATATATATATATATATATATATATATATATATATATATGTGTGTGTGTGTGTGTGTGTGTGTGTGTGTGACATTTTGGCGCTGATTTGTAGAAATATATTTAATTTTATTCTGGTGAAAAGGTTGTCATTTTATATCCTAGTGAAAATGTCAAGATTTTAGGTTAGCTGATACAACTTTTAGGTGTATTGTCAGAGACACAATTCTAGATCTTGATGGTCCTTGTTTTATTTTAATTATTGAGTTCCTTTCTAAATCACTTAATGTTTAGAAAGGGGTGTCAGAGGTTTATATTTTTTATTTTTAAGAGCAAACACTTTTCATTACTAAAATGTACACAATAAAGTTTCAGCCATAATTATACATGTAACTTACATTACGACAAGTTTTTATGTTTATGTGAAATAAGGACATAAATGAATGGAAAAGCACTGAAATGGATGTTAAACCATTTTTGTTCGCCACTACACAACCCCATTAATCATGTTGCTAAAGCCAAGTCAATGAGACAGAGTTAAAAAGTGAAACTTACACCTACCAAGTACTGTAAATCCTTAATTGAATAATTATGGTTCATGTGAGTGCAAAGCAGTAGTTAACCTACTCATGCTTGGCTGAAATAAAACCACATAAACCAAAGTTTAGACCTGGAGGGGCGTCTGATAGTCTGTGAAAAGGAGACACATGGATGTTTAATAAAACTGTGCTTGGGCTGCAAGGTCTGTCCACTGAAGATTTTTAGATAATTGGGATGTTATTATAAGATGTTCATAGATAGATAGGCAGGTCTATGTGTGTGTCTGTGTGTTTGTATAATTTGATATTGCATTAACCATCACTTCTGTCACATATTGTGCCATTTTCCAAACCCACATGCTCCTTTTTGTATATGCAATGTTCTATTAAGGTCAAAAATAGATGTTTCAGCGAAATAATGCCCCTTGAAACGCATCCAGTGCTGAACATCTTGAAACTGCCAGGAATTTTGTTTTATTTCCCCCCTCCTTAATAAACCAAAAAAAAAAAAATCTGCAAACATTTCATGATAATATTAGAAATTGTGGGGAAAATCTGAAAACTGTATTTATGTATTTAATTAATTTACGTTTAGATTAGGTTTACGCGTGCAGCAAAATGAATCTATATCTATATGAAACCAAACATGAATGTCTAACAAAGTGGTGCTTGGTCTACAAGGTCTGTGCACTGAAGGTTGTTAGAATATTAGTTAGAAAACATTCATAGATGGAGAGATTTATACATCCGTTTTAGACGTGCAGGGAAATTAATATGAATTTGTGTTGTCCTGTAAACACACACACACACACACTCACACACACACGCACGCACACACACACACTGTGGTCCGTGTGCGTGTATTCGAGAGAGAGAGAGAGAGAGAGATAGAGAGATAGAGATAGCTGCTTGCTGTGTGCTGTGAGAGCAAAGCGGCGGGAGACCTAATGAACAACCAACTAGAATAAGAAAGACAGAACATCACGACGAAACTGGCGGTGAAGCAATGGAACAAAACCTCTTCATCCCGAGGCTCAGAAGCGGCTTAAACCGCCAGTAAGAGCGTGTGTTGTCGGTCTCTTCACTTCCTTAAATCGTGGGATGGTGCGGAAGGTCAGGTCTGCGTCCATGCGCCTATGCCTGATACGGAGCGGCGGCGGCGCGGCTGCCGCGCGAGCCATGAAGCTCGCGAGAGGAATATTTCCTTTCCTCTCGGACGGAAAAACAAGTCGAGGAGGGACAGAGGAGGGGGAGGAGGAGGAGCGGAGTGCGGCGGGTGGGCCAATAATACAAGTAGATCCTTCACAGGCGGGTCTTGGCCAATGGAAGGTCGAATGAGGGTCCGCGCCCCCACGTGGGATGTGAGCTCCGAACGACAACGAGAGGGCTTTAGGCCAATCACGTCCGCGTAAGGTGTTAATCTTGACCTGGATTGGTTCGCTGTTTTTCACAGAGTCCTAAACTCATCACGTTTAGCCCGTTGTTATTAACTCTTTCCTACCACACAGGAAGGCGCTGCTCTGCCTATAAATCACAAACCCGCACTGTAATAGTCAAATGTGAATTAATAAATGATTCAGAGGCGGTTTGTTTTTAGAAACACGATAGATCAGTTAATCCGGACTGTTTCAAAGAGTCGTTTCAGACACATTTAAAGAAAAAAAGGGGGGGTAATATAGTGTTCTGTGCTGGAGCCCATGGGGCGACCAGAGCACTGCTGCAGCCTTTTAAGCCTGTATGTTACCCTGATTATAATCAAATCAGCATGCAAGAAAACCAATGAGATTAAAAGCACATGAGAGATGCATGCTTAGCAGTGAGGTATAACCCACATTCACACATCCAGGGTCTAAAATTGTGGGTCAGAACTGTTCCTGCTACTCCACGGAACGCCTGCATTACAAGGCACAGAAACATGCAGGTACTGTGAGTGGAAATGATTGAAACAAGGGAAACAACCCCCACCCCTCGTTTATTTTTTTTACTCTAGTGATGTTTTACTGTTGATAAGGCTTTTCGTGTTGTTGACGCCTTTCAGTTTCTGCAAAGTCCTCTAAAAAGCAAGAGACATTAAAAGCAGCCATTTTAAATAGCACTAAAGTCCTTCCCTCCTACGCTGTGCAGTCACACAGGCACCAACACTGACAAACCAAGCATCAATCTTCTCTCTCTTTTTTTAACCTCCAAAAAATATATAGGCAAAACTGCCATAAGGGAGCAGAAGCAGAAGGCTGGCACTGCCTCTTAGAGGTAGCAATGGGAACTACACCCCCGATGGTTCTGGGATAGGGTGTGTGTTTGTATGAGCAGGCAACGTCATGAATTAATAGTAGGAAACTGCAATTAAGGGTTTAAACACTAAAGAGCAGAACAAAAAGATGTATTGGGATTGAGAGCAGCCTCATCCTTCTTTCTGTTTTTTTTCCCCCAAAGTTAATGCAAGAAGAACAAAAATGGGGAGATGTAGAAGCAGTGTAAAGCAATGCAGGTGTGTTGAGAAAAGCTGTACTGAGAAAAGAAGTAAGAAGTTTTATGTGTGAAAATCTGGGGTTTGGAATCCTGCAGCGATACTGGAGCAGCCTGGAAAGTGTGGAAGTGCACATATACATACATACATATGTATATACGTCTATATATATATATATATATATATATATATATATATATGTGTGTGTGTGTGTGTACAACTAGAAGTAGCAGTTGATAACATTTCCACTTTTTTCATCCCACTTCTAGGCCTATACTCTATTTATTTATACCTTGATTTTTCAGAGGTTAAAGGTCAAAGCTTTTAATCATGCAAACAGTGACTAAAAATTATGCAAGACTGAAAATGTGTGCCTATTCATCAAAATTATTTCTGCAAAAATAACAGGATCAGTGATTTTGGGGTGGTCAAGAAATAAGTGGATATGACAGCAGCACAGATTTGTTTTTTAATACCTTGTTGTTGCAGTGAACTCTGCAACAACTATGATAACAACAACAAAGACAACTGGTGGACTTGACTGATCCAGCTGATCTCTCCTTTATTCAGTTCACAACCTTTAGAATTGAACTGAAAATGAGAAAGAGGAGGAGGCGGAAGGAACTGAGAACTGAGGTTTTATTACAAATAAAAAGAGGAAGGAGGGAAAAGTGGGAGTGTGTTTTGTGAATGTGTGTGTAGAATAGGGGTGGATCTAAGAGTAGTGGGACACTGTGGGGTATGAGGCAGCACCCCGCAGTCCCAAGTAATGGCAGAATAGAACTTAATAGGGTAGAAAACGCCAGAGGCTGTTAACTCACAAACGGTCATTTCAGAATTGCCCATTCTTTTCCTCAGTCACTCCTTTTCCTTCTCATCCCTTCTTCCATGTATCCTCTCTATCTTTAACTTCCAGCCCTTTCTGTCTGTCTCTAATTCACCATGTCCCTTATCTTTCTCTTTGCACTTTGTCTCCAACTGTCCACCCTTCATTCCTCCTGTTCTTCCCCTTTCTTGTTTTAAACACCTCTCCTCCCAGCTTTGCATCCATCCCGCCCATCCTTCTCTTTCTCTCTGCCTCATCTCTCATCTCCCTCCTCCTCCTCCTCCCTCTGTGTCTCCTTGGAGGAGGTGTAATGATAGCTATTTGAGTGTCATCAGAGGACCGCTGTAATGGCTTCTAAAGCACCATCCCATGGTTGCCACGGTGAACCTGGCACAGTCGCCCTCCCACAATAAGGGGTGGGAAAAAAACAAAAAAAACATCTGGTTGGCTATCGACAGGCATCACTGTGCCGACGGCAGCAGGAGCGCCTGCATATCAGCAGACGATGACGCAGCCCCCGGGGTCCACAGAGAGCAAGCTAATGATGCGTGGGATAGGATACATATGAGGAGGAAGTACAGTAATAGTGATAATAGTGATAGTAATGAAAATAATAGCACTGATAACAATAACAGTATATTACTTTTTTTGTCTGAATAGTGTGTTTGTATCCATTCCTGCTTCTCCTTTTACAGGCTATTGTGTGTTTTCTGTGCATGTGTGACTACTTCTGTGTGTTTGAATTGAAATGAAAGAAAAGATGTTTCCCTGATCACAATGACATGTACATTTGTTATTTTACCCATTCATCCAAAGCATTATTTTAAAGACAAGGCGGTTCGAGTTCTCAGATACAGGTACACATACATATTGGAGCTCCTCTTATCAAGGTTACACTATGGGTCTATGATACAGTTCATACTGACACCAAAGTGACTCTAAACACATCACACATTTAGAACAGACAGGATGACTGTCTTTTAAATGTTTTCACAAAGCAGGAAGAAAAGGGCAAAGTATACATTGCCCGTATGTCATCTAATGTCTTTGTGCAAATGTTAAACATCTTATGTAAACTAAACCTACAACTCTTAAGTCATAGTATAGAATGAGTTTGTGCTCCATCTCCTGAGCAGGGACGCCCTCTGTAGGTTAAGCAGTAGAGCTCCCTCCAGCATCACTACACTTTTACTACAGATGGTTGACAAATTAAAGGAAACCCTCCTATAACACGTTATAGTATTGTGTTGTGTCACCACATGCTTCCAGGACAGTTTCAGTGCATCTTAAGATTTATTCTATTCTTGTAAAAAATATTCTTTGATATTTTGGGGAGAGAAATGTGAAGGAGAAAATCATCTGAAATGACCTTCTATTGACGCTTAAATCTTTGTTATGCTTTAACATAGAAGTATGGTTCAATATGTAAATGAATTATATGCTGTTAGACTTTATTAATCTTAATCAGTCTGTAAATTTGTAATATAGATTTATTCATAGATTGTCATAACAGAACACATGTTTTTTCCTCATTTTGCACAGACATCAAATGAGTGATAGACTGGATTGCCAGACTGGATAAACTGCTGTAGATAAAATGGCTGTTACTCTGATTCGTTTATAATTGTTTCATCATAATTACTAAATGTGTAACCACATTCATTCTACAACACTGTTGTACACAATTTGAAATATGACCCTCAAAGTTAAGTGACAAGCCAGTTGCCCCATTAAATCCAATAATAACCAAAGGAAATGTTTATGTTAAATTCCAAATAAAATCAGATTGTCTTCATATAGCACCAAATCATGACAGACGTTCTGTCATGACACTGTACATATAGAGCTGTTCGAAAACAGCTAATTTACAGAAACTCAACAAAATCTTCCAGGAGCAAACACTTTTGACTGGTAACAATGGCAAGGAAAAACTTCCTCTAACTGACAGAAACCTGGAGCAGACCCTGACTCCTGCAGGATGACTGTCGGCCTTGACCAGTTGGGAAAAAAGAGAAAGAGTAAAGGGGGAGAAAAAGGCATTTTCTGCAGTGTTTTTTTTTCCCAACAATTACAACTAAACCTATGTAAAAAAAAAAAATTTTTAAAAATCATCTCTGGACATTAACTGAGTCTCTTATCCATCACTTTGAAAGCATTTTGGTGATTTGAAGTACATCCTGTGACTGACAAACCTCTGCTTGTGGGCTACCCTGGACCAGCTTCATTCAGATGTGGCCCATGATAACTGTCACTTAGTCAAATTGATCAGATAAAAGTGATACTCTGGTGTACAGATGTATTTCTGCTCAAGTCCATCGTATTACATGAATGATTAAGTTACAGTCGTAGTTTCGTGAGCCTTGTTTTCACTCACATTGAAACACTTAGACTAGTTTTATTTATTTCACTTCCAATGGATAAAAACAGCAGTATTTTAAAATGTTTTTTAACATTTAGGTGAGTGATTTCATGTTCTGTGGAAATTCTAATATTTTACAACTACTACCTCACTGGTATTAGGACTTGTTACATCTACATTTGTAAAATTGAGGCTAATCTGCCCTTTGTGTGGTGAAGGCATTATTTTGTTTGTGTAGTGTTGAATAATTCATTATCTGTGTTTGTGGCATGTACTGTTTAGGTTAGTTTTCTTGATGCTCAGCAAAGAAAGTGTGGGTCAGGAAAAGCAAACCTCTGGGTGGGTGGTGTTTATTATGAACTCCGAGGTCCTCCATTGACTTTAAGGGCGGTGTGTATGATGATGACATGCACATTGCTGTGGGTCACTGAGTCTATATGCATGCTTATATCCACTAACACGTTTGTGTGTGTGGTAAAGGATCGGGGAGGGTAGAGCTGTAGATTAGCCAGGTTGGAATGATTGGGTTGAGGATTAGATGGATTCAGGAAGAGACACGTCTGTTTACTCTGCAAAGAAGACTTATAATAGGCTGATTGGCAAGCTTGATTACATGCACACACATGTGCACACACACACACACACACACATTATACTTTTGTGCTTGTTGCACACACACATTCATTCAGAAGCCCATATGTTGATTGGCTTGTTATTGTTGCCTTTACAACACCTGCTATCTCCTCTCTCTTTGCTTGTCTGTCTATATTCAGTTGTAAAGTCTGACTCCCTCAGCTCCACAGACACATTTCCCATTAGGACTGACCTGGAGAGCTTGCAATCAGAGAAGGTGTGTAACCAAACCCCCGGCACAGGCAGGTAAGGAGAGCCGCACTCAGGCAAATACCCCAAAGGCATGGGGGGTGCTCTGGTTACCTGACGTGGTGTGTGTATGTATGTATGTGTGTGTGTGTGTGTGTGTTTGCATTGTTTCTACTTACCTGTCTTTATGTGTCACAGAAAGAGCCAAAGAGCAGAGCACCGAATAAAGCACAGAGGCAGAGAAAGGCAGGATTATACACATGGCAGGTTAGAGAAAGGCAGCAAGAAAGAGGGAGAGGATGGGAGGAAAAGGCGACAGAGAGAGGCTTAAGATTGCAGAGGCAAGCACCTTTTGTTACTGAGTTCAGTTTGTGATGGGGGGCTTATGTTTAGGCAAAGACTGAAGGAGTCCTTTAATGCGCTACCATAAAATTTGCAGGACCGTTAAGGATGTTCTTCTTCACTGATCAAATCTTCATCTAACAGACCAGGAACCTTGGTTTCAAAAAAGAAGAAGAAGAAGAAGAAGAAGAAGGTCAGAGTCTGAGTGGAACTAAAAGAAGAGGCAAAAAAAAAAAAAAAGCCAAGGGAGTTTTCTGTGCGGTAACCAAGTGATTTACCCTTCAAGGTGAATAAAAAGTGAAGCAAGAAATGGAGTGAGGCTGGACAAGAGAGCGCAAGAGAGAATAAGCTGCAGAAGTGGAGATAAGCAGTCCACGCACAAAATTAGTCTACAGAGAAAGAAAGCCTGACGCCAAATTCCGGACTGAAGAGAGATCAAGGCTGACTCAAGTCTTTGCTGTCTCTAACCTGATTAAGGAGAAGAGAGGTACTGGTGGAAGTGGGTGCTAGGAGACCTGATCAACAGAACGTGAGAGCTTGCAAGAGAAGAAGAAGAAAAAAAAAGGGACAGAAGGGAAAAGAAGGGAGAGAGAGAGAGAGAGAGAGAGAATTACAAGAGGACGTCTGGTGAAAGAAGCCTCTTAAATCTGGGAGCTGGAATAAGAGCCACAGAAACTGCAAAGAGGAAGCCACAAAACCACAGTAAGTAAATTAGGACGCTGTGTGGCTGGAAAAATGTGTAATGAAGCCATGGGCGGGGGAAGTGCTTGGGAGTGCTTTATATACTGTACCTTAATGAATTGATTTCCTGTCTTTAGGACTTTTGCATTCCATCATTCTCCATGACATCACCACCTTACACCTTCCCTTCCCTAAAAAGCATCATCCAGTATTTATGTGTATTATTTTCCTCTATGTATTAAATCAAGTCTGTTTACCTTCTGTTATACTTCTCTTTTATTCCATAACTTTTTCTTCTTCTGTTCTATTTGTTTGTTTATTTTGCTGCAGGTGAAGATGCCTGCTAATGGGAACCGTCCCTTGAAGTTACAGTTTGGTTTAATTAACCATGAGGGTCGTTACCTCACTGCTGAGGCCTTTGGCTTCAAGGTAAAATCATAATATATGAAATATTATGTGTAACATTTCTCTCTGACTGTAGATGCCCTGCTTCTATAGAGAAACTCAGGTGCCCTTAAGGCTGATGTTGGTGGTGTGCAGGTATTTGATGGAGATTAAGTGTAAAACTGGGTCAGGGTTAGGGTTTGGAGACACCAGAGACAGAACAAACTCAAAGCCAACTAGTTTCCAAAATAGATGACCAACATACAGGTCTAAACTTTCACACGCGATAGAAAAAGTAAATTATGATTGTAAAACTGAACATGGCCTTCAAGGGTGAATTACAGAACTACAGGACCAAAAGGAATATGTTCCTTAAGTTTGAGTTTTATAGTAGAAGTTATGTCTTGAATTGAACACATTTACATTCACAAAATAGAGCATACCTTACCTTTCAAATATGGCCTTAAACATTTATTTTTATTACAGAAATAGAATTAAAAAGAAAAATGTTATTAGTGCAGCTGAAATGTGGATATCAAGGTCACTAGTCTGTGTCCCTTGCTGTGGTTGTTTCTCTGCTTAATTGTTTATCTATATCTGTTCTTAAATGACTAGTAACTAATGATGAAAAACATCCATGCCCTTTGTTTCTTAGGTGAATGCATCAGCTCCCAGTCTCAAGAAGAAGCAGATTTGGACACTAGAGCAGGACTCCCAAGACACTCAGGTTGTTTACTTGCGCAGCCACCTTGGTCGTTACCTTGCCTCTGACAAGGATGGAAAGGTAACCTGTGAGGCTGACGGACACAACTCAGACTGTCGCTTTCTCATTGTGGCTCAGTCTGATGGCCGCTGGGCCCTGCAGTCTGAGCAGTACCTTCGCTTCTTTGGAGGTTCCCGTGATTACTTGTCCTGCTTTGCACAGATAATTACTGATGCTGAGCTGTGGGCAATGCATCTGGCTTTACACCCACACGCTAACTTGCTATCTGTGGCCCGAAAGCGTTATGCCCACCTCTCTTTGGAGGATGGGGAGATTGCTGTGGATCTGAACATTCCCTGGGGTGTGGCAGCACTTCTAACCCTAGTCTACTTGGATGGGAAGTACTGCCTAAAGACGTGTGACAGTCGCTTCCTCAGCAATGATGGGAAGCTGTTGATGCAGAGTGGAAGAGCTACAGCATACACATTAGAGCTAAAGTGTGGGAAGATTGCCTTCAAAGACTGTGAGGGGAAGTATTTGTCTCCTATGGGGCCGACAGGTACCTTAAGGTCTGGACGCTGCTCAAAACCAGGCAAAGAAGAACTGTTTGACCTAGAGGAGAGCCATCCACAGGTGGTTCTGACAGCAGCCAATGGGCGATATGTTTCCATAAGACAAGGTAGGGAAACACACAAGCGCTAGGTGGTAGTGAATTCAACATCTGTTCTGGTCCTTTGGCTCTAGGGCTGCACAATATATTGCAAAAATATTGTTATTGCAATTACGCAGGTTGCAGTATTCGTATTGCAAAGATGTTTAATCATTTCTTTTATTTATTTATTTATTTTTACCTCACCCCCCAAAGGAGAGAGGGATATCAATTTTGAATTGGTTTGTGTGTGTGTTTGTTTGTTTGTTTGTTTGGAAGCAACTTTACACAAAAACTACTGGACAAATGGACAGTGGATGGACACACTTAGTATGTATTTTTTATCATGATATATTGAAAAAACTGTCCCTTTTTATTCCGTTTTTTTGTTTTTTAAATAACCCGCAACTTTAATAAAACTTTTATGGACATCTACACGATCAATAAATCAAATAGGAAAATACCAAATTTTCACTTAAACATACAAGACCATAATAAGAGAATAAATGTTGATGAAATGTTAAAAACCCATACTGAACTGCCACAAATGTATCCCTGGGTCTTTATGGGTTAAGGAACATTTTTCTTAGATGAAATTGTCATTTCTGTACGTGAATGATAAATATCGCAATATTACTGTTTTAATATTACTGTACACACCCTTATCGCATATCGCAAGTTTTGCTAATATCGTGCAGCCCTATTTGCACTCCCCTAAATTATTACAGAGCAGTTAAAGGTCTGATTAGATGGGCCAAAGCTGACCTTGGGCACCAATGAGAGTGGTCACATGAGACTTGAGTTGATTTACCTGACCTACAAACATACATAATGAAGCAGAGGACCTACAACTACTACAGGTACTACAATTACCACTAGTAGCCTAAATACAGTCTATAACGTGCACTGATACATCACCAGGAAACTGAGATAACTATTCAGAGGAAGTACATTAACTCGTTGAAATGCTTAATATGCATGATCTTCGGAATCAGCCGCTCTCCACTGATTGACAGTTGATTGTAATTATGGGTAATGTAGTCTGCACAGCAACTTGGCATCACACTGTATTATTGGATCTTTCCAAGATAACAAGACAGATAAGGCTGAGACTATATGTCTTATCTTGGAGACCTGAGACTAATACACCATTTCTCTTGCAGCACGGCCAACAGATTTTGCTTATTACATTTTTGCTACCGGCCTTTTTTTTTTTAATTAAAAAAAAAGGTGTTGTAGGAAATATACATTTAAAATATAGTGTATGCCCTTCTATAAGAAGCAACATACTTTATAGACATACAGTATGTTGAGAAAACAGAGCATTGTTTTCTTTTCTTTTTTTTTTTCTCAAATATTCGATCATAAGTGCCATTCCAAAAGTGCCCTTTTATTCCCTCTCAAATGTACCTTCTGGATTTGTTAGTAATACTGTTAACAATCTACACTTTCCCCTTGGGCTTATTGAAACAGATGTTTGTAACCTATATGTTGTACAGTAATGCTGTGTTGATACTACATTATGTATTTACTTCTGTGTCTTTTGACAGAGCTGTTGGGGAGCGTTATTTGATCAGCATACAGGCATGGCTGTACACTACCACACTGATAGAGTCCACCTGCTCCCCATTGATTTCAAAGTTATTTCTTATGAAAAACAAGTCCCCACTTCTTTGATCAGTGTAAAAACTAACAGTTGTAATAGTGAGGTTCAGATTTCACCTTAATCAGAAGTGAACTGTAGGTGGTTGCCAAAAGTTTTACTTGTTCAAAATGGTTTGCTGGTCTGATTTGAAACTGGATTTGGGGTAGATTAGCATACACCAACAGTTCTTGTCAGCATACTTGGCCATGACGCCCATTTGCAGGCTGCAGATTCTTGTCTGTAGGTTCGAGTTACTCCATCTCTAGGTGCTGTAACTCAATCTGTCCATACTCATTGTTCCTGGTTAGCAGTGGGAGTTGCAGGCAGAAACCAAATGACTAGGAGCTTGAGAAACTGATTAGTCTATGGGATAAAGAGATAAGGCTGAGCTAAATCACATATAATCCTTATGTTTTATCCAAATGTACCACAGTTGTGCATGGGCATTTTCACATACAGAAACACTTGCAGCACGCTCACATTTTTCTGTTATTCTGGCTCCTCCTTTCTCCCTTTCTCTTCCTACACTTGTTTGGCACAAACAAAAGCTTTATCTTTCCTCAACACACTCACCCACACACAACCATAGTGTCCTGCTGCGGTGAGTGGTGAGGTGAGGTGTGTTGAATTATTAATGCACTTGGCCCCTGTTCCTGGAAGGCGAGGGGGAGTCTTCTTTCAGAAACCCAAGCTGCCTCTCACCTGGGGCCAAAGCTTCTGCCCCACTGAGTCCCTTAATCTAACCCACTAACCCTAGCACCAGTTATAGTACTGCTGGAAATCAAGGAAATGCACTGCAACACAAAAGGAAATTACACAAGGTTACAACAAAAATTGGTGATAGATAAAAGAAATGCAATTTATCTTGGAGTTGAAAACTAACAGGAAAACAGACTGTAGGATGTTTGTAGCCCATCATTCAATATGATTAAAGAGGACTGTGGAAAACAGAGGGGAAGGGAGTATGGAAGTGAGGGAGGACCCTCAAAGGACTTTAGAACAGATAGACATATGTGTTGAAACAGGTGGGCTTTTCATCCTCCTCACTCATAAATTAGCACCTTTGTTTATGCTCCGTTTAGTGCAGAGTACTAATGTTGGCCACTTAGTGAAAGATAACACATATAGCTTCCAAAGGACAAATGTAGTAAGTGGGTCAGTATAAAAAAAAAAATGGTACATGTGTAAAAGTCTGTGTACAAAGCTGCTCAGTGTTGTGTTTTCTATATGCGGTGAGTTCCATACAGTGCGTGTGCTTGTGCTAACTTTGCCAGCTCTTGTAGATCTCTTGTGTCTCTCACCACCTCCCTGTGTTTGTCAGCTCCAAGTGGTGCACTCTGACCCAAAAGTGAAAAAGAGACGATGCTCCAAAGACACATACTTTCCATTAACACGCGTGGTGAACACACGTGCAAACACACGCACACAGACATACATGATGCATCTGTTCATGTAGAATGATGCACACACACACACACACACACACACAGTTTACAAACAGATGAGTATAAAATGAACAGAAAATATGCCAAAAAAATACCAGCAGTTGCAGTTGTGATGGGTAAAGGAATTGGGAAAAAAGAAAGAAAAAGAAGAAAATGAGAGACAGGGGGATAGTGGCATCAGCTATCCATTAATAATAGATGTCAGAGCCATGCATCGTTGATGGATTAGTTAAGCCTGCTCCACTTGCAGGCTGCAGGTAGGACAACACCAGAAAGTGGAGCTGGATCTGAGGTCTGATCCAAACTGTGGCACGAGTAATGTTTGTGTGTGTCTGTACAGATGCACAGTTATCAGTGATCATGGCTATGATGACAACATCGTATTTTGTATGCTTCACCAACTGGTGGGCCAAAGATGGTCATCAACACAGCTATTGATATCCTCAGATTGCTGGCTTGGATTTCAGCGTATCCAATCTCTTTCTCCCCCTGTCCTCTGGTCCCTTTCTCTTCCTCCATCCTTCTCTCCTTCCTCCGTCTCCACGACTCTCATCTATCAGAAAGCGGGCTGCGAGGTCCCAGCTGAGCCCCGTCTGAAGATCATTTCTGGGTTGAATTAGTGTGAAATGGACACGTGAAATAGATAGACAAAGCATGACATTGAATCGGGATGAGAGAGAATGAGAGTGATAAGCCCCCAGGCATAAGTGCAGAATGGGGGAGGCAGAAACGTATGCTTCAAATGCACTGAAGATCAATGATAATTTAACCAGTCGTACAACCTTATGATACCAACTTTATCAGGTGTGAATAAGATGTGATTAAAATGTCCTGGCAGCTTAGTTACCATGACATCTTTGTCACATATTGGTATCTATGTTTCTATGGGGAGATATCAAAATATAAACAAAAAGCCTCAGCGGTAACACAAAGGGAATATAAGACTGTCATAAAATGGTTTTGTTCAATGTTTTTCTGTCACAAAAACAGTGGCAAAACACGCCCCATTAGGCTAGTATGTGTGTCTGTGTGGGGTTATGCAAATATAATATACATGTATGTGTCTCAAAACAGACTTAGACGACAGCATAACATAGTTGTGAATCAAAGTGATGTACAGTCAGCACCATGCCACCACAGAGGCTTATATTATTAATATTTGGGGGCTTTTTATTATGTGCACTTGTGGTCTGATTTATATGTTCGACAAATGAATTATTGGAAACATTGTTGTAAATGAGCCACATATTAGCTTTATATTCATTCATGTATTTATATCACAATGACTAGTATCATTAAACTTACTAGATAATTTGTCAATTATTTCCAAAAAGCTACAAAATCAGTTAAAGTTAGCATCCTTATCTGCCATTATTATATTCTACCCAATATATACGCTTTACACGGGCAAGTGTTTTCCCACGGATTTTATTTTATTTAATTTTTTTTAATTAGACTTAATAGCTGTTGAAGACTCTGTATATATATTACATATATTTACTGAATGACAATCAGAACCCCATCTCCCTTTTTACTGTGTGACATTGTTATTCCCCAAATGGGTCATACAGTGAAATCTCGTTTCGTCATTTGAACCCGCTTTATCCTCACTAGGGTTATGGGGGTCACTGGGGGCCTAATCCAGCTACAATGGGTGAAGGCGGGGTACACCCTGTATGAGTCTCCAGTTCATCTCAGGGCTGAACATATATAGACAAACAATCTCTTTCACATTCACACCTATGGACAATTTATATTAACCAATTTGTCAGTGCATGTGTTGGATGGTGGGAGGAAACTGGCATACCCAGAGAAAACCCACGCAGACACAGGGGGAACATGCAAACTCCATACAGAAAGTTCTGGTGTTTGAATCGAATCAGGGTCCTTCTTGCTGTGATGCACAAGTGCTAACCACTGCACCCCATAGAGTGAACTGTATAATTTTAATATGTTATATAAATTCATTTTAGAAGAGACTATTGTTATTATTAATAAATCTGTTTGTTTGGGTGATGCTTTCAAGTCCAGTCAGATCAAACGTTACTGTAAGTCAGTATCACATCTTTTTATAGGTTGTACATGAACCACACTTTAAATGAAACATATAAAGCAGAATAATTTTAAAAAGCGAGCACAGATAAAATCCTTTGCACGTATATGTTCAAGGCTACAAACATAACAAAATGGATGATTGCTAACTATTGCAATGTTATATAACTATTATCTTACACCATAATAACTCTATGAAATTTGCCTTTGAAACCTACCAATAGATGGTATTCATTTGACATAATCACTCCCAGGACACCGTTCTGGTCACCATATTGAAGGTCTAAGAGTACCTGCTGCTTATCTGTTGACCTATATCTAACAACATACGTACCCTCAACCTACAAGTGACACAGTCAACAGAGTTTACAATATTATTCAGAAAGATAAATGGTGCTGTATGTAGAATTGTGGCCAAAACTGGTACTGCAATCACATCCAAAGTAGTAGAGTGTGGTATCCCCTCCCCCCAGACTAAGGCCTAATCCAAATTCACCCATCACCCCTACCCCTACCCCTACCGCTTGGCCCTTGCCTTTCCCCTTGAAATGAAGCTGCAAGAAGTAGGATTTGAAACATTTCCCTATGAAATGGGGCAACCCTTTGTGACCTGTGACGTGATCAAGCGTTTCTGTGACACGCTGTTTTACAAAAAACAGATGTAGAAGTTGACAGTAAAGATAGCGGTAGGTTAATCCACATAGTGACAGTCTAAATCTACACCATGGTGAGTCGAGGAGATTCAGTCCTTGGTAGCAGATGCAAACATTCTAACGATAACACACAATCAGCAAGTTTATCAGCACCTTTGAGCAGACGACACAGAAGTAACACATGATGTGCAGGTACTGTAACATCAGTAGTATCCTGTAAGAAAATGATCTCCAGGAATAGTACCTGGTACCTAAGTTGAGTTGGTTCAAGCCCAGTTGAGCTGGTTTCATATAGTGGAAATAACCAATAGATGTTGCTATTAACAGATGTAAAAACTTTGTTTTTGAAAGTATTCACAATGCAGGTACCAGTGGCTGTAAGCATTTCCATTCCATGGGCTTTGGTCATCTTTTTGCAGCTATTAAATCTAAACCACAGAAATGCAAATTCTATTACACATTAAATCAGCGTTAATGGTCAATCTAACAATTAAGTTGTTTACAAAGAAAATCTATATTTGTGTGTTTCTGTCATCACACAGCTGCACGTTTTTTTTTTTTGCTGTTTACCTCCATTTTGCCAATGACTCAAACAGAATTATGGAAGATTTCTCCTACCCCTCTGTTTATAGTGTGGTCCTTTAAAAATCTTAATTTCAAGGGTTACGCAGCCTTCTGCCGTAGCCCTTCCCCTCCGTCTAAGTGAATCGGGACATCACCAACCCTTCATGTGTATACGCAAAACAGAGGGCCATGGGTTCCCAGATTCAGCCACCCACCTACTACAAGGAGCACACTGGTACTTACACCATCTATTATACTCTCTCCTCCTGGGCCACGGCCTCTTCACCCAGGCCCGTGCCAAGAGACAAGACCACGGCTCTGTGTCACGGATCGGGGTGAGGTGAAGGAGGACTCCATTGCACAGTACTGAAGGGCAAAATAATTTAATAACAAAAGTACAACATAAAGACAAGACAGACACAACCTGGGAGTAAACGGCCAGAGTCCGTGGTGATGATGAGTGTCCGGGTTATGGTGATTGGGGAGATGGAAGACATCGACCGGGTTATGGAGGTGACATAGATGAATGGTCCTGCACTGGCAGCTACAAGCCTCACCGCTTAAATAGTCACCGATTAGGAACGGCTTGCAGCTGCGCAGTGCAGGACCAGGTGAGTGTGGAAAATTGGGGGAAAGGTCACTGGAACGGAGGTCATGACAGTACCCCCCCCCTAAGGGGCGGCTCCTGAAGCCCCTAAAAAACAAAAAAAAACAAAACACAACCCCCCCCCCGTTGTCCAGAGCTTCTCCGAGCAGGGCGGCATGGTAACCTCCTGGTCGGAGTACCCTCTGGGCAGAGCGGTGTGGCATCCTTCTGGGCAGGGCGGTGTGGAAACCCCCTGGGCGGAGTACCCTCTGGGCGGAGCGGTGTGGAATCCCTTCTGGGCAGGGTGGTGTGGAAACCCCCTGGTGGAGTACCCTCTGGGCAGAGCGGTGTGGCATCCTTCTGGGCAGGGCGGTGTAGAAACCCCCTGGGCGGAGTACCCTCTGGGCAGAGCGGTGTGGAATCCCTTCTGGGCAGGGCGGTGTGGAAACCCCCTGGCGGAGTACCCTCTGGGCAGAGCGGTGTGGCATCCTTCTGGGCAGGGCGGTGTGGAAACCCCCTGGGCGGAGTACCCTCTGGGCAGAGCGGTGTGGAATCCCTTCTGGGCAGGGCGGTGTGGAAACCCCCTGGCGGAGTACCCTCTGGGCAGAGCGGTGTGGCATCCTTCTGGGCAGGGCGGTGTGGAAACCCCCTGGGCGGAGTACCCTCTGGGCAGAGCGGTGTGGAATCCCTTCTGGGCAGGGCGGTGTGGAAACCCCCTGGCGGAGTACCCTCTGGGCAGAGCGGTGTGGCATCCTTCTGGGCAGGGCGGTGTGGAAACCCCCTGGGCGGAGTACCCTCTGGGCAGAGCGGTAGCAGGAGCAACATGACTGGTCTGACTGAGGACCAAGGAGACTGATTGGTGGGGTCACCACGGACTCTGGCTGAGACAGGAACAAGACAAAACGAAGAAACGGGCAACAGGCAGGGACAGGAAACAGGCAGGCAGAAACGAACAACAAGCAAGGACAGGGGACAGAAGCCAGCGACGGGCAACAGGCAGGGACAAGGGACGGAAACCAGCAACGGGCAACAGGCAGGGACAGGGGACAGAAGCGAGCAACGGGCAAGAGTCAGGGACAGAAGCGAGCAACGAGCAAGAGTCAGGGACAGGAACAGACAGAAATGACCAACGACAGACCAAAAGACACAACGCCAGGCGACAGGACAACTAGCCAGAAGACAAGACAACTAGCCAGAAGACAAGACAACTAGCCAGAAGACGAGACAAGAAGCCAGAAGACGAGACAAGAAGCCAGAAGACGAGACAAAAAGCCAGAAGACGAGACAAAAAGCCAGAAGACGAGACAAAAAGCCAGAAGACGAGACAAAAAGCCAGAAGACGAGACAAAAAGCCAGAAGACGAGACAAAAAGCCAGAAGACGAGACAAAAAGCCAGAAGACGAGACAAAAAGCCAGAAGACGAGACAAAAAGCCAGAAGACGAGACAAAAAGCCAGAAGACGAGACAAAAAGCCAGAAGACGAGACAAAAAGCCAGAAGACAAGACAAAAAGCCAGAAGACAAGACAAAAAGCCAGAAGACAAGACAAAAAGCCAGAAGACAAGACAAAAAGCCAGAAGACAAGACAAAAAGCCAGAAGACAAGACAAAAAGCCAGAAGACAAGACAAAAAGCCAGAAACACGGAACGCTAGCCAGAAACACGGAACGCTAGCCAGAAACACGGAACGCTAGCCAGAAACACGGAACGCTAGCCAGAAACACGGAACGCTAGCCAGAAACACGGAACGCTAGCCAGAAACACGGAACGCTAGCCAGAAACACGGAACGCTAGCCAGAAACACGGAACGCTAGCCAGAAACACGGAACGCTAGCCAAAAACACGGAACGCTAGCCAAAAACACGGAACGCTAGCCAAAAACACAGAACGCTAGCCAAATACACAGAACGCTAGCCAAATACACAGAACGCTTAAACCAGATACACAGAACGCTTAAACCAGATACACAGAACGCTTAAACCAGATACACAGAACGCTTAAACCAGATACACAGAACGCTTAAACCAGATACACAGAACGCTTAAACCAGATACACAGAACGCTTAAACCAGATACACAGAACGCTTAAACCAGATACACAGAACGCTTAAACCAGATACACAGAACGCTTAAACCAGATACACAGAACGCTTAAACCAGATACACAGAACGCTTAAACCAGATACACAGAACGCTTAAACCAGATACACAGAACGCTTAAACCAGATACACAGAACGCTTAAACCAGATACACAGAACGCTTAAACCAGATACACAGAACGCTTAAACCAGATACACAGAACGCTTAAACCAGATACACAGAACGCTTAAACCAGATACACAGAACGCTTAAACCAGATACACAGAACGCTTAAACCAGATACACAGAACGCTTAAACCAGATACACAGAACGCTTAAGCCAGATACACAGAACGCTTAAGCCAGATACACAGAACGCTGGGCAAGAAAACACAGAACGGGACAGAGACACAGACCGCTTAAGCCAGAAACACAGAACGCTAGAAAGCGACACAGAACGCTAGAAAGCGACACAGAACGCTAGAAAGCGACACAGAACGCTAGAAAGCGACACAGAACGCTAGAAAGCGACACAGAACGCTAGAAAGCGACACAGAACGCTAGAAAGCGACACAGAACGCTAGAAAGCGACACAGAACGCTAGAAAGCGACACAGAACGTTAGAAAGCGACACACAACGCTAGAAAGCGACACACAACGCTAGAAAGCGACACACAACGCTAGAAAGCGACACACAACGCTAGAAAGCGACACACAACGCTAGAAAGCGACACACAACGCTAGAAAGCGACACACAACGCTAGAAAGCGACACACAACGCTAGAAAGCGACACAGAACGCTAGAAAGCGACACAGAACGCTAGAAAGCGACACAGAACGCTAGAAAGCGACACAGAACGCTAGAAAGCGACACAGAACGCTAGAAAGCGACACAGAACGCTAGAAAGCGACACAGAACGCTAGAAAGCGACACAGAACGCTAGAAAGCGACACAGAACGCTAGAAAGCGACACAGAACGCTAGAAAGCGACACAGACCGCTAGAAAGCGACACAGAACGCTAGAAAGCGACACAGAATGCTAGAAAGCGACACAGAACGCAGAGACACAGAACGCAGAGACACCGAACGCAGAGACACAGAACGCTTAAGCCAGGAACACAGAACGCTTAAGGCAGAAACACAGATCGCTTAAGGCAGAAACACAGAACGCTTAAGGCAGAAACACAGAGACGCTTAAGCCAGAAACTCAGAAACGCTTAAGCCAGAAACACTGAACGCTTAAGCCAGAAACACTGAACGCTTAAGCCAGAAACACTGAACGGGACAGAACGCAAGAGTGGACAGACTTTAGACGGAACAGACAGGGGAAAACTAAAACAAAAAGGGTCCCTTCAGCACTGGCGGAGTCCAGATGGTGGCAGGACCATTCTGTCACGGATCGGGGTGAGGTGAAGGAGGACTCCATTGCACAGTACTGAAGGGCAAAATAATTTAATAACAAAAGTACAACATAAAGACAAGACAGACACAACCTGGGAGTAAACGGCCAGAGTCCGTGGTGATGATGAGTGTCCGGGTTATGGTGATTGGGGAGATGGAAGACATCGACCGGGTTATGGAGGTGACATAGATGAATGGTCCTGCACTGGCAGCTACAAGCCTCACCGCTTAAATAGTCACCGATTAGGAACGGCTTGCAGCTGCGCAGTGCAGGACCAGGTGAGTGTGGAAAATTGGGGGAAAGGTCACTGGAACGGAGGTCATGACACTCTGCCCGAGACAAAACACTGGAGCTCATGCCACGGCTTGGCCCCCACCTCATCTTGCAACATGGCTCTTGGCTTGGCCAGTGACTCGGCCCCCAGCTTGCTTCCTGATTCAGGTCCTGAGCCAGGACAGCTCTCAGCTCTGCCCACGGCTCGGGCTCTGTGGCTTGGGCTCGGGTTCTGGCTCACCCTGTGGTTCAGGTCCCAGCTCATTCAGTGGCTCGGGTGCTGGTTCCATGGCTCAGGCTCATCCCATGGTTCAGTTTCAGGCTCATGTCCTGACTGGACCCCCAGCTTGGGGTCGGCACAGTAGAACACACCACAGCCCAGACCCACTGTCTCATCACTCGGTAAGAGCCACGAGAGCCGACATCTGTCTTCAAATTCTACTCCGCTTTCAACCATCTCATTGTTTTGAAAGCATCTTGTACATCCTTGTTTTGTTTTTCACTTTGTCACAATGTATTTGTGAATAATAAGAGTTTTTTTTTTTTAAGTTTAGCAGTGTCAGGCATTTGTGACCAGATGCAGCTCAGTGGAAACTGCCAACCTTGATGAACAAACACTGACTCTGTAATTGGTCGATAGGTGGTGGGTGGAACATTGACTAAAGACACAAAATTACAAAATAAACATTTAGGGATTCTGGCAGGACTACTACTGTCAGTGATATCAGTATTTGAAAAGGTTTGGTGACAGACATTTTATGATTACTGAGAACAGAATTATGAACAGCACCTTCAATAATTATGGTATCTTATTTTGTAAAAATGATCACAGTGTGTCTGTAGTTGACTCAAAGTGTTTCCTGCTTATCCTGAATATAAGTAAAGAATTGGTTAGAAACCAAACATGCACTTATATTATTACTAATAAGACATTTACATTCATTAGTTCAGAAGACAACCTTACTTTAACAATAATCTAAGGTCCAAAAAATTTACTTTTTGGTTGAGTCAAAACACTTTAATTTTATTTTGAAGTAAACAAATGATAGGTGGTGCAGTGGGTAACACTAATGTCTCACAGTAAGAAGGTCCTGGGTTTGATTCCAACACCAGTTGGTGGGAACTTTTCTGTGTGGAGTTTACATGTTCTCCTCGTGTCTGCGCGGGTTCTCTGTTTACTCCAGTTTCCTCCCACAATCTAAAGACATGCACTGATAGGTTAAATTGATTACTCTGAAATTGCCCATAGGTGTGAATGTGAGAGTGATTGTTTGTCTCTACATGTCAGCCCTGTGATGAACTGGTGACTTGTCCAGGGTGAACTCCGCCTTCATCCTTAAGTGGCTGGGATAGGTTCCATGTGACCCCTGTGACCCTAATGAGGATAAAGTGGGTTCAGAAAATGGACAGATGGATGGATAAACAAATGATTTAAAGAGTGAGACATGAAATCCTCCTAACACTGACAATTTCAAACGATCTCTCTGTTGTACACAATACCATCTTTCTCGTATTTTACATGTATATCAGTCTGGTCTGAAACTGTCTTATGCAAACTGTGTCATGTTCGAAATGTCCAGGGTCTGAAGAAACCTGCTCCCATAAATGGCACAGGTGTTAAACATTGATCTTCTTTGCAGCGGACAGGCCCTTGCTTATAGTTGGACCAAAGCACAGGCCAGTGCACGTAACTACGCATTTGTTTGCCCCTCAACAACTGAACCTACTGAACCTACATCAGTGAATATCATCTATTATACGTATATTTCAACACACAAGGAAACTGACAACAAGTTAGTTATGTGATCTAAGAATTTACACAACATGAAGAATATATTAAAATGACACAATGTACAAACTACTGTAGAGGTCAGACTCATACCACATGTTACTCAAGCAGTTATTGACATGTTGAGTGCTAACAGCTAACAGGCTAATGTGGGCTAGCATAGAATCCAGATCCAAAGGAATGAATGATATTCTCATATTAAATATTTTTGAAAAATTTACCTGTTACTGCAATTTATGATTTATTTTTTTCTGAATTTGGGTCAAAGGGAGAAACACATTTCTTTTTTCACTTCTGTGGTGAAAAGTTCTGGCATGTGCTAAGAGATTATTTTAAGGCATCGCTATCAAGACAGAGGATTGCTACTTGTTGATGAAAATAAAATATCACTTTAAATATCGATACACGTTAATTGTTTCTGTTTTTTCAGGCTTCATTGAATGTCTGCCCTATAGGATGCTAATACAGCATGTTCTTCTTATCTGTCCTCATTCATGGCTGTTGGCTTAAGGGTTGAGAGGGGTGGGTAATTATCTGTGCATCCCGCTAAGTGTGACCATGAAATCCTCTGGTCTTTTCCTGTTTTTTCTTTCTTTCTTTTATTGAGGAGGGGGTTGAGGAATTGGACTGGTAGCGCTCAAAAGCTGATTATATCAGAGCCCCACTGTGAAGAGGGCAGATAGGCAGGGCCTAAGGTGGGGTGACTGGGGTGGGCGGGAGAGGTGGGGCGTAGAGGGGGTCAGGGGTAAAGAGGGAGTGAGACGAGGGAAGGGAGGAATGTAGAGTAGGATGACCAGAAAAGAGAGACAGAGAGGAGGGAGGAGACGTATAGATTGGTATTGTTAAAGGATTACAACAATAGATATTCTTGGATCCATCTAATTCAGGATTTAGCTTTCTGCAATCTGTCATTTGGAGATGAGACCATTTTCACACTAGAAACAGTCCTGAGCTTATAAACAGGAACCCTTTAATATGTGATAAAATATATATATATATATATATATATATATATATATATATATATATATATATATATATATATATATATATATATATATATATATATATATATATATATATATATATATATATATATATATATACAGTATATATATATATATATATATACAATATATATATACAGTATATATATATATATATATATATATATATATTTACATTACAGTCATCAATAAATTAAGATGTTCTGAATAATAATAAACAAAAGTTTATAGCAAATGTTATGGATGGATATTTTTGTGTCCCATATGACTTTGTTATATTAGTGGACCAGTGTTAGCCACGAGGTCAAATCACAGGTACAGTTTAGATGAAACCACTTAAAAACAACACGAACATCCCTAGATTCAACATGATTACTACTGAACTCCACATCTTAAAACAACCTCATTATCAAACTACTTTGTCACTTGTGTCCTTGTCTCTACTTTGCTGGATTTTTAACTTTCAGCATAAACTTTTCTGAACAAATAAACCCAGCAGGGGCAAATTTGGAAATTGACCCAAAAAAAACCCCAAGCAAAATAAATCAAAACATGTATGTTTTAGACTGAATAACGACTGACAGAACATGTATTCTCTGCTTTTACCAGGAGTAAGCCTCGCAGCCAATCAAGAAGATGAGACAGATATGGAGACATTTCAGATGGAGATTGACAAAGAAACCAAAAAGTGCACATTCCGCACCAGCCAAGGGAACTACTGGGCTCTGGTGGCCCATGGAGGGATCCAAAGCACCGCCACTGAAGTGTGAGTAAAAGCTCTGACATCATAGTGAAAGGACTATATTTCATACTTTACATGTGTATTTCCCTCCAGTACAATCTGCCACAGAAAATGGATGGATGTGCATTTCCAAAACTGAACTGTTTTGCACGATTAGCAAATCTGCACCTGCTGCTTGACTTTACACACACTCCTGAATGCTTGAAACAGAAAAACAAAGAGAATGAAATGCATGTCTGGAAGTGCATATATAAGTGTATATTCATTATTTTACACAACATTAAAAAAAATATGTAGTCATCAGTGTTTGCACTTTCCAACCAGTGTGCGCTGCAGCACAAAAGTGTGCCATGAAAAATCATCAGGTGTGCGGTGGAAAATTATCCAATTTCACCTTATTGTACTGTACTGTAAGTGAGGAGAGTAATTACAGATACATATGACAGCACACACTCAGAGCTGTGGAGGGAGATTTATGTGTCTTTCTTCAATTTCTGCAAGAATATCAGCTTTGTGTTTAACTAAACAGGCCCAGGTTTCACACTGAATAAGTAAATCAAGACTAGATTTGCATTATATTTCAATAAATATTCTTTTTGTGACATTTTTGTTTGGTGGTGTGCCTTGTGATATTTTGCAATGCTAAATAAGTCACAGCTGAGAGACTGGTTTCAACCGGCTCTCTATGTAAAGTGTCATCATGGGACAACTTGATGCTCTATAAATAAAATTTGATTGATTTATTGATTGAGCGCAGTAGAAAATATAACCTCTCCCACATTATGACTGGTTCTAGTCATTTCTATTTGTGAAAAAACTACATTAAATCTCAAGTGTCTCAGAATATCTCAAGTTTTTGTCATTTTTCTTGTGATGTCCACAACTGTAGGTCAGTAAATACCCTGTTTTCAGTGGAGTGGCTTGGCCAGAAGGTGGCACTGAAAGCCAGTAATGGAAAATATATCTGTACCAAGAAAAATGGTCAGCTCCTCGCGGTCAGTGACTCTGTGGGTAAGGGTCAGTTTTTGTTTCCCTTATCTTTTATCCTCCATACTCCCTCTGATGCAGCTTCCTTTATCCTGCTGCTGTTATCTTGTGTTAGGTGAAGATGAGCAGCTCAGTCTGAAGCTGATCAACAGACCCATGCTGATCCTGAGAGGAGAAAATGGATTTATCTGCCACCACAAGAACTCCAACACCCTGGACGCCAGCAGATCTGTCTATGACATTTTCACCCTGCAACATAGTAATGGAGCCTATCAAATTAAAGGTCAGGAAGAAACACTGAAGCATGTGGAAAGATTAAAACTGATGACTGAAAACCAATATTTTTATGAGTTTAAATTAGAATACTTACATCATCTTTTACAGCCTACAGTTGTACCCCTGGTGTAGGTTTGAAGTTACACACTTTAAAGGTCACTGAGTGTGTGAAAACTACATAAAATGAAATTAAACATTCCATGAAAATGTACATTGCAAAAGAAAAAACGTAGTTTAAATGCATTTTGCCATTAGGATAGGATAGGATAAGGATTATTGTCATTGCAAAATGCCGTACAATGCAATGAAACTTGGTTTTATGTTGTGTATAGTGCTCATACACATCTATTACAAACAGTCAAGAATAAAAATATAAGTAAAAAAAAGTCATGTAAAAAAAAATTCAACAAAAACATGTGGTTTGGGACACATCAACCCCTGCCCCTCACATGTATTACACCTTATTTTGGCATAGAACCAGCCGATGTCATCATGTTAGCATATGTATTGCCTCTATATATCTGCCAAGTTTGACGTACATTGAAACAAAATTGACTCACTGATTCACTGGTAATATATAAACCCAACTTGGTATGAATTCAACCAATGGTTTTACTGCTAGAGTCATAAATATACAAGCAGAATCAAAAACAGAACGCGGGGTAAAAATCTGGTGCACATAGACGAGTCAAATGTCAAATGTGCTGAATATACAGGTGACAGTAGAGGCTATTGTGTTAAGAAAGAACCCTCATCTCTCACAAGCTGAAAATACACTCAAATTCTTTCAATCTTTACATTTTTACCACACCATAGATGGAGAATTTTATTTATTTATTCTGAGAAATTGGTCATTTTCAGATTTATGAGACTAAAGTTTTTGTGGATGATACCTCTTCACATAATATTGTTATTCTATGTGTTTATGTGAGTATTAGCCCTATATTAACCTTTGATGCATACTGGTCACTCCAGTGGACAGCTGTTCTTTTGTATATTCATTAGTTTTGTGGATTATGAATTATCCCATGCAATGATATTCATACCATTACTATAACTTTGCTGTTATTGATCATGAAAATAATCTTTTTTTGCCTATTGTTTCCATGAAGTAATACATAAAGTTAAATATGTAAAATTAAAATGTGAGAAAATATCAGATTAACTGAATGATTTTTTTAAATTCCCTTTCTGATGTTGAGGTATAAATACATCTTTCCTTGTAATTCCAGGAAAAATAGGCCTATATAAAATCACATTCTGTTTTTCATGCCTAAAAAAACCCCCAAAAAAACCACTCAGCAAAGACATTTTGACTAAGATTTTCATAATTCATTCACCAAAGAGTTAACAACTTTTTTAAAGTCTAAATATGAATAGATATATACTCACAAATGAAATGAAAAAAAAAGATGAAACAATATTTTTCTGTCTAAAATTCAAAGTAAAAGTCATTGCTTTTCTTATAAAACTTCTGACTTCTTATATATGAGACGTACAATACATCAGCAAAATCTCACTTTTTCTCCATGTGACTTGTTGTTTTCCACTTTTTCCAGGTGTGGATGGAAGGTTCTGGTATGTGAACAGTGCTGGCCTGGTGTGTTCAGATGGTGAAGTCCCTGAGGATTTCACCATTGAGCTCCTGGAGCACGGCCGCCTCGCTATCCGTGGAAAGAATGGCAAATACCTGCGTGGAGACCAAGGAGGGACGCTGAAGGGAGATGGACTCAGCCTGAACAACTCGGCCCTGTGGGAGTATTAATAAAGCCAGAACAGTCAGGCCTGACTCTGACTCCTCTCAAAGTTAACACCAACCACCAATAGAGGTCAGGATCAGTGCTGTTTTTTTTTGTTTTTTTTTAACTCTAAAGCTTTGTGAGCAGTTCGACAGCAACAAGGTGCAGCTTCAGTTGACTTTTCTGTTTCCTGTTGCATGCCAGAACTCCCAACAGAACATACTCCTGCACACGAAGAACTAACCATCAGCCAAGAAAAGTCTTAATGAAGTTATAATAAAAAAAAAAGTTTGAGTCAGTATTTGTATCTCAGCAAAAATAGGTGTGAATGTACCTTAGAGTTTTTGTGTTGTTCCATTTTAGCTGAAACATTACAACTAGATTTCCCCTGTGTAATATTTCACTGCATCATTATCCTCTCCCTCTTCATCCTCACTTGTATCTTCCTCCCACTCCTCGAAGCTATTACATGAGTGAGGCAGTGACAATGGTGTCACTGCTCCAGTCAGAAGTACAGTGAATTAGGGTGCCATTTGAGAACGACGTAGTTAACATTACAAGTGAGGTCACCACTCTCAAAGCAGTCATTAGGACGGTGCTGCTGTCCCAAAATGCTTGTTGGCAGTCGAAGTGATTGAGTTTCAAGTCATCGCCTGTAGACACAGTACGAAATTGTGAGACTCATGTGCGGTAGTAGATGTACTCATGTGATCCCACCTGCAACTAGAAATAGGTGAATTTTTATTTGATCCTGACATTTCTTATTTCTTTTGTGAACCCAGAAATAAAAAAAATAAAAGAGTATGGCTCACTATGTCTTGTTTGAGCAATGTTTTATTTCTAATTTTCCAAATATTTTAAATACAAATGTTAAAGTTTATATCGCTCATTCATATTTAGAGATTCCCAGGATAAATATAGGACACAAATTACAAATATATGTTCCTACTACATGTTTATAATTGTTATATTTACATCTGGATTGGAGAAAGACTATTGAATCTGTCCTATTATTGGCTGATAAGTAATAGGGGAGAATGAAAAACAGAGCTCAGACAGTAAAAATTAATTATGGATATTTTGATGGGCAGTAATTGAGAAGTCTTCATTAGACTTAGATGCTTATTTCAAGTTATTCTGTTCCTTATAAAATTGAAGATGATGACTTTCATACATCATAATGGTCTAAATCAGGGGTGTCAAACATACGGCCTGGGGGCCAAATCCGGCCCTCCAAAGGGTCCAGTCTGGCCCCTGGGATGAAGTTGTGAAATGCGAAAAATGACACTGAAAATATAAATCATTTTAGTTCAGGTTCCACATACAGACCAATTTAATCTCAAGTGGATCAAATCAGTAAAATATTCTCAGAATTAAAAAAATACTCACAATTCCAAATGTTTCTCTTTGTAAATGTAAAAATGTTCATGTCATTTTATTGTATTTACACTAAAATGATCATTTCACAAAAATATAAGTAACCTGAACAAATATGAACATTTTGAAATTTCTGAAGGGCACATTTACCAATATTCTGCCTGTTATTAAATGTTTTATGTATGTTTTGTTGATCTACTGTGGTCTGTAAATTGTAATTTACATGTGTAAATGATCAATTGAGAGATAATATTGTTAAAACTGCACATAGTTTTCTTAAAAAATTTCAGTTTGTTCATGTTATTCACATTGTTTTAAAAGGATGTAAACATTTTCATCACATAACTTTTGTCTTTTTGCTCTAAAACATAGAGGAACATTTGGAGTTGACATTATTTTAACATTATTCTGTTATTATTTCACTAGTCTGGCCCTCTGTAGATCAAAGTTGGCTTAATGTGGCCCCTGAACTGAAATGAGTTTGACACCCCTGGTCTAAATAATATCGATTTTTAAGAAACAGACTCGTTAATCATCACCAAAAACAAACCAAATTGTTGACTTTGAGAGAAAATAAAAACTCAATTCCATTTTTATTATTTATGTAGTGATTTAGCTCTTATTTAGGTACTTATTACCGTACTTTGACTTAATAGTTACATTTATCTTGTTTCTAATTAAGGCCCATCTTTCTCATATTTCTAATATGAACAGAAACATGTTTGAAGCAGAGGTACAACTGAAATCAGAATATTTTCATAGTGAAACTGTTATTTTATCAGTCAAGCTCTAATTATGTCATAAACCAGCACCCCAAAAAACAAAACTGTCCCCACCTGGATTTAACTACACATATAAATTAAACCATCAGACTGGACTGTGTGGTCTGATGAGTCCAGACTGACCCTGTTCCTGCACTAGACCAGTCCAGACCTGAACCCCATTGAGAATCTATGGGATGTGATGCAGAACACTTTACCCAGTGGTCTGATTCCCCTGTTGTTAATATAAGACCTGGGCTTAAAGTTAATGCATCTGCAGACAGAAATAAATTCACGGTGACACTGAGTAACTATTGTTAGACATTAATGCCACAGTGAATATATCCCATAATCAAAGTTATAGGCTGTGAGTTTTGGTTTTTGGGTTGGACATTGTAAATAGGCCATTAAATATCACATACTTAAGACTAGACTAGACTTATAATAAAAAAGAAAAAAAACTATTACCAATTAACTTATTCCATAGGTTTTATCTGTAATTATGAGTAGACACCATTTCAATTCTGGCACTGACAGAAGAAAAAATAAAAAATACTAATAATATATATATATATATATATATTATCATACAATATACCAAAATTGTTCTCTTCATGTTTTAGTCAATTCATTCTAATAGGTTTATCAAAACAGTCTTATTTTTGCTAAGTAAAATAAAAATAATAAAACAGAATAAACAGTAATTCAGTAAAATCATTAAAAAAAAACTAAACTTTGCGATTTCAGTCATGAAAATATGAAGCAAATGATTTTGTTAAAATAATACATGAGCACACACAATGTAAACTGGAGTGCAGTTTTTAAAATAGAATGGTAAACATTTTTCTGACCATGTGAATGGTTGTATTAACCACTTGGACTTAAAGTGAAAATAAGAGAAAACATACACAAAGATGTGAAGTGGGTGATCACTAGTTGAGCCCAAACACTGAAGGGCTTTGAATGTGTATGAATGTCACACTATTAAAAATACCATGTTACAAAAAAATGACAGCCAGACAACAGGCACAGACAATTATTATTCATTACCATGTGAGGGAAAATATACTTAAGGTCATGCTGATAGATGACAGTTCTACAGTTGTGTCACTGCTGTCACACTTTATTAAGTCACAAATAAATCTGCTGAGACAAGCTTTAAAGTATGAGTAGAGGGTTTTCTCTGAGTTCTTGGTACACATTGAGAAGCGTTCGGGTCAGATGCCCTGTGGACAAGCCTGCGCTGAAAGCCCCAGAGACTCGACTTTGCTGGATCTGCTGTAACAAGCGCTGACGTAAGAAAAAACAATAAGAAAGTTAAAGATTCTGAAGGTAGAGCAGCCAATTACTGGGTGTATCTTTGTGTCTTCTGTAGCGCTATTACAGGACAAAAAGGTTTTACTTGCATTCAAAAACAGCTAAATGTGTTGAATTTAATGACTTTTTATTCTCTTTTGTAGTGGGTGGCATTAAGTGCTGAAGTGCATTACCATCACCTACTTATGTCTGAGTGTTAACCACAGTTAATATCTACATAACTGGATAAAAACAATACAAGCTCTAATGAGGGACTTTCATGTCATTAGCAATCACTGTACTTAGACATAGTGTTATATTCATTTAACTGCAATCAACAACTTCATTACTAGATGTCACTTAAAATCACACAGTGTACCATAATGGTAGTGTATTTCATATTTTCATATTTGAAATTACATGAACAAATGAGCTGCTCTTACCTCAGCCTGATGCAGAGCCTGTCTTAAATGTAAAGTCTGCACTGTTTTGGTAGATGCAGTCTTCTCAGGGGCCCCCTGCACCAGAGTCTAAAGACAAAAATAAAATGACTGAGAAGAACTTGAACAAATTCTGATCCATCCAAAGATGTTACAAAGAATTGGATGACCACTGTGTTGTATGTACACACGTCCAATCACATCTATTTTTACAAATAATACCGTGTATGTCTGTGTCAGTGAGCAGCTTCAGTAAATCTGCAACCACCACATTTGACTTAATCAGGTATTATTCAGCATTAATGTATGAGAAAGATGTAATAATGTTTATACGTTGCTTTGCCAGATATCTGCATTTCAAGAAAAAAAAGCAGATTTAAAAAAAAATATACACACATTTTATTATCTGTGTACATTCTGATAATTGTAATTGTATTATAAGCATTTATTGTGATTATTGCATACCTATCTTTTCTGCACAGACATGGGACTGTTTCCCCTTTTCATTTTTCAATAGCACTTTCTATTATTGTACAAAATATGACAATACAGATTTCTATTATGCGTTTAATAATAACGAACACCCCTGCTCTTACATCAAGTCCAAGGGTCTGTGTCTATTCATTTTGCCTAAATGCAACTATTTTGTCTTATTAGTGTTTCACAGATGTCCATATTTTCAAAAACATACTTAAAAAGGTACTTGCTTATTAAATACTTCTTTAAAACAGTGGGTTTACATACTGTATACAGAATAATACAAACTCATGTTGAAGTTTCAGAAACATTGTCACCTAAATACTCAAATATATAGGTCCAAAGCATAACTTACTTTATTACCCCCATAGGGATAATAGCCATCTCCAAGTCGAAGCCAAAGTTGGATCAATAGTAAAAATGTTATAAGATATGTGATCAGGTACCTGTGTGGGCAGCACTTGAAGTTACTTCTGAACCCTTAGCACTCACTAGAGTGTTTCCTAAAGCTTAGAAATTAGGTAATAACAAGGGAACTATAAGTAAACTATACTTGGGCATTTCAACTCTGAACAAACATTCACATAGGAAATGTGGAACACAATATGAGAAATGCAAATATCCTCCACAAACTCACTAACTTCAAGAGACTTTAACCCCTAAACAAAAATCTAGACAAATGGGGACCTTTATCAGGCCATTTTGGGAGGGAGCATCCAAAACAATATCTAAATAATTAGGCTTTGAGGATAATGTGTCTGCTCCCACACTATATCTTGGACTTCTCCCAGGGGACTTAAACAAGAATGATTCTTATTTACTAAGGATTTTAATGGCAGCTAGCAAGAAAAGTATTACAACATGGCCCTTTTGTGGACAACTTTAGAAATATTAGGAATCAGTTACATCAAACGGAGCAGATCATTTGTATTCTGAAGCTACAAAAGGATGTAGGAGAGACATTGGAAAAAGTGGACCCTCTTATAAGCTCAGTAACTTAACCCTTTGTTGGTCAGTTCAACCGTTTGGTAGAGGTAACTTTGAACCCTGATATCTAATCTAAATTTAAGTCCTTTGACACCAAATTTCTTGGGCAGTCAATGATATATTCAGGTTATACTAGTATACCACCAAGGAAGAAGATCATAAACGTGACACCTCTGCTATGATCTTTTCTTTTGGACACAAAATTGCAGGTAAATTCAATTTTTTTATTTTATTTTATTAATTTTTAGAGACTATCATGTTTCAGATCTACTTTGATATTCATGTAATTTTTTTTTAAAAACAGGCTGAACCAAATGGCAGAAACAAGGGTAAAGGGTCATGAAATGCTGATGCTAAACGCTAATGCTAATCGCTAATAATACAAACATAAACAGTTAATACATCTCATTTGAACCAAGTCAGAAACTGTGATGGTAAGATTGGTGAAAGAATGATGTTTGAGTTGTAATACTTTAGTTATATTTAGGGTCATAATAATTAAATAAATCTAGGTTTTATGTTATAATAGTCCCTGTGAGGTGGAAAAAGCAAAAAAAAAAAAAATTTGATTGTGATTTTTTTGGGTGACCTAAAAAGGGTTAAAAAATGCTACTTACTTACACCTGCCTGAACAAGAGTACCTTATATTTATACTGTGTGAGAATGTATATATATTCATGTATACTTAAAAATTAATTTATCATTTGTCCAATGTAAGTTGTGACTCCCTGCTGTTTGTGTTATCTATGTTTAACCATGTGTGTGGCAAAGTAAGAAAAAACAAGTAACTTTTTTAAACTTGACTTAAAATATTGGCCTCGCAAATCAGCTGTAGATATGTATCACACCAAAATTTTTAAAAATTGCCATCGACCTTAGAAAAACCATATCGGTTGACTTCTAGTCCTAATGCATACACACGGTACCTAGCATTAGCATTAGCACAGAGCACATAGGCACAGTGAGATACCATTAATGGAGCTCGGGGACACAATCCAGCTCTTCATCAGTATTAAGCACATTCTGTGTCATCTTCAAGTTTATGATTCAAGTATATAATGAAATGGGTTGGAGTTGCTTGTCATTTAAAAATTTGTTTCCAATAAAAACATTAGCGTAACCAACAAAATGTGACAATGAGAGAGGAGTAAAAGTATGTATGATAAAGTTGGGTGTACCTGTATCCTTCTCAGGACAGCATAGTGCAGTCCACAGACAGCTGCCAAAGACACGCTCTCAACCTGAACCTCCACAATGACCAGGGACTCCTTCTCCAGCCCCAAATTCACCTGGAGACAAAAAAAAATACAATTGTACAAAGGGAACACCCATTGTCACTTGTAACAATCAGTGTTTTTACAAGAATAATTTTTTTATATGAATCATATGCCAAACAATTCTGCTTTTAGCACCTTTAATCTGCTGCTGCTCAATTGGGACTGAAACTGTGCATCTAGGGTACTTTTGTTTTACTTTCCAAACACAAGGAAATTATTTTACTTAGTTACGTCTTCAAATATTCAGCTACAAACACAGTATGAGATGCTGTTGTTAACTCCCTGCAGATTTTGTCTTAAACCTTGAATCTTGAGTTCTCTTTGAAGCTGCGCAACTTTAACAAATCCCAAAAATCAACAAAATCATTTGGTTAATCTGCAATCCGTTTATCCCCAGTCATAATAATCACCCTATGACTTCACCAGATCTTGCAGCCCTAGCAAATTCTTAAAGGTATTTCAACAAATTATGTCTATTCAAAGTTTAGATCAAAATATTTTTCCCCTGGTAATATGCAGTGGTTCTTCTTGATTACTAATAACTACTGCCAACCCTGCCAAACATTCTGAGTGATTCCTAAAGTATACTGGTAAACTTTGGTTCAATATTAGATGCTGTACCTCCTTCGCAGTTAGTTTAACTGTGCATCCACTTGGTCCTTGAGCATGGATCACTGGTGCATTTAGAACACCCTTGTCCCCTTGCTGTGTCCTCTTCACCCCTCCAGGACCTTCAGACAGCAGCCAGTCCACCAGAGAAACACAGATATCTGCAGGAACCTGAGGCCCTAAATTGGAGCCTTTCATCACCAGTGTATCCTTCAGCAAATCTGAAGACACCTTTACACTGGCTGAATACTTCTCATTTTGCGTTTCCTCCTCTTTTTTACGACACCTGCTCCCATGTAAGTTAATAAATGTTTGGATGTTATCTGCTGTGGTGCTTAAGATGGTTTGAGGTGTTGGATTTTTATGTGTGGTAGTGGAATTCACCTTCAGCGCATGCAACCAGTCCACAGTAAGTGTGTTTAATGGTAAAGTGACACTAGTGTCCTGTCTATTGTGAAGACTCTCTACCTCTTTCTCTCCTAAAAGACTTGTGAGTGAGAAAATGAGTGCACAGCTCACGGTTATGGGGAGGGTGTCATCTGCTGCCGATAATGGTAGAGACACTTCCAACTGTCCCCCTGGATGGAGGTTGTGGATCGGGAATAAAAAATTTGTAGAAGACCTTTCCCCTTGCGGAGTGGGAGAGTGGGACAGAGGAAACACAGTGATGCTCAGTGTCCAGCCTTGTTCTAGTAAGTAAGGACTTGAATTATCCAGGACACACATCAGGTTTAAGGAGTCTTTCTGAAGCATTCTGTACCAGCTGGTCATGGCGTGACATCTGATTGGCTTCTCTTCACTGTTTGTCCAACCCATTAGCAGGCAACTGATGTTAAGCACCTGATTAATGTGTTGGAGAAGTTGGTTTTTGAATTTGATGGCACTTTTCAAATCTGATGCTCTAAAGAAGAGTAAAGAAAATCTAGATTAACAGAAAAGCCATGGGGAAGTACACAAATATCGACTGTTTTACAATCGCATTCAAGAGGAGATCATATCAGGAATACCTTTCACAAACATCTCCGATAGCAGACACCAGGTCCCCGACACTGCGGGACACCTGCATGGAGGTTGACTTTGACAGTCCTGAGTTCTCTTTTCCCACAGGTAAAGCAATCCTCTGGAGCTGCCCTCTGACAGACAGCCCCAGCAGCACAACGTCACCTGGTACCGAGAAACCACAAGTTAGAACAAGTAGGAAAAAGTTCTAACCAAACCTACATCATGCCACTATAGCATGTCTGCATTTTAATCTATGGATGAAACATGAAACAGCAAGAAGGGATAGTTTGGGATTTTGAACATTAATCTGTATGACAGTTTTTGACAGTCAAACACTTGTGCAGCAGTCTGCAGCAAAACAGCGCACACTGATGATGAAGTGTGACTTTTTTGTGGATATTGGTTCTGTGATGCAAATAAATCACTGTTTTGAATACATGCTGTTTTGAGAAGAAAAACGTTTTATTTTAGTGTCGCCACACACTTGCCTGACTACTTTCCTTTTGACCAAAACCGGACCAGAACTCGGCTCACAGGACACTGTCGGGGGTAAGTCAGTGTGGCTGTACAACACTGCTGACGGGGATGCCAAACAGATTAATGTCCAAAATTCTGAACTATCCCTTGAACATGCAACTTCATTAATAATTTTATCTTAATTAAATTTTAAAAGTATAGTTTATACTTTACCATCTTTACACTTGACCTGCAGCAATTGATGGATTATGTGTTAGATGAAGTTAGCTACCTACTTATTTAAATAATTGATTAACTGGTTTGAGTAGGTGTTACTGTGCTCATACCTTCTTAGTACAAAGGTTTGTCATTTGGTCTACATCTAAATCCCAATGTTTAGATGTAGACCAATAGTTGAGCGATGCAAACATGTTTGCGGATTGAGGCGCCAAAGTTCAGTGTGTCTTCACAAAACACACTTTTGCATTCAACTGAGAGAAACAGATCATAAGAAAGACTCTGATTCCATCCTTGACTTCAAAATGATCTGGTTTATTTTCTGCTCTTTGACAATAATCAAAGGATCTGTGCATTGTGGGACAAACCAGACATTCAAGGATGTTATCTTGGGTTCTGATAAAAACTGATCAACCATGTTGCTAATTTAACTGATAATAAAGATAATGGAAGGTTACAGGCATGTTAGTGTCCTGGGTTTCACACTAATAAAAGTAATGATTGAAAGCAACGTCTGCTATACGGGAAGTATTCCTACAACATATTTTGCATTTATAAAGTGATAAACTGTACAGGTTTATTTTCAGACTAGTCTGCCTCTGTATACCTGTGCTGTTGTGTGTAGGTCCAGTCAAGGCGACGAGTCGACACACATTTAGACTGGTGGGGTTCTGAAGTCCAGCCGCTGCCTGACTAGACGCCTCCTTATCCCATCCACGACTCCCGGTCTCATCTGATTTCTCTGACAGATTTAGCTCCAATAGGTCTGAATGGGTGCTGAAGTAAAGACACTGTTGACCCACACAGGCCCAGGCAACTGGACCTGGAACACACCCCTCAGTGAAATCCGCATAGTTGCTCCCTCCCTCTGAGGAGGCCTTACACGTCTTTATCACCACCACTTTCCCATGTTCACCCACAGCCACCAAACACAGTCTACATCCCGAACCTGTTTCCACGGCAATAGATGCTCCAACAAACACGACCGGCTGCTCAAGGCTGTGAAGGACTTTAAGCTGTGTTCCTGGAAGATGCAGAGGCAGGAAACACAAGCGTCCATCTGGCAGTCCACAAAGAATAACTGGTGATTTGGCGAGAGCAGCATCTATCCCAAATAAAAGTTTGAAAAGCACAGGCTCCAAGTGAAGATGCTTATCTGACAAAAAACCTGAGGAGAGGGAAGAGGTCGAAGGTGTATCACCAGAACGGACACAAATAAGCACAGGTCTCCGTTCCAGTGACCTATTTTCCTTTGTGCTACCAGCTGAGAGAAATGGTACACTCAATGATCTGAGCATCTGAAAACTGCTGGGCTGCTTTGCTATTTTGTAGACAGTCAAAACCCAAGAGTTGTCTTTGTGAGAAAGAGTTATGAGCACTGAGTCAGTAACGAGCACAGATAAGACCCCTTCCTCCTGAAAAGCAAGACTCTCACACGAGATTTGCACCTCAGCTGGACAAGAGGATACGTCGCCCACGCTGCTCTGGTCCCTGCGGAGGTGAAAGGAAACATTGGATTGTCACTTTACTCCAATTCTGAGTTCAAATCCACCTAATGTATGATTTTAAAAACTGCACCATACTCAGAAATGCGCTGAGAGAATGGTGATCAGTGTCTGAATGTGCAGGTGTGGATGTGAAATAGAACACCTCTGGTTCAGCCATATAACAAAAAAATTCCAATTTCCAGTTTTGTACTGGATTAAAGACTAACAAACCTCAAAATACCTTCATATTTACACTGTATTTAGAATATTTTCATTTATATTTTTTAATCATAGTCTCTTCTCTCAAAATACTGATACATTATAGAACTCTAACATGCTTCACAGGGGAAAAAAAAGGCAATTTTACAGCCTGTGTTGTGTTACTATAGTGTCTTAATGTTGTTTCAGAGTCAGACTGATAGAGTAATGAATCAACTGTGGCAGTGGCTTTACAAGGCACCATCACTGCCTCAAAGTGATTCTAGGGCTTCACTTTCTCTTGACAGCAACAACAACTGAATGATAGAGGCTTTAACTTTGACAAATTTCAAAACATAGTGTTGTACTGAAACAATACTGAGAGTTCAGCTCTATATCATGAAATGTGTGGGAAGGCTGAAAATTATTTTCATATGGAAAGTAGCAAATTGAGCTCAATTCAACAACAAAACAAAAATTTCGGACTTCACAATTATGTTATGTTTAGTTATTCAATGTGACATATCAATGATATAAAGTATTGGGGATGCACAAACTGAATTCCCACTCACATCTCCTTACATAGAATGACCAGTGTGTATTCATTCCATCCTGATCTTTTTAGTGAAATACATGTTAGCTCTGGAAAGACTGCTCTGAACTACTACACAGACAGAATGGACCCCATCTAATAGAAACCACAGGTCAGAAAAGAGTGGATTTTGATACTTTGGAGCAGAGAAAAAGCTGATAGATGATTTATTGGATGACACCCCAAACTGACAATAAATAAACTGGACTGATTTGTGTATTTTCAGCTCCCATTTTCCTTCAAAATTAGTAATTACAGGACAGATACCCAGTATTAGTTTCTTCTCATAATTGGAATCAAGTTCTGCCATCACTGATAGTTTATAAAATGCGTCACTGGTAATAATTATTAATAAGTCAACTGATTAACCCGTCTATCACAAATATAAACAGCCAATTAAGAAGGTAATGAGAGTCAATGATTCTCATTTTGAGTCAATATACATTTACCCTCTAAAGCTAAGGTTCCCAACCTTTTTGCTCCTGAGCCCATTTTAACATCACAAATTTGTGGCGACCCCAGACTTTCAAAACGGTGACCTTTTCTTTTTTCTTTTTAAAACTCTTTTGTTTTTGATCATGTAATAGTTTGCTATACTATCTTGTAAATACATGTTAATTTTAGATGACATTTAGTCTATAAAATGTATATTATTATGAGTGTAGACAGAAAAGTCAGGTTAAGATATTTGCACAAATTTGCACAATTGTATTTTCCTTTGTCAGGATATGTACAGTCAGTCAAGTATTTACAAGGCGGAAAATTAATACTGAACAATCAATAACTCAAACTATGAATTATAAAACAGTTGCAGCATCTGAAACTGGTCACAATGAACATTTGATAGATAAACAGTACCACAGTGCTTCAGTTTCAGCCCCAGTTTTTCATGTCTTTTAAGCATTGTGATTGTCTCTCTCAATTTACATTTTTATAATTACTAGAAATGTCAGGTGAGTCCATTTTAATTCCAGGTGACCCTATGTGGGGTTGAGACACGTTGAAAAACACTGCTCTAAGGCCTAAGCAGTCATTGATGACCGAGGTAATCTACTGATCTAAAATACGTAATAGGTTTTTAGCCACTAATCCTATTAGTATAAGTAAATAAGAGCTTTTATGAACATGCATGATCAGTAAATCAAAAACCTGATTTCCCTGGTGAATGGAAAATGCAAGATAATACTAAAATAAATGGTAAAGAAAATCACTAAATCACTGGAGAAAAATAGAGTAGAATGAATTTATATTAATATTTCTAGGTCTTTAAGGGGTTGTAATAAATCTTACATACTGGATCTTTTAAGTGGCATGAATAGACAAATCACACTATCTTACAACATATGACATTTATCCAGTGAGAGAAAACAGAGCTGCTGTTAGTGTCTTCATACCTGGGAAGCAGAGTTGGTAGACTGACACGGTAAACTCCATCCCTACAGGCTGCATAGAGATGCTGCTGATCCTGACTCTCAACCAGGTCACTAACTGGAGATGGAAACTGAAGGACAACCTGCAAACATGGAACAATCAAATGTAAAACACTTGATGGCAGATTTCTTTTATGGGGGGTGGGGGGGGGAAGAGGAGAGATAAATTTCGCTGGCCTTCATTGTCATCACCCACTTACCCGTTGTAATAATGTTTATTATATAGTTCCATAAATGGTAGTTGTTTCTAGCATTTGTACTAGTTGTTACAGTAGTAATATATCCACTGTTAATACTTGTGTGTGTGTGTAGTAGTAGTAAAATTAACAAGGTAAGAATTTTGTAACATTATTGTTATGTTTTTTTTTTTATAACAATACTTTAATTTGTAAATAATGTGTTGTAATATAGTCATCTGACCAGGGACTACAACAGCATAGTAGCCATTTTGGCTAAAGCTTCCCAATACAATAAACAGATTGTTCTGGTCATTGGTAATCATACCAGTACTGATTGGCAGTTCAAGTTCAGTTTGCTGTGCAATAACTACATCCATATGTCTCCTCCCCTTTCTCTCTTTCTTCTACCTTTACCCTCTCTTTATTCCAACTGGTCAAGGCAGACAGTAATCCTCCAGGAGTCAGGGTCTGCTGCCTGTAAAAAGGAAGTTTTTCCCTCACTACTGTCATCAGTCACAAGTATTTGATCCTGGAGGATGCTGTTGGGTTTCTGTTAATTGGCTTAAGAGTCTGGTTTGGACCAGAATATAACTGTCATAAGATAATATTTGTGATGGTAAATAAAATGTGATGATGGCGATGGTAACAATTTGAACCGTGGGTCACTTTCACAGTTAACAGTATTAACATACAACAAAGTGAAGAGAAAAAGACAGGTAGAAAAACAACAAGGGACTGAAAAACAAAAAAGGAAAAATGAGACATTTTGAAAAATAAATAAATAACAAATTATACAGTGAATTTTTAATTTACCGCAAGTTTTCTGTCCTGTGTGTTGAAGACATAGATGTCGTCCTCTCCGGAGCAGATGAACACATGTGTCCCAGATCCAGACCTGAGGCTCGGGTTGGTGGGTGCTGCAGACCAGCCCAGGTCTGTCCAGGTCTCAACAGCGCACCGCCCTGTCATGGCCGTAACACCCAACGAGATACCGACCAGATAGCATATGTTAACGAGTTTAAACAAGTAAAATTAAACTGTTAAACAGAAAAACTAAACGAGGTAGTGTGGGCCTGATACTGACATGACTTCATGAAGTTCCGCGCCTTGCATTTGGACCAATGGCCACTAAGAACTACATTTCCCATAGACGTATAAATCGCAATGGCAGATAATGGTTGGTTTAATCACGAGTCCTCCATACCCTCTACCTGCGGTCGGGACTTATACAAGGCGATATACGGCTTAAGGAAAACTGCATTTTCCCTAAATATTTTTTGACTGCTAGATTTTATATGTACTGGATTTGTTTTACTTAATATTCATATGTCTTCCTCGTTAAAACGCTGGGAGGTGCACGTATATTTCACATGTATTGTAACGTCTCTCACGAAGAAGAACACGCGCGGGTCGTCGTCCAATCAAAATGATTGAAACGAATACTCGTGAAAATTTGAAAACGCTTCCGCTGTAAGAACACAGAGAGATAGTCCAGTAGAAACCTTTATAACATTCATCCCAAAACGAAGCACAATGGACCCGGTCAGCGAAGAAAATATTAAAATGTATTCTTATGAGACTAGACTAAAAACTTTCGAAGGCTGGCCTTTCAACGAAGACTGCATGTGCACTCCGCAAAACGTAAGTAGTGTTTTGAGTGGTTAACGGTGGGTTAAATGTGTTAGCCACCAGCTAACACAACAACAACCAGCTAAAGTATACGAGGATTTTTTTTTTTAAATTAACTAAGAATGCACCTTACCAAGGAATTATCCAATAAACGTCTCTAAATATTCAAATATTTGAAACTGCTTAAAATACAATGATCAAGTCAAAACACACATTAGCTTTGTTTGGTTAGGTGTAGCCACCGTTCAAAATCATGTTTACAGTCTTGGTTCTTGCCATATTTGCCATACTAACATAACGTAACTGTTTATACCGGATTTGCATATTTACAGTTAAAGCGATGTAAGTCATTGTTGACTTACATTGATTTATGTAAGCAGCTCAATTTGGAGAGCTTACACGGCTAAATTGAAAGTGTTATTTTAGTCATTATTAACAAATGGCTTCATTGTGATTTTAATTATTTCATTCTTATAGTTGTAAACAACTGAAGTTATATCTTTCCTAATTTATATTTGACTGATTAATTTACAACCCAGAACATTAACACGAACAGAGGAAAGCAGATGTTGATTATTTAAGTATTCAACATACAATAAAACGTATAAATGGTAGGTTGATTTTGTGGGCGGTGTCTACTTGGCACACTTTTTATTCCACCTGTATGTTTTGTTTTCCCCCCTCAGATGGCAAAAGCTGGCTTCATTCACACCCCTTCAGATAACAGTCCAGACACCGCCATGTGTTTCTTTTGCCTCAAAGAGCTGGAGGGTTGGGAACCAGAGGATGACCCAGAGTAAGATATTCATATTACTATCTTCATGGGTCACAAATGCTAATTGAAAACGGGGAAATATTGTCATTTGATGTCATTGCCCATATAAAAGAAACGTATATTTATAATTAGTTGAATTATCTTGGGAAATATTTTAGTGCAATTACAAAGTAAGATGAACCAACAGGGGGAAATTGGAAAATGTGTATCAGCAACCACTAAAAACAATAGTGTGTAATTAAAAAAACCTAAGAGCTAGATATATTAGGGTATTGTTCTCCTCTCATAAAATTAAAAAAAACTATTATATTATCATTATCACAGTTTTCAGCAGAAAATCCAAGACAGGAAAACAATGATTCATCTCAATTTTAAATGAGTTATTTTTATTTATTTATTTTATATTTTGTGTGGTCAATAGCTCTATTAAACCTAAATTTTATTTGTCTATTTATCAACAAATGTATGAAATTACTCTGTGTTGTTTGCTCAGTTTATTATCCTCCGCCCTCACGGCAGGGTACTGTCAGTTTGTCGTCAGTCTGTCCATATGCAAAAGCTTCGGCATGGTCCGAAGGCAAAGGGTTTTCAGGTGCAGGCATGCTATGTTAAGCTATTGCTATGCTACCTCACCTGTCTAGAAGAAAAGTTGAACATTCAATATCAGACTTTATACTCTTATCCAGTGAGAGCTGCCTACAGAAGAGAGACTGATCTTTTCAGTGAGGTTTTTTTTTATATATATATATATATTTTGATTTAATGTTTCATAAACTGCTCCCTTTATTGTATCCATTGTTGTGTATTTTATTGCCAGAAAGGAACACAGATCTCATTCATCATCCTGCCACTTCATTGCTTTGAAGAAGAATGTAGAAGATCTGAATATGGAAGAATTTTTCAAGCTACAGAAGGAGAGGCACAAGTTTATCATTGTAAGTTCATAAAGGCCAACTTTTGCAATCAGAGCCTTAATTATGATGTAATTTGAATTGTTCTACTCACCCATGTTGCTTTCTTTTTTTTTTAAATTTTCATTCCTCTGGAAGAAATTTGATTTGTACTGATTTCCACAAAAGAGCATCCAAGTGACGTTCTCTCTGTGTGCACCCATTGTTTCATTCGATTATGAGCTGTTGCTTGTTTACACTGGCAATTGGTAGCCAAAACTCACATTGGAGCTCTCGTTTTTCATTATTGCTACAATGGGTTGAATGTGTACATACCCTGGATGCGAAAACAAAATGTCCAGCACAATCCGATAAGCTACGGGCCTGCATTTCACATGGGACATACACACTAAGAGAGAGGAACACATTAGTCTATGGGTCAATGATGTTTTTGGGCTCAGACGTCAACCACAGAAAGATCATAAATTAATTAATGGTTGGTAATGCATGTACCGCAATGAATATGCTTCTTGAAGAAGCCAATGAAAACAATGGGAATAAAAAATAATTAATACCATAGTGGCATTAGCTGTAGGCGTCTGTTACTAACATGTTCTTGACCCATAACGAAGTAACTATCTGGGCATACTACACCAAATAAACAAATCTGTAGGTGACTTGCTCAACTTAAAGTTTTCTATAGTATCCAACAGGCTTTGGTTGTGACCTCCAATTCAACTTCGGGACACGGAATAAAGTTTCAATCACACCTCGATTTGTCACAGTGTAAATATCCTCCAGAGTTGACAGACAGACATTGGAGTCACCAGTTGTTTATCTCCTGGCCTCAAATCCCACTGGAAACTGCAACGGTATTCCTCTTCTGTTGTCAAGACTGAGCAATGACCACATTAACACCACTATTTAGTCTCTTCTTGTGGATGAGCAGTAGCTTCTGTTCAATGTCCCTCTGCTCCATCACCTGCCTCTGCCTCCTTCTTTACATTATCTCCTCATCTATATATTCTGGCTCAAACAATACAGACGGCCATCATATTCAAATTCCGATTCAAATTCCTCTGCCATGTTGTGGAAAAGACAACGTTTGTTAGCCTTGCTGTCCGACAACTTCCTTGTGTATGGTGTACTGCATCTACCGGTGTACCCAGTAGTAAACAGAGGCGCACAGAGATGACATCACTTATGTGACTTGGGTTAAATTTTTTTTTTTAGGGCAGCCCGCCAGCCCGGGTGTTTCAAAATTGAAATGGGAGCAATAGAATTAGCACTACTGTATCACAATGGAAATATTAATTGATTTGAACAAAATAAGTGATTTAACATAAGTCTGTGCCCCACTGACTCTTGTATGCTGTTTTGCGGAAATCGGTGCAAACCTAATTTCTTCCAGAGGAATGAAAATAGAGAAAAAAAAAAAACAGGATTGTAGAACAATTCAAATTACATTCTAATTAAGGCACCAATTGCAACCCCCCCCCCCCCCCCCCCCCCCCAAAAAAAAAAAAAAAACTGGCGGTGTCCTTTAAGAGATGAGTCCTAATTCAAATTGTTTATAATAGATAATGTGAACATTGTCAGTTTATTTGGATGTTGGATGGTCTACCTACAGCACGGGTCACCAACCCTATTTCTTAAAAGCTATTATCCTGCATGTTTTAGGAATACCTCTTCCAACACAACTAAAATTGTTCTGAATTAGAAACATGTTAATTTTTAGTGTTTGAATAGTTCAAATGTTAAAAATGTATTTTGTAGCCCAGGGGTGTCCAATCCTGGTCCTTGAGATCTACTTTTTAAAGATGTTTCCCTCTTCCATGATTCAAATAATACGTCTATCATTAAACTCTGCAGAAGCTTGGTAATGACACATCGTGAAATGTCTAAAACGTGCAGGACAGTAGATCTCCAGGACCAGGATTGGACACCCTTTGTTTATCAAGCATTACCATTCAAACACTTAACTGAATTAAAGAATAATTAATTAATCTTTGCATTAAAGTGATCCTGTTAATCATGTTATTAAAAATATAAATGGCTTGTCATCCAACCTTCATTTTAAATGGCCTGTTTCTCAGTATAATTATGGTATTTTACAGAGCTTTCCACGAATGACTTTAATCTTGGTGGGTTTATCATATTCCTTTCACTTGCACAGGTTACTACTCAGATGCCTTTATTTCAGTTTGTAGTGATACTCTGGCATCTGTCTGCACTGAGGTATTCAAGTTTAGTCAATGCTAACTTGAAAAGTGTGATGCGTTGTTAAAGAAATTATGTCAGAATTAACCTTAGTTTCTCAGAACTTCTGAACTGCAGTGAATCTGATGTAGCCACAAGTGTTGTACTAAACTGTAAACATTAATATAATAACAATAATTACATCTATCCTTCTGCCCGCCCAAGATTTTTGTCCACCCTATTTCTCAGACATTGTTCACAATCATCTTTTAGCTAAATCACTCATTATCATGCTTGTTTTATATCTGTCATCATATCTGAAAATCATGGCATTGATCGGCTTTTGTGACATAAGGAAACAGTTTATACAGGGAGAACAATGGATTCCTCTGCTTCCTCTTCTTCACAGAGCAAGACCTGTAATGAAGCCATCGCCAAGTTTGAGGAGGCAGCGAAAAAGAGAAGAGTAGATATTGTCAAGACGGCCATGGGTGAAGAGTGAGATGAGAATGAGTGGTGTGTGTGTGGAAGGTTTTTATTGTCGTTGTAGTCTGGTCTTTTCCAGGAGTTAGTTTTAATGTCTCTTTAAAAACTGTCTTTGAATGCTCTTGTTTTCTATGTAATTGTTCTTTTTTTTCTTTTATATTAAACTTGTCTTATAACTATTGCTGTTTTTGTTATTTTTGCACAAACAGTTCTGGTGACACATAAAATGTGAATCATACAGGTTCTTGCCATCATGAACAACCTGGGAAAGTCAGTATATTTAAACAGTCTATAGTTTTGTAAATTTGGGAAGAATTTTGCCGATCAACACCTCGTGCTATTTTTGTAGCATTTCCCAAATGATTTTTTTCTTTTTTTTTTTTTTTTTACAATTTAATTGTCTATTTAATGTAAAATTGTCATTTTTTACACTATTATGGATGATTGTGGGGCCTATAGTAAAACATTGGCCTTTTGTAGATTATTCACCTCTATAACCCTTCACAAGTGTTATTGTAGCAAAAGCTCATCAGCTAACATTCTGATATGGTTTGCAATTTATTAATGTTTATACCCTTAATCATCATCATCCTCTTCCCACTGATTATTACATATCTGTAGTTTTCTGTGTATTAATATCACACTTAAACATATTATGAGTGACCTCACAGATGATGGAGACCTTTATTCTTCACACAGTAGCAGGCTGGAAGTTTACAGGTCCATGAACACTTGCAGGCCATGAGTTCCAGGACAACCGTCGGTGCTGGGGGGGGGGGTGGGGGTCCTTGGAAGATCAAAGGTCCATATACTATATCTTTCCCAGGTATTTCTCATTCTATTGCCGTATTAGAACAAGATGGTAAATATACCTTTATGCTTATTTTCCATCCGTACATGTTTGAACATTTCAGGAGTTCTTCAAATCCCTGGAAAAATCCTGGAATGTATCATTCAAGCTTTATTAAGGACAAAGAAATAAGGTCCATATGATAAAAAGAAAAATACAGTAAAAGAGGAAAGAAATAGCATGAATCAATTTGTTACTTATACATAAAGGTTCAATCACCAGTGAGACCACATTTTAAAATTAAACCTCACAGAGTTAGTCTTAGGACAGACAAGGGCTTGGACCATTGAGTCTGGTATTTGTGTAACTCATCCCATAGCCTAGAATTAAACCCAGTTCTGAATATGTATTAAAAATAGAATAAAGAGGTCACATATACTCCTCAAAACTGCCAGCAATGATTGTTTTTTCACTATTTCCACCTAAACTGTAGTGTTTATTTGAACATTGTGATGTGTAGAAGTAACAATAACACAAGTAACAAATGCTGGAATACTCACAATTCAGGAAATGTATAATCTTTCTATATTATCCCACTATTAATGTAAAACATGGACCCAGGTAAGAATTGTTTTTAAAGCTTTTTGTGGATAATTCACCTTCATATTCAAGTCTATATGAATGTATTGCAATAAATTCATATAGACTATCATGATTAGGAGATAATATATGTATTAAATATTGTATTTGTAGTTAACTTAAAGTGAATGTGAATATACTTATAGTGAGGTGACTTACAAAATATTCTATATATAAATGGATATGGATGCTTTGTATTAATTATAAAAGGATAAAAAAAAATGTGTGTTAAAGCATAGAATGCAGAATTTATTGGATTTTAATTTGTAAAAAGGTGTGGGAGCTTATAATAAATTGTGTTTCTTCCCACTCCTTTTTGAGAGCAAGAAAAAAAAATGTTGACCATTTTGATTGAAGTTTTGATAATTTTGTATGCTCAAAATGAAATGAAACTGAACTGATAACCCTCCCCAAGTGTTATTGTAGTAAACACTCATCTTCTAACACTCTATGGTTTACAATGTATTAATCATTACACCTCTAATCATCATTCTCGTCCTTATCATAGTCATCCATTGCTATGCCAACTTCTCCACTGAAGTAAAAACTGCACTTTTCAAAGCCTTCTGTTCTCTTCTGTAAACTACACACATGTGGGCCAACTACAAAAACACATCCGCGCGCAAACTGGTGGTTCTTTCTAATGATTCAATACAAACACTGCTGATGGTTCCAAGATTTTTACCATTTATTGTAATTTTAAGTTTATTTTGTGTATTTTCTTCTGTTTTTTTCCCCAGTGTAACTTGTGAATTTTCCTATATTTAGTGCACTGATCATGTAGATGTTCATAAAAGCTCAGATTTAGGGTAAGGTAAAAAAAAAAATGTAAATAAAAAAAACAGAGGAAACTAAAAGAAAAAGTTATGTTTTTTCAACAAATATATCATTAACTGAACTCAGTTTGTCCATCCACTGTGGGTTTTACTGAGGAGTCAATGTTGTAGAAGATGATGGTGTTTCCATGTTTACTACGTTGCCTCTGAATTTCCAATTGGGTCATATCTCATGACCATGAAAATACTGCATTTTACACCAATTTTTTCCATGGATTGGGAGGATTAGTGAGGGGGGGGGGGGGGGGGGGGTTAGAAATGAATTGAAATCAGTATATTAAAAGTGTAAAAAAAAAAAAAAGGATTTTTACAAAAATCAGTAATCACTAACTCTGATACTGACCCTAATGAAATAAGTGGCTTTCATAATTCATAATTTTGATTTATGTAATAAACATAACTGAAATGTGTGAAGCACATGTAAACATAACTGTCAAAGTATGTAAGAAGTTAAAGTCCTTCTAAACCAGACCTGGGCAAAATAAGGCCCGATAGCTGACCCTAACTGTAACACATGATGTCACTGGCAAATTAAAAGTCAATGCAAATATATAACATACAGCTTTTATTTTGAAGAATCTGCTAAATGAACCACACACACACACACACTCAGTTTCAGCACATTCATGTCACCTGACACCAAAAAATGAATGAATGAAAGAAAAATTGATTAATAACACAGAGATTTGAAGAAAACATAGACTTCAAACTACACTGAAAAAAGTAAAATATTGAATCAACTTTAAAAAATCTTCAATTTTGCCTTTTTATCTCATAATTTTGACTTTTTATGGTCACACGTAAAAAAAAAAAATCTAGTTGAGTGAACCAAATTGAATTGCAGCGGGTTAGGGTTATTTTAATCTCATTTAATTTCATTAACTCAACTGGATGTGTTTAAGTTGCTTCAATGTTTTACTTTTTTCAGTGTCAGTATTTCTTTATTGAAGTCAGAAAATGAACAAACAAAATCTGCAGTTAGGATTTTTATGTAAAGTTAATATGAAGCCACTTTTATACATTTTCACAAATGTTTTTTTTTTGTGAATATTCATTAAATAATTATATTCTGGGTTCTACATTTTCATTGTAGTGTTTCATTTTCTATTTTTAAGAGACATTGAACAGAGCTTCGAGTGAATTAATCCTATCAACATTTCTCATGTGGTCCCATAGGAAAATTAATTGTCCACCCCTGTTCTATACCAATAAACTAAGGAACCGTCACAGAAATTGTCGTGCGTAAAAGTGTGCGCCCTCAGTATAAATAAAATGAACAGTCCCTCCCAAAGCAGAGGTGTTCCGCTAGACTCAGTGATCCTCGTGCAGTTGTGTGATTTCATTCATTCAGTCAAGAAGTTAATCTCTCCATCCTTTAGATTTTCACTTTAGAAGGGCTTTAAGAAAAACCTCAATATTACATTTCAACTGTTTTGCCTTCTTTTTTTTTGCGCATCAATGAGCATATAAAAGCGCAAAAACGCAAAGAAAAAAAAAAAATCAGTGTTTCGCATCACAGTTTACGCGTTAGTGAAACCATCACCCAAACAGGATGAGAATAACATTTGGTTTTCTGGTGATTTCTGCGGGTTTGTGCGGAATTATGAGCTTCGCATTTTTGGCGACTTCACTCGGAACCGAATACTGGTACATCATAGACACGAACACAGTGAACATGAGTGACTTTGAGGACATGAGTTCCCACTCGGGGCTGTGGACAATCAATGAAGGTAAGCTCTACTACTACTAACTTTAATTCTAGATGCAGATTTCATTTGGTTCCACTTATTGATGGATGCAGAATGGATGCTTTTTTCTGTTTTTATTAACACCCCCGTAGGCAGAAAAAGTCAGGTGGACTTCATAGACTCCTTCCAGACAAATTACTCCAGGTATTCTGAGACTGAGCTGAATATGCTGAGTGAGTCCCCCCCCCCCCACCTCCTTTTGTGCTGTCATCACAAAACTAACTCTACTAATTGAAGTGAATTGTCAGGGCAGCCATAGAACTCCATGGATGCGCCATAACCCATCTGTGTTTGTGTGCGCTCTTTACGCAGAGTTGCACAGTGCGATCGTGGTGGTTCTGCCCCTCAGCCTGGTCCTCCTGCTACTCGGGGGCATCTGCGGATTGGTCAGTTCCTTGGCCCAGAGCTCTTTTCTCCTCAGCAGCACAGCATCCTACTTCTTCATCTGCAGTAAGTTGAGAGGTTCAGCTCCTCTTCACACTCACTGTAAACCAGTCTGATATGAGGCGCAAACACATTGTACAGACACAGAAGCACTTCAGAGTACGCATGTAGGCCACCATAGTTAACACTGTGAAGAAATTATTGAGAAAATGGAAACCATCTCTAAAGATAGATCCACTAAAGTGACACCACAATGTCAAGTGACGCACAAGCTCCAATGCTCTGCGCTCCATTGAGATGGAGGAGACTGTTTCACATCTCCTGAGAATGGACACTGCAGTCTCAGCCATCTGTAACATATTTATAATAAAAGCCACTTGTTTTGTAATTAGATGTAAATGTAATTTCTTGTTCTTCTTGAGTGCACTCAGACTCCAGTGTCTGAAATAGTGGCATTTGATAATAGAGATCAATACAAAAGTAAAACTAATATTGAAAAAAGGTGGTCACATTTCAATTTAATTCAATTCAATTTGATTTATAAAGCCCCAAATATAAAAAAAAAAATGTTGTCTCACAGGGCTTTGCTGAAACACAGTCGACTACCAAAAATATATGAAAAGTCCCAAGCATCCCCGGTCCTTAGACCCTCCTTCTCGGCAAGAAAAAACTTCAAAACCCAATGGGAAAAAGAAGAAATTATTAAACTTACAAATTAAAAATACTAATTAAATTATATATATATATATATATATATATATATATATATATATATATATATATATATATATATATATATGTATGTATGTATGTATGTATATAAGACAATGCATACATTAGATTCAAGATTCAAGAGGATTATTGTCACATGCACGGTTACAAAAAAAAAAACCCAAACACACAGCCTTGATGCCATTCAGTGAAATTCTTACATTGGACACTTCCCGTCAACATGAGAAAAGTCGTAATAATAAAACAGGTTAAAAAGAAGAAGACGAGACTAAAGGTTCAGTGCAAAATACAATCTATATTTAAAAAAAGTCACTCATTATTAAAGCTTAAAGATGCTGTATGTCAGAATTCTGTTGTCATTAATCATAAAATGGCCCTGACGGTCACCAGACCTTAAGGAATACTGTTCATGTCCATTTCTGACATCAGTCACAGTAGTAGACCAGCCAGAATAATTGCATTTGAAAAGTTCAGTTCAAGTATCTGCCCCTACTTTACCTTTGACTCTGAAGCTCGGACAGATATTTTTGATTTTCAGCCATCATACATAACATAACATAACATAACATAACATAACATAACATAACATAACATAACATAACATAACATAACATAACATAACATAACATAACATAACATAACATAACATAACATAACATAACATAACATAACATAGCATAACATAACATAACATAACATAACATAACATACCATAACACATGACCTTCATTTTACACAGATCCATTCTCCAGGTAGACCAGATACATCACACAAAATATCTAATGAATATAATGATTAGTTTTTGTATAATGGGTGGCCATACTCTGTAACATGCAATTAAACATTTTTAGTAAATATTTTCATATTTCTTAGGATTATAGAGTCCTGTGAAATTATTCTGAAAATTCCAGACCTCTAGCTCTTGTTGTTCAGAAGTGATAGAAGCCTGAAAATAACCAAAAATTTCAAGTCACAATTTTGGCCGTAATTTTAGGATACCTCCTACCTACTTCAAATGGTCAAAACTTTGGAATTATTTACAATTAAGCCTTGGAATTCTGAATTTTTCTATCATATATAATGTGCTATAAGTAGTTAGACAAATCTGAGCAGGTCAGGCGGGGACCACTTGATGAAATTATATGGAATGACCTTGGTATCAGCACATGAAGTTAATCACTCCTCTACAAGAAGTTGGATTCTTGGCACTGGTGCATATTCTGCATATTCTTCTCATTTTCCAGACCTTTACTCATATTTTAGGAGAGCATGTTTTGAAGCATTGTCAAGGATATTCCCATAACTTTAATTTAAACCCAGTTCTGACTCTTTCTAATAAATATAGAGTTCACATGGACTACTTAAACTGTCAACAATTATTTTTCAGTATTTTTCAAATTTAACAATGACACAAGTAACAAATACTGGAATATTCACTGGACTGTAACAATTCAGGAAATGTATAAACTTCATATATTATCCCATTATTATGGGTAATTGTGGGGCCTAATGTAAAACATAAAAAAAATTAAAAATTAGTATGGATGATAAAGGTATTCTTATAATAGTGTTTACCATCTTGTTCTAATACTGCAATAACGGAGTTCATTTGTGGACATTTTTCTTGCTGAAATAGATGAAAATAGCTGGAAAAGACAGAGTACCCCCAGTGCCAATGGTTGTCCTGGAACATTTGGGTGGCCATAGTTCAGTTGGTAGAGCAGGTCATCCATTAACTGGAGGGTTGGTGGTTCAAATTCCGCTCTGTCCTAGGCTGTTGTCTGTTGTGTCCTTGGGCAAGACACTTCACCCTCCTTGCCTCCAGTGCCAGTCACACTGTATGAATGTTTGGTGGTGGTCAGAGGAGCCACACTTCTGTCAGTCTGGCCCAGGGCAGCTGTGGCTATAAATGTAGTTTACCACCACCAGAGGGAGCATGTGAAAGTGAATGAATAATGGGTCACTAATGTAAAGTGCTTTGAGTGGCCAAAAAAGCACTATAAAAATCCAATCCATTATTATTATTATTATGGTCTGAAAGTGTCCATGGACCTGTAAACCTGTTAACAAACTAAAGTACAAATGTCACTCATAATATAATGTCCAAATTACTTGAGTTAATTTTACATCAATACACAGAAAACTGTAAACCTGCTCCAATCAATAGAGGATGTAGAAGTTGGCATGGCGATGGATGACTATGATGATAAGGAGGAGAATGATGGTTAGGGATGTAAAGATTAATACATTATAAACCATATCAGAGTGTTAGAAGATGAGCTTTTAATATAATAACACTCCACAATCATCCATAATAGTATGATAATATATGAAGATTATACATTTCCTGAATTGTTACAGTTCTGTGAGTATTCCAGTACTTGCTACTTGTGTCATGGTTACTCCTACACATCACAATGTTTCAATAAACACAGTTTAGGTGGACAAAAAGGAAAAATAATTGTTGTTGACAGTTTAAGGAGTCCATGTGAACTCTTTATTTATTAGACAGACTCAGAACTGGGTTTAAATTAAAGTTATGGGGCTACCCTTTACAATCCTACAAAACACATTCTCCTAAAAGATGAGTAACAGTCTGGAAAATGAGCTTAAGTAGAATAAGCAACAGCGCCAAGAATCCAACTTCTTGTAAGGGAGTGTTTAACTTCATATGCTAATAACTTTGACAAAGCTACCACCTAGGACAGGTTATCAAACAAACAAAAATCATCTATAGACATGTACCTTTTCAAAAATCATGCCCATATTTTGTCACCTTGAGTTGTACCGATAAGTAAAATTTTGGACTTTGGCCCATGGTCTACTTACAGTAGACAGTCATACTGGATCTGACAGCATTTAGTGTGGGGAGAGGTGGAGAGGGTACCTCACTTTTAAGTATTTTGGATGTAATTGCAGACCAGTTTTGGTGACAATCCTACAACTTTAAACATAAAAGTAAAGCAAGTAAGTAAAGTTTATTTATACCTTTCAGACAAGAAAAGTTGTAATGTGCTTCACAAAAGGGGAATAAAATACAAATGGATAACATAGACCACAGATACAGATACATAAGAGTCACAGGAGCCACACAGTATGTATTTACAGTACATGATGAGAAAAAAAGAGAAGAGGAAAAACATCCATAGCAACTTCATATATTATTTGTAGTACATTTTTGTCCCTTAAATGTGCCTGAAATCTGCTTTATCCTTGAGTATATATGTAATCATTTCCCAAAGTAAATACAGAGACATCCACTACATGGCCTACCTGTGCTTTACCATACTGAGGAAATGACTGTTTTAACTTGTTCCATGCTGTTACAACTTCTAATGTGTTCTTATAATTGATACTAAGAACAATTTAGCTTCTAAGTCAATATAAAGTGCCAAACATCCTGCACTACTAATCACATTTTCTGACAAAATTATTTACTTTGGAACATTTCTAAGTTCTAGTTGTTTTTTTTTTTTGTATATATGTCTATGTTTAGTACTTCAGTTATTGATTATTGGTATTGTTATCATTGTTATTGTTATTATTTTATTTATCATCTTTTTGGTACTATGCACTATATTACTACAAGATGTATTTAGGTTGTTGAGGAAGTGAAGAAGGGGTAGGATTAAATAAGCTTATGCTTCATCCTACTCCTTTTCGGACATGTCATTGTTATTATTATTATTGCTGTATTGATTATTGTTGCACTTTGCACATGTTCGAAATAAATCATTCAAATCAAATCAAATCAATCAAATCAATAATTGTTTCCACACCTCTTATGTACAGTATGCCAACAATATTGTGGTTAAATATATGAAATGCTGACATTTAACACTACATGACGTCTACTTAGGCTGTTTTATCCACAACCTACACTACATGTAGGTTGTTGGTAAAAAGACTTCTCAGTACAGGTAAGTGCACATCAGCCCATAACTTCTCAAGACCATTTAGCTAACTGCTAAATTAAGCAGCAGCTATTGATGCCTGTATAAATGAAAGAAGAGGCAAAATTGTCTCAGCACACAGAGGAGATAATTTCTCTGAAATTGCTGTGTGCATGACAAGGAACAGCACAGGTACCTCAGAAGTGTGAGCTGCGTCCTACATCTTTGCTCAGTATTTAATTTATTTTTTTCATCTTTCATATATTAGATAGTGTCAATCGCTGTTTGGAGGATGTCCACAGAGGGTACAATTTAGTCAATAAATATGTTTAACCCTTTGATGCATGAATTGTGAGAACGTTAGACAAGATTTTTTTCCAATGTGATTGAAATATTTTTTATAGAGTTAGAAAATGTCCACTCAGCTGGACAACATGTGTTTAAGCCTTGAAGCAAATAAAGGTGTATTTAAAACACAATACCAGAACACTATGAAATAAAAAAAAAAATTAATAGTTTTTGTTTAACCCTTTAAACTTCCACTCAATTTCACCATTTTAATAACATACAGTTGGTGTTTGATTATATTATAAATGAAAATATTCAGATGAAAACAGATATTGAAGGCAGGTCCTGTTAAATGATGCAATAGATAAAACATTTGTGATGTTTTGATGAGTTTTGGACTACATTTGGATCACTTTTCGTTGGGCTATGACTGTGTTTGTTGGAATATAGTTCCTCTGTGGATAATTATGAGACATAAAGGTTCAGATCAGCTGTTTGACATTTGTATTTTGAACAAATGAGTGATTGTACCTGCTGTGGTTATATTATCTGACAGTGGTTTATATCTTCTGATGTGTGAGAATCTGTGTTGTCAAACTACATGTGGACCCTTGGAAGTTTAAAGGTTTAAGAAGACCGTTAATCACAGTCTAATAATAACAAGCAATTGATTTACACGTAAACATGTTAGTGCACATCATATACTAAGAACAGTTACAGTAATGGTATGAACTGACTGATATGGAATTAAAACAACAAAAACCATGAATATACAAGAGAACAATTGTAGAATAACTGTCCACTGTAGTGACCAGTATGGTTACTACAGTGGACAGGGTTAAGGGTCAAAGGGTTAAGGTCAGGGCCTGATTTGATCTCCAATGGGCCGGACCAGTAACATGAAAACATAATAAACTATTAAAAAATAATAACTCAAAATCTTTGTCATTTTTTAGTGCAAAAAAACCCACTTAAATTATAAAAATACTTTTATAAATTATCCAAATGCAAAAAAAGTAAAATTAAGGTAAATTTTAACAATATTCTCCCTCAGTTTATCATTAATCCATGTGTTGTTTTTTTTTAATGGATCAGTTCTACAAAGACGCTAAACTCTTATTAATTGTGTCTAATTTTCCTTAGACATTTCAGGTTGAGATACACATTTGAAGTTGTCATCATTTATAGACAGAGAAAAAAATCTGAGAAGAAAATATAGTCTTTTTTTTTTTAGTTATTATTCTCTTCATCTCAGGGGCTGCATTGGAATGTTTGGTGTGCTGCATTTGGCCTCCGGGCCGGATGTTTGAGACCCCTGGTTAAGGTAAATAACATGATATTAGCAAAGCAGTTCATTGTTATATAATGATGTAATAATACAAATAATCAACCAACTGCTTCATTAAACACATTCCTTTTGTAACGTTACAGTTTATTAAGGAACCATCCAACCAAATGCAATGCACATAACATATAATTTGTCTTTTTTTGTGTATTACAAATCAGAATTAGTGTGCATTAGTGACAAGGAGAAAGTAGGAAATCATAAGAACACTCATGGAGTTTGGTGGAATATGCCATATGCAGATGGAGTGGCCATGTGGTTAATTTGACCTCATGGGGACTTTATATTCAGGGCTGAAACTGACCTCAGTTATAGTTAGTGACCTTGTGAGTCCACAGAGCCTGAAGGTTATTACCAGCTGAAGATGACAGGCTGTTAGATCTGGCCATTTTGGTTGAATATGTACGCACAAACACACAGAAAAACCAGAGTGTGTATGTGTCCTGTCACATCTGTTGCCTCAGAAGTGCTTCATCCGGTTCTCATCAGATGATATGAGAGCTTTTATTTGTCTGTAGGGAGGAACAACGGAGAAGTAAAATTGCTTTGGCAAAGACTCATCCCAGTCTCTGTCTGTATTTTGGATTCTTCTCATGCTTTTTTTCGTTTCATATTGAGCTTTCGAAGCAGAGGTGGAAGATAACTGCGCTCACATAGATTGTTGAGTAGTTTTCAGGTAGTTTATTTGAGTATTTATATGTTTTTTAATAGAAAGGTTTGACACAACTTCACCTACTTCTAATGTGCAAAGAGCTGGAGAAAAAGTAGCTATAGGTCAAAACTTCCAACAGTACTTGTAGTATTGAATAACTGTATTTAGATTCTAAATATTGACCAGACTAGAGCTCCACAATATATTGTTTGGGCATCAACATCACAATGTAAATGTGCGCAATAGTCACTTACATCAAGGGTCCTGGAATTATTTTTATTTTTATTCTTTATTATTTTTATTTATTTGTATATATTTTTTATTTTTCATGTATTTATTTTTATTTCTTTATTGAATTTTTATGTTTTAATCTACATTTTTAGTGTATTTATTTATAAAAAATTTTTATATTCATTTATTTTTATTTAGGACTTTTATTGAATTATTTTGTCAACAAGAAGGATGATACTGAAACTAATGTTATGTATGAACCGCTACTCTGTTTGACCATTTGCTTCGACACCACACAGCTGTTATATACTTCTGAGTATTTTTTTTCATATCACAATATACATATTGCAGGGTTAAAAAAATTGCAATGTCAGTTTTTTCTAATGTCATGCAGCCCTAGACCAAACCTTCTCAGTTATTTATATTTACTTGCTCACCATATTTCACCACAAATATCTGCATTTAATACTATATTTATAACAGGCATATTATTTCAGTTTGAATGCATTTGAGGGTAATTATTTGTATTTTGCATTACTGGGAGCCTTCGTAACATCATGGATGAGACAATATGTGGGGAAAAAATGTTGTTTGTATATTCATCAGTACATACCAAACATGACAAATATATAAAATATATGACATAAGGAAAGATGTAATAAAAATGTTGATAAAGATGTAATGACAAAAATGATGTAAGAACTGTAAACCATGATATACATGGCAGATCTGATCATTTTCAGTAAAAACATCAGCCCATTTAGGTGCTTAGGAAATAGATTAAAAAAACAAACAAAACCACATAATTTAATGATGGTTGTTCAATTTGACTTAATTCAGACAGTTGACAGAGTTAGCCCAAATCTTTCTTTCTTTTATCTATTTTTTTTTGACAGTGAGAAAAAGACAAATGACATAAAATCACATCTGTTGTGGCTCAGTTGGTAGAGTGGGTCGCCCAATGATCGAGAGGTTGGAGGTTCGCGTCCCGGCTCTGGCTGTCCACATGTCGAAGACACTGAACCCTGGCTTAGGCCCCTGACCTTACAAACCTACTGGTGTGTATGGGTGAATGAGAGGCTAATGTAAAATGCTTTGAGCACCATGAAGGTGGAAAAGCACTATATAAATGCAGTCCATGTGCCATTTTAAAATTCAATTCTGATCTGGGCTGGTCTTCCAATGCAGCCTCACTTAGATCAGTGTCCATGTTATGCCAATGTCTAGACTGAGATTCCTGATAACTCTGTATTGGAGGGAGCCACTAAACCACTATAATAATAATAATAATAATAATAATAATAATAATAATAATAATAATAATAATTTGTATAATGCATTTCATGGAACTCAAAGAGGCCTTTCATATAGTACAATAAAAAAACTACAATAAAAAAATAAAATAAACCACATACAACATTAAAAACAGTCAGAACAATTATAATTAATAATTAAAAAGACAACAACAATGGACAGAGTAACAGAATGTAGTAGATCAGATGTATTAAGGAACAGATGGGTTTTGAGTTTGGATTTAAACAGTGACATGGAGTCAGTGTTATGGAATAGGCTGCTGTGGTTCAGTTGGTCAAAGAGGTCGTCCAATGAACAAAGGTTCAGCAGTTTTGCGGTTCCAATCCTGTGTCTGACTGCCCATGTGTCAAAGCGTCCTTGACCAAGACACTGATCCCAAAGTTGCTCCCAGTAGGGACAGGCAGCAGCCATCTACTGGTGTGTGTGAGTGTGTGAATGGGTGAATGTGAGGAATTGTAAAGCGATTTGGACCCCATGGAGGCATAAAATGTGCTATATAAGCTCAGTCCATTTACCATTACAAAAGGGAGTGAGTTCCAGAGCGGCTGAAGGTCCTGCTCCCCATGGTAGTAAGGCAAGCAGAGGGGGCAGTAAGGTGGATGGAAGATGAAGATCTTAGTGTGGGGGCAGATGAGGCAATAAAGAGGATATCAGACAGGTATGAAGAGGTGAGATTGTGGATGACTTTAAAGGTGACAAGTAATATTTTGTACTGTATGTGATATGTAATGGGAGGCCAATGAAGCTGCTGCAGGGTGGGTGTGATTTAAAATGAGTTCAACAGTAAACATACATTATTTAGTAATATACATGCAAAAACATGAGGTATAATAAAAGAAAGAAAACAGACCATTTTATAACATCCTGATAATACTTAGATGTACTTAAAATAAAGGTTTCCAATGCACAACTTCGACCCTGTAGCAGAGTATTTTTGTAATGTGCATTAATACATTAACTGAAGGATATAATCAGATATGAGAAATAACAGCGGGATTGTAAACAGAGCTGTAGTTTCTGTTTTCAAAGTCCATGCTAGAGCTGCACGATATTAGGAAAAAAAAAAAAAACTGGGATTACGATTTTTTTTTTTTAACCCTGTGGTATATATTGCAATATATAGATATATATATGCAATAACAGCTGTGTGGTACTGACACAAATGGGAAGCTTAAGTCCTTCCGGGAGGCTCATGGGTCCTGAGATCAGAAAGTTAATGAATGGTATTCAATGGGAAATAAAATGCTAAAATCGTATCTGGTTTGTCATGTGCCATGAATCACACACATGTTGTACCTCATAATAAATGACAACTATTGATGTGTTTCAATAATTTGGACTACACGCCTCACACAAATGTGACGTCACCACAGACTCCACACCACAGCTGAGCGGAGTGTGAGCATTGTAGTCTCTTACTAAGCCCACATAAAACCTACAGTAACGTCATGTTTACTTCCCATCAAAAATGGGTGGTCTGTCTATGACACATCAAATATTTCTTATTAACCGCTATCATATGTGAATTTCAGAGCACTTGTCAAACGGAATCAGAATAATAGCTTGACTCGCTCCATTCACTCCCATCAAATTTTTTGCGAGCTTATTCTACGGCCCTCTACAATTTTGGGACAGCTCTCATTCCCTTTGAGTGGACATTTCCAGCGTTCTGTGGGCGGATTTGTTTCGATAACCGAAAAAAACCGGTGCCATTAACGTGTGCTGCCAATGGCAACGAGTTTTGTCACTTCAGATTCACCGTACCATATCACTCCACAAGTAGTTCGGCCAATTTGAAAGTAAATATTCGTTACATTGTAGCAGCTATTGTATCCAGTCTGTTAGAGTAGTAGCAGTAATAAGCTGTAATAAGTGGGATAATGTATTGCCCATGTGTGACTATCGAAAAATATTTCCCTTCTGGGCGTAACAATACCCTTCCACCTTTGATGCTGGGGTGCTGTTAGGACCCGTCGGGAAATATTTTTCTGATAGTAACACGTGTGCAATACATTATCCCTTACTAAGCACCCATGGGTCGGAAGTAGAAGGGCGTGACTTAGCCTCTCCATAGACAAACTGATTAGCAGTCAACACAGAATATGTCTCAGTATCATCCTTCTTGTAGGTGAAATAATTCCACATAATTGATGTTGCTTTTCTGTCTGGCACCAATCCCTGGTTTTGGTTGATTTTTCTCTTGTTCGTTGCTCATTTTTCAGTCTTGTTATCAGTGACTCACTCCAAACTGGTTCAGAATGACTGTGATGTGCTCAGTGTGTGTCAGGATCTATTGAAATTGGATGAGAAAATGTTGAACTCATTGTCATTTGTGCACAAGTACCAGGTACATAGTGAAACAATATATTTTACAGCTCTAGTCCATGGTTAACAACATTAAGACAATACTCCAAATATTGCAATACATTTACTTGGTTACCAAATTAAGGACACATTCAGACTGAAAATAACTTAACGGTGAGAACACAACCTTTGTTTTACCTTAATATAAGACTGATATAATTATTGATTCTTTCATCTTATAACTAAAAGTCCTCCTTTTGTATTTTCTTTTGTGTGGCCATGTTCAGGGAATCAAAGTAAACGTGTGTTAATGGCAGAATTAGGTTACTCCTAACCATGTAACACCTTCAACTGCTGATCTATCTATTTCCCATAATCGAGTTATTCATATGTACGTAAAATGTTCATGTGGAGGAGTTTTTTTTCCCATGGGCGCTTTCTGACCAAACGCCTTATGACCTCCATAAAGAGGACCTTGTGATGGATAAACATTTTAAAGGACTGTTTATAGTGTCACTTTAATGAGCAGCACATGGTAATGTGTGCACTGGAATAAAGGCTGGAATTAGATTGGAGGTGCCCTGTGTGAACTTGTTGACTGTCCAGGTTCTAAATGATCTTGTTCTGCTGCTAATCCAGTCACTTTATTCCTCTTCCTTTTTCCTTTGGTTGGTTTTTCTGTTTTTCCAGAGCTTTCAAGAGCTCACCTACAGCCAGTTGAGTACATTGTAAGGAAGAGTGAGATTTAACACAAGTGTAAAACTGCATATAGTGTAGAGGTAATTTCTGTCTTTTGTTCTCACTTTAGCATTGCAGCATTTTTTAATGGGCCGAGGTTGACGGAGTTTGCTTTCAGCGCAGTTTGGTGGGTAACGGTAATGCTGCTTTCGTCACCACCATTAAAGAGTCTAATGAGCATTTGTCTGGGCTCCCTGCAGAGCACTTTCATTGCATTTCCTGTACTTCGTTTTAGTGTAATGGATATTGTGAGGAAGGATTTAATCTAAAACAAGGGGGGGGGGGGGGGGATCCTTATTTGGGAAAACAGCAAAAAACCCATAACATAATAATGTGCCATTAATAATGTGTTTCCTAGAGTTTCTGGGTCTCTGATTGAAATGAAAAGTGGGAGTTTATTACATTTGGAGCACCAGGACTCCAACCAGACTCAAAAAACTGTAACAATGGTAATAGTTAAGATTATGGATAAACCTGGCATTTCTTTTTTTTCTTAACCCTTTTAGATCAGGGGTGCTCAAATCCTGGTCCTTGAGAGCTACTATCCTGCATGTTTTAGATGTAGCCCCCCTCCCAACACACCTGATTCAAATGGTAAACATCTCATCAAACTCTGCAGAAGTCTGATAATGACCGTCAGGTGTGTTGGAAGAAGGTTACATCTTAAACATGTAGGGTGGTAGCTCCTGAGGACCAGGATTGAGCACCCCTGCTGTATACAGTAGTATGGAAAAGTGATCGCCCCCTTTATTTTTTGTACATTTGTCACATTGAAATATTCCGGAACAAATTTAAATATTACACAATGAAAACAAGTCAATGCAAAATACAGATTTCCAATGAAGATGGAGAGCACAGGTGTCAAACTCCAGTCCTCGAGGGCCGGTGTCCTGCATGTTTTAGATATTTCCCTCTTCCATGTGATTCAGTTTAACTCTTTAACTCCTGAGAACTAACAAAATAATTGGTAACATGAACAAAGTAAGACACAAATGGCAGAGAAATCTAAGAAAAATACTACAATAAAAAAACAAAATGTAGAAAAATAAACAAAATGAGCAACAGAAAATAAACAAAATGACAAATAATGTGGAAAGAAAACTACTATTGAAATGTCGTCCTAGCAATTTTAGTGTTGCCTTTAAAAAATGAAATACATTTTTTTAAAAACTCTTGCTTTTTGTCACCTTGTCCATGCACAAAACTAAAAGGAAAATGGTTGAATTTTTCTGAATATTTAAACTAAATCATCCATTCAGAATGCATCATCCCTGACACATAAAGAGTTAATAATCAGCTCCTCATCAGACTGATAATGACGTAATGGAAGAGGGAAACATCTAAAACATGTAGGACACCGGCCCTCGAGGACCGCAGTTTGACACCCCTGATGTAGGGGATTCAAAACCTCCATGGTCTTGTGTGAACAAGCAATTATTCCCTAAATCTTAATAACTGTTTAGGCCAGACTTAGCAGCAATAACTGTATTCAAGTGTTTACAATAATTAGCGACGAGTCTTTTACAATGGAGGAAGTTTGACCCACTCATCTTTGCAGAGTTGTAAGGGTTATGAGCACCTTTTTAAAGGTCATGCTACAACATCTCAATAGGATTCAGGTCAGGACTTTGACTAGGCCACTCCAAAGTCTTCATTTTGTTTTCTTAGCCCAGTCAGAGGTGGACTTGCTGGTGCGTTTCGGGACATTGTCCTGCTGCAGAACCAAAGTGCACTTCAACTTGAGGTCATGAGTAGAAGCAGACATTCTCCTTCAGGACTTTGTGGTAGACAGCAGAACTCATGGTTCCGTTTACCACAGCAAGTCCTCCAGGTCCTGAAGCCACAGACCGGCCCCAGACCATCACACTACCACCACCACAATATTTTACAGTTGGTATGATGTTCTTTTTCTGAAAGGCTGTTTTATTTCTAGACCAAATTTAATGAAACACTCTCCCCCCAAAAAAGTTCAACCCATGTCTCAGTCCCAAAAGTCTTGGGGTCATGAAAAAGTTCTCTGGCAAAACTGAATGTAGCCTTGATGTTGTTTTTGCTCAGCAGTGGTTTTGGACTTGGAACTCTGCCATTGTTGCCCAGTCTTTTTCTTACCATGGACATATGAACACTGACCTTAACTGAGGCAAATGAAGCCTGCACTTCTTTGGATGTTGTTGTGGGGTCTTTTGTGACCTCTTAGAGTAATTTCGGTTGGCTGGCCATTTTTGGGAAGGTTTGCTGTTTGTGGGTAATGGCTCTCACTGTGGATCACTCGAGTCCCACAGCTTCAGAAATGGCTTCGTAACCTTTTCCAGACTGATAGAGCTCTTTGTTTCTCATTTGTTCCTGAAGTCCTTTGAATCTCAGCATGCTGTCAAGCTTTTTGAGGCTCTTTTGTTCTGCTTTACTTTGTCAGGCAGGTGCTATTTAAGTGATTTCTTGATTGAGAACAGGTGTGGCAGTAATCAGGACTGGGCAGAGCTATAGAGAAATTGAACACAGCTTTCCAAAGATGTGATAAACTACAGTTCATTTACATCTTAACAGGGGAAGTAGATCAGTTTTTTGTTTTTTGTTTTTTTACACATGGCCATGCAGGTTTGGAATTTTTTTCACCTCCCCATAACAACTCAGTGTGACTTTTGATGCACGTTTTCCTCTTTATTTTACCTTTATTAAGTGATTTATCACTATTATAATATTATCCACCGTATTTTGAATTCATTCTATAAAAATCGGGTATTTTCCTATATTTAATTCACTGATGAATGAAAGTTCAGATTAAAGTTAATTGTCATAATACCAAAAACAGAGAAAAATTAAGAAAATGTGACTATTTCAACAATTCTATTGTTAAGTGAATATAAACCCAGTATGTTCATCCACTGTTATTGATCCAACTCCATGGATTTTTCTGGTGAATCAATGTTGTAGAAGATGACAGTGTTTAACTACAGACCCTCTGAACACCCACATGGTTCATATCTAATGCCCAAAAGTATTTTGCAATAATTATTAATATGGATAAAATGTTATTAAACATTTTAGATCAGTAGATGGTTTTGGTAAGTAATGGTTGTTTGCATTTTTATGGGATAAACACCATTTAAAACTACATTTTGTGTTTACTAATAATTATATTTGTTTAATGATCTGAAACATTATATGTTACAAACATGGGTGGAAAAAAATCAGGAAGGGGACAAACACTTTTCACACCACTGTACATCTTATTTGGGTCAAATGATTGACATGACTGCATCAACTAATGTATTTTATAGATTAGTCCTCTGTTAGTTCTGGTTATTTCAAAAGCATGTCCAAGTTATCTGATTTTTCTCTTTCAAATGAACTGAATAAAAACACACATCGGATGCATCTTCCCCATCAATTTCCACCCTTGTTGCACCCAGGGGTGAAATTATAATCAAATGATTATTAGTCCCGCCCTGCAGCAGTCCTTTGGAACTAGTAGGAAGACATCAAAATTAAAAGGGTTTCCAATAGCAACACTATGTAGCTGCGAAGACTGTGTATGTCTGTGTTTTTCAGTTAAGTGTATGATAGCTAGATGCTGTGCAGACAACACATGCGTCAGTGTATGTCCTGTCTATTATGTATAATCTGAGATTTTTAGTGGTGAATGGCTTTTTATTGATGAGTTCACAGCATGGACTGTTATGAATTTTGGCTTCACTAAACCTTTGCATAATTATTACAGTACCATGGTAGTTCAGTGCATGGGAGTAATCATGATGTTGACATTGGTGGAGACATAATTTGACGACTTCCTCATGAGAGACAGCAACAGTAATAAAGCTAAATGAATAAATAAAGAACACAGCTAAAAGAATTAAAATAACGCCTCTTTTTGTTTTTCTCAACACAAATTAAGAGACATTTGAGAAATGTTTTTATTTCTTAAGCCACATTTGGTATGTTTTTTTTATTGGTCATCTATAACTGCATTATATATTTAGTTATAGTTATCATCACAAGACATTTATGTCTAGTTTTATCTCGTTTTTGTCACGTGATAAAGGTTCGTTGATGTCAATATTTAGTCACTATGAGGCGCACTGTCAATGAATGGTTTCTTTTTTAGGTTTTTCATATTGGATTTCTATACATACATATATATATATATATATGTGTGTGTGTGTGTGTGTGTGTGTGTGTTAGCAGGAAATGAAACTAGCCTTCTTTGATGTTGTCTTGCTTTACATGTTAAACATCATATAACTTTATTATTGCTGAGACCTTTCAGTGAAATAAGTTACATCACTTTTGCAGCAATACAATAACATTCATTGTGCAGTGAATTTCTGTTTTCATCTTAATGTTAAAATACTGTAAAAACACACACAAAAAAAACTATATAAATAATGAATATTAAGCTGTATTTTATTTTAACTTTAATTCATTTTATTTATTCCTGAGAACTTAATATCCCTTATTACAATTTTTGTGAACTTTCCATATAAGTCATAGTGTGCGTTCAGAGTGTGTCGTATGTTCTGTGTGCAGGCCTGCTGACCCTGTCTGGTGTGAGCCTGTACATTGTCTACTGCTGCCTGGCTTTAGCTGAAACAGAGCGTCTGGTGGGACAGGAGGGTCTGGCCGACATCCAAATGTCTTTCGGCTGGTCCCTGGGTCTGGCGTGGCTCTCCTATGGCCTGGAGCTGCTCACTGGCGTGCTGCTGCTCATGGCTGCTCGCATGGTAAAGCTGCCACACAGTAGTCCCTCTGCACCTGGATCCTTTTACATTAAGTATGAAAAATGAACAGAACAGGTGGTTCTGCAAAAACTTAAAGCAGAACATGGTCTCTGGACAGACTATTCAAAATGTCTCATAAAAGTGTGTTTTATTCAGTTACATTTTCTTAACGTTCTTAAACCTCTGATGAGAGATTGATATTTCTTGTAAGTGAAAATTGTAACTGTGCATCTATGGGCCCTAGTTAAATTTGACAAGTTACACCACCTTGTGGAGGAAAATAATATGGCTTTTTGCATCTCACTATGCTGATGGTCTGACTGTTGGACTGGTTACAATTCTACAACTACAGTACTTTTATGGCACAAATCAAACTGCTTATATATTATCAAGTATGCAAAAATTCCTTGTTGTTTCATATCTGATTCCAGATATCAGATACCATAACTCAGCGGTTCCCAAAGTGGGGGTCGTGGGGGGGCTCCATGGGCGTCGTGGAGAGATGGAATGTCTTTTCTTTTTTTTTTAAATTGAACCCATTCACCATCCACCAAAACATGACTGTAAATAATGAATCAAATAAATAATCATAAGAACAGAAAATACAATAATAATACAAATCATATAACAAATTTTAAAGAAAATATATATTTTATCAATTACTTTTTCTGACTAATCTCAGAGTTATCACCAAGATTTGAAAAACTCTGTGCTGAAAAGGAAGTTCACACAAGACCCTGAAAAAATATTGTGATGTTCTGTGTAATGTTCTGTTTTATTATGATGCAATGCTCTTTTGTGTATAATGTTCCTCTATGAATAAAAAATAGCAACTTTAATATACATCTGATTATAATAATAATAATAATAATAATAATAATAATAATAATAATAATAATAATAATAATAATAATAATAATAATAATAATAATAATTATTATTATTATTATTATTATTATTATTATTATTATTATTATTATTATTATTATTATTATTATTATTATTATTATTATTATTATTATTATTGTTGTTGTTGTTGTTGTTGTTGTTATTGTTATTATTGTTATTGTGTGAGTACACACTGCATGGTAGGGGGTGGGGGGTTGATGTCAGGGACCACTGCCATAACGGATCAGTAACAGTTCTACTACACATTTAATTTTTTATATCATAACAGACCACTTAAGAGTCATCTGTTTTTTATGTGTTACACCTCATTTGAGTGTAAAAATGCAGCAGTACAGAAAGATAAAACTAAACTATCGAACCAGACAACTGATGTTACCCCCCCCCAGTTGTAAATAAGTTTATACCTTATACCAGCTTGGCCGAAAAATAAGGTGCTCACATAAAATTTCATTGGATCATTTTCCAGCTTTGACTAGCATAATGCATTTGCTATGGTGATGCTCATGCAGTTCTTATGCAATATCACAATAAATATTACATTAATTTACATTAAATTTTATTTCAAGATCTTATATTGATGATGGAGACTCAGATCCCTGTGTAAAGTCTTCTTCATCACATGTCAACGATTTTCACCAGGGTTCAGGTCTGGACTCTGTGGTGTCCAATCCATGTGTGAATCCTCCCTGAACCACTTTTTCTGACAATCTGAAAAAATCCTGATATCATTTTGGAATATATGTGTGTGTCACCAGGGAAGAAAAAAAATCCACTTATTCAATTATTCAGACCTGGTCATTCAGTGTATTCAAGTTCAACTGACCTCATTTTATGGACACATAATGTTTATTAAGCCCCCACAGGCTTGTGCTGGAGGTACTGGGCATGATGGGTAATCACTTTATCCTCTTCTCACCCTGATACGTTCATCACTCTGGAACAAGATCAATCTGGACTCATCAGAACACAAAACCTTTTTCCATTGAAATATAGTCCAATCTTTACATTCTCTATCAAACTCCTCAGTACAACACTTATATTTAATGATGTCATGACCAGTGGAAGGATATAAAGTGAGTTAAACCCAGGTACACAATTTTTTAGTGTGGCATTGTACACTGTTGTCTATACATTTGGAATAATTACATTTTCAGTCACATTCCATTTGTGTTCTGTGTTGGGAAAATTACAATGGGATCAATGATATAAATGTTAAAGTAATGTTTCATATAAAATGTAATATACGTGGGAGTTTAAAGTCTGTGCTCCAAATGTAGGCAGTTTGGGATGACCCTAAACCCGGTGGGGGGTTGAGGTAGATTAGAATGGAAACAAACAATGGAAGCCTCCAGAAGAAGCCGACACCCAACACTCCTTCAGGAGCTGACCAATGGGCAGATAATACCTGAAGAAGGAGGGGTCAACAGAAAGGTGTAATAAACTGTGTGTATAAGCCCCCCCCCCTTAGTGTTATATGGCCATTCAGACCATGTACACTCAACGACCAGACTTAGACTGGACTTTAAGACCCCTGACTAGAGTCCTGCACGGTTCTGATTTTGACATACCGCAACCGCCCGTACCCGTCATGTTCAAACTCGTATCCGACCCGTTTTCCGACGAAAAAAAAAAAAAAAATCTGCACCTGAACCGACCCGCTATAAATGAACCCGATATCCGACCCGAACCCGGAAGAAAATGTCAGATAGCCAAACTTAAATACAAACATTTATTGCCACGAATATACTGAACAGTGACATAGCCAAGGCAGAGCCAAATAAAAATGTTGTTAAACAGTAGTAGACAAATAATGAACTCAAAAAATATTTTTATCCATGAGCTCACGCACGCACACACACACACACATGCTTGAAAAACGCATCAAGAAGGAAGCAGACAGGAGGCAGCTATACAAGTCCAAACTAAAGAACAGTTTTTAGCCTATGAACCGCAAATTAGACCTGCAATCACCCACGTCCGACCCGAACCGAACCCGTATCCGACACAGCACAACATTTTTCACCCGTTTCGTGAAAATCTGCGGTTCACCCACAGGTCACCCACGGGTACCCGAACCCGTGCAGGACTCTGGCTGAAATATTTTGTAATACTGTAACTGATTGTAAACTATGATTGTGATATTAAATTAATAAAAAGACAATGAGAAGACTCAAAGAGGTATATCTTAACCAACCGCTATTAGGCCTAAATATGATTGAGTTAAATATGTCTACTTAATTATATATAAAGTATAGGTTTTTTTTTTCCCAATACAGTTCCTATTTATACACATCTGTAATCCCTGTTTAACCAGATACAATGATTACATACAGAGTCCCAGTTAAACTTAATCTGTACAGAATTAATCCCATTATCATAACCATTTCAAGAGAAGAAGTAAAAATAATTTGTTCCAACTTTATAGGCAACAGTTCATATTAGTGCATGAAAATACCAATGAAATAAATGTAAAGATGTATACTCTCATTGTGAATTGCAGTTTGTCTTTGTGTTAATATGCAAAGTTGGTGTACGAAAAAAATCTGTCATATTTGGTATTTGAACATCATCTATGTCATCAATTTATATTGATATATATTGTCTCATTTGGGAACCTGTATCAAAGACTATTAGGATCTGAACTGACAGATTCTAAGGATGCCCAACCCATACTGTGTGGAGATGATTAAATCTGTGCCAAACTAAACAGATGTTCTTATTTTTAATGCATATTTCATTAGACTATAATATACCTTTGATCATGTGCATTACTCTGTATAGAAACTAAGTCCAATTGATTTTAAAGCTCATACCGATTAAAGTAAGAAAACCACACAAAAAAAATGGTGCATGTTTTCTATAGTATTCTATACTTTCAAATGTTGTGTCAATATGTAATATGCATTTTAATGTGGAGTGGGATTTCATCTAATAATAATTAACATCCTTCTGTCTGTCACATATGTGTTTTATACATTTTAATTGAGGATCCACCCATGTTTAGTTTTAGTGTCCAACTGATTATTAATTAAGCAGCAGAAATGAATAAATAATATTTCACTTGAATACTAATGCCATGGAAACTGCAACACTTACAAAAGAATGAATGAATTAATACTGCGTGCACACTTAAATATTTACATGTTTTGACTGTAAAATGGGATGTTGGAATACTTGACCTTTGGAGGACAAGATTTTAAGATGCACATCTATGTTAGGGCTATTGTTGCACTAGAACTTGCTGGTTCTTTGCATATTTATCAAAGACATTTCCATGGCAACCTAAACATCCCATGCATTCAGACAGATAAAAGGAAAAACGTGTGTATTCAAAGATTCTGCTTCAACCAACTTCAGCTTCACTCAGCAAACAAAAGATAAGTGAAAGCAGATGCATTCAAGTGACAGGATTATTTTTAGCCATGGTCTGATGAATTTCAGATATCTCCAAAATGTCAGCACAAATAAAATAAGAAACTTGTATGTTTTCAGCTGTGGCTTTGAGATGTTTTACTATGTGAACTATTTTTCTTTCAGCTGAAATTGTGTTCCAGTTAGAGTGACTTTTTTATTAAAAAAAAAAAAAAAAAAAGGCACATATTTATACAAATGACTTATATATGTACATTTTCTTTATCACTTAAAGATATAATAAACATTAAAAATATTATTTTGCACACTGAAATAAATATACACTACTGGTCAAAAGTTTTATAACACCCTGAGTTTTTCCAGTTTTGTTTGGAAATTCAAGTCAGATGGACAGATTCGAATGGTAAACAGTGAACTGCTAGAGGTAAAAAATAAAAATAAAATAAAATAAAATAAAAAAATCTGAAAAATAATGTTTTTTAAATGTTTTATGAAAGTGTTTTTAAGGATTTTTTTCTAATGGTTTGTAAAGGTGTTTTTGAGAGGGGGCTTTTAATGGATTTTTAACTGGTTTTGAGCATTTTTAAGTTTTTTGTGTGTGTGTTTTAAGGGTGTTTAAAGGGTTTTCAATGGTTTTTTAAAGATCTTTTTGCTTGTTTTTTTATTTCAGAAATATAAAAAAAGGCATTTTGGGATGGGGTTGAAATGGGTTGAAACAACTTTCTGCAGTTCTGCAGCAGTGGAGGTTTGTCAAGCCTCAAATGTTGGTACTAGGAAGAGAACTGCAGCATTTTCACTCAATTTTCAATGAAATTCTGGAAAAAAAAATCAGGTTGTTCAAAAATGTTTGACTGATAGTGTCATGTATATGATCCTTAAAACATACTCTGGATTTATTTTTCTTCCATTAGAGTTTTTTGAAGTTACTTGTGGTGGATTGGATTGATTCTTTGTCAGACCTGATAAAACAAATGAACACTGGGCATAAAAAGTAAATCTGACTTTACTGTGTTCAAAACCAGGAATGCCCATAAATTAAAAAATAAAAATCACATTATGCTCTCAGCAACACATTGATCATATTAAAATATGCTGTTATTTAACCTAATTTCTGCAAAATTACAATCATTTCCAAATAGATAGAGATTCATTTTATTTTCTGAAAGAAGCTTCAGGAAAAAAAAAAAATCCATTAATAATCCTATCTTTTCTACAACTTTTCCATTTTAAACATTTTTCTTGTCACACTCAGAATGTTCACATTTTATCTTCAGTATTTGTTGGCAAAAATACTTAGATCTTACATCAGATATGTTTATGTTGAATTCTCATTCGTTAATTTATGGAAAATAAAACATCTTATGGCCATCTTAACTACAAAATGTCCCACCTCATTATATTACTGGGAATATATTATATGGGAATTTCACAAGAATTTAAAATTATACTTTTTGCAGAGTGGAACTTGTCCCCTGTACCTCATTGTGACTGATATGCATTTCTAAAAAAATTAAACATGTCACTAATCTGATAAAAAAAAATTTAATCTTCCTCAGCCATTATGAAGTCTAAAAAAAGGTTTCGGAATAAAGCAACATCCCAAAAAATTTACTAAATGAAAAGGAAAAAACTTTTTGTGCGGAACTGTCGTCTCATACAGGGTGTACCCCACCTTCACCCACTGTAGCTGGATTACACCTCCACAGACCCCCATGACCCTAGTGAGGATAAAGTGGGTTCAGATGCTGAGATGAGACGAGACAAGAATATTTTTGCATGATGAAAATATTTGCGTCCATAAGCTCCTAAAATCCACGGTACAGCTTTGAGCTTGAAGACTTAATAATAAGACGATCAGTGTTGTGATGATTTTTAATGAGATGAGTTCATCCATGCTCATTCAAGAATGTCACAGTGCTTCTACAAAACGACACAGACGGGCTTGTCTGTTTATTTGTACAGAGATGAAGTAGGCATCAGCATCTGTCTTAACTGTAAAGGACAAACCAGTCTCTTGATTTCTAAATACAGTGTTTAAACAACAGGAAATGCCCGACCAAAAGGTGATGTAATACATTCACTGCATCACTAAAGGCTGTAACAGACACCAAGAACAGATTTAAACTGTAGTTTTTTCTTTTCAGAGACCAGCTCATCATTCTCTAACAGCTCCCAAAAAAATTTAAAATACACCTGTACAATCCGTCACACTTATAAGGGTTCACTACATGTCTTATTCTTGCTGATTGCCAATTATATTGTATATACACTGGTAATTATCTTCCAGTGTCAATGTTTTAAGGTTGATCCGATGACACAAAAGTCACACATCATCAATGTTGTTTTAAGGTTTCCAGCTATTTAAGGCAAAGTGAAACATCACTTGTATTAATGGCAGGGGAAATCTGTACATTAGGCCTTTCAAATAAAGGTGACTTTACATAAAAAAAAAAAAGTGAAATAAATAAATAAACGTGCTGAGAAAAGGAACCTTCATTGGAGATTACAGTCATTAAAGACTGTTTTGGAGCTTACTGGCCCTAAATTTGGTATATTTTCTCAATTTTTATGACCTGACAACCAAGTTCAATCCTAAAATTAGCATTTTAGTGGAATGAATAAAAATTGTTTTACTATCTGTTGTTAATTCTTGAGATGATATACAGCACCATAAGGCTCCCTTAGAAGTCCATCTATTTTCATTAAGCTCATTTTTCATTTCCTCCTTTCTGTTCTTTCACCAAATTGTTCAGAATGAGCAAAGACAAGTGCTATTTTTTTTTTTTTTTTTTTTTTAGCTTTTAGCACCCGCTTAGTCTCTTAACAGATGCTCCAATTATGAGCATTGAGACAGTTCATCCAAAAGGAACAACACAAACAGCTAATTCTCAGTTTTAGTGTCATTGGTTGACACTTCCAAAGCTGCCACATGGGAAGTCAGATCTTACAACCGGCAAGCTGCCTACAATGCTGGTTGTTTTTCCGTCCCAAAAGGATTGGAAAAAATGGCATCAATGGTCCCGTTGTTTCAGCCCGGCAAGCACACCTTCCCAGCAAACAGCAGTCCTACTATGGTGAAGAATATGGACAGGACAAAGAGAACGTAGGAGGAGCCCACCACCGTGTTGTTGGGGAGCTTGTAGGGCTGACCTCCGACCTCGTTGATGTAGAAGCCAATGGGGAATATGAGAGCAGCCATACAAAAGAGAACCACTGTGGAAGACAGGGAAACAGAGGGAGAGAAAAGCATTACCGTCATCTCCATCTGCCTCGTAAAAATAGAAACTGGTCCATCAATTACAGCACAGTAGCACTCAAGACGTTCATAATTACAAAAAGCTTTCCCGAAATGAGGTGCAGAAATCTGACGTCAAGAAAATTTGGTTTTATTTCACAGAGGATGGGCTTTCTTTCTTTACCAGGCATTTTCTAAATGATAATGGATGGTTCTGGATGAGCCCCTTCTGTGATGGTACAGCCAAAAAGAGGTTGACATTAAAGCAGGACCAGAGGTGGTTAAAGTACTCACAGTCTGTACTTAAGTAGAAGTACAGGTACTTGTGTGGAAAAATATTCTGGTAAAAGTAAAAGTACTGATTCAACTCCTTTACTTAAGTAAAAGTTTTTTTAAAAAAAAGTACAATTAATAATAATTAATAAAGTATAAAAGTAAAAAGTAAAAGTGCATTTTTTCCCCATGAATGCAATAATAGTTAACTAGGAAAAATCTGAAAAGTTTCAGAAGTATCTAAAATAAAGCCTTTAAATGTGAGTTACTGTGTAGACAATGTTTTGATCAAGTCACGGTTACTCAGTTTTATTGGTATGGGCAGGAAATGTAGGAGAAAAAAAGTCACAATTGAGATAAAAAGTCATAATGGGTTATACATATGAGATAAAAAATACAGAATTTTAAGAGAAAAAGTCAAAATTGTGAGATAAAAAGTCATATAATTATAGTATATAAAATCACATTTTCTCTCCACTGATTTTCCCTCTGAAGTGACGTCTGTTTAGTTTGAAAAATTAACTAGTCTCTTCAGAGAATGTAAAGAGTACAAAGTACAGATATTTACACAAAAATGTAGGGAGTAAAAGTAAAAAGTTGCCAGAAAAGTAAATACTCAAGTAAAGTACAGATACCTAAAAAAAAAATCTACTTAAGTACAGTAATGAAGTACTTTTACTTAGTTACTTTACACCTCTGAGCAGGACACATATCCTGCCCTGCCCTGTTACGCAACTGCTGCTCACTGGACAGAGGACAGTTATATTTACTGTGAGATCCTGATACTCTAAAAGGAAGAAAGCACAAATGCATTATAGCTTAAATGGTTATAGAGCCAGTCTTCCATTTTCAAGTCCTCCCCCGTTTATGAAAGAGCAGCTTTCAAGATCTAACTATGCCCTGACAAATTTGGGCATGGATATTTTTTTATGTGCACATGTTCCACCAAAAACACCCTCTCTCCTGACACCATTTTGCAAATTCCATGTCACATTATTGTGCACTCACTGAACTAGCTAAACAGCCAGAGTAAGTTTCACCTCATTCTAGACAAGAATGAAGGGTCCCAGACTGATCCAACAGTTCTGTATGTAGTAATGTATATAACATCCAGACCGTTGACCTAAGATTTACTGAATCCATATGCATATTTCTTGTTAGAAATAAAGAAACACACTCATTACAACCCAGCAAAAATAAATCTCAAGGATGCCCAATACTAGCTAACAAGACTAACTCAAACATATCAATGCTTATAGTGATGGATACAAAAAAATCAGCCTTTTATAGGAAGAAAAATCACACCATACACCACTTCCCATTTTTAAAATAACCTTTCAAGTATTATACATTTTCCATTGGATCAAACTCAATCACATTCAGATTCACATGGATCTACCGAGGACCATCGGACTCCCACCGGGGCAGCTATTTTACCTTCTGTTAAATTGTTGCCTTGGTTGGTCAATATGTTTATTTCAATCTAAAATCACACATTAAAACGTCATCACACAGGCTACAGAATTGCTCTATTTGACTGGGAAATCTGGTGGGTTTAAGAGGATTCAGGGCTTCAGTTCACTGTGGGAACAGACGGTGTGACAGCAGGAAAAAGGGGAGGAAATATTCTAAATATATTGTACACTGAGTTTTGTTTAGGTAGGGATTTTTCCATAGTACAAACTTCGAACTAACTCCTTTACACCCTCTTATAGAATAGAATAGAATAGAATAGAATAGACATTGTACAAGTACAACAAAATTGGAAATTTCTAATGGGTCTGTACAGGTTTCTTCTTCTTCTAGGTCTCACAGATGTAGCTACATGACTACTTCTGCACACCCCCACCTGCCTGGTCATCCCATCCTCACTTCATATCCGCCTCTTTTCCAACTTTTTAGCACTTTTCAGAGGGGGGTGACGTCAGATAACCACAGTTTAAGAGGACTGTTGTAGTTCGAAATATGTTAAACATGCACTATGTACGATTAAGTGGTATCTCATAGTGATACTGTACTGAATACCCACCTGAATAAGCTTTCATCACTGTTCCCTGAACATTCTGACGACAAAAAAGTGCTAAAAGCAGCGTTTGGTTTGTCCCAGAACACTGTAGTGGAGGGGGGTCAAAACCAGCCCCTCCCAGTGTTCCAATCCAGCCTGAAATAATCTCTGAACAATAACTCCAAATATTCTTCTTGATTTAAAAAAAAAGGAGAAAAAAAGCCTATAAATAATGACAACTCCCACTTTTTCTTTGTTTAGTGCAAAAATAACATTAAATTTGGAAAATATTGACATTAAACTATTCTTTAGCACTGAAATATGAACCTGACGTGTCTTAAGTGGGACTTTAACACTATAATGCCTATTACTAAATGTTTGATGCCTTTGTAGGTCTGATCTGTAATGATAAATGATGTATAAATGAGGAGTTGAGGTATAACATTGTAAATGTGAATATTTTCATAATTATTAATCATGTTTTCACTAAAAATAAACATTTGGAGTTGTCATTATTTATAGGCATAATGTTATATTTTTCCCACATTAAACCAAAAAGGAAATTTAGAGTCATTATTTTTAAGAATTTTCTCTATTATTTTACTAGTCCAGACCACTTGAGATCAAATTGGGTTGAATGTGGATCCTAAAAGAAAGTGGGTTTGACATTCCTGCTATAGTGTAACATAAGGGGATCTATATAGGACTCACTTCCAGGGTAGCTCACTCTAAGGTACCGATTTATTTTAGCTATTTTAGGTAAAATATGAGTATTCATTTGTACTAATACTAATTTCTACACAAATCCTAAACAATGCACCTTGAAAATATTTTAACCTGAATCATATCAGGATACTGCAATTTATTTATTTATTTATTTATATTTTTTTTTTCCTCATTCCTCATAATTTGTACTCTTTTTTTTCATATTTATGCATTTCTTATCTCATATTTCTGACTTTATCTCATTTAGACACGAATACAGAATGTACTTTTACCACCTGTATGTGACAGGTGGTAAAAGTACCACCTGTCACATACAGGTACAAAAAAATAAATAAATAAATAAAAATTAAAAAAAAAAAAAAAAAAATAGGATACTGCAATTTATCTAAAAAGATTGAAATTTCACATTCAACACTATTGATTCCATTCTTATTCTATGTAGCCTGTAGTCATCACAGACTGAGGGAGAAACTTGTCATGAAGAACCTACTTACTGCCTGTGAAAGCGATCCATCGAGCGTATCGTGTGGCCTCGCGGTGCCAGTGTGACATCACGAGCAGACTGCAAGTGATGGTGAGGGAGATGATGCCGAGGATGATGAAGAAAAGTGTGGTGATCCACTCTGGGGGCAACTGGGGAGGGATGCAAGTCCGGTCCCGGCCGTGGATGGTCTGACACTGCCGGACCAGGCCAACAGTCAGAGAGCCTGGATGGAAACAAAGAAGGATAAATGATGATATAAGTGAGATTTGAGACACTGTGTGAAGTGAATTTGGATACCATTTGATTTTGTTGAATAAAAGCTGTAATGCAAATTGCTTCCTGTTCACATCACTGTGCTTATTGTTCCTTATTTTGATCATTTGTGTCTGAGTTGATGGTTTTCATTCAGTTAATGGATAAATGATACATGGACTGCACTTCTATAGAACATTTTATACACCTTCATGGTGTCCAAAAAGTGCTTTACAAGGCCCATTAGGTGGCTGTTGCCATTGCAAGACACTTCCAGGTTGTACTGGGAGCAATTTAAGGTTCAGTATCTTGCCCAAGAACACTTTAACATGTGGACAGTTGGAGCCAGGATACAGCATAAACAATACATATACTGTATGTGGTACAAAAAGGGGACAGCTCACAGTGGTGGGTGACTGCTTGTTTGCTTCTTTTATGTACAATTCAGCTCCCAGGATGCACTGCATTTAAAGCTGCAGCATAGTTTGGCATCATTAGGAGAAAAAAAAAACAAAAAACTTATTACCATCATATTGGACCTGACAGGAAATGCAAATTCTGCCTGCTTTTGTAGTTACAATTCTGGCATTTTAAATAAAATTCTTGCTCCTGCAGCCAACTGTAGGAAGAAAAAAACCCCACAAAATCTCAACTAAAACAGATATGCTGTTTCTAAATATAATAAGAATTTCTCTAGTGACAGGATTTTGAGTTATATGTCCATAACAAGAAAAGCTCCCACAGTTATAACACATTTTCATCATTGAGAAAGAGTGCAGAAGCCTTTTTTTAGTTTCTTTTCGAAGAACTATGTGAACATTTAAAACCCACACGTTATCCTGTATTCATAATCTGAGGTTAATATGTGTTAAACAGCTCAAATTTACTGTTAGACGTGAAAATCAAACCCAGTGAAAAATAAATCTAAGTATCAGAGTCCATCATTCTCAGCTCTAAACATTTGCTCTTGTTCTTGTAGGTTGTGAGAGTTTCCCGCCTTAGGAACCAACAGTAAACACCATCATGTTTGGGGTAAAGCCCCTTAGTACTTCTCATCACTCACATCACCTAAAGTAGGTGTGAAAAAAAAAAAAAAATCAATCAAAGCGTGAGTCAAATTATGCAACCCAAGCTTTAACATGTTTTTACCGTGCCTCGACTAGCTGATTAGACTTGGGTTGTCTTGCACAAATTAATCCCAAGGTGTTACTGAGAGAGCTCAAATTTAAGGCAACACAAGATTACCAATGGGTTCTATAGTCTTGGGCTGAGTCAAAATGTCCAGTTTTCAGTTTTTCATAACTTTGGACTGAACCAAATGTTATCGTTTGTCATTGGGATATTGAAATCCATCTAAATATTTGTCACTTTGAAATGTATACAATTAAAAGCCAGTGTGACGTGTATGTTATGGAGGTTTACACTGTATGTGGCTTAAAAATCTGATTAGTGTATTATGATCTGAAGTAAAATCGGGTACATTTGATCAGCTAAAAAGTCATTTTTAAGAATCATTAAATGTGTCTTCATCTGTCTATCTCTCCTTCCCCACAACTGACACCCTTATTCATGCTTTCATCACCTCCAGACAATAGCCTTCTCTATGGTTTACCCTCCAAACTCCTGAAAAAACTCCAGCTCATTCAGAACTCGTCTCCTCACCCACTCCCACTCCCACTATCACATCACTCCTGTCCTCCAACACATTCACTGTCTCACCATAAAACACACAATTCCATTTAAGATCCTCCTCCTCACCCATAAAGCCCTCCATCATGAGGCGCCCTCCTACTTCACCGACCTCCTACCACCTCATGACCCCTCCTGCAGCCTCCCATCCTCTTCTACCCACTACCATGAACTGAACCTGAGGGGACAGAGCCTTTTCTGTAGCCGCACCAAACCTCTGGACCTCACTCCGCCAACCATCCATCACTGTTCCGAACTCAACACTTTTAAATTCCCTTTAAAAACGTATTTGTTTAAGATTGCTTTTAATGTTTGATTACTTTTCTGTCTTACTTTTCTTGTCTGTTTTTAATATTTTTTTTATTGTAGTTGGCTTTTATTGTGTAGTTGGACTTTTATTGTACTATTTTCACTTCATGTAAAGCATTGTTGAGTGCCATGAAAAGCACTATACAAATAAAATGTATTATTATTATTATTATTATTATCTGGGTATCCAGATTGTCACTCATCTGCTTCATTTACTTGTATAATATTTGACTTTAACAAACACTGATGGAGCCAATGGTGAGTTCTTGAGCATTTTAACACAATGAGGTTATGTTTACATGGTAACAATCTGAACCGAAAAACAGAAAAGTGGTATTGCATACTCACTCATAATTCTGCATGTAGATATACATTTTTGAGAGAAAATCTGCATGCAGACGGACATGCTAAAGAGTGTGAAATGTCCTATTTATCAATGTGGAATACACACCAGGTGGTAAAGTGGCATCACCACCACCACTAAAACCAAATGCCTGCACAGAATCTTTCTATTTCCCTTCATGTTCTCTCATTGTACGAAATACAATCTCATATCAGGAAACGGCTACATATATACTCTATAAAGTTTAGTGGCAAATACTGAAACATATACTTGTACTAGAGAGTACAGCGTTTTTGCAATTTCCACTCTGGAAGGTGGTTTAATTATTTTATTTTTTTTTTTAACTTTTTAACCCCCCAAACACAGTCTAAACAAAAGGCAATATCTGCTACAATACTTCTGCTAAAATAGTCATTTTTACCCAAGAACATTGTCATGTAAAACTTGACCTGAGTGTGTTGAATTGCTTTATCCTGTTCACACATTTTTCCACACCAACTCTTCCTTCCTTTTGATTGCAGGTGATACATTAATGTGCATTATTGTCACTAGCCATGTTTGAGTTACCGTAATAACCAGAGTTAATATTCCATCCACTAAAAAGTCTAAAACTGAAAAAGACATATTATGGCTCTATGTTTTTGCAGCCACCATAGGTCATGGTGGATATTCAATTAGCTGCAATCTGGAACTTCAATTTGCTAAATATAAACATACTGAACCTTTAAGATCCATTTAGGAATATGTGATACACTGCAGAAAACTACAGTAAGTGGCATATAGCCTATAATAAGAATGTTCTAGTATAGGACGGGTACAGGAAAATCTATCAGTCTGTCTATTAAAGCCACTACATGGAAACACAATCAACGCAGCTATAGTATGGTTAGTGAACTTTGACCCTTCTGAAAATCATACCAGCAGCCTCATATAGAACAGTACAGACTCCCATGTGGTAAATCTTGAGTCCCCACAGTAAAGACAACCTAAGAAAATTGTTGATATGGAAACTGGGAGATAGTATGCAGCAGTGACCCCTAACCCCCCCACAACAGATGCATAGCTTTAGTGTGAGCCAGCATGCACAGATAAAGATAGAAACTCCACATAAATATTACAATACATCTGACTAATTATTATTATTATTATTATTATTATCATTATTACTACTATTATCATCATCTGTCATGTTGACCCAGAGCTGAGACTAAATTCAATGAATGGAGATCAGTGACATGGTCTCTTGTCACCATAAGTTTGGGGGGGTGTTCTGATGCAAGGCGGGAAAAAGGTGACATTTAATGCTTCTACTTCGACGAAACAAGGCTCCACACAAAATGAGAGACATCCTAAATGAAATCCTCCCACAGCTTCGTTTATTCTTTTGTCTTCTCTTTGTTTTTCACAAAATTATCTTCAGTATGCAGTAAGTGCTTTCCAGGCAGACACAGAAGACTGTTATACATTTTATGGATTTATTCAGGGCACTTTAAACCCTGTGGCTGTGCAATTAACATAATTGTCACGATGGCCAAAATTACAAGCAACCAATATCACAAAGAGTTGTGGAAAAAAAACACAGTGAAGCACTGGGGCATGTTTTAATTAAAAGAGGAAAACTGCTTAGAATAAACACCAGGTAAAAAGACTTAAATTATATTTAAGTGTATTTCACCAAAAGGCATATGACTAAAGAGCCAAAATCACAGGCAGGACAATATATTAAAATACACATGGCTCAGAAAAGATAACCTGTGATTTGTTACTTTTTTTTTTACTTGTATTTAGCTACCAAATTACAAAAAGAATATTTTAACAGAGTAGCTGTATGAATAAATAAATTCAGATTTTGATGAATGTGGCAGGCTCTGTATATGTTGTGACAGTTGTATATTTACCATTTCACTTTTTAACCATTTGTTAAACCAGGACATTCACAAACGGTTGTGTTTGTCCATTGTCGGTGCATTCAAGACTGGAGCTGCTAATCATCCCATGGTTCTCCCATTCATCATGTCCATACATTTTCAATAGATGTGACTGAAACATCACTGTTGGAAACTGGTGCAGAATGTGGCCTGGCACCAGCACCACCCGGACGAAAATACCACAGACTTCAGGAAAGCCATAGATGGTGAACGTAATGGCAAAACATACACCTCTGAAATTACAATCGATAGATTTATATTGATGGTCCCTTCATACAGTATGCAGCTAAGCCATGTGGACACTGAAACACCCCCAAACCATCACAGACACTGCTTTGCTATGGACTGACCACTGCAAATGTGTCCACTGCACTTCAGTCTGAGATGAGCTTGGACTCAGAGAATTCAACCGTCTCCACACAAACCAGTGTAAGGCTTTTTTCTTACTAAGTCCTCCTGAACTCTCTATGGTTTCTTCTGCCCTGACACCGAAGGGCTTTAAACTCACACATTCAACCTTTTGGCATTTACACCAGGATTTTTCAAACTTGGGGTCGAGACCCCACGTGGGGTCACCTGGAATTCAAATGGGGTCGCCTAAAATTTCTAGTAATTGATAAAAACTTAATAAAAAAATATATGAAGAGCTGTCACAATACATGAAAGACATGACAAACTGAGGCTGAAACTGAAGCACTGTCATTCAAATATCCCTTGTGGTTGGCTTAAGATGCTGCAGCTCTTTCATAATTCATACTTTGAGGTATTGTTTGTTTAGTATTAATTTACAGCTGGACTGACTGGACATATCCTGACCAAGGAAAATTAAATTCCCACTCTGTGCAGTAGTCTACACGTGGCTTTTCTGCCTCTGCCAATAATAATATACATTACTGTATGTAGACTAAATATTTTCTAAAATTAACATATATTTGCCAGAAGGTATAGTGAGACTATTACATCATCAAAAACAAATTGATTTTCAGCAACAAATGTCTCTATTTTAAATATCTGGGTTCACCAAAGGTTTGTGATGTTAAAATGGAGTCACGAGCCAAAAAAGGTTTGGAACCACTGCTTTGCACACCGACATTTCCCCTGGACTCAACGCATCACGTCTCAATATTGTGTAGCCTGGAACGCCATCCAGTTTTCACAATGTATTCATTACTAAGAAAACAGTTTGAAATTGGACAAATTGATGTGAAATATGCACTCTCTATTCCAAACCAACTAATTACAAGTCTGGGGGGCAGGTGGTTCACTACGCATCATACGCAGCAGCTCTTTTTGTCATGTCTCAAAGTCAATTCCAAGTTCATAAATCTCTTTACAACTGTTGTTGGTGATTTATTTGATTCAAAAATAAGGAGTGATTACAGATTACACACTGTATTGCCAAGTTTCTCTTACAAAAGTGACAGTAATTGTTCTGAAATTTCATCTCATTTGTGATTGGTTTACTCACTGCCTGTTATTCCTGCCTTCATATTTACATTCAAGACCTGTGATTCCATATGATTTCTCATTGACAAAGATGGATGGCTGGCTCGGGCTAAATATTATGCACTGCAGATGATAAAATGCACAATTTCTTGCTATCTTGCAATGACATATTCTTTTCTGAACTGAAGTTTGATTCAAAAGTGTTAAGCAACACTCACTCATGTAAAGACTATGCTTTCGGTGGATGATCCCATTATGTCCAATCATGATCTCATATTAGTAATTAATTTCAGAAATGTGGCATCTGATAGAGCAGTTCTACTTTTAAATTCTATTAACGTTTCAGTCTCATCTTAAGTGAGTTGCAGGCTTCAACAACTAAATTATTAATATTCCCATAATGTCCTTAATTTGGTCAGTAAAAACACTTAAAAATATATTTTCATTACACATTTGTAACACTAAGTGAAGGAACAACTCAGATCTTATTTTACTGTATTTTAGAAAATGTCCTGACTTTTTCCGGAAACAGTATATTATATATTGCCTTTTATTTAATTAGGTAAAATCCTCATTGAGATTTCTTGGTCTAGAGCACAGCACAGATATAAATAGAACATTAAATCAAGACAAAACACCCAAACAACAATAAATACATAAAATGCAATTCCTAGTTATACACAATAAAAAGGACACAAAGAGTTCAAGAGTAATTTCAGTACAAAATTTAGACACAATCAAATTGACTAAGAGTACTGACTAATGTGCAGAAGGTGCAAAAAAATATATATTTATTCCTTCTGCTTTTGTTTATCTTAATAGCACAGTCTCAAATTTAGAGATTAAAAAAACCTCTCACATATGGTTAATTTCCTGTTCATCTTTCTGTGCACTGTGAGATGAAATGCAGCCTCTTAAATATTTAATGTTGGCATGAACTAGCCTCAGTCCCTCATCATGGATACTGAGGAGGATGGTATCAGGACTTGAATGAAGCCCTGAACCACATCCTCCTGTAGACTGACCTATCCCCCTCTTACACAAAGGATATCCTGTTTCTTGCTTTCACATACTTTCATAGTACAGGGTGGGGGACAATGTAAATAGTGCAGCCACTTCCTTGCATAATGGCCCCCAAATCAGAAGACATAATGGAAATATTCTACAGTCCGGATGCATTTTAGCTTTATCGCACTGAAACAAATGGAGAAATAGAAGATTACAGCTCAATATCACCTAAAAAATTAATATACACAGAGGCAGGATGAATGAAGTTCTAAAAGATAAGCAGTTCATATACACAGTGGGTTCACATCTGCACTGGTCAAAACAGATGTAGTCCCACTAAGCTACAAATTTGTACTTGGTGTTGGTGTTTACTGAGCCTGAGGAGCTTTAATTCTCCTGGAGGAAACATTACACTCTCACGAGACCTAATTATAAGTCACACTTCATTCATAAACAACACTTCCCATCTTCAGGTAATTACTCTCTGGCTAATTAAACAGGAACCACAGGCTTTTATAACGCTAAGTGTATTAATTTCATACCAGTATTTACTGTGTGTGACATGAGGCTAAACCTTTGCTGTGTGTCTGCTGTTGTTCTCAGTTTAATTTCATATTATATCAGACATAGCTGGTGCAAGTTACTCATTGAGCTTTCCCACAAACACCTATTGTAACAACTTATATCCTGTAACTGAACTCTCCTGTCACACGTTTGTCTCGGCTCTACTGTAGCATAAAGGTGGAAAGTGACAGGAGCCTCAGGCATTCGCAATAACTCAATAATGATAATAATAATAAGATAAACTGAAGAGTTGCACTCCACATGTATAACTGACTACTGACTCTGCAATAAATTATATTTGGCTTATACTGCAGCCTGTAGTATGAGGCCATTACAGTATTTCTTCTTGTAGGAGTTGAAACTATAGTCTGAATAAGCACACAGTGAGAGCAGAAATGGAAAACATTTGTAGTATTTTCTGAGAGCAGTTTGCAGTTAGGTTTGTTCATACTAGTTAAAAACACACAGGTATATGAAGCAGAAAAAAGTGGTGCCAGGCACAACAACGTCCATCCCCCTCACACATTTTACCTAATTTACCCTACCTCTTGAAACCCTATCTCTGTGACATTTGACCTACATTCACCCAAATTTAATGGTGAATAAATTATTCATGACTGACAAATCCTCAATTTAACCAGAAACATGGAGCAAAAATCTTAATTTTGATCTTTTCAGCTGTAACAAAATGTACCAATTCCACTAATTGACTACTACCAATGCCAACATTTATTTTGGCATACTGTTCAGCACTAAATTAAGTGAAAGTTGGATGTTTTCAGTTTTTAATTTAGGTTTGGGGTTGTACAGCTGATGCATTGGCTTATATCACCCCAGAGATCTAAGTCAAAGTAACAAATGTGAATCACAGGAACTAAAACTTGAAGCAATTAATTAATAAATGTGGGATCAAACATCAAACTTACTGTAAAAAAAACTTTAGTTGAAACAATTATTATCTTTTGAGCAATTTTTTTTTAAATTTCCAAATTAGCATCAATGTCTATTCACCCCAATTTCTGCTGTTCTTTCTACAGCCCATCTTTGGCACGCTCTCTAACTCTACTTCAAAATAACATGAAGGTAATTTACTTTACAAGTCATGTGTTCTTTTATCCTAATAAATTACAGCCGCCTTTCAAAGTGTTTCTCCTGTTTTACTTTTTCATTTCCAAATTACCATAGCATATGTTATGATTTAGGTTAAAACCAAGGATCACCAATTATTTTACATGATTCCGATATTTAGTAGAAAAATTAAGTTACAATATATTAAACTTTGAGCAAAAAATGTTGCAACCATACCATTCTACCCCATGTAGTTTGTTTATCAATTCATAAAAATATGTAAATGAGGAACAGTCCTTCTTATGTTCTGGGAATGTACAACAGTAAATGCTTTATGAACTTATGTTTGCAATGTTATGAGTAAAATACTATATAATATAATAATAATCCTAGATACAGGGTTATATCTTTTACACAATAATACTGATTTGACTTTAAAAAAATGTTTTGGTGAATACTTTTTTATGGTTTTACTGTTGTGAAAAAGACTATCTTAAAGTTATGGTTTAATAAAGACATTATCCTCATTATGCAGTAGTTATTGAATGCACATCTTATGGTTAGTTTAGAGTTTTCAAAGGCTAGACTTGACAGAGCAAAGCTTCAAACTGTGACTAATTGGTTGAATGTTGTGGTGGATATTGCTTAGGTGTTGAAAGGACAGCATTGTATTTTTCTTTTGCTCTTTTAAATATGTATGTGTTGTTGCCCTCATCTGTCAAACGTGGTATGTGCCTATTTTCACTTGGGTTCTTGAGATAGCCTGTTTTTTTGTTGTTGTTAAAATGTTTCAAGAAAAAGCAAAGCACAAAAAAAAGTGTAAATAATTTCAATCACAGATACATAGTAGAAAGTGTGAGGAACTTTGTACATTTGTTTTTCTTTCCTAGCACACACACATCCACTGGTCTTTTACTATGGTGGATAAGGGGGGGAAATCCAAAACCATACAGGTCAAACCCACACCTACCAGCTGATTCTCCGGTGTTGATCCAGTCTGGATTGGCGATGCTGGCGATGGCGAAGATGTCCGCAGCGAGGAACAGACATCCTGAGATCACGGTGAGTTTATCCATGACGGTAGACGCACGAAACAAGTCCGAGTTTTTCTCCCGTCTGCCTCGGTCTCACCTCCCTCCACACAGAGACGGGACATTCAGAAGTCAGTGACCCTCCTCAAGCCCCCGACCTCACGTCCCATCATCCCGGCTGTAGAAAGGACCGTGTCTGACTCGGTCATGATGATTAAAATAAGCACAAAGTCCGCTCAGATATTACAATATGTACACACACACATAGAGGATACAGCTGTTGTCCTCCAGCCAGACGGGGACCGAGCTGCTGGCTCTTCTCCAGCCCCGGAGGAGAGGGTCGCTGCCCGGGCTCAGGAGCTTCGCCTACATCCGGATGCTCCGTCGTATCCCGTTGAAACTGCCCCCTCTCGCAAAAGTAGTAAATTATAAGAAATGTGTTGTTTTTCTTCTTAATTTTTCAACAGATGAAACAGTCTCGTGCATGAAGTCGACTTATTTCCTGATGAAACCCCTCGAGCTTTTGTCCACCATACGGAGGCCGCCCATGCTCAAACTGAAAAGCGCTTTTCCTGCATCTTAAATTCTCCCCGAGCTTTATTAATATGTTGGCAGTTTACGAGGTTTTACTTTACCTCAAACAGCGGCTGTGTGTTTGTTGGTGAGACGATGCTGTCCTCTCTCCGAACAGCGGAAACTAAACACGAATCAGCTCACGTCTCCATCATTGTACCAGACAAGTCTCGCGAGAAAACTCGTAAACTAACGCTTCGGCTCCGATACCTTTGGCATAAAAGCATAAAATACTACACTTTCTTTTTATGATTGTAGAACACAGGCAACACAAAAAAAAACACAACTCTTCTAAGGTAGATATATTTATTCCTTATTTTACATCAGCTATACAGTTATTGTGAACAAATGCATGACAGATGAAATATCTTGTTACAACACCTATACATACCCAATGGTGTTATGGCATATCTCTGAATAACATCACCATCAAAGGTGATGTGACCTCAACTTTTTCATTAATTTTGTCAAAATGTAAAGTGATCAAATTCTGTTTTGCCATTGAAAGGGTGAGTTACGGTACAGGGTGATGAGAAGAGTCTTAGATTTCATCCACAAAGGGAGTTTTTATGAGGTTGCCACTGGATGCCATGGTCTTCTTGCCAGACATGAATTTCTTGGCAGCCTGGAAACAAATGACAGCAAAAACAAAACTATCATTGTCAAATATAAAACATACATTGAGCCATTAGGGGCAGAAAATCAGGCCATCTGAACATTATTAAAGGTTCAGAGTGTAATATTTAGGATGATTTGCAAAAATGTAATATAAATTGGGATAGAGTTACCACTCAAAACCACTTGTACATGTGAGTGTGACAGTGAAATGTTGTTTGACTGTATACCAGCCTAGTGATGAACTACAGTGTATTCCAACTTCATCTTTGATAGGCTTTAGCACTCCCCTGACAAGTGTTCCCCTACAACGAAGGAGTTCAGAAAATAAATCTATGTTTTTGTGACCTCAGAATAAGGCAGATCTATCTACAGAAGGTGTGGGCTACTGTTCCTGCAGTCAGTCATGTTTCTATAGCAGCTAAGTACAGACTTTCCTCTCCTTTTGTGTCTATATTAAGACTCATTCACACCACACACACACACACACACACACACACTGATTTTTCTCTGTAAAATCTACACTTTAATCCTTTAAAACCTGCTCTAACAGAGTACCTACAAATGCTTGGAAAACTTAAACTGGTCCATGAGGGTCAGAAAATGGTGTCTGAATCAGCTAATGCACAGAGTTACTAGATTAGTCTGGGACATTACATTTTCATTCCCTGTCAAAAATACTGCCGGACACATTTTCCCTTCACAAAGCAAGCAAAAATGGAATATGGCAATGAAGATAATTCATACTAGATTTGGGGAGCATAATAATAGATAATTTCTGAGACATACTGTATTATGAGTTGTTTTTTTAATCACCATATTTTAATACTGCACTGGTGTGAACTGTTTTATAGGGGGTGCACTCCATTGTTAATGGATCACTTACTATGTATCCCTTTAACTAAAAAGCACAAAAAACGCAGGAGAAGAAATACTGGGCGGGAAAATGCCACTACGTATTTGTATCCATTTGAACAATGAATCTAAAAGTCTCCATCACATCTCTTCATGGGGACCTGAACACACAGCTAAATCTCAGGTGCAGGAGTGTTTTTCCTCTCAGACCACCTAAAGTATAATATGCTAAAATACATTCATGAAACTGAAGCTTTAACATGGGCCTGGAGCAGAGAGGAGTCTGGGTTGAGGGGTTATTCAACTCACTGCTGTCGCTAAATGTCACACACAAAACCTTTAACTAATTGAAATATGTTTGCTTATCTCTGATTGTGTCTAAAACTCAGGAATCTTACATTGGCAACATCGGTTAAGGAGACATTGTCGATATTTTTAGAGATTTCCTCTGTGGACAGGTAGGCTCCTTCAGCCAAGGCCTGGGTTCCTAGTGCCTCCAGCATACCCTCCGAAGTCTCCTGAGACATCAGGACCTGGGACTGCAGCTGAGCCCTGCAGAGAGAAATGCACAGTACATGTGTAAAAAAAAATGTGATGACACAATATAGTAATGTTGAATTAAATTTAATTTAGTACATAATATGTGGCCAGATAACTAATCACCAAAATGTAATCTTAGTCAGGTCAATTAAAAAAAGACAAAATGTTTCCATGTTGACTATATAAGTCACTGTGTCTCTAGTGTTCGTCTTACTTGGCCCGGGTCAGATCAGCAGCTGTGACGTCTCCATTTGCAACAGCGTTCACCTCAGCCAGAGCAGCCTTGATCACCTTCACAGTTAGGAAAATATGAACATGAACTGAGACAGTCTCCAGATGATGGTTTTATTTTGGAAAGAACACTGCAAATGTACTACTGAGAAGTTTGGGCCTATCAGTACTCACATCACCAGCAACTGCAGCCTGGGAAATAGTATAGAATCCAAACAGACCAGAGTCAGAGTAGCCCACATTAAAAGCGCTGACCTATTGAAAAAAAAAAAAGATACAAGCAGACAGAGCAAAAGTCACCATGATTGTTGTAATTACAATTACAACATTTAATTGATGCTATAGCCATCATTGATTATATATCCCTACAATTTCTTACTTGAGACTATAATTTTCGAAATGTTATAATTCACAGTGCTGTTGTCTTTTGCTACAATGAAGTCATGCTTTGGGCAGTTTCTATGGTTTGCAGTACCATTCAGTGGATGTGTTCATCATATTTCTAAACCATAGTGAGGAGGCTAAAGTTGATCACTAAACTAAAAAAAATATGCAAGTTATACAAAGTATAAATTGTAACTGTACACACAGAGCCTTAGCATAAAGCAGGTGCAAAATAACAACATTGCTTGGTGAAATAGTTAATATAATCTCCCACCAATGGTTATATAACAATAGAATTATAACAAACACATAATGATAATCCACACTGACAAACTGCCAGCTTGTAAACAGTCTCCTCTTAGTGTCTAATGACAACTTTAGTTGAGTTACCAGCTTGGCTTGTCCAGTATAAGAGTAATACTATATTGATGTTTATCTAGTGTGTGATTGGCTCATGTCAAGTTACTAGTCTGCTGCCAGAAGATGGTTATATTGGTGATCCAGTATGTGCCGTCTCTTGAAAAATGAAACCATGAATATAAATTAGAAATGTTCGCTAGTAGTTAATGTCACAGAGAATGTGTTACTAGTGCATTTTGCGCCTCCTCATCTTCCAGGTTTTCCCACCTGCCAAAACTCTGCTAACTCTTATGTTACACAGAACGCTTAACTAGAACATCATGTCTCCATCAAAAACATTTCAGTGGGTGCAACCTTTTAAATGTAAGCAGTGCACTGACTGTTCTAAATTAGACATTATTGTCAATCCAGGTCTAGCTTGAAGTTATGCACACCCAGTACAGTTCTTTATTTTCTTCCATTCTCCCTTATGAGTGGAAAATCCGTTAAGTGGGTCTGTGACTGTAAAACTTCTGCGTTTAAAATTGTAGACTGTACACTTTATGCTCTGTTGATGATTATCATGTTTAACACTTGCATTATCGCTAAGGTGAGGAAAGTCTTAGTATGAGATCTTGAATGGTCACCCACTCACATCAAAAGGGTCAGCAGTTGCCTTGGAAACACCCTGGAATAGTTTGTTAGAAGTGTTGGACCCCCTCTTGACATATGGACCACCTCCCAGTAAATGCTGCAGTACACTGAAGGCCAGAGTGTCTGCTGGCGCCGCCTCAGTCACTACCAGTGAGTGGACCAAACTGCTGGTGGTGGGCAGACGGATCTCACCTGGAGAGGGAGTTATAACGGGAGTTTAATGCCTGAATTTCAGTCTTAAGAAAAGAAAAGAAAAGAAAAGAAAAGAAAAGAAAAGAAAAGAAAAGAAAAGAAAAGAAAAGAAAAGAAAAGAAAAGAAAAGAAAAGAAAAGAAAAGAAAAGAAAAGAAAAGAAAAGAAAAGAAAAGAAAAGAAAAGAAAAGAAAAGAAAAGAAAAGAAAAGAAAAGAAAAGGAAATGAAATGAAATGAAACGAAATGAAATGAAATTAAATGAAATTAAATAAAATAAGACCGTTCTGTTGAGCTCACCTCCACGATACTGAGCTTTGGCTCCTGTGGTGCCAGCCCCACTGCGGATGTTAAGGAACTGCTCTCCAACCTGTTTCAGTACCGCGTGATCAACACCTAGGGAACATTACACAACACTGAACTTAAAAGTCTATTCAAATTAACATCTTCATAAATCTTCATTATGTAATTGGTAGAACAACTCTTACCAAGTCCAACAAGGGCCATTCTTGCACTTGTGAAATTATCCTGGACAAATTGGTGGAGCTGAGAACACAATCATGAAGAACCTGGCTTTAATATATATATATATATTAACACTGATAATCTTAACAGAGTAAAAACTGGAAAAACACTCACGTGATCAGACTGGATGTTTCCAACCATGTGGTCGGGGCAGTACACAGAGTTACAGAGGGCGTTTTTGTATGCAGCCACGTGAAGACCTTCAATCACACCTGCAAACACAGAAAACCGATGAAAATGAGTGAATATTTATCATCACTCGATTGAGATTATTCTCTATTTTTACCAAAGGCTTTACATCTATATTATGTGACATCTCCTTAAGGGCTGAATTATTACTGTGCCAAAGAAAGGCAGAGTTATAGTTTTGTTGGTGTTTATCCATCAGTCTGATAGCTCAAATAGTATTAGACAGATTTGGCTGAAAATTTCCAGAAATGTTGCAACTGGCACAAGGAACAAATGACTACATTGTGGTCGAGGTGTGTGTGTGTGTGTGTGTCCGGAGGGGTGGGGTCGTCAAACTCCCTCTAAAAAATTATTACTGCTGTTATTTTGTTTATTTGTTGTTATTTGTTATTGCTATTTTATGATTTATAGGTTTGTTTAAGAAATCTAAGTAAATCATGTTGGACCCTAAGAAAGATCATTTTTACTGGTGATTACTTTCTTGATTAATCAACTAATCATTTGACCTAAAAATAACTTACTAATAACACCCTAAAAACACAAGATATTCAGTTTGCTGTTACAGAGGAGGAACAAAAACAGAGAAATAAATAATATTCAAGAAGCTGTCATCTGTTCCTCAAACCAAATCACTGCATCAATACAATTATGTTACTTTTACTGTGGTCTTTCCTCAATAAGTGTGTTCCTTTATATGTGGAAAAATATAAGTGTTAGGATGAAGCATCTCTACTGCACCAAAATGCCTCACTGATAAAGTTAAGTTGTATAATCTACCCAAATAAAAAAAAAACCTGCAGCTACTGCAGTCTGGATACTGCATTTGGCAATGCCACTGTTTTGACAACCTTCTGATGAATTGTTCGCCACTGTGTGTAATCTATAAGAATGCAATCTAATTTTACCACTTTATTCAACAAAGGACCAGACAAGAATAAGATTAAACTAGATGATGGATGGCACATTACTGCTCCTGAGAAAAGAAAGAGAGCAGGTTTACTTACTTTAGACAGTACTTATTATAACTTCTTGCCATTTTAACAGCCTTTTGTGATTCACTTACAGTACTAAAATGAATGGATCTGCTGCTAAACTGTAGTTACGATGTAGTGAAGTTGCATGTAGTGAGTTGCATGTAGGCTGTGCTCTGTTGAATATAAATTGAAATATTCTGTTCGGACAAGCATAATCTGTCTGAACATTGTGCAGGGAATCAAGACAGACCTATCTGAGTATTGTGTGCAGCTTGGGCTTTGTCCATCTTCACTCTGGCTGTGAGGTCTGACACCTCCCATGGTCGGAACTCAGGGGCCGTCGTCACATTGATCAAGAACTCCATCACTGTGTCACTGTAGACCCAGAGTGAAGGAAAATTAGAAAGAAGAAGTATTAAGACTGTACAGTTCTCTACGTAATTGAAGATTTAACTGAGAAATGTGGCAAGAAGTATAATCAGGATTTTTTTCCATAGAAATTGATACTGTTATCTACTGTATCATGATAGATAATGTGGTAGAGGATTCTGATGAAGATTAAAGCCTGAGGAAACACGATTCAATGGCTACACTTTAGAATATCAATATCAACTTGCATTTTTATCATCTCGGTGTAATAACAGATGCATCACTGTTTAAATAAAATACAAAAAAAACTATTCAACTTTACAGATTACACTATTTTTTTATGGTAATTTAAGTATAGATTTCTGAATCTACAAAGTGTACTTAACTGTAACACCACCTGTCTTGAACCCATTTTACCAGTCCAAAAATTTGGCAATGACAGAGTTTACAAAGTGACAGTCAGAAGATTTTTACTACAAGACCATATATAAATAACATAACTATTTACCTGCTCATACAAAAGATAGCCTTCTGACACTTGCACACACAAAAAACAGTTGGATACATGTATCTAAATGTATCACATAAAAGTGTCAAAAGTTTCTCATTTTCTTCAATACATAGTACCATTTCTTGTAATGCGCTCTGACATTGTTTTACCACCCAGCTTGACATCCTCTACAACATCAGCCTCCTTCTTACACAACATCATTGATATAGCATGAATGTAAACTAAACCCCTAGTACAGTTTTTACACACATTTTCTAACTTAAAGGTGATAACACTGATGATTATAATATGTCCTATGTGGAACAAACGTGACATGTTTTGTCCTAACTCCTTTGCTGTGAGTGTAATACGATCAAAACACTAGTGTCACTGCACACTCACATATCATCCCGCAAACAGTCAACAGAGTAGATCATGTTCTCTCTGGTTGAAGTCACACTGCAGAAAAAAAGCAAAGAAAATGCAGATATCCAGATAAGAACTCGTTAACTTTTGTGACAGAAGCCAATAAAGTAAAGTAAAACTGCTTCAGACATTACAGACCTCAGACTACCTCCAACTGCCTCAATACCACGGCATATCTTGAAAGCTGAAGCTCCTTTGGTTGTCTAGAAAAGTTCAAATACATGATACAAATAAAAAAAGTGTTACATCTGTAGAATGAAAAGTGGGAGCTGGAGGGAAATTAATGGAAAAAAAACAGGCTGTACTGTGGTGTTATACCAGGTTAGAAGCCAGTCGGAGGAGGTGGGTGACCCCTTGGTTGTCTGGAGTCTCATAACGACAGCCAGCTTTAACAAACACTCCAATCTTGGATGCTGGAGAATAATTCTCCAGTGAAGCAATCACTAGTCCACTGGGCAGTCTGGTGACCTGCACCGAAGAAAAAAAAGAAAGATGGCATTTAGTAGTTTCATCATAATCAAGATAAGCAGACCAATTATTGTAATTTAAGTCCCATCACTTTTGTAGGTTTGAAATCTGTCCACAAAGTAAAGACAGAAAAAAGCTTCTCTCTGTCTCTATTAAAATCCGACAAAAATTATCTGTAGCATCCCTAGAAATCCAAAATTGGTAAGAAAGCAAAGCATCTGTTTTCTAACCAATGGAAACCATTCATTTTCACCCATCAATTCCTGACATACATGGACATCCTGGTAGGAGTGGGCTGCTCTTGTAGAGAGCTTGTGGACAGCCATAGGCTGGACATGGGACTGGCCTGATCTGGCACCCACATAGAAGCACCCCTGTGGAAGAGAGAGATAAGTCAACAACCACTGACCTGAACATCCTGCGGCTGAAATTTAACATGTTCGGCAGCCCCCTTGAACTCGAGTTTATGGGCAGCCTGGGCTGCATAAAGCCTCCTCTGGAAAAACAGAACACGAGAAGGAAAGACATTACAGCTAACATGTTAAAAATGTTCGGTCTAATGCAAAGGGAGAGTGAGAAGTGTTGTGGCAATTTTTTTTCTGCTGCTGATAAATAAGGAAATAGAGACTTCTGCCGGCTGATAATATTTTATTTCTTTGTCAAAAAAGCTCTGTTCTGCACACAAATTGTAATTGTGAGAAAATCTAGTTTTAAAGGGTGAATCCCATTTGCAAATGGTACCTCCAAGTTTCCTCAGAATGGCTTTTAATAGTGATGATACCATACAGTCATCTTTGGTTACCTCCCAAGACATATCATAGAGTAGTTGGGGGGGGTTGGGTAAAGGTATGGACCTTTGACAAGCAGTGGGGAGCATTTGGGAAAACAAAACATGTGCTGGGGAGTGTTGGGGACAAGACACAGAACAGAATAGAGATAGACAGAGATGTAATTCTCATACATAGCCACATCAGGCTAGAGAATATAGACACCCGCCAACACAGGAATAAAACACATTTGTTTTTTCCCCCAGACTTGATACTGGAAATAGTTTTGAAATTAATCTCAGCTCATAATCTGTTTACAGTTAAATATCAGATTGAAGATAGTCTGTACTATTTGATACAATTTGACAAACACAAATTGAAGTGTGACATCGAAAATAATGATGATTAATAAATGACTGGACATTTAGTGATAGTTATAAAGGCTGACTGGTGCAAAAATATGTTTAGCTGTAAAATCCTGTCCTACATTTGACAGAATTATGCAATCTGAGTCACATACCTTCTACGTTATTTTGATCGACTTTTGTCGTTTACCACCAACAAAACCTGAATATTTTGGTTCCTTTAGGAGTACAAATAAAATGACATTTTAAGCTGCATCTTACACAATCTACCAATAATGTAACATAGGTACAATTAGGATTGTATTAAACGAACTCTAGCTTTTTGTTTCAGTGATGCATCCATGTTGACAACAGCCGACAAGGTTCATGTCAACACAAATACCGCAATTGTCAGTGGCCTTTAATAAAGCTTTTCATAGTTAGCGTGTTGATTTAACACATGCCAGCAGTACATAAGTCTATATGTAGTTTATTATGCACTAATAACAGTTTAGTATTGACGATTAAAGCGGAGTTGGGTCAGGCTACATAGACTGCTTCCTACTCCTCTACTCTTCACTCCTGGCTGTTCTGGTAACGATTTTGACTTTCCACAGTACCAAAAATCACGTAGAGAGTAAATCGCAGCCACTACTATCCGAAGACACTGCGATAAATCAGTGCTTACCGATAATTGACTTATTCCCCGAATCCCCTTCATCTCCCCTCTCTCCTTCAGTCAGGACGATGAGGCAATATGGCCGACCTGAAAGTGCCCTACCCAGAGTTCCAAGCGCGCTGAGCCTCTTTCTCTTTAGCAAAAGTTCTGACAAATCAATGAATGCGCGTCCCCTTTTGGCACGGAGTAGTATTAGTATAATATAATATATATATATATATATATATATATATATATATATATATATATATATATATATATATATATATATATATATATATATATATATATATATATATATATATATATATATATATATATATATATATATATATATATATATATATATATATATATATAATTACATTTATATCGGGAGAAAAAATATAGATATTTAAAAAAAAAATATATATATATATATATATATATATATATTAATGTCCATAAAATTTGATTTACTTCCTAACTTTTTTTCTGTTTTGGCAACATTGAATATTGATAGATATGAAGCTAAGAACATATCTTTACTAATAGTTTTAAAACAGGTCTGCTTTAATTTATATGACAACAAATGTTCCCAATTAAATCCAAAGCAAGTAAAAGATGAAGACCCTTATCTACAAATATTTTTTAATTAAAATTAAAAAAAAAAAAAAAACTTACAGGCTCCCTTATCTACAAACATAATATAGGAAGGAGAGGAAAGGCCGCCCACAAAGTACATTTCCTGTTCTAGTGCGCATGTGCATTACCTCACACGTGTGGTAAACGTTCGGACTTGCTGTTTGCAACAGTTCTGAGCAAGTGGTTAGCCTTCAAACTATTACCAATCTAGGAAAATAGCTACTTTTGTTGTACCTTCAAACTCAGCTGAGAGACAACAGTCCTCCGTGAAGCATTTCGCCGAGAGGGACAAATATTAGAAAAAAACATTCTATCATGGTGAGTGCTGTTGACTGAATGAGCAGGCTAACTACCGGCTAGCTGTTAGCAAGTCGACGAAAGTTGGCTATAAAGCCAACATACTCTCAGAATAAATCTGTCCATTGTAATTATGCAATGTAATAATTTTCATGAATAATGTGGTTTTCTTTCATGTAACATCCTCAGTCTGAACCTCAAGTGAACCCAAAGGCCTACCCACTGGCCGACGCCACGCTGACCAAGACCATCCTGGACCTGGTGCAGCAAGCCTCAAACTACAAACAGTTGAGGAAGGGGGCTAATGAAGGTGAGTGAAAATGAGCTGAAATGAAATGGAACTACTCTTATAGATAGGATACTTTTATGATCCCGAAGGAAATTGTGCGGCAGTTTGTTCATTGTGGACTAGTCTGTTTTACCCATACAGACCGTCTCTCAGTCAGCTCATAATTGATGTCTTGAAACGTGGTGGCCACTTGTCCTGTTTGTAATGGTAAACACTTGTAAAATAAATGGACAGATGGGCTAATTTATTGTCATAAAATGAAATCTTGTTGTACAGTTTCTTCCATTTAAGTTTTTTTATTTGTATTTTTTTTACAAATACTTGGTTTGTGTAAATGTCAGTCATTGCAATACAGAGTGTGAACCTTAAGGTAGCAGTGGTGTTTTAATTTTAATATCACAACTGTTTGAATAGTTTTTCAAAACTTCAGACATGCACTTTAGTTTTTAGTTATCTGTTTATGTCTACGCTTTTTATTGTTCCCCGTGGTAATACTTTCATTCTTTTATGTAAAGCACTTTAAATGATCTTGTACTTGAAATGTGCTATAAATAAACCTGCCTTGTGCAGAGGTTTGTGGAAAGCATGTAAATCACATTTCGTTAGATTCAGTTCTCATCATAGAATGTTTTTTCTGTCCTAAAGATTGTGTAGGCCATTTTAAATCTAACATAGGAGTTGCAAGCAGTTTTTTTTTATTTTCTTTTTTCAATTATCTTAAACAATTGCAATTTGTGTTTGTGAAAAATGACAGATTTGAAGGTCATTGTACCTTTTGCTTGACAATATTTAAATTGGGTGATTTGTCCCAAAAAATATTAATCAGTAATTAATTAATACTTAAGTCAACTCCTAGCTTATTGGGATGTGAAATAGATTTTAAATGGTATATTACTGAGACCTGTAGGAAAATGGTTGTACTGTCTATATTTGAACAATGTACATGTACTAACCATGTTGTCCTTTCTCCACAGCCACTAAAACCCTAAACAGAGGCATTGCAGAGTTTATTGTGATGGCTGCTGATGCCGAACCATTGGAGATCATCCTCCATCTGCCATTGCTTTGTGAAGACAAGAACGTCCCATATGTGTTTGTCCGGTCCAAGCAGGCCCTGGGCCGGGCTTGTGGGGTGTCTCGCCCTGTCATTGCTACCTCAGTAACCATAAAGGAGGGCTCTCAGCTCAAACCACAGATTCAATCTATTCAGATGGCCATTGAAAGACTGCTTGTGTAACTTGTTTGTTTCAGTGTTGCGATACTGTCTCCTTGGAAAAAGGGGGAAACAAGTTCCAGAGGAAATGACCCATCTTTCATTTAAAAAAAAAAGTTATGCATGACAAATAATTAGTTTTTTATGTTGAATTTTTACCACTGGAGTATCATTTTGCATCATCTGATTCGTAATAAAAACATTTTTTTAAACAGAAGCCTGTCTTTTTCTGTGTGATCTATTTTCCTACATATAATCCATTTTGCATTTCTGAAATTGTGACATTTTGAGTGAAAAAGCTCTTAATTTAATAGAAACATATTAAAGAATAGGTGCTTTTAAGAAATAAAATACCTAAATATTTGATGTGATATAAACAATATTTGATAGGAGACATGTTCAGCTTTTTGTGCAATATTCTGATATCCAAAGAAACAATTGCTTCCACTTCAGGTTGGGAAAGTTAACCTGAAACTCTTCCAAGTATTTATAACAAGGTATATTGAAAATCAAACCCAATAAGTCACAGGTGTCAAACATGTGGCCTGGGGTCCAAATCCGGCCCCCAAAGGATCCAATCTGGCCCATCTGATGAATTTGTGAACACTGAGGATATTAACAATCAATGGTGCCAAAATAATTTTATTTCAGGTTCAACATAAAGGCTAATATGATCTTGTGTGCGTCAGACCAGTATAATATTATAACCTGTAAATAATTACAAATTCTGTCTTTAGTGTAAAAAAAAAAGGAAAAAGTCACAAAAATGTTTGCAGTATGAAAACTATCCTTTTTTTATTTTTATATTAAACAATATTTCAGATGTTTACTCTATAATGTACTTTTTTCACAAAAAATAAAATAAATATAAAAATAGTCTTCCCAAATCCAAACAAAAATAACAAACAAAAGCCTACCCACACACATCAGTCAGCAAATTATAAATATAAGATACATCCAAATTTGATATATAAACAAAACCAGAAAGTAAGTAGTAGAAGTAATGTAAGTATCCTCTTTTGAGTGAATAACCTGAAATTTCTGAAGAGAAGTGAACTTTTGCTAATATTCTGCCTAATTACAAAATGTTCTATCAATATGTAGTGGTAATTTAAGTTTTAATACTAAACGATAAAGTAATACATTAAGATGGAATATTGTTCAAATTGCACCTATTATTCTTAATACAAATTCATATTCAGATTTTTAAGTGAACTTTATAGGTGTAAACATTATCACATAATTGTACTTATTTCCCTGTTATTATTTTACTGATTTGGCCCATTTGAGATTGTGTTAGGGGGAATAAGGCCCCTGAACTGAATGAGTTTGACACCCCTGCAGAAAGTGAAAAGCCACATTTATACTTGCATGTATTTATTTAGCTGTTAAATAACTGGCTTTATTATTTCATTAACTACAGTTTAATGTCTACTTTTATTTTTAATATATTACACGAGTCTTCATGTAAGTGTTTTTTTTTTTTACAGTGGTCAGTATTTTCTCTTTCACATTTTTATACACAAACCATGTTCAGTTATATTAGCAATAACATGGAAATTGTGGTTTCTGATTATATAAAATAAATGATTGTAATAAAGTGGCACATGATTAGTTCAATAAAATATTTTTAGCTGCAAGTATTTCATGAATATTTATTAAGTACAATTTCAACTTTACATTTGTCAGTGTATTATTGAGACAGTCTCGGTCAGAAAAAAATAATTGAATTAAGGACCCAGGAGTTCATTTAGCTATGTTTTAATGTGCTACATTAAAATCGACTGGGATGGGATTTGTTTTCTTCTGAAATAGGTCACCCATTCATAAACTATGTTTATTTAAATTAAAACTGCTGCTGATGCCTATTTTGTAGCTTATATTTATTAACTCATTCCTAGTACATAACAATCTGCTTGCAATCATAATTTTTTATGATATACAAATTTTTAATAAACACATTTAGCCTTGTTTGATCATTTAAAATTGTGTTTTTGCTTGATAAATATTTGTTAATTTTATTAAATCAGAGAGCTGTGATCTTCTACAGTTTGACTGAATACTAATTTGTTACATAATTTTCAAATATGACATTCTTACTGAAACTTTACTCTAAAAAAGATGCATATCATCTATAATCAAATGAACAGATAGAAGCCGTGCTTTTATTTTGACGTTCCATTCTTTTAAATCTGGTCTTTTTTTTTTTTTATCCTGAAAGAACAAAAGTCTCCAAGACCGGAAATTCTGACTCAGTCCAAACTTCACCGACTTGTACAAACTTCTTCAGCAGAAGGATCCGGTCATGGCTGCACCTCCTCCCGTTATCATATGGGGACATGAAGTCCAACACCTGCTGCACTACAGAGACCTGATCCCCCGCTTAGAAGACGCCTTGGCCAAGTTCTCCAGACGGGACAGTGCAGAAGTGGTCCAACCTGTGCGCACCACGTTGGCCCTGCAGAGACACCGCGGGTAGGCCTGGACCTGGACCTGGGCTGCAGTACTGTCCCAACCAGTTTGTTTACACATTGACAAACAGTGTCGCAACCAGAGGTGGTCAAAGTACTCACATTCTGTACTGAAGTAGAAGTATTTGTGTGGAAAAAATACTCTGGTAAATGTAGATGTGCTGATTCAACTGCTTTAATGAAGTAAAAGTTTTAAAAAAAAAAGTACAACTTCTCAATTGTAATGAAGTAAAAAAAATAAATGTGGGGTTTTTTTTTGCTATGGATGAAATACTTATTTAACCAAGAAAAATGTATGAAAAATATCCAACAATAAAGCCTACTTTTAAAGGCTTTAGGCTTTATTTTGTAGTATGTAGATGTGTTTTATTGGGTCATGGTACTCAGTTTAGTGGGTATGGACAGGAAATTTAGGAAAACTTCAAGTTATAAATAGGAGATTAAAAAAAACAAAATCAATTGAGATGAAATCCAGAATTATGAGAAAAAAAATCTGAATTATTGGATAAAAAGTAAAGTATATATATATATATATATATATATATATATATATATATATATATATATATATATATATATATATGAGAAAATATTTAATTATGAGACTTTTTAAAAAAAAATCTAAGAGGAAAATTTCAGATTTATGATAAACGTCAAAATTATGACACAGTAAGTCATAATTTGTAATTTACGACTTATTTTTCATAGTCACATTTGCCTCGTTTAAAAAAGTGAGTCTATTCTGTGCATAAAGTACAGATATTTGTACAAAAATGTTGAGTAAAAGTGAAAAGTTGCCAGGAAATTTACTCAATTACAGATACCTAAAAAATGTACTGAAGTACAGTAAGTACTACTTAGTTACTTCCACCTCTGGTTGCCACTACTAACATGTTGTGTCCTGCAGGTTCATGGGGATGATGCCCTGCTACATGGAGAATGATGGGGTCCTGTGCACAAAGCTGGTGTGTTTGTACAACAGGGAGGAGGGGTCTTCTCTGCCCCTTGTCCAGGCCACTGTGGTTCTGTTGGACCCAGAGTATGGCAATGTGAAGGCTGTGAGTAAAACTGATCTGTGCAAGATAAGAATCTGAATTTCTTTATTGATCTCAACAGTTTTTGTTACAATAGTCCCTACTTAAGATTAAAGTGTCATCTGAATCATCTGGGACATTTTTCTCTCTATTGTAAGTTACATTCCATTACAAAAATTAATTATGAATAAATACATTTTAAAATTTAAATTAGACTTGGTAAAAAAAAAAATTTGTACAATTTACAATCAAGATAATTCATGTAAAAAAGCTTTTAAAAAGTCACTTTCATGGGTGCCATGATATACACAGTAAAAACGAGTCAAGGTTATTGCACAATATTGTTATCAATATGGTTATTGCACAGATGGAAATATCACACATAGTTTGATGGCCACGGGTAGGAACGATTTCCAGTGGAGCAGCAATACGGACACGAGCACACCTACCTAAATGGTTTCCCTGAGCTTGGAAATGAACACTGTACACAAAATGATTTGTATGTGTGTGTGTGTAGCGCAGTGTACCAAAGTGACAGTGGTACATACAAAACAGCCTGTTCAAGGGTCAAGGAACTTTGTAAGCACTCTTCTGACCCTTTTGCCCTCTGCTTCACTACAACTGTTGTTTTGTGTGGAAGGTTGTACTTCCCGGTCACTTTGTACAGCACTCACCACAGAATGTTCGTTTATTGTCTCATTCTTTTCTTCACAGTAGTTGTGGAGGACAAAGCAGGCATAAATAACAGATGGTAAATCACACAGGTTAATGTCCATTGTTCTTCTCAGACATGCAAATCTAGCCTTCAGTCGACCAAATGCACCCTCAATGACCATGCGTGCTGTACGCAAACTCAATCCAAAGTACCGTTCTTGTGGCGTGGAGCCACCGTTTGAATATTCCTTCATCAGGAAAGGCAGTAATGGATAGGCTGGATCACCCAGGAGAAATATGGGGATGGGTTCCTCATCATTCACAATCTTCTTCTGCAAAGCTGGAATCTCACCGGTTTTGAAGTAGGTGCTGACCTTCGAATTTGCAAACACTCTTGCATCGTCCGTACCGCCAGGCCAATCTACAACTACATCCATAAATCTGTACCTGAAGTCACACACTGCTTGTACATTTAAAGAATGTCTACCCTTTCTGTTGATGTAGTCCTTGGCGTTTGATGAAGGCCGCTTGATTTCAATGTGGGTCCCATCGACCGCTCCCAAACACTGTGGCATGGCATGGACACGGTGGAAGCCAGACACAAGCTCCTCTGCCTCGGGTTTTGTGACCGGCAGCTTGATATATTTCGGACCGAGGTGGAGAGCGATGGCTTTGCATGTCTGCCTCGTGACAACGGAGACAGCTTGCCTCGAGACACCAAATAGATCAGCCGTCGTCCTTAGCCTTCCATCGGTGCTCAAGTGATAGAGAGTAAGAGCAACCTTCTTCAACAGCTCGATTGGTTCTCTCATATTGGTTGATTGGCCTTCAATGTGCGGACGAAGTTCTTCACTCAGAGCCACAAGGGACGCTTTGGACATCCGAAAGTTATCTCTCCATTCATCGTCCTCGACAACGCCATCCACAAAGTTGTCCCACCAACTACTAGTTCTTCCAGGTTTCACCCAAAATCTCCTTCTTCTCACCTGTCTAGTTACACACCGGGATGGAGTTAAAATAATCTGGCGCATGTAGTTGTGTAGGCGTCTCTGCTGTTCTTCGTGTTGGTATAACATCAGTAGATTTTCCTTCAATAACGCAAGTAAACTTAGCAGTGACTGCAACACTGCTACTACTACTCTGATGTCCGCCATAATGTTCGCTGTCTTGTTTACGAATTAATGTCGCGCGTGAACTTGCTGTGAGTTGTATATACGAGAGCTGATGACGTAGTTCCGGTAACATCTCTGGATGGTTGGTAGTTTCCGGATAGTGATGGCTGTTAAGTGATGCTAGCAACAAAGCTAACCGAAGCCGCATACGGAGTTATTTTTTTTCTTTTTATTACCGATTGATTTTATCTCGTACTATTTCCACCGAATGCCAGGATGACGTGTTAACGTACAAAGGTGTGTTTTCAGCCACGTGGGGTCAGCACTGCTATGCACCACTGTTGTGTGCCGCAGTGTACAAACAGCTAGTTGTTACCAACCGTCACCGAAAATATGGAATCGTCTCGTGTTTAGAAACAAAAGTAAGGGTTTCGTATTGAGTTGAAATGGACGCAATTTGTCCAGTATTACCTCAAGTCATTTTCTACCCCCAAAAACAACTTGAAACAACCCGATCACAACATAACATTTCCAATGTAAGGGGTGTTGGATTAATACATATTTATACATGACACTAATGGAAAATGACCTGCATCAGAGAAACTGTCTAAACTTAATCCAATATGGGCTGAGACGTTGCGCTACGTATATGTTATTGAATGATTATAATTTCACTCACTATAATTACATTCCTCTACAAAGTAAAAACAAAAAGGTTTCTGTTTCAGACCTTAAATGTGCTAAATCTAATATACTTTAATAAGATGAATCAGACAACAAATGTCAAAAGTGCTGGTTTGCTCGTGTTTAATACATGTAATGATGTTTTAATACACATATGTATACAGTGGTTTATGTACATTTATACAATGGATTTCTAAATATTCTGTTTAAGAATAAATAATGTCACATGTAATGATTTTTAGCCATCCCAGTAAATAACATACACAAAGACTGAATACATTCTGCATGATTATCTGTATTAAGGAAGCATTGTCCCTTGGCATTTTGCTGTACTCTTAGTGAGTGTAGGCAATGACATTTTAAATCATATAATTATAAATACATAGGTGCTGGAAGTTTGGCAGCAGGTTAATGTCTGCGGACCAGTCCTTATGCTCATAAGGATGCAGCCCTTTGAGTTCCCCTGTTTTAGGGGGTATGGTTCACTGATGTTTTCATTACACTGCATTGTGTATGTCAATTTTGGTTTTTAATGAATTTATGTGGTTGTTGACTAGCGCGCTACTCCAGTCTATGTTCATCAAGGCAATTTGGCCAAATCTGCATTTCTGTTGACATTGCTGCCCAGTTGGTCACATGTCTTAGCAATGTCTATACTTCATGTTTGCACGTTCTATGGATCTATAGCAATTTTTGAATTTTAAGTCAAGAAAAGTGAAGATCAATGAATATTTATGTTGTTCTGCTAATTTTGGCCATATTCAAAATACATTTCTTTTTTGTCCCAGATTTATTTTCATGGAGAGAATTGCATTTTTTTCCGATAGATCTGTCAGCAGACGAGTCGACTTTGATGATGCTGAGTCCAATCTGGCTTGTAAATCGCTACATCGTCATTCTATATCTGCTATGCTCACACTACCATCTGAGTACCATGAGGATGAAATTTATTTCAAAACGAAGCAGCCAATCAATGTCGCCGGGTGGCACTACCCCATGACTGGCCAGCGTTGTGGCTGGTGTAACATAAAGCAGAAGCGACAGCAGTGTAGTATTTTCAGATACACAACAATGGCAGCGTGCATTAGGTATCTGAGGGTCCATATAGATTCAGCTATTTACACTGTTTTGTCTACTCTACCGCGTGTTCATTCCTTAAAAGATGAACAGAGGACAGCTTTGGAAGTGTTTGTTAATGGAAATTATGTTTTCGCTCTTTTTCTGACCAGGTTTGGCAAGAGTTTGATCTATCAGATGGCTCCATTGGTGGATAAAGAAATGGGACAAGTGCAGAAGCCCATGGTTATTGTGGTACTCCCTTGGTTGTGTTAGTGGAGGACCATGTCAATGAGTTGCGCTGACAATAATTTAACTGGGAGGAAGAAATGACAACCACAGCCGCAATGGATGGTGCCAGATAGTGTTCGGTAGCCCTGAGTAATGACTGAAAGATAAATGGAGAACCATGTTTTTCTCAGACGTTCACCAGAAGAACTTGGTGGGCATCATAGTAACAAGGTTCACATCACATATAAATGGTAAGTTTAAACCCTTTCTGTTGATGTGTATATACCTGATGCAAACTATTTTCACTGATTAAGCTGCTTGATTTCAATGTGAGTGGCTGAAGCACCGCGTCAGTCAAGATGATGGACAGATTTTTCATCTAATCACATGCAAGGATTTTAGATAAGGCCCCTCCTTTGAAAACGGATCAATTGCGGAAGGGTCCCAGATGGTATTGTGAGATACCATCTAGTGACAGTCAGGATACCCCTGAAGCACACTGACACTAACAACGTGCTTTGAGTTGAATGGGTTCAGATCCTTTCTAACCGCTCTTGGTACCTCACTAAAAAAGGAGGTGATGGTGAATATGTTTACCGGCTCTGTCATTTTGAGCAAATGTTTCATTGGACCCGCAAGTGTGATGTCAGACTTACAAGCCGAATAGGCTAAGGTGCTAACACGTCTGTGACACTGTTGAATTCACCAGAAACTTGAGTGACTTGTACACCGTTGTGATACTGTGCCCTTGGAAAAAAAAAGGGAAACAAGTCCCAGAGGAAATGTCCCCATCTTTCATTTCAAAAAAGTTATGCATGACAAAGAATTATTGTTTTATTTTGAGTTTTTACCACTAGAGTATAATTGTGCATCATCTGGTTCATAATAAAAACTTTTAAAAACAGAAGCCTGTCTTTTTCCTGTGTGATCTATTTTCCTATAGATAATCCATTTTGCATTTCTGAAATCATGGCATTTTGAGTAAAAAAGGAACATATTAAAGAAAAGGTGCTTTTAATAAATAAAATGTCAATCTGGCCCATGGGATGAATTTCTGAAATACAAGAATTACACTGAAGATATTAACAATCAATGGTGCCAAAATAATTTTAATTTAGGTTCCACATATAAGCTAATATGATCTTGAGTGCATGAGACCAGTAGATTATAATAACCTTTAAGCCCATTAAAATTTTGTCTTTAGTGTAATTAAAAGTAAAGTGACACAAAAAGGTTTACAGTGTTAAACTATCCTTTTAAGTTAATAAACTAACATTTCTGAAGAGAAATGCACTTTTGCTAATATTCTGCCTAATTACAAAATGTTCTGTCAATTTGTAATTGTAATTTAAGTTTTAATGCTAAATGATGAGTAAATTGGGGCAGAATAGTTTAAATTACACTTGTTATTAAGACATTTCAAATTCATATTATTCAGAGTTTTAAGTGAACTTTAGAGATGTAAACATGATCAACACATAATTGTACTTATTTCCCTGTTATTTTACTGATCTGGCCTGCAGTAAGTGAAAAGCCATATTTATATTTGCATGTATTTATTTAGATGTTAAGTATTGTTTCATGAATTATTAAAAATGTGTGTGAAACTTATTTGTGTAAGATAAGAATCATAATGACAATTGATCCAATGGGAAATTATTTGTTACAAAAGCCCCTGTTCAGGATGAAAGTCTCATCTGGGACAAAAAAAAAAATACTTAAACATTCTCTCCATGACAAATTGCATTCCATTACAAAATTCATTATGAATAAATAAATATATTTTGGAAGAAAAGAATTTGCATTGTGTAACTTACAATAGTAATAATGTAAAAAAAAAGCTAAACATTTCACTTTCATGGATTTCAGGATATACACAGTGAAAAGGAGTCAAGGTTATTGCACAAAATTGTTATTAAAATGGTTATTTCACAGAAGAAAATATTGCACAGTTTGATGGCCACGGGTAAGGAGCAATATGGACATACACACCTAAATGGTTTCCCTGAGCTTGGCAAAGAACACTGCATACAAAATTATATAATATATAAAGCATTGTAGAGGGTGGCAGTTGCACATACAAAACAGCCTGTTCAAGGTTCAAGGAACTTTGTAAGCACTCTTCTGACCCTTTTCCCCTCTGCTTCACTACAACTGTTGTTTTGTGTGGAAGGTTGTACTTCCCGGTCACTTTGTACAGAGCTCACCACAGAATGTTCGTTTATCGTCTCATTCTTTTCTTCACAGTAGTTGTGGAGGACAAAGCAGGCATAAATAACAGATGGTAAATCACACAAGTTAATGTCCATTGTTCTTCTCAGACATGCAAATCTAGCCTTCAGTCGACCAAATGCACCCTCAATGACCATGCGTGCTGTACGCAAACCCAATCCAAAGTACCGTTCTTGTGGCGTGGAGCCACCGTTTGAATATTCCTTCATCAGGAAAGGCAGTAATGGATAGGCTGGATCACCCAGGAGAAATATGGGGATGGGTTCCTCATCATTCACAATCTTCTTCTGCAAAGCTGGAATCTCACCGGTTTTGAAGTAGGTGCTGACCTTCGAATTTGCAAACACTCTTGCATCGTCCGTACCGCCAGGCCAATCTACAACTACATCCATAAATCTGTACCTGAAGTCACACACTGCTTGTACGTTTAAAGAATGTCTACCCTTTCTGTTGACGTAGTCCTTGGCGTTGGATGAAGGCCGCTTGATTTCAATGTGGGTCCCATCGACCGCTCCCAAACACTGTGGCATGGCATGGACACGGTGGAAGCCAGACACAAGCTCCTCTGCCTCGGGTTTTGTGACCGGCAGCTTGATATATTTCGGACCGAGGTGGAGAGCGATGGCTTTGCATGTCTGCCTCGTGACAACGGAGACAGCTTGCCTCGAGACACCAAATAGATCAGCCGTCGTCCTTAGCCTTCCATCGGTGCTCAAGTGATAGAGAGTAAGAGCAACCTTCTTCAACAGCTCGATTGGTTCTCTCATATTGGTTGATTGGCCTTCAATGTGCGGACGAAGTTCTTCACTCAGGGCCACAAGGGACGCTTTGGACATCCGAAAGTTATCTCTCCATTCGTCGTCCTCGACAACGCCATCCACAAAGTTGTCCCACCAACTACTAGTTCGTCCAGGCTTCACCCAAAATCTCCTTCTCCTTCTAACCTGTCTCGTTACACACCGGGATGGAGTTAAAATAATCTGGCGCATACAGTTGTGTAGGCGTCTCTGCTGTTCTTCAAGTTGGTATAACATCAGTAGATATTCCTTCAATAACGCAAGTAAACTTAGCAGTGACTGCAACACTGCTACTACCGCTACTTTAGTGTCCGCCATGATGTTCGCTGTCTCGTTTACGAATAAGAGTTGCGCGCGATATACAAGAGATGATGACGTAGTTCCGGTAAAATCTTCGGATGGTTGGTAGTTTTCGGTGGCTGTTATGCGATGCTAGCAACAAAGCCGCATATATACTCGTTTTTTTTTTATTTTCATCACCAATTGATTTAATCTTGTATCACCCCCCCCCCGAATGCCAGGATGATGTGTGAACGTACAAAGGTGTGTTTTCAACCACGGGGGGACAGCACTGCCGCAATGTACATCATTGGCTACTAGTAATTCAGTCTTAAGTTTAAATACGTTCCTCAAAACACAGAATTACAGAAACGGTGGGTCATCTATATTAGAAGAGCAAATTTTATTGTTGAAAGTAGCTCAGCTTGGACCTGATGGACCCTCCAACCCCAGCCAGATACAGATGTTTATAACCCAGAGCTATCCTGCTAACGTCCACACAGACATTGACTGTGTTAATGGGTTTATTATCAGTGAGTTACCTGCAACATTCTTTGGTCTTACTTGAATTGTGATTTAAAAAATACTTTCTTACTATTAGTTAAGCTAATAGGTAGTAGCAAAAGTAATTGGCAACACAACAAATTCCAGGTGACAAATTACTCTCATCACCAACTTCATGTCTTTTTTTAATTTAAAAATAGTGATATTTATACAATGCTTTTACTTCAATGCTACAACCAAGGCAGTAAAACATCATAAATACTAAAAACATGCACGTGAGATGCAGCTGTTCTTGGTTTGTCAGCACATATGAACAGTCTGTTGGTGCTAAATGGTAATCCTCCAGTGGCACTCTTGACAATGGAGGCGCATGGATATTATTATCATTCTTAGAAAGGAAGGAAGAGGAGGAAGCTGAAGGAGAAGAGGAGCTCCTTCCTGAGAAGAAGAAGAATCTGGGTTCATCTCAGCGCATGCAGATCCAGGCCTGAGGGTTGAGGGGGGGGTGGTAACTCACCACTGTAGCCCTTGTACGGTGCAGGTCTGGAATTACATTGTAGGAGCCATTTTGAATTTTTATACACAGACAGAACATTGAATTTGAAGTTACATACCTACCGTAATTCCACTTACCAGAGTAGCTCATGGCTTGGCCCCCATAACAACCATTGTATCCACAGGCCCTGGCTTCACTCCCTAGTTGGTGGAAAAAAATAGATAAACTGCAATACAACTTTCAGATGTAAAGGAAAAAAAAAAGTTAAATTTTAAAGTAGAACATACCATTGTTGGTTTATGCTACCTTTGGTTTGTTTCAGATGAAAGGACAGGTGGAACAGGAATGTCACACTCAGAGTAGTGGGCTGTCTGATAAAGTAAAACAACCAAATGGTTGCACATCTGCCACAGAACAGCAGTAGCTCTTAACCAGCACAACTGGCTGTGAATTAATGAATGTCATCTGAAAAATAGAGAAGCAAAAATGAATGAATTTTGAAAATGAAGAGGGTCTTCAGCAGAGTAACCTGTTCTGGTCTGTTAATGCCAGAGCCAAAAGAACAAACAATGACAGGACAAACATTTTGTGGAATATTAATTTAGCACTCCATTAAACGGTGTATGTGCTTGTGCTTGTCCTTCATGCTTGTTTTAATAGTGTTTATGTGACACCAGAAATGCCCAACTATCCTTACTCAAATGCTGAAGTGATTCATGCATAAAGCCCATTTGTTCTGGTCATGTGGTTGTGACGTAGATGCTAGGCGTAAACAAATCCATTTTACTCGTCCAGATTTTCCACTCTGACTGGAACGCGTTCAAAAAATATATGGTTTTGGGGTATCCAAAATGCTGGTGCCATGTGGCTGTGAGGCAGAAACGCATTTTTTTTTGTATCTGATTCACTTGAAAACATTGCTGTGTGGACTGGTGCTGAAAGAACTCCTGTCTTTAGCCAGTATGTTAAGGAGTGGGTTGTACATATAAGATAAGACATTTGCACAGCTGACAGTGAAAACATACAACGATGAAGTGCAAAGAAAGACATTTGTGAAGCATAACATGAAGACAAGAAAGAATATGTGCTATTTCTTTAAGTATATAGATTTAAATGGAAGTATGTTATTAGTTTTTAAATGTCACAAAAGTCCTATCTTTCTCATACACTTTAAATTAAATGTAGATATGAAAATAGTATTGAATGAAAGTACTTAATGAAACTTTTGACATATAATAATCTGATTCTATTTGTATTTATTTATTGTTATGTTTTCCCCAAATTCAAAGACCAGAAATTTGGGTAATAAGAATTTGTCCAGAAAATGTACAAAAAGTGGAAAATAAAAATAGATCGTTTTAAAATGGCCTAGTGTGAAAGGAAAAAAAAACATTTTCCTGTACAGTAAAATAATGCTATATGTAGGATTTAAAAAAAAAAAAATTTAACCACTAAAACCTCAGGGCTATTGATGTTTTTTTTTGTTTCATGAGAATCACCCACATGCAGATGGTGTGATATGGAGGGTGCTGATTCAAATAGTTTCACTAATCAGCTGTGAACTCTGCAGGTCATGGATGGTGAGGTCATCACATGCATGAGGACAGCTGCCGCCTCTGCAATCTCTGCTAAGGTGAACTTACACCAGTGATGTCAATGTAAACACATGTTTTTAACTTGTCAGTTGTGCAGTGTTACAGTGTTGTGGTGTGTTTTTGTCATGCAGTTGCTGATGCGTCCTGGAGCGGAGGTCTTGACCATCCTAGGATCCGGCCAACAAGCCCAGAGCCATTACACTGTCTTCACAGAAATATTTTCATTTAAAGAGGTGCAGTTATTAAAATATGTCTTGAATGGCACACATGGAATTATATTCAATTATCAGTTTACTAATATTTTTTGCCATATTTTTTTGCGCGCGGTGTAAAGAAAATCCTCAACTTTATTACTCATAAAACAATTCTGCTTAATTTGTCTGATTTCACCAAATAAAATTCAACAACAACATTACATTTTCTATCAATACACAAAAACACTTTATGGATAATTTGTAAATTAAGATCAGGGTATAGAGAAACATTTCCATTATGATGTGATTGACTGAGGATACTCAACTGAAAGAAACTTTTATTATCGCTTGAGGACCTACAGTTCTGTGCAAAAGTCCAACATTATGTTTGTTGATTTAGTCATATGAATTTATCAGTCTGGATATACGTGACATATTTACAGCAGTAAAAACTAAGGTTTCAGGGAAAAACAGTTTCTAGACCAAAGTGCTGGTATTTTGTGTGACCTCTCATGTTAAATGTGTTAATGTCTTTAACACATTTATTTAGACAATATGAGATGTTTTGGATGAATATTCTGATGTTTTATAGTAGGTTTCATTCATCATAATTTCCATCATAATCATTGTATTGATTTGAAACTACAGCCAAATTGTGTATTTTTCCATTCTGCATCTGATGGTGTGACATCATAAGGGTCACACCCTCACTAGTGCCCTGGGACAAACATCAGGGGCATCATAAACTCACCTTTTTGATTTTTCAAATGGCTGTAATATCACTGTTATTCGTCTGATCATACCAAAATTGAATAGGCAACATTTGTGTTCAAATACCTTCTCTTTTGCCAAATTTCATAACTCTAGGCTGTATGACTTCTGGTTGCTATGGTAGTATATGTAAAATTAGTTTTGTGTGAATAACTTCTGTTCTTTTCACCATCTAAAGTGACCAGGGCTCAAGTGCATAATTTTCATATTTACAAAACACCTTCTATATTAAGATGAGTATTGACTAACTGTATTATTGATTAATAGGAAGTTAGATATGGTCTTTCATTTGTTACCAATTTTGTTGACATTCGATGACCTTGACCAGCAAGGTCATGAGTTTAAAAAAGTTTTTTGACTGTAGGTCTCTCAATTTTCCAATAGAGAAACATGACTAGTATCAGATTATAAAACCATTTTAGGTCAAAGTTCTCTTTCAAAAGCCTTTGGCAAGTGTACTGCTTATGGCAGTTTCATTTTATTCTACCTTTGCTCTACTCTTATTTCACTTTTGTTAAATTTTCTAAACAATTTTTCTTTTCAGTTGTCTTTTGTAAGATTATTTTATGACATATTAGCTTTATACATATCATTTGTAATAACAGTTTTAGCATGATATTGTATTGTATTGTATTGTATTGTATTGTATTGTATTGTATTGTATTGTATTGTATTGTATTGTATTGTATTGTATTGTATTGTATTGTATTGTATTGTATTGTATTGTATTGTGTTCTATAGGTGCGTGTATGGAGTCGTACTCGTGAAGGAGCTGAGAGGTTTAGTCGTAGTGTTGGTGGTCCAGTGATAGTATGTGGTTCAGCGGAGGAGGCGGTGAGGGGAGCAGATGCCATAGTGACCGTCACCGGTAGTACAGAACCGGTTCTTTATGGACACTGGGTTAAACCTGGAGCCCACGTGGCAGGTGAGAAAACAACACAGCACTCATTAAATCTGTATGCAGTCACATACAGTCTGTCTCCTTTCCTAACTGAAGAAAGTGTGTGTTCTCATGTTCTGCTTTTTCTTGGTATGATGCTTTTTTTCAGCTGAGGAACATTTCCAAAACTGAGGGAACCTTTGTTAAAGACAGAACTTGGGATGATCATTCACCCTTTTATTTCCTCCCACTTAGTCTACTGTAGCAGCCTCTTCACTTGTCTGAGGCAAAAAGATCTTCATTGCCTTCAGGCTGTTCAGATTTTTCAAAGTCATAATCGGCTTAATTGTCAGTTTTGCCACATACTGAAATTACAGTCCCCCACATGCACTTTATAAGAAGAAGGAATCGACTGTTTCAAGTAGTGGAATAGGAACCTGTGTAATTTAAATTCTGTTGAGTCTTTAAAAGCAGCTGAACCCTTTAAACTTCCACTCAATTTTGCCTAAATTTCTTAATAAAGTCAATTGAATGCTGTTCTTGAATCATTTTGATAACATAAAGTTGGTGTTTGCTTATATTATAAATGAAAATATTAAGATGAAAACTGGGATATTGGAGGCGGGTCCTGTTTAATGTTGCAATAGCCATTTGTGGAGATTTATTGATGTTTTAATGTGTTTTGAACTACATTTGGACCATTTTTGGATGTTTTTGTTGGATTATGACTGCACTTGTTGGAATATGGTTCCTCTGTGGATAATTATGAGACATAAAGGTTCAGATCTGCCATTTGCCATTTATATTTTTGAACAAATGAGTGATTGTACCTGCTGTGGATATTTTATCTGAACGTGGTTTATATCTTCTGATGTGTGAGAATCTCTGTTGTCAAACTACATTAGGTCACGTGTCATTTGGGACATTTTTGAGTGATTACTTCCAACCTATATGTGGACCCTTGGAAGTTTAAAGTGTTAATTAACTATTTCTTTTTTCAGAACATACAGAAATCAAGAACATAACAATAAACATTAACAAGAGGACATCATTTCATTATCAGAATCAGGTCAAGCTCAGTAGTCTTACATGTGTAGCAACAAAGACGTCCATGAATTGTTGTCATGTTTATTAAAATGTTTCCAATTTCCCCCTCAGAAAAAGTCTTATTTTTGTCCTAGCTGTAAAATGTTTCACATTTTGTAATAAAGTTAAATAGGTTTCATTTTAACAGAATTCATCTACATGCTAGTAAATAAACAAAATACCTTATAAGATAAGATAAGATAAGATATACTTTTATTTTCCCCGTGGGGAACTTTTTCCTGGACTCCGTCCAGCTGCAGTTTACAGAAATACAAAAAATAAAATTAAATAAAATTAAATAAATAAAGTGCAGCAGCATACTTCACAGAAGCAATGTGTAGTGGGATACATACATGAGAATGCGCGCACACACACACACATACATACATACATACACACCCACATATGCATATACATATACATGTATACATAGTGCGTACAGTACTGCTGCATGCATTCCACATATTATAATAAAAATGTGTCTAAAAAACAGTTGCCAGCTTCTCTTTGAATATAGTCACAATTGGCTTTTGTTTAAGCAGTTTTTTTATGACGTTGAGCATTGTTTGAAATGTTTGAAATAGTTTGTATCTGTCACATAGAGAACATTAGGTGTTCATGTTTATATGTTTGTGTATGTAGCTGTGTGTCTTTGCATCTTACATCTGATTTTACTGTAAAACACTTTGTGAATTCTTTATGAAAAGTGCTCTATAAATAAACTTTATTTGCTGCCTTGACATTAGGTGTTTAACAGATTTTTTTGTCTTGTGGCTGAGCAGCAGTGGGGGCTTGCAGACCAGACTGGCGTGAACTGGATGACGAATTAATGAAGGCGGCGGTGGTGTACGCTGACAGCAGGGAAGGGGCGATGGCCGAGTCTGGGGACGTCATCCTATCTGGGGTCAGTCCTAGTGTGTTAGAAGTGGGAAAACTGGACTTGTGTTTTCATGGTTTTATTGTATATCATGTAATAAAACCTCCAGAAACAATTATATTTTTGCGGAGTGAAACAAAGCATGATGCATTTTTTCATTTTTGATATGAATGTCCCTTTCAGTGTCATGTTTTTTTTTTAGTAAAGTTGGGTCATTCCATATGAAACAGATTATACAAAAATCCCACCTGACCCTGTCAAATTTTTCTACATTTTTACATACTTATTGAACATTATATATAATGGAAAAATAAAAAAAATTCAAGGCTGAATTGTAAATAGTTCCAATGTTATGACCATTTGAAGTAGTTAGGGTGTACCTTAAAATTGCGACCAAAATTGCAAATTATTGGCTACTTTCAGGCTTCTAGAATTTCTGAACAATAAGAACTACATGTCTGAAAATTTCAGAATCCTTTCACATGAATCTATAGTCCTAAGAAATGTGAAAATATTTACTTCAAATGTATATTGGATGTTACACAGAATGTGAGATTAAATGATATGTGCAATGTAGGGTGCAAATCGGACAAACTGTGCAAACTAGAAACATTATCCATGTTTCTTTTCCAGTCTAATCCTTGTCCATTCTCCAAACATACTAAACTCTTTGTGTAGTCGAGTGACGAATCGCCATGGCAGCAGACTTGTTTGGTGTATGTCTCTAAAACATTCGAAACATTATTTCCGCCTGCCTTCACACCTCCTGTAGGCCTTCACCCCACAGTTTGAAAAACACTAGATTAAAGGATCCAGTTTGTCAGTGGTGTAGTGGTCCCTGGAGTATACTCTCAATGTTTGCATTTTTTTTAACTAGTCAAGAAAAATGACATGTTTTAGAAATGGTGACATGTAAGACTACTCTAGTTTATATGCCAAAATGTGTCTGTAGTATTTTTTTTACTATTATAAAATTATTCTGACTTGGCAGGAGGGTAGTTTGGAGGTAGTATTGATCAAACAAGCAGCTGCATGAATATAAATGTATCCAACGTGAGGTAAACATGGGGTTACAGTTATTTTTTAACATTTGTTCAAATACAATTCTTAAGTTAACGAAGCATCTTTGTTCAAATTTTTCATTTCCACATATCAAAAACAATCAGATAATCTCAAAAGTGTACTGTCTATGATGTACACAATCTGTATGATGCAAAATGCAGAGCCCTGTCCCTGAGTGAAACATGGTTTTTAGTGTGTCCCGTCTGCATACCCATCTAACTTCTACATGACTTTGAACTCCAATTGGACCATAGAGAGCATTGGTAATTACATTCTAGTCTGCAGATGTCAGGAATTGGCCAGTAGTGTTTGTTCTTTAATTATACTTAAACTGTCATGTATAACGCAATTAACTGAATTTGCATGATTTTAGTCGTTTAAACATGTAGTTTCTTATGTTTATTACTATCATACTTAATACTACTTCCTATATACTTACTTATAACCATACTTAAAAGTACCTTTACCAGTGGCAGACAGGCAATTGCCTTGGGCCCCCATCAAACCTGCCCTCCATAGGGGACTCAAATCTGAGCAGCCCAGTCACGTTAAACACAAAAAACCTTATCTTAATTTGTTACTCATGTAGAGTAATAAAACATTATTCTATGAAAAAAAGTAAATAGCAGCAGAATGAACTGAATTAATGTCTAAATAATATTTGTCCCATCACACATAACCCCCATTTGTTGATGTACATTTGACTAATGGAACATGGACATTTTGAAGATTGAAGACTTAACTAGCTGTAACCTTAATGTCTCTCTCACCATTATTTGGTGTATGTGTGTGTTTCAAGAATGAGGGCCCCAAAATGGCTAGATCCGCCCTTGAGCTTTACATGTAGTGAGCTACTTTGCTTCGACATTTGACTGGATGGTAGTTTCTGTGTAGTCAAACTTCTTTCGTGGCAGAATAACTGGTAGCTTAGCTCATTACATTTTACAAGTAGCTTGTCCAACACTGGAGCTGTTTGTATATATATGATATATTATTGATGAATGGATCTCCCTCCCCTCTTTTCATCTGCAAATGGATGTTCATCTATAGCCTGTTCATCCATGGGAGTGTTTTCCCTGAGGTTTCTCCACACTGGGTTTTGGAGTTTTTCCTTGCTGAGAAGTAGGGTGTAAAAATAGTTGATGCCTAGGACTTCATCTATTTCTGTGACTGTTTATTTTCTCCAATCAACTCTGTAAAGCCATGTTAGACCACCTTGTTGTGATTTGGGGTTTTACAAACAAAACTGAATTGAATATATCTGGATCTTATGTTATTCTATGTGCAAAAATACTGCAAAATATTTCCCCTCTCATCTTCAGGTGGAGGTTTTTGCAGAACTTGGAGATGTTCTCAATGGAACAAAAGCAGCTCACAGAGAGAAGACTACTGTGTTCAAATCCCTTGGTATGTCCCGATGTCATGATTATATTATTTTCCTCACTCACCGAAGCTAGTTTTGAATATTTTTTAATTAAGCCTCATGATTCAGACTGTTTTTTTTTTTCTTTCAAATAACAGGTATGGGTGTTGAAGATGCAGTGTCTGCTAAACTGGTATTTGACAAATGGAACGCATACACCACCAGTCAATTATGAAATACCTCATCATGTAAATCCCAAATGGTTTACTGATGTTTTTAATTCATATACCCGATAAGAATTTTATTCCTGACATATAACTACAAGCCATCCTGTCAAAAAAGTAATAAGTCATTGAAACATTACTAATTTAGTGTCAGAATTCTTGCTTATATTTGGTGTCTTTTTGATTAAAATATGTTACATTTAAATGACTTAAACCCGTCAGTGTTGAGACATTTCTTGATTTCAGAAGGAAAATACTAAGTTCCCCAACCTCTGATGTAAAGATAGTTCTATGTATCCCCTCAGTAATCACCTTCATTTTTTGATTAATAGCTACAACTACTTTTATTTCCACAATACAGATGCCTTCCATATAATTATGTCAAGAATTTTCTATATTAGATTTTAGGAACTGAAAAGAAATATATTTTAAATTGAACGTTACCATTTTAGCTTTGTTCATTTTTATCATTTTGTGACATTTATGGATAATTAAATAAAGTTCTGATTCCTTGTTGTCCTTTATACAATCGTTCTCACCTGTTATCAAAACAAAAGATAACAGAACATTTTTAAAGACTTTATTTACTTAAAAAGAAAATTCTGCATATTACTATGTGAAAATAAAACCACGTGTAGCAAGGGTAAATCCAAACGTGAACTTCCACCACAGTGTTGAAACACTGCTAAATATTTAGATTTACAGTAGCTCCCCAGAGCACCCATGCATTTTTTTTTTGATCACTGCTCATTTCAAAATTAATTTCCTGAATTGGTACTGCAGAAGGTCATATACATCCAAGACATAACAAGACAGTCACAACCTTTGAGTGCTAATACAATGGCTCATAGACTTCCTGCAACAGTAAATAAAACGACAGGGACAAAATGACATTGGTTGCAAATCGTGGTAGCAACATTGACTCTCACGGATGGAGTGATAAGCCAACAGATCTGAAGAGCTGTTATACCAGAGCTTCACGAGAAAATTAACTGGCACACAACAACACGGGAGTAGAGATGTCAAACTGACAACACAGCAGGCACATCTTACACCGAGGAAACTGCAAAAACCCGATCTAAATGAGAGGCCTCCGCTGATTGAACATCTCTCCAACTGGCTGTGTTGCACCTTCACATGCCTGAAATGTACTTTAAATACTGTGCAATCCTTCTAACAATGCACAACATAACAGTAATGGGCACAGATGTAGTGGTTCATTTTCAGGGAACAAAATATGTCGGTTAACTACGGAGCATAGACTGCATTTTCTTAGCAGCTGCTTCACCATTTTTTATTAGTTAGTTTTAGAGTTTGATACATCCCCCCCTCCCCCAACAAAGGGTTAAACCATTACTTCATGACTGCATGGTGATTAAAACATAAATCACACTAAAACACATTTTAGTGTTCGGAGTGACCACGGAGTGGTGACCGTCGACTGACTTTTGGCAGCACATCAATCTAGTCGGATGAGATATGTAAACAAAACGGTCCCTCAGCCACAGCAGACAAGAGACTGACAATGAAAAACAAAAGGAGAAATTAGATTTTCTAAAAATGTTAGTGAAATTTCTTCAAGGCAGCAGGAATCTCTTAGTATGTGAAAGGAAAGAGTGTACTGCAGGACCTCCCTCTCTTAGAGTTAATCCTTCTGTAATTTCATGGTAAAAATCATATTCAAGTAGTGCTGCTTCACAATTTTTGAGGAAAAAAAAAAGACATTTCGTAGCATCCTACATCAACCCAAAATTAAATTCACCAACATAAGGTTCCCCCCAGGCCTTAGCAAAGTCACTTAATACAGTCTGAAAGAACTGGACGGAGGTAAGCAGCAGGAGAACCCCCAGTGCTGCTTATATCTGTTGAGTTCTTTCAGGTGTGAGTCTTATCTACCAGAGCATCTATCTATGTAAGCAAGGACACAGAGTGTGAACTGGAATATGGGGAGCCATCGTCTTCTTCCCTCCGAGTAGGCAAGTTCTGACTGCAGCCGTGTTATGTACTCCTTGTGGTTCTCTGTTACAAAAGTGTGCACTTTCTCTTCCTCTTCTTTATGGGTGGGGGGCACAGGACCGCCCTGATGGCTTCATCAAACACTGTCTTAAGGCCGCGCTGTGTTAAAGCTGAGCACTCCAGATACTTCACTGCACCTGGAGGGCAGAGGGGACGCACAGGATAAATAAGACATAACTGTATGTATAACTATACACAAAGACGATTTACTCGATCTAAAGCATCTTTGAGTGTCGTGAAAAGCACTATATAAATAAAATGTATTATTATGTCTGCCTACTGCAGCCTTAAAAGATAATAACAGCAATAAGTACTATAAAACACTGTCCATACCAAGAACAATGACTATATTCGTCTTCTGAGAAGACGATGGAAAACAATGTTGGGATCACGTTTGATAAACAATAGAAATAATATATTTACATGTACAAAATATTCAGCATTTCACTTGTGGCAGATGTTCCACTGAGCCGCCCTCTTTCATTCTTTTTAATGCCTCTTAAAATCAGTTAAATATTGATTTAAAAAAATAAAATAAAAACTTGAAATTGACTTTCATAAGTTTAAATGGAAAATACCTCATAAATGCATTTATGTGTATGAATAACAAAATGAGAATCATTTTCCTTGTTACCTTATAAAGGAGGGATTGATATGTAAAAGCGTTAGTCGATTTCATGATGCCTTTAAATACAGAATATTGTCAAATTCAGAACAAGAATAAAGTGCATGCAATAACCCACCCATTTCATCAGAAAAGTATTTATGAAAAGGGTGGATTCATCCTCTGAATTTGTGGCAAGTGGTCTGTGATTGTTTTTACTGAAGATAAAGAGGTTATTATGAACACCCAATGTAAACTGGCAGGCTTGGTTTCACCTCATTATGGTTAACATTCTAATGATCTGGCTGGAATGTAGAGTAGTAACAGGTCTGTAGTATTCTGTTTTTAGGGCTGTGACACAGCTTAAGTGTGCATTGCATGCTCAGTGCTTCTATTTATAGCACATTACTATTCATGGGCGTGGCTTTCATCATTGTTCTTGTTCTGGACAGTACTTCAGAATATGGAGTGACTTAAATGTGCATAACTTCTATTTTTTTTAAACAACTTTAATCCAGAAAGGAAGGCACATGTCCTCTATTTAAAACACAATGTATATTTTATAGGTCAGTGTGCAGTGCTTCAACTAACTTATTTCTTTAGCCATGGCCAAGCCCTGAGGATAGGTGATGGGGCTGAGTTTCTTCTCCTTTAGCTTATCGATGGTATCCTTGTCGTCTCTTAGGTCCAACTTGGTGCCCACCAGAATGATGGGTGTGTTAGGGCAGTGGTGTCTAACCTCAGGGTACCACTGAAGAGGAAATACAAAGTCAAAGATTGAAAATGTGAAATGACATATTGTTTTAATCTGTGTTTATTCTGAGGTGGATGTGGATTTAAGGAAAACTGCTCAATGACTGAAGGAGAGAAGTTTAAATTATTTTGGAAATACAAATAAGCATTCCAAGCCAAATTGGCTCTATTAAGACATACATTTCCTCTGGAGTAATTGTCTACATACTGGTATTTCCATTCATTCAAGTGTATCCGGGACATTTCAATACCACTGTATTATGATTTCAGCTCAAACTAAAATTCTAAAGTTATTGTATCAAAGAGGAAAATGTGACAAAATGTGGCAATGCAGCAAAGGTTATATTCTAAACTTAACAGATACATTCCCATCTATTACATCTATGCTTGGTGTGGAGTTACGAGTCAAAACTCGGTCACTGGCTCAAGTCCCAGCGCTGAATCACTGTCAAAATATAATCAATTCATTCTCCACCCAACCTAATCTGACTCAGAACATTTGAGAAAAGTTATTCATTAGCTTCCGAAACACTGCATACATGAAAAGTCAAGACAAACCACCCTCATATCATCATTACCTGAAATTAACAAATAAAGGGGAAGTCATTCTTACCTTGGCACGAACGTTTTCAAAAGAGGCCGGGCTGACTACTGAAAAGCAGATCAGGAACACATCCTAAAAAGGTGGGGGGGCGAAGACATTGTTATTCAGATCACTGCAGACAAAAAAACAACTAAGGTGCAGTCCACATTTATATAAACTACATCTACAGTCTGTTTCTTCATTTGCTCAAGAATAAATAATGGCCATTGATTTGGAAATACTCATTTTGGAAACACTACATGTCCAGGAACACAACAGAAGTGTGAAAAGCAGGACTGCTTAATGCGCACAGTGGTTTGTTCAGTAGGGTTTGCTAGTATCTGCACTTTACTTATTTTTCCTAGTATTTTAATTTCCTCTCCACATTTACACACATATCTGTTACTCCTACTCCTTGCATTTTCAAAACAGGTCAAGTTTTCTTGGGGCTTAATGCATTTGAGAAAAATTAATAATCCATGTATCGTTGCAGACCTTCTAAACTAGACCGAGGTCAACCTACAGCGATGAGACAGTAACACACAAAAATGCCGATCCATTTTTTTTGTGTCCTTCATTGAATGCCATGCGTTATAAACATTTTTCACTTGTGTTAGTATTTGAATGTCATTACCATATGAAATTCTGTTATCTTTTGGCTTATAGACAGCTAATATGAATGAGCTGCCTTTTACTTTTATACTTTGAATATCATGTCATATGAATGTAAAGTAGAATCACTTTAGCTTTTTTTTATTGAAGTATCTATGCTTCAACTTAAGTAAATAATGCATCCTTTGGTTAAGCATATGCCAAACCAACAGGTGGCAATATAACCATAAACGATGAACAAAAGGGAATGACACACACATTACATGCCAAAAACAAAACCTTTCTTATCCACATAACTCTACAAAGAGAATGTAGGCAAAAAGAAGATAAAATATGAAAAAAGCAGGTATGTGTGGATTCGTCTTGGGATTGGATCAATGCTTAAAATGCATTAATACAATAAATTATTGTACAGCAGTGAATATCTAAATACTCGGTCATAGGGAGTGACTGGTCAAATTGACGCCCACTTTCTTCAGCTCTCTCTGCATCTTTGGCACAGAGAACAGTTTGTTGTCAAGACAGAGAAAGCTAACAAGAGCCCCCTTTCACTTCCCCCAGCCATCTTCCAGACACTGTATAGGTACTGTGGATACAAGTCTCTACTCTGAGTGCACAGACAGTGAATAACTCCAAACCAATGTCAGTAAAGTGAGAACAGTGTTTAGCTGTTTCTCATGTGTGCAGGACCCCAGCGATTGTTGCTGCTGGTTTATGTATGTATGCATATATACATACTGTTTGTGGATACGATAGTGGCCTTAGCCTGTCGTAGTCTTCCTGTCCTGCTGTATCCCATAGCCCCAGGTTCACTGGTTTGCCATCAACCATCACATTGGCAGAGTAGTTGTCAAAGCTGTTGGGAAGGAGGGGGATAGGCACCCAAGTAAATGTATAATATGAAACTCTTTTGTTCACCACAGTAATGTAATATAAGGTAGGTGAGAGTAAGAACAAACAGTTGTGAACATCTTAAATCATCTGTAAATGAGATTAGTTTCCATCGCTTTTATGAACAGCTAAATAGAGCCACATTCCCACTTAGTGGGCGACTCCATATCACTTGTGCTAATGAACCATGTCTCTGTGTCACTTACACTGTGGGGATGTACTCTCCAGGGAAGGCATTCGTAGTGTAGCTGATGAGTAAGCATGTTTTACCCACAGCCCTAACAGAGAATAGGACAGAAATCAAAATAAATTAGTTCAGTTTCACAAACAGAATCACATCAGAAGTCATATACAACATTTTGCAAATTTTTTGGGCTAATGCAATATTTAAAGAATAGACTTCACCAAGGAATTTGCATTTCAATACTTCACTCCTACTTACTGGACAGGTTAAGAGGGGAGACCTGCTCGACAGGAACACAGTGTAATTATATACTTTCTCCGATTTTGATCACAATGGAACAAGTTTCCTGTGATTTCCTTGTAAGGTATTTCCCTTTTATGTCAGAACAAATCTTTACAGTGTAGTATTCACCTTGGAACAATGTCGCTTTCAATGACGACCAAACAAAGTTGATATATTGTGTAACATATTGTGTCCGAGTATATTTGCATTTGCCTGGTTGAGTGTTAGAGGTATAGTTTAGGGAACAATTTCCCATTTTATCCTTACTTTAAATGTACACATTACGTCTTTAAATGTAATTTCCTCATATATTGGCAAAAAGAAAACTGCTTTGATGCCCACTATGTCACATGATCAAAGCATGACACTACAAATAATACTATAACAAAACAAGTTTCAAATTACTTACTTTCACTTTTGTATTCATATTTAATGCACTTTTGTTAGGGCTAAGCCTACTTTAGTGGTAACTGTGATCATAATAATCTCATGAAGTCAAACATCGTACTGCAGACTAGTTTCAAATACGACAAGGAAAAAACAGGGACAATACAAAACCACAACAGTAAAACGTGATTAAAAGAAGAGAAATCAACGCCATTCAATGCGCAAACATGGGAGTAAATGTGTCGAAAGCAATGGGTTTTGTATCATGGTTTAGATATTCTGTATTTCTTCGAGAATTTAATTTGGAATAGCAAGCCGGCGAAATGCACCTTGCTGTCAAATTTGTACAACTTTCAACTTTATTTAAAGGCCAAACGTGTATGTACAGATTGTGTGTATAGCTAATTAGTAACACACCACCTCATCTATCTTAACATCACTTTTTCCGATTAAAAATCACCCATATAGTTCGAACTATCGGGTATCTCTCTACCTGACAGCCTGCGTCATGTCTCCCAAATGGCATGCTGTGGCCCATTCAGACACACCTAACCCAGTGCATGTAGATAAATCTGTCTGACCCAGCTGGACTGGAAAGCAGGCACAACAACAGCTGTCGCTCATGTTGGCATGTTATCTGAGGCTTGTTAGCCGCTAGCCAACTGTTGGTAACTGGGTCAACGAAAACAACTATGTTAGCCTTTGAACTCTACCGCATTAGTCTAATATTTTAAATGTCACAGAGAGGGAAAAACAAAATTGTCTAACTTACCCGTCCCCCACAACCACACACTTAATGGCCTGCATCGGGCTGCTCTTTCGTTACCACAGCTCTTCAGTTCTCTTAGCTAACGTTAGCTAAAGGCGGCTAAAGTAAACCGCTCCTCTGTCGCCTAAAAAGTACAGCGCTAACAAAGTTAGAGGGCCTCGATTGTTCTCCAAGAAGTTTAAGATAATGTCGTTAGAGAAACTATTCGACCTGTCCGACTTCCTCAGAAATACCCCGAAGAAACTCCAAAGTTGTAAAGCAGAAAGGCAACACCCAGAAAAAAAAACTGTGGAGTCAAGATTGAGGAAAAAAAACGCCCACAGTTCAGAAGCTGCAGCTCCGAGATCCTTGCAAGTCATATCCGGTCAGAACAGGGCAGTGAAACTCTGCCACCTACTGGTAGAAACTGGAATTACACAGGAGGTTTACAGGAACGGCCTACAAAAATAAATCACGTGACAGCGAAAAAAAATTATCTACTAAAATAACAGTAGGGTGTGGTACTGTTGAAATATAATAAATGAACTAAATAAAATAATATATAATTAAATTAAATGTTTTAAAAAATCCACATAGCTATTGAAATGCTTTACTCTTCCTTTTTTTTTTTTTTTTAGATAAATAGACAGACAAATAGATGTACTTTATTTATCCCAAACTGGGAAATTGCATAATTAAAGACAGTAATGACACATATATTTAATATATCTGGAGTAAAGCGACTATTCTTCAAGATAAGTTATATAGGAAAAATACCATTTGAAAAAATAACAGTGTAACATTTTTGAGAAACAAACTGTACTTTTTATTTATTTGTTTTTCATTTTCTTTTCTTTAACAAAAAATATGAGTATGTATTTAGTATTTGTCAAAATTGCTCATTGACTCAAATGAAGCATTGTGAGTCCAGCATCTGCTGTTTGTATAAATCAAAATTTTAATCAAACATTGAGGATTATTTGATGTTACATGGTTTCCTTAAGATTTTCCATTCTATCTTTGTAGTATTTTATCCTTTCTCTTGACACAGTCACCTTTTTATCCAAGCCTCTATATATTCATGTTTCTTTCAAAGTCTAATTTGTGTTAGTGTGAGTGGGGGAAAAAAACTAAATTAGCTCAGTGTTAAAAATCCTCCTTATCTGACATACATTACCTAATGAATAATTCAAGTGAAATGATAAAATAGCAGTTGTTGTGTATGAACTTTCTATGACATGACCTTCATTTTTGTGTGGTTTTTTTCCTGTAATTATCCTCCCTATGTCAGCTAAATATTGTGGCACCTACCTTTATTTCCATAAAAAATAAATAAATAAATAAATAAATAAATAAATATATATATATATATATATATATATATATATATATATATATATATATATATATATATATATATATATATATATATATATATATATATATATATTTGTAGTTTTGCATGTAACCACTAGAGGGTAGTATTTTACAGTCTTAATGTTTAAAATGATAGATAATGCTGCTACTGATTGATCATTTTATGTCCGACTGAGGCGAGTTTCGAAAAAAGAAAGGGAGAAAGAAATAAAGCACAACTAAGCAAAGAGATATTTTCTATAACTGTGACATATATGCTGATTCTTTTCATAGATTAATGTGTTTAATTTGTGGCTCCATCCACTGTAAATTCAGTCAATCACACATGAACATTAGTAACCTTGACAGTGGATTATATCATTGGAGGTTTTCTCAAGCAAAACAACACATTAATCGGATAACCACCACCATTAAAAAGGGGGTGGGGGAAGCAGAGGAGGGAGATTAATGGAGGATAAACAGGCCTGCCACTTGCACATCAGGGAGTGTGTAAGACACAGCAGAGGGCCGGGGGTGCACAGGGAGTCACACTGTGAATTTAGGATGTCAAACTGAGCAAAGACATTATGCAGCATGTTCACACATCTGTCGGATATGGAATTTTGAACATCTTTAATAATTCTCAAAGACATAATTTCAGATGAACGCATTTGGTCACATAATGCAAACCATCCAAGGGTTACATTTAGCCAGTAGAGGATGAAGAAGTCAGATTCTTTATTGAAATAAAGGAGGAAAAAACACTTCTAATAGTACTGAAGTGAAAAAGTCCAATCTAAATGAGGACAAAATTACTCATTATGTAGATGTGTTATAATATTACACAACATGCTTCGCTAGAATCAGGGTTGGAGCAAAGAATGGGTCATGAGTCACCAATTAAGGACATTTTTTGATGGATTGTCCATTTGAAGAGTCAAATACATATTAATGTGATACTGCTTTGTGGGTTTGGTGTTTCACTTTAGTGAATTGTGCTTTTCTTATGACAATTATAAATTCACATTGCTTGTCAAATGTCAGATCCTAACATTTTCATAACCTTATTCTTCCTATGGATTACTCATCTATTCATGGTAGTTTTGATGATAGAGGAAGGAGGTAGAACATGCTGATGTCATAGAAATTCATGGTGTATTTTTTGCAAGTTTCATTCTGAAAAGTCACTAACATTCTCTAATGATGGTCTCAAAGTGTTATAGAATATATCAGTATTCTGCTTCTATTACTTATGTATATGTAAGAATATTTTAATCCGGGAATTTTCAATGCTTCACTACTTCTCTCTTTCTTTCTTTAATCTTTCTTTCTTTCTTTCTTTCTTTCTTTCTTTCTTTCTTTCTTTCTTTCTTTCTTTCTTTCTTTCTTTCTTTCTTTCTTTCTTTCTTTCTTTCTTTCTTTCTTTCTTTCTTCTTTCTTTCTTTCTTTCTTTCTTTAATTTTTTCTTTCTTTCTTTCTTTCTTTCTTTCTTTCTTTCTTTCTTTCTTTCTTTCTCTCTCTTTTCTTTTTTTTTTTAATAGTCTCTCTTTTATTCCAACTGGTCAAGGCAGACAGTCGTCCTCCAGGAGACAGGGTCAGCTGCAGGTTTCTGTCTGTTTAAAGCAGGGGTCTCAAACATGTGACGCGGGGTCCAAATGCGGCCCGCTGACAGTTCCAATGCGGCCCCAGGGATGAAGAGTATTATAACCTATTAAATGATTCCATGTTTTCTTCTCAGCTTTTTCTTTGACCATAAATGATGACAAGTTCCAATTTGTCTCATTGTTTGACTGCAGAAAAATATAAAATTACGAAAATATTTACATTTACAAATTATCCCCTAACAATAAAATGTGAATAACCTAAAATATATAAAGAAAATTAGACACAATTTGAACCATTTTCTGCTTCTGTTACTAAACATTTAGTGTCTTTGTAGAACTGATCCATAAAAAAAAACACATGGACTAATGATAAGTCGAGGCAGAATATTGTTAAAATTGCCCTTATTTTCCTTTTTTTAATATTTGGATAATTTATAAAAGTATTTTCTTAATGTAATGGGTGGGGTTTTTTTGCACTAAAACGATAACAAAAATATGTAGTTGTCAATATTTACAGGTTATTATGTTTTCTTTTTCCTGGTCTGACCCATTGGACATCAAATCAGGCTGAATGTTGCCCCTGAAGAAAATGAGTTTGAGACCCCTGTTTAAAGGAAGTTTTTCCTCACCACTGTCAAGAGTCACAGGTGTTTTCTCCTGGAGGTTTCTGTTTGGTTTCTGTAAATTGGTCTGCTTTTGACTGGCTCGATATGTAAGGTGTTGTGCGATAACTTCTATTTGGTGCTATGTGAATACAATTTGATCTGATTTGATTTGATATTGGCAATTGTCTAAAAGTTTCATGAAAAGTTTCTCAATAGTAGATAGATGGAGACAGTTTATTTAGCTTTTTATCAAGCTACAAACAAAGATGTAATCCTACAGTTTATCACAAACTATTGAAATCCTCATATTTTGGTATATGTGGTTTTCACTGAATGAGAAGGGCTAAGTGAAAAGACAGAAGTCTGACAAATAAATAATATACAATAATAATAATTTTGGTCAAATTGTGATAAAATTCTCGACACTTCAAATGACTTAGACTACGCTACATGTATGAGGCTAATGATTTCTTACTTAAACCATTACTTTCAACCATTATTTTTTGAAGTAATCACCAATGTTTAATGGCCCCCATCGCTGAACTTTCATTTGCATTAGATTTAGACTGACTGTCAGACTACAATCAACTCTGAAATGACTCTGTAATGGCATCGCTGACAACAGTCCGAACTCAGGCAGTTAAATGAGAAGACTCATATGGTGTTCCCTGGATGTAATCATTTTAGATGAACTCAGCATACGGGTGAATCTGAAATTTTGACATTTATGCTACTCCCTATCTTCTGATCAATGTTACGCTCAAGTCTTATGCTGCAGTAATAAGATACTGTCGATAACTATCTTCTCTATGAATTATTCAGCAGCTCAAATGGTGACATCTGATGGATTTCCTGAAAATCTTGTGTACTGAAGCAGGCCTCATTGCAAATGTGTGTTGTGATCTGATAATGGGGTTTCATAACAGTGAATTCATGTCACAGATGCATCAAAGAATAACATTTGGCTACCAATGAAAGACTTTTCCCTCAGATTTACTGTAAGATCACACATTTACACTCACAAATGCTTCAAAATACTCCTTTTTCCACATTGTAAACCCGAATAAGTTAGCAGAACAAAAAAAAATGTAAGGCAATCTATTGCCTCAATTATTTTAAATTGATAAAACTTAAATAAATACAAGTTTCCAGAATGTAAAATTTAGATACGTATTAAAGTATACTTAAATTAAAACAAAAATTGTATTTCATCATCTATTACATCAGTTAAGTTTATTTTTTTCAATCATCCTTATTTGAAACAATAGAAATAACAGTACAATATCATTCTCAGCATTTAATGACTTAATTCCACTAAGTTGGACTTCATCTATGTTTTTAACTTTATGTTCACTTATATTCACAATAGTTCCCCTTAATAAAAAAAAATTAGTTGGAAGTACTTAAAAATAAAAACATGTTACAGGAACGTAATACATTTGAGTTAGTAATACTATTTCTGAAACTTTGAGTATTCACAACTTAATATATTTAATTATTATGAATGTTCAGGTTTACAGTGCAGTAATAAATGTTTGTGTGAAGTTGCATTAATATTACAGAACAAAAAAAAAAACCCTGAAAATGTCTCAGTGCTGGTTAATTGGATTTTTATTCATTATTCCTCTACATGGATGATTACATTTAACTGCACATACAGTAGGCTACTGTGCAAGATGCCAAGAACACATGTATCATTGTCATGTGCAAATATATAGATTTCTCAGTCTCTTTATTTTGATGTGACAAGAAAAAGAAAAGATAAAAGTGTGCACGGAATTAAAAATAAAATTGTAAAATCTAAGACAAGGTTGAAAAAATGCTTATAAATGCAAAACTTATTCACAACAATGGTCTAAAGGTGTGTTTCTGACCATGTGTAAACATATTTAAATAACTTCTTTTACAAATTTTTTGTCAAGTTTAGAAAGAAAAAGAAACTCATACTGAGTAAATGGTAATATTGAAAGAAATGAAAGTTGCTGACATCAGTCATGAGGAATTTTGTTTCTTGTGCTTATTTCATCTTTTAGGGTTTATTGTAAAATTGCTTACACATAGTTTCCATTCATTTCATTTTCATGTGCGAACAATGAGAACAGGTTTCAATTGAATGAGGATTAATACATTGTGAGAACAAAATGAAACATTTACACAGAAATATTTAATCACAATTGGCTGATTTTCATGTAAACCTTTAGTAAATCTACATAAAAAAAAACTGAATATGATTATTTTTTTAAGAAGTGACATTTATAAATGTAAAAAAAAAATCTAACAACTTTAGAGAAATAAAAAAAACATTTAGAAATGCATTCAATGAATGATTTACAGCTTTACATGTAGTCAATACTATTCCGTGTTAGTTTAGCTAATGACCACATTTTTCTTTTAGAAGCAAAATTCAGTATTTAGTGTTACCTCTTTCTTGATTACAGCAGCACAAAGTATGAAAAAATGGTTTGATATGTTTAGAATGAAACCTGTTGTACTACACTCAAACATTATTGTAGTAAATCTCATACTGTTTGCTAAAATTAGATGAGGACATGGTAAATGCAATGGGCGTTGACACTAAATACTTTCCATTGTGGTCTATCCAAATTTTGAAAGACTTTTTAGCATTTAATGCCGTTTATATTTACTCCAGTTGTATCCTGATACAGAAACAAATACATCTATGTAACTGTAAATATATGTATTTTTTGTCTTTGCTAATAAAAACAAACCTTACGCTGATGTGAATTTTTTTTTTTTTTTTTTTTTTTTACAGAAGATCTTTACCACAGAGAAGCACAGTTCATGCTGCTTTTAGGCAGGTTTTTTTTTTTTTTTTTTTACCAGCTTGTGACAGTAAATGTAAACTGTCTTATAAAAAAACCACATACATACATGAACACTGATGTGCACCATATGCTGTAGCTATTACTCATCACATAACAACAGACTACTGACCGGTCACTTGTGTCCAGTCCCATTTCTTCATAACCCCCCCCCCCTTTTTTTTTCTTTCTTTCTTTCCTTGATATTACTAGCATTCCAATCATCAGCCATGAGTCATAGTTGCACTCACATTAGATCAGATATAGAGAGCTCTGAGGTGAGTCACACATCACTGCATTGGATGTGGTGGGAAATTTCCAGCCTTGGGGTCAAACAACAGTAAAATGGCTTCACTTTGCTGTCATTAGGAAAGATGTTCCATATGTTTCCTTTGTCTTCCCACTCATTCTCCCTCTGTATGTTTCCTTTCCCTTCTTCATTGGCCGCTGCCTGCTTCACTCTCTCCACCAATGTGAGAAAGGAAGTGTGTGACATTACTCGTGCATGTGTGTGTTTGGATTAGCAGGAATGTGTGTGGGACCATTCATGATAGTTTTGGCCTGAGGTGGCAAAAGTGCACACATTCTTTACTCCACTAGAAGGACAGATACGCAAAAATGAAAAAGAGGAACTGGTTAAATTGCAGGGAGGAAAGTATAGGCTGTGAAATTTCACTTATAGTAAAAGTAAGAAGGAAGATATTAACAGATATTTATTGTGACTAATTCTATGGAAAATGGACTGAACCTCATGTCATGTTGACCCATAAAGACAGAAACAACCTATGGTAATCAAAACCAACAACTGAGCTAAAAGTGCAGTGTCTGTTTAGCTGCTTATCCTGTTAATGCATGTAAATAACACTGGGGAATAATTTGGCGGAAAAAAAAAAGACAAAAACAAAAGAATCTGTTGACTTAGATTTTTATGCTGATTAAAACTAAACTTGTTATGCTGATGCCCAAATTGCAGATGTTTTTTTTAATTATTATTATTATCATTTCTACACAGCTTACCCTCCAGATAAGAAAAAAAAAATCCACTGATTGGCTGTAATACGACTTATCAGCTAATTATGTTTGGACTCATTTACAGCTACATGGAAACGTGTTTGTGCAGTTACTATGGAGACAGTGCAGTGAGAGGTGTGTGCAGCTCTTAATAGGTCAGTACAATTATAGTGTAATTACAGTAGCCATATCCTTTGTAAAAACAAACAAACAAACAAACAAACATAATTGTGTTAAATTAACATTACAGTCATACCCATTTCTTTCATATTTCATTGTATGTCAATATTTATTTTTTTTAATTATAAAACAAGCACATACCTGTTAAATATAGTATTTTTCATATTTAAAAAAAAAGAAAAAAAGAAAACAGGGATCCTATAGTTTAAAAACTTGACATGATAGAGAAAAACTGAGATCAGGTTTGGATTCATCATCATCATGTTTTACAGCATTGATTCACCAGTGGATGAAGTTATTACACAGTTATTACCCTGACCCCCAACCCCAAAGGAGAGGTGAGGGTATTGTTTTTGGTTTATTTTGTCCATTTGTGTGTTTGTTTGATTGTCAGCAACTTTACGTAAAAGCAAACTGGAAAAATTTCCATACATTTTTCAGGAAAGGTGCGAGGTGGTCCAGAATACATCCCATTAAATGTTGGTGAATGTAGGTCAAAAATGTTTTCCAAATGACAAGAGATAGTGCGAATCATGTAAAACATTTATGAGGGGCAGGGTTCATTGTGCCTGGCATCACTTGTAGATATATTTGTTGAAAATGTCTTTTTTTAAAGTTTTTTTTTTCTGTTTTTGATTTAATATCCTTTGCGTTTTCTCTGTGTTTTAATGATCAACTGAATAAATATAAGAAAACATCTCCTTTACACTGAAAACATACTACTGACAGAGTATAGCATTATAATTAATGTTATTAAACCATTCATGAAAGTTTACATAGAGAGAAATATTCATTTTGGAACTGACACCAATATAACGCTAGGTCTCTAATATAATGTAAACAGTAGTATGTGGGATTGTCCACATATATTAATGAAAAAAGTAAAGATTTACTATATTATAAAAACTAATTATTGTTATTTAACAAACTACCCAAGTGTTTTTAATGCACAGCATGAAAAAGACCAGAGTTCAAACAAAACTGTGCAGCTCTCAGGAAAAATAGGTTCTTAAAATATTAAATTCTAAAGTACAGATACCTGAAATCTGTAATATGTACAGTAAAGATATATTTTCATGTCTTTATTTCTCAGCTATTGAGTTTCAACTTTTGAGATATCTTAAAAAAATAAGACAAACAGTGTCTATTTTAATGTCATCGAGTATTTCTACTTGACGCTGAAAGCTGGGTTTATTTCAGTCTCTGTGCTTCAAGTCTGAGGTTGTACAGTTGGACATTTACCTCATTATAACAGTATGGGTCAAGAAGCAGGTTAGCCCTTAACTTGTTTACTGCAATGTTGTACAACTGGAGCCAAGAGATGGACTGGCTGGATCTAGTTCCACAACATTAGGATGTTTCCTTAGTAAGTGCAACAGGAGTTTAACAAAAATGAATAAGGCTGCGTCAAGAAATGAAGAGGATTTGGACTGTTAAAGATCTGTGTCAAGCAGAGAAAATATTTGTTGTCTTTGCTAAAAACAAAACATGTGTCTTTGGTTTAGGAATTTCCTACATTTCCCAGAATTCCTGTATTTGTGTCATACATGGCACTAAGGATCACTTCTTTTTACAGTTCTCACAAACCAAGTGGGTTCTGGGTTTTATTTCAAGACCAATTAAGAGCTTAACTAGTGATTTATAGACATCATTACAACCAATACTGTTAATAATTTAAATATTTTTGAGAGAACAAGCAATAAACATGTTTCTGTTTCAATATTTACCAGTTATTTGCCACATAAGTGAACATGCTGCCTAATTTCACTAGCATATAGATATAGTTACATGTCTTAGCTATAGTCAGTGATTGAAGGGATACAACATGTGATGACAAATTGTTGATCCATTGTCATGACCTTTCCCCCAGTGCTCAAATTCACCTGGTCCCGCACCATGCAGCTGCAATGCATTGCTGATCTGCAGTAGTTAAGCAGTGAAGCTTGCAGTTGTCGGCCACAGACTCTGGCTGATCTACCCCCAGGTTTTATTTTCTGTTTCTGTCTGTGTCATGATTTTACTTCTGTTTTTATTAAATCTATTCTCCCTTCACCTGAGTCCTCTCTCCACCTCACCCATCATGATAGATCCATAGGTTTTGTTGGGGCCAATGGGAACTAATTTCAGAAAACAACATGAATAGCATGTTGAAATTGTGCATTTCATGATGTTTGTTTATTTAAAACACAATTGTACAAGGAAAAAATATCACGTTTGTAGGAAGTATAGTTATATATCTTATCTCATGAGATATAAGTTACACCAAAATGACTATTAGCTCAGCATATTTTACTTGATACTTTGAGATTAAGTGGAAAAAAGTATTAAAACAAGTGATGCTCGGTACAATATATCCTGCCCTTCGCAAATGGTTTATTTTTTTAATGGACATCTCCCTCCTTTGACATTACAAGGTCAGGAGGCCATTTTGGATCCTACTGTAATCGCCTTAAAATGAAAATTATTTCAGTGCTGTTGAAAAAAACAAAACTGGTTTGGTAACGTCATCATTGTGTAAGTGGTCTGGTTTTGGTTTTACTTTTGTCATAGGCTACCTTGGTCCAAGTTTTGACTTGCTTCAATCCCTTCTGTCTTTTATCCATCTCAGTACACTGTTGTATTAGTCATCATATGATCTCAATTTATTAAATTAATTTAAATGGTGTTTTTATATAGCGTCGATCATGATGCATCATCATCTTAAGATACTTCATAATTACAAGCCAGGTTTCTTAAATAATAAAAGAAAACAATAAAACTAAACTTTATACCAATAATAAACTTCTGAGAGCAAACAAAAGGCAAAATGTTGGTGTTCTTGACCAGAGCACAAACTTATGTAAACCCCAAGAGTAAAGGCATTTAAACTTAAGCACACGGAGTTAAGTACTCTTTTTTTTCCAGTTAAGAGTAATTACACGTCTCCACATACTTAAATGACATAGTGATTGAATTGCATTGTGGTCTTTAGAGGGTAAAAGATCTGACTCTACAACTACAAATATAACATTTTATCTATAGTATGATTGATCATCTGATTTGGAGAAGTTCATAAAAATAAATGGATCAAGAATATTCAACATTGTGCTTCTTAAACACATGAACAGAATGATTAGTCCAGTGGGTTGTGTTTTTTTTTTTTTTGTGTTTGATTTACTGATATTTAAAGTTAAAATCTCCATCCTCTAAAATCATATGATTGCATAAAGAGCATTGTAAAACATGTCAGGCCTACTTTTCGCATACACGGCTCAATAATATGTGCTCCTCTGCTGCTGCTGGAATCAGTTTGCATCACATGAACATGGCCGTCTATGACCACTCCGCAGGGTCCAAGGTCAGCTCAGCCCCTCCTTGGCCCTGCACATGGGATGTTTTATAATGGCTGACATATGCTTCTCTCTAGAACCCCGCTTCCCGTAAAATATGATCATCAATGCAAAGTTTTTTTCCCCTTCCTGGCATGTAAATGGGAAGTCCAAATATAACCATGTTCTTTTTTTACAGAGATGATGTCAAACTGGGGTTACGTTTATGGGTCAAGAATAATTAAGAAAGTAAAACCAAGCATAGCATTACTTTTACATCTTCTTTTTGTTTCTATGGAAAACACACTGAAAATTGATTGATTATTTGGCTTGTAAAGATTCTTTCATTTCCCACATTAGACTTCCAAAGAAAATGAGCAGCTCCAAATATTAATATTGTGGTAAACACTAGGGACATTGTGATCAGATGATGAATCCAGTTCAGTTTATGTCAATTAGAGGGAGATAATTCAATTTAATGATGGGACACTCTTGCTCAACTCCACCCTGTTGTTCCCACTAAAGCAGGAACTACACCTCTTTCCTGTACTAGTCTCCACATCTGCATCTAATGCTGGAACTCTTCCAAGAACTCACAGCTTCCTCAGGAGAAAACATAATACTTGTTGTCAGGGAAAGCTACAAAAAGAAAATTCTGAAGAAGACTGTACGTCAATATGTCCAGTAAGCTTCTTCTTTCAGTACACTTTGAAGAACCATGAAACTCACTTTGAAGAACCATGAAACCCACACTGTTTGCTTCCTGGCTGCAGGCGTGCCTCTGTGGGTGTGTGATGGAGAACTTATGGGGACAAGCCGCAAATTAATTGTAACTACCAGTGCTATGAAGTCAGTATTTGTTTATGCCTGGAGCCTATGAGAGAAAAAAGAACAGAAGCCATTAAAATGTTCTATTTTAGGAAAGATATTACAATGTTATGTCACTATGTTATACTTCCTTATGGAATAAAACATGCAAGAGATGTCAATGATGAATGTAAAGTAAGTCAGAAAGGTATAGAGTAAACAATATGAATGTTTGTCTTCATATTTATTGCAGTGTTTATATGCAAAGCATATGACCAGATCATGAGGTGGATGATCTTGCTTATGGCATTTGAATAATGAGTAGTTCCAAGTAATAACTGTACAAGTGTTTGAACACCCCATGAGCTATTACCAACTAGGCAAAAACCTCATGATAAACCTAATAAAAACTGAGAAAATAATTCATGTGAATAATCAGACAGTCAGTAGTGACCGATATTATTATTGACAAGGCATCCTAAACTGAAATCAAATAATGTCAAAAACCAAAACTGATCACTCACACACTAGCATTATTACACCTGCCCATAGGTGGTTATCACACGCAAAGATGCTTGATACAGCTGATGGACAACTTAAACAACCACCTTGAAATGTTTAGAATATACGTATGTGGCAATTACATATTACTAATATTCACTAAATCTTTCTGGGTGAGATAGAATTGTGGCACAGAAGCAAATTTATTATGTTAACTACCATTGCTATTATGACGTATACAACCTTCCATTATTATTTCTAAATGTTAATTGAAGATTCATATGTTCACAATAATGGTTGTCTCTGAGAATTCGCACTTTTGGTTCCATTGTTAGAGATTAACAGAACTATTTTACAAAATAGTTGGCTAATATTTAAAAAAAAAAAAAAAAGAACAACCCCTATAGCCTTGTGAGGGTTGTGGGGGTGCTGGGGCCTCTCCTTTCTACCTATGGGTGAAGGCTAGGTACACCCTGGATGTGTTTCCAGTTCACTGCAGGGCTGACATGTACAAACAAACCAACCATTCACTCTTATAGGTGATTCAGATTCACCCAATAACCTATTAAATTGTATGCACCTTAATGGTTTAATCCTTGCAGAGACCCAATGTATACACATGGGGATCATGTAGACTTCCATACTGGGTGGCACCGGAATAAGGCCCAAGACCTTATAGCTGTAAGGTGATAGTACAAACCACTGTACCACTGTTCTGCACTCTAACTAAAACTTAGCTACTGATTTTAGTTAAATTGAAATGATAAACCATTACCATGTTGTTAACAAATCCAAAAAGAGCAATAAAGATTTCATGACCAGTGAATATTAAGATTCTTTGCATAAGTAGAAGACTGTGAAAATGCTCCAAAATACATACAAGTTCTACTTTTTTTTTTTTTTTTTTTTTTTTTTTTAATAAAAGTGTCCAAGATCTGATGATCTACCACTGGTCACATGCTATGCGCAGGAATAAATATGATTTTCCCAACAGAGACGACTGAGCTAATATTGTGTTTTCATGTGAATCAATGCAGTCTCTTCCCCATTTAGCTGATTTAGCTGCAATATGTGTGTACAGCCTTCAAGCACAAATCAAAAGTCAAAAACTGTCACTATGTTAGACAGAATCCGGTCATTACACTAATAACATCATGTTGTTTGCATAACTGGGGATGAGCTTTTTACAGCCCAGAAAGAAAAATACTGGGCAGAGGACAACAGCAAAGCTTATGGGAAATTGATTCACTGGAGGTTTAAACAGATTCATTTAACATCAACATCCTTTATACAAACTGTTTTTGACAATGATAGAAAAAAATAATGTGTATAGGAAGGGAGTAGGGTGACATGCAACGAAAATCTCCAGCTGTGATCAAAGTCAGACTATGGATATTGTACTGCACATTCTTCTTCTTGATGTAAATTATGTATAAATGCATATTTTAAGAACTTTATGAGATGAGGTTATTGCAGTTTGCAGTGAAATCCTACAAAGTTAAAGTGATAGAGTTTAGGTATGACTTCATAGCATTTCAAGGGTGGAGTGCAAACCCATTACGTCACTTCCTTCTTGGTCACTTTCTTCCATAGTCTCCTGTAGAGCTGTACAATAAGTCCTCAGCACAACTCCCTTCCTGAACAGTGAAACGCATGCTGGATCCTGCCTTCATGTTCCTCCCTACTGTAGATGAACGCTGGTGTGGTTGAGATCTTTCCTCGAAAAAGCCTCAATGAGTCAGACAGGCAGGGACAGACAGGATATACAGTATACACACCAAATCATTTGGCACATTTAAGTCCTGCATCACCAGGCAGGATATGATGGCATCTATGAGGACAGAATGATGCACTGAAATTTGAGCTTCCAGTGTGTTGTGGATAGACAACACAACCCAGTTTATTGGAATAAAAACACTAATAGCAAACATTTAGAAGCTAAACTAACTCATTCTCAATTGTCTGATTTATTATGACTTGGATGTATTCACTAAAAACTCCTTGGTCTGATCAATAGATAAAATGTACTTTGGGAACTTTGTCTGTTTCAGTTTACCTTCACATTACTTATTAAAGTCTTTAATCACTAACTGAACTCACAGTTTGTCCTTGGAGCTTAAAGAGTAACTAAACACTGAGTAGGAATCTTATTATTTTAAGAGAGTAAATGTAAATGATTTTTTTCCCCTTGTATTTGAAATGTTGCATCACTGATTAATTTGAACAGAAGTCCCATTAAAACAGTCATCTGTTGCAGAGTCTGTTTTAGCCTTTTGCTCTCTGCATTTCATAATTAATACTGCAATCACTATTTAAATGAAAACCAAAAAACTTCCGGACAAAAGTCAATTGAAGTCACTTGACAGAGATGGGGTGCTGTAAGTTCACAAAGAAAAGCAATAAAATGTATGGCTACATGAATATTTTAATGAAAAACACAAAAAATAGTAAATGTAGGCCAGTCACCGTGCAGGCAAAGCTGGAAGTTCATGCCATATGGGTCATCCATTAAAAATGCATTGTAAAAGAAATACATTTTGTGAGTTTCAGTGCAATGCATGAAAGATTATAAGCCGTTTTCCTCAATGATCAACATACATAAGTGTTAAAAAAAACTCAACAACTATATTAATTACACTGCTCTGCTGTATGTGTTTTGAAAAGATGGAACGGAATGTGATTAAAGAAATTTAATAGAATTTTTATGATGACATTTTTGTTTGTAGCAAAGTGATCTAGTAAATGATTTGTTTATACGTACAGTGGTAATGTGATGTCTTTTATGGAGTCCACCAGGTTGCACAGCCATATACCCACAGTACAATAAGTACAGTACAGTATAGTACAGTATATAGTACAGTAGCTCTCCTCTTATCAGTTTTAAAATGGGTGGAAATTTGTGTTAAAGGTGCATTACATTCACCTTCTGTTTGTTGATATCCTCTGAAGTAGAAAGTCCACAATACAAAACAATCATTAGCTCAAATGAGAGTCTCCTAAGGTCAGGGGAAGGTGAGTACAAAGTAATTTTCAACTTCGTCACTAAGTGTCACCACAGTACATACTGAACCTTTCAAATACAAAATAATATTGGGTACATTCCTGGTACTATATAAATGTTCTGCCCATTACAGGCTATTGACATAAAAAAAATAGTTGTGTCAAGCAATGATTAATTTTCATATGTAAAAATCATTAGGGATTCTACATATAATTAAACTTAATAAAGAGAAATTATTATACTATATGATGTCTTTTATTACTGTGGTTTAATTAGTAACCCTAGTGAGGATAAAGTGGGTTCAGAAGATGGATGGATGATATAGACTTGTTTCCATACTTGTCCTTTCACTTTCCCAACCTACCTTGATTCTCTCTCAGTATTTCAGAGAGAGAGAAGAGATATCACAAGGATGTCTCTTCAAAGTGAAATATACTGTAATTTCAATAGAGGAAAAAAATTGTTTCAGTCATTTAAATGAGCCTGTTCAGTATTAATTTTCATACACTGTATTAGGACAAGTGGAGAGTATAGTTTGGAGAGCAATGCCCTGTATTAGACTTTAGAAGACATAAGAAGAACTGTATGGACAACTGGAGTGCAAGTTTGACAACAAGTCCACTATCATCTGTCATGGAAAGCATTTCTCCACAGGGGCAGATCTATGGGTGAGCCTAGGTGGATGGGGCACACCCTGATTGACAGTTGTGCCCACCCAATCACAAGCTCAGAAACAAAATTCTAAACCATCAAACTGAAATGCTGATCAATATCCTTAATATTGTTATTTATTTGTAAATGTCAATGGAAAGAAACTATGTATATTGAATTATTTGTGTTTATTTAAAAAAAAAAAATCTGTTTCAATTCTAGAAATGCTATTACGTTGTTGTTATAAACCCACCCGCCCACCCACCCCAACTTCACTTAGACCCGTCTAAAAATAGCCGTCTAGATCCGCCACTATTTCTCCATATCCCACAGTTTAAAAAAAAGATATCTAACAGAAAATCTACAGTCTTTAAAGCCGACAACCTATGCTCTTTTTCCCCACAGTTTTAGGACATGGACGTTTGAGCTGTTTTAAATAATCTGTTAACTGTTAAGATGAATACATTGTAAAATCAGTGACATCACTTTACTGTATAGTTTGAGCATTAACTGGTTGTTCGTGTGCATATGCAAAGATTAATGATACCTGAGTACAATGCTTCTCAACAGGGGACGTACCATCCCCCCAAGGGGTGTTGGGACTTCTTCAGGGGGTGTTTAATAGGAGAAAGCTGAGAGGAGCACAATTGGGAGGTGTTAGTTACTGATGTATATTACAATATTATAGCTCACTCACCCCTCCTCCCAGTGTACGGAGCTTGTGTCCAGTTTATAACAGAGGCACATTCCCACCCACATACTCCTTACCACGCTCCAGTGATGGAGGCCAATGATTGGAGGTGAGGGGGGGGGGTACTAAGCTATATAGCCCACCATGTACTCTGCAAACAGGTCTAGTCCAGGTATGCAGCAGTCCTATCCCAAATATGGAATAACCTACATAATACTGAAGAAACAGGCTGTTTTCAGGCTGCAGAAAATCTACCCTCTGTGGTCAAAGATGTTTTGAAACAGGTAGGCGGGTAAAATATGTGATTGACAGCTGTAATTTACCAATCACATGGGCCTTGTGAAATTTCCATGTTCTATATACATAGGTTCTCTCCAGGTACTCTAGCTTCCTTCCATCATTCAAACACATGTATCCTAATAGGTTAACTGGTCAATCTACATGAGAGATAGATGTGAACATGAGACTGAATGGTTGTTCATGATGAATCAGTGACAGGTTATGATTTCACCTGGGGTGTACCTCACCTTGGCCTTTTTGGCGTCCCTGCAACTCTCATAATCATAATGTAATTCAGAAAATGTATGACAGAACAGAACCAGTCGGATCCATCCATTCATCTATCATCCATCCATCTATCATCCATCCATCCATCCATCTATCATCCATCCATCCATTCATCCACCTATACATCCATCTATAAATCCATCTATCATCCATCCATCCAAATGTATATTTATTTATTTTTATCATATGTCTAATTCACACTGAGGCTACATTTATATGGAGACAATCGGAAGACAAGAAGCAAAATGTGTGTCTTGTCTTAACATTTTTATGTGCATTTACACAAGCATGTTCATTAAGAAATCCCCTTGCATACGGGGGCACAAGAGTGTGTTGAATTGGATTGGATATGCATACCAGTCTGCTAGATGGTGCTGTGATAGAACACTACTTTGTCAATGCACATGCGTAACAGCTTTATTTTTGTAGTTTTGACTGTGAGATGGACATGCAACAGTGGATAGTTTTCAAGATTTCCACTCTGGAATACATCTTCAGATTTTTACATTTTTGATCCAAAAAAAACCCTCAATTCTCATGTAAAGGAAAGGCACTTCTGATAACATATTTTGATGGTTTTAGCCACAATCGTGTAAATGTAAACAGCCCCTGAAATGGGGACATGGGAAAAGGTAAGCATATGCTAAAAAAAAGGGTTAAAAGTAGAAAAAAAATTTTTTGTATGCATTTTATGTGTTGATCCCATTCAAAAGACGTCAAAATACAATGAAAGCTTTTTTTTTTTAATCTCGTCATCTGAACCCGCTTTATCCTCACTAGGGTCACTGGGGGCCTAATCCAGCTACAATGGGTGAAGGCAGGGTACACCCTGTATGAGTCTCCAGTTCATCTCAGGGCTGAACATATATATAGACAAACACATTCACACCTATGGACAATTTAAATTAACCAATTACCCTATCAGTGCATGTGTTTGGATGGTGGGAGGAAAGTGGAGAAAACCCACACAGACACGAGGAGAACATGCAAACTCCACACAGAAAGGTCTGCTGCGGGAATCGAGCCAGGGTCCATCTTGCTGTGCACCACTGCACCACCGAGCCCCCCCCCCCCGGGTCCCCTTTAATAAAAAAATAAATAAATCATAGATATTTTATATATATATATGATATCGACATTTGTATTCTGGGGACCGAAAAGTTACCAACATCCATTAATGACCTTTTTACATTTGGAACGTTTATTACAAAATATTTCAATATGTGGCTCAATTGGGGGGGGGGGGCATTAGACACCCTGGTAAATTTGGTCCCCCCCAGCGTTGACTCCATGGTTACGGCCTTGCATCAGTCCTGTTACTATGTGTGTGTGTGTGTGTGTGTAGGGGGGGGTGTTGATGATATGGGCGGAGCTTAGTGACGTCTCTTTGGTTGCAGTGTGTCTAATGTGAAGGCAGACGGAGCGGCTGATTTTAGGATGGAGCAAAGAAGGAGAGAAGACCCGCTGCTGTCTCACATCGCAGTCACACACCTCTGAAATACGCTCTTTTCAACCAAGTACCTTCTATCCTCTTGTTTTTTCTCCTCTTTCTGCTTCATTTGTTGTCGCTGACATTTACGCACCGGTCCACTTTACCCATCCCAAACCTCCACCACCACCGGCTTCGACTGTCAGCGAGGAAAAACAGTCAGAGAAAAATACATTTTCAGCCTGGTTTTATCCTGACACACCTTCATCCGGACTGCCCTGTCATTGCTCAATTTAATATGGATGAAGACAATCACGGTAAGTGTGTTTTTTCTTTCACTAAATTGTTTTTCTTTCCGTGTTGGTCCTCGTGCGTGTGGATGGATGGATGGATGGACGGTATGGATGGATGGATGTATGTGTGTGTGTGTGTGTGTGAGCTGGAGGTATTTCTACCAGGATGGCTTTTTTTTTTTTTTTTTTTTTTGCAGATTTACTAAGAAAAAACAACCACAGTCGGTTTGTCATTATGAAAAAACAGAATAAAAAAATAAACAAGCCTCAGGAACAGACTCAATGTGCGCAGGGCAGCTGGTATCCATGCTTCCTCTCCGCAGGTACAACTGCCTATTCCACTTTAAAAACACCGTGTATATGTGTTTTATATCTACAATCTCCCATTTTTTTCCATGCCTTTCTGAAGGACTTTGAAGTTAATGCCCAGATGCCTTTTGAAGAAGCAGCAGATCGATAAGATAATTGATTGGCAACCATCCATATGGGACACAGCACTGTTTACATACTTTTACTGAAAATATCAAGTAATGACACATCATGACTAGTCCAGGTAGAGTTCTAACAACCAAACAGTGATGCTACAGCATATTAACACACAATCAAGTATCAGAAGTTTCATAAAAACATCAGATTTACTCAGAATACCACAGCAGTTACTTTAAATGTAGAAATATGTACATTATATGTGCTACAAATTTGGACAAAACTCACTAATCTGCATAGAAGCAACACGAGTGATGTGAAATAAGGTAATAGATAAATAAATAAATGCAATAAAGTTTCCTCATATAACAGATTCATAAATTAATTCAACATTTAGTGCCAGTTTTGAGTGATTTTAGGATAAAGCTGTATGAACCGAATCTGCACAGTTGCACGTCCAACCCGGATTTCTGCTCACATGCTGGCTGGAGGCTGGAGGTTTCATATCAGGCATTATATGGTGGCGCTGAAGCTTATTTGCAGTTTGCCTCAAAGCAGATAATACAAACTGCCATTTAGGCTCAATGCCTTGAAGGAAGTGTAGTGTAAACAAAAGGCTATAGCCTGATAACTGTTTGTCAGTTAAACGGTGGGAGATTAGTGAAGAGAAAGCAGACCCTCATCTCAGCTTCCACTTTTTTTTAATAGTATCTTTAAGCCTAAAAGATAAGAATATAGCCTCACTGAAAGTCCTTCCTTTACATATGCATTTCCTAAAGTTTCATTTATATTTATTCTTTTTGGTGACCTTCAGTTCTTTCCCAGAGTCTTGCCTTTGGACACACATTTTCACAGTAGATGCATTGAAATCACATTTACAAGGTGCATTTGGAATGACTGCACACATTTTATGAAGAAGTGAACATGACTCCTGTTTGCATAAACACCATATTGTTTATTCCTGTCTTTGCCATTACTTTCTGTAAGTCATCATGGTTCAAATGTTGTTTCGAGTGATACTATTTGTAACTTTGACCTGTCTTTGTATTCTAAATCATACCATATTACTACCTGTGCTGATCAAATATCAGTCAGTCACATGTGCTGCAACTGCATACAGCCAGTCAATCAAGTCAGTCATAGAGATACTGGTCACTGAATCATGTGATGGGATGCCAGTGGGAGCACAGAGGCATGCTGTATGTGATCACACTGAAAAGACACTACACAAGCTTGTAGCACTGCGTAGTGTGAATTATTAAAATAACTTACCATACATGTTCAACTAATTAAGAACTTTCTCTCTCACACTCACTTGCACACAGCACTTAACATAGTTCACACACACATATCAGAACGCAGGCACTTTGTGCTAAATTCGTCTGCACCAGTCACTTACAGAAGTCAGTGTTACACCTTTACAGAGATGAAGTTGTCAATAGGTCAGAACACACTGTGAAGACAGAATAAAACGTCACAGTGATCTTTCAGCTCATTGGTTGTGGACACATCTACAGATAAGCCATATAGAGGAGCTCTAAAGTGTCATTTTGCATGCCTACTAATGCATGTAATGCCTTCATGCATGTACAGTGGAGACTTCTACATGCCTGCATGTGGAGTACACATGCAAACAACATACAGTATGTTAAAAGTAAGAGTCTGTGCATCAGTGAACCAATCAGAGAACAACAGAGAGGAGATTTACAGTAGATATGCCATTTTATATCAAAACATCTACAATAAAATTCTCACAAACAACTAAGTTAATTAGTCATAGGCAGTACAACTAGACTGATAATCAATGGAATATAATTTTATCATAATTTTATTTTGTATAATTTTTTCTATATGTATTTTGAGTGCATTCATTACTATTTTTACAGAATTTTATTTCTGCATATATTGATGTAGAACAAACGCTGTTTCCACTTCCAAGTCCATAAATCTGTCTTAAACTATCAACTATGTCTCTTTTTTTCTCAATTAAGCAATTATTAATTTGGTTTATAAAACAGCAAAAAAAATATTTCTAAATCCATAGATGGCATCCTTCAATGTCTTTTTAACCAAAACACAAGACATAAATAAATAAAGAGTAACATGAAAATGAACATTTCAGATACTGATGACTGATGCTAAACTGATGACTATGAATTCAACCCTTTAGGTTCCATAGTTTTTTGCTTGTTTTAGAAAATATATATAACATTTTGATATCGATATTTCCAAAGCTGTTTCATTTATGTTGCTTGCTGCATTATTGGTTCTTTGACACTTGAAGGAGTTGACTAATCAGGGAATTAATAAATTATAGCTCAAATTCGACAGAAGTAAGGATATAATATTTATTACCTTAATTAGTGGTTGTGTTTCCTAATGCCACATAGTGTTGGAGTGAATGGAATTATTACAATGAAACATGCAGAGCTGTAGTTCATCACAGCTGATGTGATGATAAATACCCACAGCCCCAAATGAACTGATGTCATGGAAAAAGTCTTTGGTTTTTCCCATTGTAAAACAAGGTTGAAAACTGCAAGCAGGTCAAGACAAATTTAAACAAGCAGAAAAACGATGTACTGTGCGGATGCAAAAATACAACTCTTTTAGGCAGATTTAGAAAGATACTATGTGTGTGTTGCAGTGAAGCGAACATTAGGAAAAGCACATTGGCCCTATAATAAGCTCTAGTACACATATACGACTCATTAATTTCCAGCTAAACGTCAGAATTAAACTACAAAATGTGCCACTCAGCTGTGTCATGGCATTCATTAGCCTGTGTTTACGATGTTACTTAATCAGAGTTTGGCGTGTTTTCTGTTCTGTTTTATATGCCACAGAGCAGACACAGCTTGGCCTCAAAATGGATGAAAATCAGTGTTTTGTTTTTTTTTTTTATTACTCATGTGTCTATTTTTAACATCATTGTATAGCTGGATGGAGAAGTGGAAAGAACACAGAAGCAGAAACTGGCTGGTTCACTGAACGTCTGGGCAAGTGCCATGTAATTTAACACTTAGTTTTTCTTTTACATTCACCCCTGTGTAAAACAGTTGGCGGTATTAACATGTTGAAATACACTTTTTGTACCTGATTGAAATGAATTGTAAAGTTCCTGAGAAAAAGTGAGTCTTAAGTCTGGCTCTGTTGATGCAGACAGAACAAAAATGTGTAAAAAATGTTTGTTTACAGGGTCGTGGTAGGTTAAATTGACCGTACTTCCTGTGTCGGTGTGTCCATAACCCCACTGACTCAGTGTCAATCATCAGTCTTCTCTCTGTCTGGTTGTGGGAAAAGTTAAATGGAAACTGCCTTTCCTTCCATTCTTCTTTTCAGACTGATCGTGTGAGTTCTTAAATAATAAACACCTGACTTCATTGTTTTGTCTTTGCGGGTCCTTTAAGTGTCAGCATCCACCTGGCTTTTGTGAATGGTTTTCTCCTGTAATTAAATTTTTTACTTGTTTTTTTTTTTTTTTGCCCGTGAACCTGACCTTTCTTTCTTCTCAGTGGTTTATGTAATTGTCTTGTCTGACCTAATGGAGGTCTGATTGCTTGCTATTATTTCGTATCACTTTTCACCCTTGCAGGCATGACATCCAAGCTAACGTGGCTTTTTGAAAACCTGAACTGACACAGAAATGCATGTGTATGTGTGTGTGTGATTTCTTGGCGTCTAGTATGTAATTGAGGCTAGAATTAGTTGGTGAGAAGGGGAAGTTGGTGTGATTAGAATACGTCCTTTGTTGTGGTTGTGGAGTGGGTGTGTGGGAGGACATCAGACAGTCACTCGGGGTAAGATGGTTGGATCCTGTAAGTGAAGGCGTCGGCGCTAGACAGCGACAAATCTAAGCCGTGACATCTGCTTCTTGTGTTTAATTAATGTCTCTGCAGATTAGTAGACATTCACAGGTAAATTGCATTTGAGTTCAAGTAATGTGTCTGCTAATCAGATTTATGATTAATGGTGTATTAATCTGGTTATTGATGGAACATTTCTCAGTTTTAGCTGTGACAAATTCACTAAAATATTCAACACCAATGCATGGTTTTCAAGTGGATATTTTCTAGTTATCTTGATGGAAACAGAAGACCACAACTAAGAATTAAAGGAGATGATTCTCTGACTATAAAGGTTGTCACACATGAACTTTCATATCAGCCGGTGTTGATTATTATCATGATACATGGAGGCTAATATGTATAATGTCTTTTGAGGGTAAATGCAGATTTTTGGTCTGAGCGAAAATCCCTGGTTTTTGATTCTTCATGAAGAATTGAAGAAAAATTTGATTAAAAAAAACAAAACAATATATATAATATATTTCAAGATGAAGATAATGTAAAAGATCCATCAGGATGAAAATTATGTGAAAAAAAAATAAAATAAAATAAAAAAAATATATATATAATGCTACTCATCATGATATTAAATTATATTGTGGTTAGTATCAGCCTTAGACTATTTTATGGCCAAACTTTCTGAACGTAACACATTTTGAAAATTCTATTAATCTACTCATCAATCTGGTTAATCTGTAGGAACAAAACATTTACTAATAACATGTCTCTTTTGACATGTTGTAATTTCTTAGTATTTTTTTGCCACACAAGAAAAGCAAGGATATACGTAGTAAACTAGAAAAGCACTCTGAGAGCGCAGACCTCCGCCAAGGTAGACCCCCCCCCCCGATCACCACTAAAATCTAATCCTTTCTAGATCTCCCCATTACCAACCTACTCTGAGAATTTCATCAAAATCCGTCCATAAGTTTTTGAGTTATCTTGTACGCAAACCAAACAACCAACGCCGGCAAAAACATATTCTCCTTGGCGGTCTTACAGTCGACTAAGTAAACAGAAAACCCATACATACAAATGCATATATCTATGCACAGTCTGTAATAAGAAAATATACTTGTGTGGTGTTGAAGCCTTTTGAGATATTTCATGAACACACACCTGGGTTGAATTCAGTGTTTCCAATTTTCTTGCAACACAACAGTAGCCAAAATGAATACCATCAATGGTTTAAGTAAAACAACTCTGATGGGTATTGACACAGATGTAAAAAAAAAAAAAAAAACAAGTGCTAAAAGCTGCTCCTTGTGATCTCGGGGTCGACCCAGCATCCCGGCTGTGCGGTTAAAGGGCTTAAGGAGGAGGATTTGTGAAGAACAAATTCATTTTGACTGCCAAGATTATGGGTTTTGTGGCGAAATATTAGAAGATTAAACATACAGTATGTTATTCCACATGCAATAAGATAAATAGACAAACAAGGCAGTGGCAGACACTATTGGCACGTGATTTTTTTGGGATCAGGCTTGTAACAAAGTGCTGTATTTAAGTGTTAAGAGACTACATATGGACTTGATTAGGAGACAGACTGGGGAGTCTTCTCAACATGTTCCCATCACCATGGTAGTGTGTGGGAAACTAGACATCAGAGTTGTTTGCCAGCACTGTAACATCTTTCTGCTGTTTTGAATGGAGGTATACAGGGGTTTCTTTTTGTACCTGGAATTATTGCCCAGAGCTGTCAAGAGGAGAATCTATTTAAGTGCGAGACACAGAGCAGATGGGATGTAAAAGGGATGGCAAATTAAATGAGAGGCTGTTTAGGAGGAGTAGAGGCAGACATTAAAGGGCAGCAGAGATGTTCTGTGTTCGAGTAATCCACACCTAATTTCAGTGGACAGAAAGGTAGAAAAACAAGGTCCAGCTGACCATACAGCCATGATTAGGAGGGTAGATGTGTGTTCTTTGGCTTCTGGCTCAATAGAAATGGAGAGGCACACCAATACCCAGCTTGTTCCCACCTTAATAAAATGTTCTGGCACTGTTTCATTTCATTTCCTGCACTTTTTTTTTTTCTCCCTCATTTGGTGTATATTTTTCTTCCTGTTCTGTTTCGGCTAGACCTGTGTGAGGACAGAGCTGCTTTTCATGGCAGTTCTTTGATGCTGCAGTTAAACCAGATGCAAGTGGATTTCATTGGATGGATTTACATTGAACACGATCCGTCTACTAGGACTTGAACACGAGGAGCAAAAACTTTATGGGTGGTTTCTATCACCATCCCTCTGATCAATGGTCACTTCAGGCTCATTGTGTGCGGGATCGCAGGGTCTGCCAAAATCCTTGTTTTTCCAGGCATGCACACAACTGTTGTAGGAATATCACACGCATCTGAGGCTAGTGGGTGACACTTGAAGGCTTCCAATTCAGCACTCGTCTTCATCTCCTTCCCTCTGCTGATGTGTCCAAACTGTCAGCACCGATGCACATATCAGCCCTTAGTTTCTCTCATTTATTGTTGTGTAGCTACAGAATCCATAGCACCTACACAGAGATGGATATCTATCACAATAACGGTGAGTCTGGTGATATCAGACAGAGCATTAGATTCATTCAGCTGCCTGTCAATCACCTGATGCCTGCAGGAAGGAACAGACCGAGCTGTCAGGAAATAATTCTTCAACTGAATGTGTCACCTTTCACATTTTATTGTCAAATGCGCATCTTACACCTCAGTCACCTGACAACAGTGTTAATAAAGTTTATCCTGAGCTTGTGAAGACTGATGACAATAAAAACAAGTATTGAGAGAATGCCTGATCTCAAGTTGCTATGACAACCTGTTCTTGAATTAGAACCAATAATGTGATTTTGGTCCTTTCTGCTAAATGCGACCTTGACCTTTGACCTTTGCAATATTGATAATTTTGTTATATGCATATATGTCAGTGTGTGTAATGTTAAGATAACATATCCAGTATTGATTAAATTATAGCGTGATATGTCTATGCTTGACACACACAAAGTTAATTTTGCGACATGTCACCTGTGACCCCCTGACATCTCAAAAACCATTGGTCATAGGTGATAACACCAAGTATGACAATTGTACAAATCTTCATTCTGCATCGTTTGGTACCAATCTGAAAGTTCTGTGACCCTCTGTTCTTGAGTTATAAGCGATAATATGATTTTGACCTTTTAGTTAATTATGACCTTGACCTTTGACCTTAACTCAAATAGATCATTGCATCTGATGCGCATTAACTATATGTATTTGCCCATGTAATTCCATGGTGATATCTCAAGTATTCATTGATGTGTCTCTGAGAACACACACACACAGATACACACAGCAATTACAATAATCTCTCCCAAACCAATTAATAAGGAAAAGCTAATTACAAAATATCTCTAACCAGGCTTGTGTCACACTGTATTTACATGATATCAAATGTTTCTACTACTACTACTTACAGTATGACTGAAATATTGACTGTAACCAGCTGCTGGACAGTAAAACAATAATGATGTATATACATGTTGGTGCTTAGAGTTATTTGTGACATGTGAATAATATGTCACTTTAACTCATCTGGAGTGGTCAAAACAACTCCCATGATCCCACACCAACAAATGGCTTCATACAGTAACTGAAGTGATGATATGTCAATTTAGATTAGCTGTGAGTGAATCTAATGTACTGCACTGTTTTTAACAAAAGGTACATGTTCTACAGCTGTGACAATATAAAAGTGAAAAGGTATTAACATAGACAGTGGTACTTTTCCTCTCACATAGTGTTTTAAACCCCGGGTGATCTATAAACCTGCAGTTAGTAAAGCGAGAGTGCTCAGTCGTTGAAAGCTCCGCATCCTGCCCAGATGCCAGAAGAAACAGCATCCATCTAATTCATTCTGAGTCCAATGAAATCATCAGATTACGGTTACTTTGGCTGCTAGCATATGGCAGTGGAAGCCCCCAGATCCTACTTGGTGATGTTCATCGAATCAAATATTGACATAGAGCTGATGCAGAGCAGATGTGTGATATAAGGAGGACATCATGTATGGACCACCTCCCATGCAACTGTACACAAACACAAATGCACCCACAGCAGGAGGTCCCTCCCCAAAACTGCAGATTATCCCCAGCAATCAGTGTTAGTGCTCTTCAGCTCCCCGAGGTCCCAGATTCTCCTTGTGAGTGCTGAGGTAGTTAAAACTAGAAGCCATATTAGCTCCCCAAATGTCTGTTCTCACGCAATGGTGTTACTGAATTATTACTGAATGATACAAGATACAAAATGCTCCAGAATGAAGAATTTCACTGTGAATTTATGTATATGTATGCACCACTTACATAGTATGTTTGTTTTTTTTATGTATGTTATTCTTCCTCTTAAGAGTCAACACATTTTGAAACGAGGCTGGGCAACAGTGCTAAAAAAAACATAATTATTATCATTAATCCTTTTATCATGATGAATGTCAAATTAGAATAGTTGTTTTTAATAATTACAATAATTAATTTTTGTCTAGTACAGAACAACGGAATTGAAAAGAACAGTCCTTAAAGTGCATTTTGAAGAATAAATAATATAAAACAACAAACGCCATCTAAGAGCAATTATTTGCTTTTAAGATTAAAGACACGTTTTAAAAAGAAGATCATTATTCGTGGTTTAATTATTATTTTTTTCTAAATTAAAAAATAATTTGCACTGCAGTATCTTAAAACATCTCCACTGGTTCCCTAATTTTTCCTGATATGAGCCAAAAAGTTTAAAAATAAATATATAATTAATAAGTATAATTTAAATATACAGCAGAACAGTTACACAATCCAGTGGCAGAATGTCTGACTATGTTGGACTAAAAGGATAAAGGAGTAAAATAAAACTTGTCATATTTCAGATATTTCAAAAGCATGTTGTGCTTCATAATGAAAGCGACGTCAATCCTGAAAGCATAAAGGTTAATTTATACTAATGATAATTATCAAAATATAAAATGACATCATAATTAGATGCTTATTTCCAAAGAAAATGATCATAATACAATTTTACATATAATGTTAAGATTATACATGCACACAGTCATAACTGCACATGGTCCATTTTCCTACTGTCATGATTTAATTGCAATACCTGGTAGCTTAAGTCATTTAGAATCCTGAAATAATATTTGTATTGGTTCATATTGAATTATACCATAGACTGTACATAATTATTGGCCACAGGAACAGTGATGTCACCCACTGGTGTCTGAGCTACTGTTTGTGGTGAGGCCATTATCATGTTGGCTTTTTAGAAGGAGACTCATCAAGCACACAATTAACATTTATTAAATAGTTGAAGTCACATGGTGGCTTCTAACATGTTTTAGCAAATGCTGTTTATTTTTCTAGTACATTATTGTGGCAAGTTTCACCCCCTCCCTCCTGTACACGATCCACATTAGGTTGGACAAAGTGTGTATGTGGTTATTAAATACTTATATTTCACCATTGAATGGATTATTACACATTCACACAACTGGTCTCAATTTGATTTAAAAATTCCTTCCAGTTGAGTTTATTTTGATGAAAGTGGTTACATAGAATATTATCTGAATAAGTGAATATTTAGTTATAAGGTAGAAGAACAGGTGAATAAATCTTATATTGCAATAAGACTATCATGGTAAGGAGATAATATATCTATTAATTGTACTTGTAGTTAATTTATAGTGAAAGTGAATGTACTTATAGTTGATCATATTATATTGTTTGAGGTGACTTATAAATAATGTGTATACAAATGGTTATGGATGCTTTGTGGTAATGATAAATGGACATAAAAAAGTATATATTGTATATTGGATTTTAATTTGTAAAAGAGGTTGGGACATTATAAGTTTTACTTCTTCCCACAGTTTTTGGAGTACAAAAATTTTTTTTTGACCATTTTCAATGATGTTTTGATGATTATTGTGTGCTGGAAATAAAACTGAACTGAACTGAACTGAAACATCTATTACTGATCAGTCACTTTTATTATTGGTGAAAGATTAGGGTCAATGGACACGCCACACAGTGACTGTTTCATGCATCAATAGGAGCCACTCGTCCAATAGCTGTAGCCAGTGAGTCACCGATTTCAATTTGTGTGTCAGTGTTTCTCAGTTTAATGTGCATAAAATTAAAGTTAAAACGCACTTCTGCCTGTTTGACTTGTGAAATGATCCCAGTGTGGGAGAGCTCTGCAATCTACTGCATCAGGCAGTTAGGTTGAGGGGGTCCAAAGGGTTTAAAGAACATGTGCACCACAGGAAAAAGAGGCTCCAGTAATTTTCCCCCCTAAAAACAAATCCCTCAAAATCTACTTTTAGGAGTAAATCCCCTGCTGCTCTTCACACCCAAAACTAACAACTGTCCCCGGCCACCCACTGAAACCAAAGGCTTTAATGGCATTTATCGTAATGCAGGGCTGCTTTAGTCGGCACAAACTCACATCAGATGATATAAACCTTCAGTTTTATAACTTTCACTGTGTTGACTTTGGTCATGTAGCCTCATTGTTAAACTGGACACACACCGAGACGTACAGTCTGATTTCCAGGTATTGAAATCTGATTCAAGTACTTCATTCATGCAGATTTTACAGGAAAACCAGCAAGGTACTCAGAATGCACTGAGCTCTAAAATCCCACGCTCACTTAACATTGGCTGTGGTCCCAGTTTTCACCAAGTTGTAAGCGTGAAAGGGGATTTGTCCAGATCCAGTGGCTTTAAACTAGCGACCTTAACAGCCATAATGTCTTTTAAAGTGGATGAGCTTTAAAAAAGATAACCCTGTTACCCAGTTGGTCCTGTAGTATATTGGGACACATACAAAGTAAGCAGGAAAGTGAAGAGAAACTTCCTCTAGAGCCTGAGTCTAATCTGAAAACAGCTGCCCCCAATCCTTCTGACAGTGGACAGAGACAGTTTTTTTTGCATCAAGGCCTGGGTCATACATGCAGACAAACACACAGATAGACTCATGAGCACATGCACACCAAGGCCAGCTGGCACTAATCCCACACGCTCACCCTCCCCGCCACATTTTAAGGCCCAGTGCGAGTCTGCTAGAGCGGAAGTGTGATGTATAACAGCATATACGCAGATGTTGCCAGCGACCAGCCGCTGTCTTGCTTTTAACCTACTTTAGTTCAATACAGCTGGGACGAGGTTGTGACACTGCATAAGTGTTCGGCAAACCCGGGAAGACACGCTGGCTGCGGAAATTCTAGGAACTCTAGCCCACGGTTTTGTGTGATGAGGTAGTAGGTTATGACAGAGGGCAAAGGTCACACACACACACAACAGTTTATATGCATGTGAAAATCCTGAGCTGTAGATGTGGGAGTTTAATGAGAAAAACATATGAGTTCAATTTTAATTTTTCTATTTAGATCAAACTATTGTGTTTATCTTTAGTCTCTCTCTCTCTCTCTCTATTTATATCCATCCTGGACAATAGCACAATAGGACGATATAAACTATCCCAGAGCGGTCAGTCTGTCACGTAGCAGAAATAAATGCAGATGAATGTGTAGATAGACTTTAGATTTGTTGAGTACATTTTTAAACATTTATCTGGATTTGGTTTCATTTCATTTTGCTGTCAGCTGACTGAATTCATGATGCATTCAGGGCTGTGGTTCAGTTGGTAGAGTGGGTCGCCCAATGACCGAGAGGTTGGAGGTTCGTGTCCTGGCTCTGGCTGTCCACATGTCAAAGTGTCCTTGGGCAAGACACTGAACCCTAACTTAGACCCCCAGTAGGACTGACCTTAGACCTTAGAAACCTACTGGTGTATGTGTGAATGGGTGAATGTGAAGCTAATGTAAAGCGCTTTGAGCACCATGAAGGTGGAAAAGCGCTATATACTTTACATGCAATCATGGTGCTTTCAATGTAAATATAACATAACAAGTAGCATTAACAAACTGCCAAAAAAGTGTGATTTTATCATTATTAGGCTTCAGTTTGTCATTTACATGTGTATATTATAGCTTATAAATACACAAAACATTTAGAAATTAGTAAAACTATACTTTCTTCTCTCAAGACATTTCAAGTTTGTACAGGTTATTCAGATTTTTGGTGAAATTATATGTTTTGTTTATGTTTTAGTGTAACTAAATGAAAACATTTCTATTTACAAAGAGAAAATGTTTTATTTGTGAGTATTTATATGTAAAAAAAAATACTCACTCTCGAAAATTATTAATATATTAGTGTCATTTTTTAATTTCACAAATTCATCCAAACGGCCAGACTGGACCCTTTGGTGGGCCAGATTTGGGCCCCGGGCCACATGTTTGACACTTGTGTTCTAAGGTGTTTTGGTGCTTCAGTATTTCAGTGGGAGTGAGAAGATGCATTTGCATCAGATGCTTCACATCAGGAGGAAACACAACTAATGTATGTGTCAAATCAATTCCATGGTGATTAAACTATGTGGAGTACATACATTTATGCTGCTGACTGACTTCATTTAACATCCAGGTAAACAGTATGTAGCATAGAAGTAGTGACCAGCTTTAAAATACCCTAAACTCATTTCCTGCATGACTCAGAATGAGAGTGTCACAGGGGGATGTGTTTTAATCATGTAATTGGTGGACCACCTCTGTGAACGTACGCCCCCTCCACTAAACAAGATTATCCACCAGACCAGACTCATTAGTAGTGATTTAATAGTCCTCTGTATTATCAGATGTGTGGTTTATAAAACACATATATTGAAGTAGATTCAGTAAGAGAGTCCTGGATAGGAGGGTAATGGTAATACGTTGCCATTAACAGTGGTAAGGGGGCATCAAGATTCTAATCATGCATGTTGTTGCAGTTGCTGGATGTCTCCATTAGCTAATGCATAGCCTCAGGAAACAAAGAACATGGAGCTGCTTGAACATCATCTGCATCAGGGCAAATATACCCAGATAAAAGTCTAATACCTTATTTGAAAATAATAGAACTGGAGTGTATGTGTCATTACTGAGTCAATATATGTCTTTATTTCTTGACATCTGTGGAGTAATTTGATTGTAAATGATCAGAATATAGAAAATGCAGCACATACAATAAGATGACAAAATATGATTCAGATGACTTGTTTTTGTTCTAGAAACAAAGAAGATGGTAGGGACCAATTGTGGGATACTAAGATAATCAACACTATTGATAACTCACACCAATATTGATAATATTTTTTTATTTGTGTGTTTTTTGGTTTGTTATTACTTCATTAAAAAGACAACTGAATTTAGTCAAATTTATAAAGTTAATATAACAGAAAATAAACCTGATTTAGGTATATTTGCTGACCATTTCTGATTTCCTTACTTCCAGAAAGTAATGACATTGAACCTTGCAAATAAAAATGCAAAAATTCAGCTTTAAATAATCTATAGTTTTTGAGATATTGGGTTTTGACAAAGGGTTTTGAGTAACTTGACTATAAAATGAGTGGTCCTGAAGAAGATGCTGTGACTTTAAACCTATTTTTTAGTGATGCCTGAAGTTTTCTAAGGTTCAAGGTGTGTTTAATTTCTATAACACAATATCCAAAGATACATCTTTACTGACTTATAGCTTGCTAAAAAAAAGATTGCACTACAGAGCTGTTTCCCATTTTTGACAGTTATTTCAATATTTTTGTGATTTACATATTTTAATTCAGCAAATAAATAAGACGTATAGGTAATTAACAGAAAGGTAAAAAAGAAATGTACTTCCATGTTAAATACACATTACTCATGAATGGCAAGGTCTACCAGAAAAACTATATTATTAGATCATGTCTGCACTGATATATTAAGTGCACAAAACACAAAGTTGGTATCTTATACAGTACATATGAAGACACAATAATTAAATATGCAACTGTTCCTCATGTATCCATACCATGAAGATTAGCAATGCTCCTGTGACATCAATCAACAGGCAACAGTATAAACAGTATAAACAGTATAAACAGTATAAACTTTTAATATACAGTAAAATCCATCGGCTGCATATAAAAGTAAGGTCAAATCACTGCTACACGTTATTTTCAAAACCACAGTATCTCTAAAACTAATAAAAATATGATTTTCAATTTTGGAATGTGTTTATTAGGAATTATACAATTATTTTTTTGAATCAAATTAGGAATTGTGAGTTCAGAAGGTCCATAGTGACCAAACACATGAACACATCAATGAAATAGCATTTTTGTCTGGTTTTTTTTTTTCTGTTATTGCACAATTGTTCTGAATGGATGATTTAATTTAAAAATTCATAAGAATTTAAGGGTTTTTTTGTGTTATTTTATTGATAATTTTGTGAATGGAACTGATGTACAAGTGTTGAAAAGCAACTGATTTAGAAAAAGAAAAAGCCCAAAGTAAAATTACTGGAACCAAATTACAATCATCTTTTGATGATTTTGTGTGCTCGAAATAAACTGAAACTGAAACAACACTAGTCACTTTTTTTTTTTTTTTTTTTTTTAACTTTGTTTTGTTTTGTTTTGTTTTTCATGTTGCTTGTTATTTTGTGAATATTAGTTTGATGTTGTGGCTTATTTTTGTTTATTTTTTCTCCGTTTTGTTTATTTATTTAATTATTTTTCTTTAATTGTGTTCTGTTTGTGTCTTACTTTGTGCATGTTGCATATTATTTTGTTAGTTTAATATTCATTTTTGTTCATTTTACTGATCACTTTAGCAGTTTTTGTTCATTTTGTTGTTTATTTTATCTTTTTTTTTTTTTTTTTTTTTACTGTAGAATTGCTTAAGTCTCAGGAGTTAAAAGGTTGACTAGATTTAAGAGAGGTGTTGATCGTGTTTACAGTTCTGTTGTAATATAACCCACAGCTAACAGCATTAATTACCTTCTTCATTTTTATACTCCCAGCCATTGTGCTATAACCCCCTCTTTTTTCTTATATAGACAAAGGAAATCCCTCAGTGGTTTCTCCTGCTGTTTACCTGTGCATCATCAGAGCGCTTTGGGATTACATAACAGCATTATGAAGCTCCTTTTGTTTCACTGCTAATGCAAAAACCATCTACAACAACACTCAGTTTTTGTGAACTAAGCTGCCGGATTAAAAGTGGGTTGATGCTTCCTCCACTGACCTTGTTTTACATTAATTGGCACAGCTCTCCGCCTTTGCAGGAAAATAACAAGCAATGTTGTTTTTTTTTTTGTTTTTTGTTTTTTTATTCATATGCATATCTCCTTTAGCTGCATGTTGGCACAAAGTAGCGGCAGTGATATTAGATGTACTATCTTTCTGTTGAGAGATTTGCTGGGGTTTTTTTTTTTTTGCCTGTAAACTGGTTTAATGAAATGAGATCTCACAGGCTCTGATCAGTAGCATCAGAAAGCCAGGGTGAATTGAAAAATAATGTGAAACCAAGACTTGAAAGAAAGAAAAAGACAGAAAAGAAGGGGGAGGAAATGCTCAGCAGAAGCGAGTCATCCACCCCTGTTCTTGCCCTTTTTTACCCCCAGGCTCTAAACCCCCTCGCTGACTGAGAATTATTGTCGTAGGCTGTGTTAAATTACCAACTTCACATTTAATGAAAGAAAACTTAATCTGGATTGGTTTTATTAATAGAATTTTCCCTTGTGGCAAACAGAGCACGAGGCAAGGAGCAAAGTACTTTTCTGGAATATTAAGACCCTTAGTCTTTTTTTCCTTCTTCATTTAATTAAGATGAACATGTAGGCTGTCGATATGTGTTACTCTAGTTGAACTAACACTTAGTGCAGCAGCAGCAGCAGCAGCAGCAGCAGCAGCAGCAGCAGCAGCGGAACTTGTCACTGTACTATGAGTCAATCTTCAAGATGATTTCCATGTCTGGTGTGAAGTTATAGATACTGGGTTGAATTAACAGCTTCCTTTTTCCATGATCTTTTTGCATTCCTGTTATACCTGCCTTCAGAGGATGCAGAGAGTCGAACAGGATGTGAACTGTGTGCAGATGAAAGCTAAAGGTTTGCCGTGTTTTTCTTCATCATGTGTTTCAGTTCCAGAGGATCTGTCCCTGGAGGAGAGGGATGAACTGTCAAACATCCGACGCAGGAAGCGAGAGCTGCTGGATGATATTGAGGTCTGTGCTTGAGTACACACTGTTGAGCTAACATGCAATATACGCCATGCAGATTGTGTAAGATTGTTTGCTCAAGGTTTTCTTTTTTAACTTTAATCTTAGATGTTACTTTACATGCACATCAAACACGATTAGCATTTGAGGTAGGACTGGGAGATTTATTAGAGATGCGTATTATTATTATTATTATTATTGTGACATTTTTCTGTTGCTTGCTTAATTTTATGTATGTTCAAACTGTATGAATGTAGAATTAGAAGGAGAAAGATTCAGTAGTGGGGGTCAGATTTTACAGAGTTTAATTACAATTGGAAGTGTTGGAGGTTGAAGGTGATGGAGTTTGGGGAGGTTAATTGGATATAACAATGCAATAATACAATAGAATTAATACATTTCACTGAGAATGGCAGGAGAACTGTACCATGGAAAGTTCTAGAATTACATTGAACACCAGGTTTGTTTGTTTTTTATCTCCCAGCTTGATCTTGTCTTGTCTTTTTTTTATTCTTAAAAATGTACCTTTACTTATAGTAGGTCATATTTTATTGGCTTACAACATGGAAATGGTTACAGATATGACTATAGTTACTATTAAGCAGTGATAGGAAGTCATCTATGGATTTTCATTGAATTATTTCAGTTCTCCTCCAGTGAAAGTATTAGCCACTTCTATTGGGAGTTTGGTCTCCTGTATCCAGACCACAGGGTTCTAACATAGAGGCAGAATCTGACAGCTTAGCATATTCAAGTTATGATTTTTGATGGAACATGTTAGTTAGATTCAATGACATGGGTCCTATTTTTTTTTTACTGCTTCTATACTGATGAGTGAGACTGAGAACAGGCAACTCAACATGTGTCTGCAGAGAAAACAAACACAATGGAAAGAGGGTCTTGGAAACAAAAGGGAAAAAAAGACTCAAGAAATGACTATGTATATGTGATGTTCTACTATTTTGCAAGCATTTGTCATGTTCTGGCCATAAAACAGCTTTTACCACCCTGCATTTGTGATACATCTTTTGTGTTTCATTTTATTTAGTTTGTGTCTTTTTTTTAATCTATTTGCTAGTTCCATTTTCTGGTTTTTTTTTTACTTAATTTTGATGGTTCCTTAATTGTTTCATTTTTGTCTGACTTTATTACATATAAAATCTCTAAATTTCTAAGAAAACTGACTAATTATTTGTCATTGTCTTCTCCAAACACTATTTATTTCCTATATATTTAGATTTTTTGGCAATGTGATTGTTTACTGCACACATCGGTCTGTATTTCATATGAAACCCTAAACTGTTTCACAGTGAAACTGTTATCTAGTCACTTTTTATGTTCCTGCAAAGAATTATTTGCATGATGTAAGTGATACAAAACACAGGCGGATGAGTCTTGTTACTTTTCAGCTGCTGATGCTGCTCTTCCTGCACAGAATTCAGAATTAACTTAGAGGCAGAAAATCAATTGTGACTTGTCTTGCTGTTTTTTTTTTTGGTTTTTTTTTATGTTTTTTTTTTTTTTTTTCCAGAGGTTGAAGTTTGAGATAGCAGAGGTCATGACCGAGATCGAGCAGCTGACATGTGTCGGAGAGAGGTAAGTCACTGAAGGGAAGCTTTGATGCACCACCTACAGCATCAGCACTAGATGTTCATATGATGTGAAGATTTTATCATCATTCAGTTATTTATTCAGAAACAGTGTAAGGTCAGGGCTGGTGCAATGGAAATCTGATATTATATATATATATATATATATATATATATATATATATATATATATATAATCATTTAGAATATTTTCTGTTTATCTGTGAGTTTTAAAGTTCACTGAAATACGTCAGAGAGTTCTGTTAATCAAGTGTTGTGTTTTATTTTTTATCCTCCTAAAATCTGAAATTGTCCAAAGCATTTCATTGAAGACTGGAAAAAATATCTAGCTTAAATTTAAGAGATAATATGTGTTAAATACATGCTGCAGTTTCAGTGGCAGAAAAAGAAACAATGATAGAACAACTACTAAATAGATCTTTCCCTGTGTGAGAAATGGGTTTGTAATTTACATTTTAGTTCAGAGCTGTCATAGATATTTTGTAATGTAATAAACTGGATAGAAATATATGTGGGTATTATAAATATTTTTTTATTTTGTATGTTGAGGCAAAATATTAACAGTGCCTTTCTATACATAAATCAACCTTTGATTTGTTCTGCTTCATCAGCGTCATTAATAACAATCGATGCACATTGATCGGACTGAATCAGTTGAGCATGTTCTCCAAATATAAATCATGTTATGTTTACAGTTGGCAATGTTTTATAGGTCGTATCTTGTCTGTCATTTTATCACCTGTACTGCACAGACAGCTCATATGTCTCTGCTGTAGACTTTATATAAAAAGTGGATGAAGCGTCAGACGTGTCACCCGTTAGTTTATGGATACTTGGTTTGAAACTTCAACGTGGATGTCACCATATTATATCTTGGAGAGAAGTGCACATCTGTGAATAAGAGAGTGGAGTTGTGGGAGAAGAGGTGAAAATACTCCATTTACAAAGATGATGATGTGTACATTTTGCCAATGATTTGAAATTACACTTATTTTCTTCTAAATGTTGAAGAGATGTGAATGTCTTTTTGTTGGGTGATGTTAATTAATCAGGTCTAACTAAAGTAATAATATACCAAAATGATAAAATAAGTCTATACAACTGTTCCATTTAATTGTGTTATATTTTTAAAATCAGATTAATCATGATGATGGATTAATCCACATTAATGCACTCATTTTGACAGCCCTAAATATAATATAACATCATCAAGCTCTTTCAGCTACTTAATACATGCTAACACATACAGTAACAGTTTCTTTTATAAGACTAACATGCTAATTAGCAGGGTAGCTAACAGACCGTTTAATTAAGAGTTTGTGCTAATGTAGGGGGACCAGATTTCCCTAGTCTGAAACCAGGACACTTTTGCGCTTCGTGCACACATACCTTTTTTTATGTAAATGCGACACTGGAGTGCTCTTATCCTTTTGTTGAAGCTCACATTTATCAATATCTCAGATGAGATTCATTATCTTAAATAGCATTTTGTTTGGAGTTGTGTTTTAATGAACAGTGTGCCATAGCAACATGTGGATTTTAGCCACCATAAACCATGCCATGCCGTAACACCTGCTTCGCCCCGAGTTTTCAAATGCATAATTTCTGACAGTTCTTTTTTTTTTCACTCTTGACGCATAGCAATTGAGTGAAAAAACACAGTAGGTATTAACCTAGAAACTAGACAAAACAAGCTAAGAGGAAAAACCTTCAGCACCAGTGGTCAAGCCTTCTTCCTTGATTCATAATCAATTAGACCCTGCTTATTTGGAACTGTTCTTTATTTGTCAAAATATATAATGCACCCAGCCTTTCAATGGAACGGGGCTATATTTGATGTTATACGGCAATGTTGTTTTTATTATTGCATGGCAACTGAGAATTTAGACTCCTCAGAATGTGACAAAGGCAGCCAGTGTTCTATCTGACTGAAGACATTAGTCACAATACACAAGGTAGTGGTCAATGCAGTGTTTAATATTAATATCTACGATTATTCTCACATTGCTCAAATGTAGCAAGTGGCAAAAACTGGGACACATCTGTGTCCCAACAGACTTTTGTCAGGACACTCAACCCCAAATCAGGACTGTCCCAGTAAAACCAGGGTGTCTGGTCACCCTATGCTAATGGTAGTTAAAGTACTGTAGCTAAGTTACACTAACAGAGTACGTATTAAAATTAAGTACCTGAAAACTTCATGACACTGCAGTCTGACTGTCCTTAAATATGTTTGCAGAGCTGTTTGTCAGAGAACAAAAATATATTCAATAAACTTGATCTCCAGTTGTTGATTTGAGCAGCTGAAGTAGTGATGACAAACATTGAACCAGTCATCTGTCATTCAAAGCAGCCATGATCTTAATTACAGTATAAATGATTTTAAGTCATAATCTTATTTAAAGAGATTAATCACATTGAGTCACACCCTGTAGATTATGGTTGACATGAACCATGTGTCAGTAAACATGTTAATATCTTCTGTAATTATGGGGGTCAACAAGGACTCATGTAGCAACCTCCAATGGACCCCCATGAAACAATGGGTTTTGATGCTTCACTTTTCAGCTCTGGAAGCATGCACAGATAACCATCACACATAATCAGATGAACTGATAGGAAATATAACTTTGAATAAAATATTTGTTTAGCATGTAAATGTCTTTACTTAAAGCTTTCAATGTGTTCAGTTTTGTAAAAAGACACCAAATGTAATGTCCACTTACATCCTTGTGTGTTCCAGTAAAACATCCCAGAGAAATAAACAGATCGCCATGGGCAGAAAGAAATTCAACATGGATCCAAAGAAGGTACTGAAGCTACTGACTTATTTTTATTTTTTCTGTAATGTTTTTAGCTTAAACTGCTGTAGCCTGCAGTGTCTCAGCAGCCTTGAAATCTATGATTTACAGAGCTAGTATGAAGAGCAATCCATTCTCCCTGATAAGACTCATTTTTCATTTTCCATCATTTGTCCTTGATTGAGATGAACAGTAAAACTGTTTTCTCCTTCGTCTTCTCCAGGGAATTCAGTTCTTATTGGAGAACGACCTACTTCAACAGACTCCCGAAGACATCGCCCAGTTCCTCTATAAAGGCGAGGGACTCAACAAGACTGTCATTGGAGACTACTTAGGTGAACGGTAAGAAAAAAAAAGATGTCCTTACAGGAGATTTATGTCCCTTCTGTCATTAGAGATGGAAATTATTGGCTAGATTTATTGAATAAAGAGGGAATATGATGGCACTCTTCCTAGACATGAATCTTTGAAGCAGTGTGAGTGTCTCGCCATCATCCACCACATGTGAACTTATAACTGTAATAAAACAGCCATCGAGCTCCTTGCATCTCAGGTCAGACTGCAGGATAATGAAGAAGGAGGAAGTCTTGCAGCTGTAACAGGGGGACTCCATTAAATAGCTGCACATCTAGGAAGACAAATGATGTTATATGAAGGTGAGATCAGATAGTTAAACATATTTTTTGAGGTAGAAGTGAAACATGAACTTAGTATTGAATCAATCAATAACAGAGAAAATGAGTTGTAAGGAGGTGAGCACCAAAGGTTTATAGATCTATGAACATTTTTGTAATGGTTCACAATTGTTTACTGTTGAAAGTCTCAGTCCTCTTTCTCTGAGTGTGTTTGTGCGTCCTACGCAGCCATTAGTGTTCATAGATTTTTCTTTTCTTTTTTTTTTTTCTTAGCTTTTTGTTTGTGGTCATTTATCTTTATCAATGTTGAACTTCATGCCTCTTGGTCTTATATGACACAATCAAAGACTTTACAACTGTTGATTTAATACTGAGGTTACACGAAGACAGTTAAACTAACTCAACCACAGTCTGGATTTGAGATACTGTACTTTTTGTAGACTATTTTTTCCCCCTTTTTTAAGATTTACTTTGTTTTTTTTTTTTTTTTTTAGCTTTTGATTGAATTGAATTGAATGTTTTATTGTCATTGTACATATTAATACAATAAAATGTAGGGTGTGGCTCCAGTGCAAGAGTAGTAATAATAGAACTCTATAAAACCTATACATTATAATATAAAAACCTATGACATATTTATTGAATAGAATGGTGATGGTGGTTGTGACCAAGACATTTTCTAAACAAGAATGGGCTAAATTTAACAATTTATCATCAAGATCTCCCACAAGAAGAATAACGATGATTAGAAAACTACACTGTGGAAACACTGGTAAAACATAATAATAATGCTAATAGTAAAAAGCAAAGTTGAAGCTGAACAGTTCAATACTGATGTGGATGTTAATTACTATAATTCCCTAGGGCTTTGAGGTATTCAGGTCAAACTTGGAAGAATTTCTGTGATTACCAAGAAGAGTTTACTGGACGACCCTTCAAACATAATACCTCCAGCCACACCCACCATCCACAGAGACGAATAATAATCCAAAAGTGCAACTGCAATCTGGATTGTTTTATTACAATAAAGTGTATTGTGCATCAGCAGACAGATGAACAAAGTGCAGTAACTAGAACGAAGGAACACACACAGTGAATGAGGCTGAAGGGAGGGCAGCGGGGACTCTAGGGACTCTGGGGGACTCTGGGGACTCTGGGGACTCCTCTGGTTATTCATGTAGGATCATCAAAGGGAGCCACCTACTCTGTAGAGATCACACTAAAACACAGGCTGAGGGTTTACTCTCAGTAATTATCACTAATTGAGCTTATGCAAGGAGCGAGAAAAGCTATCATTACATGCTGAGTGGAGAGGGAGATAAAGAGGGAGAAAATAGGAGGGAAACAGAGGGGGATGCACGGAAAAAAACACAAACAACTGGAGCATAAAGTAGCTTAAAACAGGATAGATTGTTAAAGATGGAGTGGGCGACTGACTCTTCAATCACACTGGCAGACAGAGGAGATAGCAGCAGCAAGGGACGCTTCTATTATTGTTTTGGATTTTTTTTTTTCATCATTATTATTATTTCTCTTTAATTCAACTTTGTCACATACACTTATTTACTCTTTTGTATTTTGTATTCACAGTATTTATTTGCAAAGAGTGCAAAAAGGGCGACCCATGGAAGCTTATTAGGAGGGGGCCCAGGACAAAACATTTAAACTACAAAACAAAGCATATACATACATGCAAACGTATATACTTAACATACATATATACATACATACTTACATACATAAATACAAAACATAGATACATACATAAATACAAATCTGTCATTATATGTATTCATTATGATAGATATACATAGTGTGTAGATCATTTTTACAAACAGCACAACTCTTACATGGACTTTGCTATAATAAATTCACATACAGCAATAACCTTCTCTATAACTCTCATAGGACCGACTCAATGTATTTCAGTGCAGACAAAAGGAGGGAGTAGGTCATAAACACTCGGAAAAAGCCAAGAAATAAGAGGAAACCCCCCCAAATTCAAATCAAAGATTGTTATTGCAACTCAAGTTTGGTGTTTGTTTCTGGTAAATCAGCGCGCTCTGTACTTTTTCCAACATCCTCTCAGTATCTTTCCACAAAACGCCATGTCTGAAAATTCTTGATTCGTTAGTGATCTTTGGAACAATACATACGATACAATGAGAGCTCAGAATGGAGATCTTAGACAACAAACGGGATCAGAGAAGGTTGTGACCGCAGCCTGAATGCAGCTGTTGACTTTTCCTCCAAAATCCTTTCTGACGGCCAAACAAACATCTGACAAAAGGAGCCAGCGTGGGTTTAGTTAAGCTGTTTTTCATCAGTGTGAAGGCACCGTCTCCCCCTCCAGCCCTGGGTGGAGAAACACTCAGCATTGGCCAGCTGTTTAAATTGCTTCCAGACTCCACTTCTCAGCGTCCGGTATGAATAAGAGCACAAACATGACAGGAATGCTGAGAAAAAGAATTCAGGTTGACAAATGCCTTAAGTGAGGAAATATGGTTTTTCCCTTCACTGTTGCTTATGAGTTCACGTTGTGTTTTGCAGTGTTTTGATGCCTCCCAGATGGTCTTTTCTTTCCTGAAGATGTAAAATACACTCCAATTTTTATTTTCTTCCTTCATTTTTTTTCCACCAGGGATGACTTCAACATCAAGGTGCTCCAGGCTTTTGTGGAGTTGCATGAGTTTGCAGACCTCAACCTTGTACAGGCACTACGGTCAGCATATTCACTAAACCCTCTTTTTGTGCTTCAAAATAGTCATTCTAAGGAAATATCTATTTTTATAGTGGGGAAATATTTTAAAATCTATTACGAATAATAATTTTGACATATTACAACATATTAGCAACCCACTGACTATACAAATGATGGGTTTTTTTTACACTAAGGTAGGCATCATTAGTGATGGTTTAAAATAAAAATGGATTTTACAAGGAAACTATATTAAAGCCAACCATATACTGCTAACCATATACAAAACATGTCTAATAAGTTAGCTATTGTGATTAAATTCTTTCTACTATATTTAATTAAACAAAAACAGAAAATAGTAGATGACACCAGTGACAAAGAAACGTAAATTTATATATATATATATATATATATTTTTTTTTTTATAATTTTTTTTCCCTTGTTTTTCTACAGTAAAGTAATTTAAAAGTGTGATTTTAGGATTAAGGTATGTTCTTTTTCATTGCATATTTATTGGTAAATTAATATTTATTCAACATTTGGTTTTACATTGACATTATATGTGTGTTTGGTAAGACGTATTATATTAGTGCAGTTAATCAATGTACATGACTTCAGGGAAATTAACTTCTGTCATACTTGAAATAATAAAATATCCTTCTGAGACCCAGCAATGTATTTTGTCCTCTGTAGTGGACAAGAGTTTTATAGCTTTAAGTTAAAAAAAAATAAAAAAAAATTGACTTAAAAGGACATTATACTTCTTCCCACTCCCTTTCGAATATGTTACTTGCCTTCTTATTTTTTTTAAATTTATTGTATATTTTCTTTGTCTTGTTATTTGATCAATTATTGGCTTTTGAAAGATCAAATGTTTTTGTGCATGACATATTCAAAATAAAATGACTAAATGAAAATGAAATGAAATACAAAAATATATCTAAAATCATCATTACGTCATTCTATTTCGATTAAAGGCAATTATTTAATGTAAAATGGTGAAAAAGTTTGAACTGAATTATTTTACTAACTTTAGTCCAAGTGTAATGAGTAATGTTAAAGCCTGGGGGGCGTGTTCTTAGAATGACCCAATCAATCAAACAGTTTTATTATGTATGCTCTGACACACTGTGGCCTCACAAGTGACACCTTCACTTATTTTTTATGGTTGCAGGCAGTTCCTTTGGAGTTTCCGTTTGCCAGGTGAAGCCCAGAAGATCGACCGTATGATGGAAGCGTTTGCGTCGCGGTACTGCCAGTGTAACCCTGGGGTCTTCCAATCCACAGGTAGGACTCACAGAACAGGCTGAATATATCCATATGAAGAAGACGTGAAAACCCAATTATGTTGGTGCACTCAGACACAGTGCCGTCCTGTGTAATGGCCTGTTTTTAAATGTGTTTCAATCATTAAATCATTAGCGTTTGTGTAACTAAAGCTCAGTGAGGATCAACTAGATTATGCTTCACTGGAGCAGATCAGAGATGAGTACAACACCAGGCAACAAACAAGAGACATCTATTATTCAAGATGACTCAACCTGGCTGAGTGATATATGGTCTTGTGATAAACAAAACGAGCAACTACAACAGAACCTAAATAATGAATAAGGTTACAGAACAATCTATTGTGTACAAGATTGTTCAGGACACTCGTAGCCCTGTGGAAGTAAGAGTTACTGAGGAGCTTCTTCTGAAAGGCTGCTGTACCAAATACTGAAGCTTTTTAACCTATGAGAACGTTGCGACAGCCCCCGTTCACTTTGAATTGACCTTCCCAGTTTGGGCGGATTTTTTTTTTCTCGATAACCGCCCGCTGTGCCGTTAACGCCCGCTGCCCATGGCAACGGGTTTTGTCACTTCAGATTCACTGTACCATATCACTCCGCAGGTAGTTCGCCCACTTTTAAAGTAAATATTCACTCCGTTCTAACGGCTATTTTATCCAATATTAACCTTTCCTGATGTTATCTTGACCGTAGTCAGGAAATCAGGGGAATTTGCCGTCCTCCTCTCGTACAAAAGGTACGCCGGTCGCCGACCTGACCGTGTACATCCGCCTAAAACTCTCTGCACCCCTCTTCTGTCTGCCCCCCCTAACCAGCATCTTATTGGCTATTTCACAACACTACTCTGTTAGAGTAGTGATAGTAATAAACTGTAATAACCCGTAGAATAAGAGGGATAATATATTGTCCACGGGGTGATGTTCGGCCCCATCAGAGAATATTTTTCTGATAGTAACTCGTGGACAATTCATTATCCCTTGTTAAAAACCCAAACAGTCACTGGTGATGAAAACCATCCACTGATCTAAAGTGTCTAATCCACTAATCGTATCAATACATGTAAATAAATGAGGTGAAGTGGAGTTTCTTGTCTTATCATGGTCTTTAGATATGACCCATTTTGATGTTCAGAGACTTTGCAGTGAACATGAAAACACTGTCACCTTCTACAACATTGATTCACCAGTAGAACCCATGGAGATCGATAAATGACATTGGATTAAGATACTTGTTTTCAGTTATTGAAAATGGGACTTTTTCTTCAGTGTTGTGTTTTGATACAATAACCTTTTCATCAGTATCTACATTCAATGTGGAAATTTAAATATAGAAAAATACATTATTTCCAGTAAAGAAATAAATAAAATAAAAAATACAAAGGGTAATATTATGACAAATATAGTAAATCATAATATAGAGCACGAGCTAGACGTCACTCCACCCAGATGGAGTGAAGTGGAGAAAACTGTACGCAGAGCAAGGGCCGCGGCTGCCCCAGGCCCCAACGGAGTCCCTTATATGCTCTACAAAAATGCACCAGATGTCCTGCGATTCCTCTGGAAGCTGATGAAAGTTGTGTGGCAAAAGAAGAAGATACCAACATCCTGGCGGAGAGCCGGAGGGATCCTTATCCCCAAGGAGAAGGACTCAACGGAAATCAATCAGTTTCGCCAGATCAGCCTTCTAAATGTCGAGGGAAAGATCTTTTTCAGCGTGGTTGCCCATAGGCTGACAGGATACCTGCAAAGAAACAACCTGATTGACACGTCGATCCAGAAAGCAGGCATCCCAGGATTCTCAGGGTGTGTGGAACACGCTAGTGTCATCTGGCATCAGATCCAGGTCGCCAAGAAGGAAGGAAAAGATCTCCACGTGGTATTCTTGGATCTCGCGAATGCCTTTGGCTCAGTCCCTCACAACCTTCTTTGGACAGCTTTTGACTACTTCAGAGTCCCACCAGCTCTCACAACCCTTGTCAAGGCCTACTTCCAGGACATCCAGCTCTGTGTGACAACATCAGAGTACACCACGGCGTGGCAGCATCTGGAAGTGGGAATCATGGCCGGCTGCACCATCTCCCCACTGGCCTTCACCTTGGCCATGGAGGTCATCATACGGGCCTCTCGATGGGTGGTTGGCGGACAGCGAATAAGACCTGAGCTGAGGCTACCACCAGTCAGAGCCTATATGGATGACCTCACAACACTGACCACAACCAAGGCTTGCACAGCACGGCTGCTTGGAAAGCTCCAGGAAAACATCGAGCTGGCTCGCATGAAGATCAAGCCAAGCAAGTCCAGGAGCATCTCCATTGTCAGGGGGAAGCTGTCAGATCACCGCTTCCACATTGGTGAGGAACCTATTCCAACGATCTCCAAAAAGCCTGTGAAGAGCCTGGGTCGCTGGTACGATGCCTCCCTCAAAGACAAAGAGCAGGTGGAGCAGCTCAGGAAGGAGGTAGCCAGTGGCTTGGAGAACATCGACAGAAGCCTGCTTCCGGGCAAGCTGAAGCTCTGGTGCATGCAGTATGGGCTACTCCCACGTCTCCTGTGGCCACTAACACTCTACGAGGTCCCACTCTCAAAGGCCGAAAAACTGGAGAGGGTGGTCAACGCGTATGCAAGGAAGTGGCTTGGCCTTCCGAGGTGCCTCAGCAGCATTGGCCTCTACGGCAAGGGCATGCTTCATCTGCCCATTTCCAGCCTTGCAGAGGAGTACAAGTGTGCCAAGGTCCGTCTGGAGATGATGCTCTTGGACTCGAGCGATCCATTTGTAGCCCAAGCGGCACCCATCCTGGCCACCGGAAGAAAGTGGACCCCGTCGGTTGCAACTGAGCAGGCTAAGGCAGCACTCAGACACAGGGACATCGTGGGCCGAGTTCAAGAGGGGAGGAGTGGCCTTGGTCTCGGGCCCAGTACACCGGCCTGGAGCAAGGCCAGTCTGGCTGAAAGACGCAAACTGGTGGTCCAGGAGGTTCGGCGGGAGGAGGAAGCAGGGAGGCGCGCACAGGCGGTGGCGCAGGCGAGGCAAGGGCAGTGGATGGCTTGGGAGGGAGTGGAGAGGAGGAAGATCTCCTGGAAAGAGCTGTGGGAGATGGAAGCATCCAGGGCAAGCTTCACCATCAGGGCTGCCTACGACGTGCTGCCCTCTCCCACGAACCTAAGTCAGTGGTATGGTGAGGACCCCACTTGCCCCCTGTGTCCAAGCCCTGCATCGCTGAAGCACATCCTGGTGGGATGCAGGGCCAGCCTCGCACAAGGCCGATACACCTGGCGGCACAACCAGGTGCTGAAGTGTCTTGCAGCAGTGCTGGAAAAACAGCGGACAAGTGTCAATGCCCTTCCGCCCACGTCGTCCCGTTGGCAGACAACACCGTTTGTCCGGGAGGGACAAGCCAGCCTCACCACCTTAAGATCTGACCCTGGGCAGCTGGGCAGAGCACGGGACTGGAAGCTGCTGGCTGACCTGGACAGGAGGCTCTGCTTTCCAGCTGAGATCGCGTCCACCGACCTGCGACCGGACCTTGTGCTGTGGTCACCCTCCCTCAGGCTTGTGTACATTATTGAGCTCACGGTGCCCTGGGAGGGTGCAGTGGAGGAGGCCTATGAGCGCAAGAGGCTGAGATATGCTGACCTCGCTGCAGATGCGCAACAGCAAGGCTGGAAGGCATTCGTACGCCCAGTGGAAGTGGGCTGCAGAGGATTCATAGCCACCTCAACATCCAGGTTCCTCAGGGAGATGGGAGTACGAGGGAAGTCCCACAGGCAGGCAGTCAAGGACCTCTCTGCAGCTGCTGAGAAGGGGAGCCGGTGGCTGTGGATTAAAAGAAAGGATGTGACCTGGGCCTTCAGGTGAGTTGATGGCATCTAGGGAGTGAACCTGGGACGCTGGGACTCACTGCTGAACCCTCTGGAGGTGTCGTGGGCCAATCAGCGAAACACCAGTGAAAGAGGGCGCCCACTTGACAACCCGAAGGATGCCAGCACACTTTCCTGAACTCCTCAGATTACGTGCTCGAACTCCACAGAATCTCTTCGGTGCTTCAAGTATGAACTTATTTAGGGATATCAACACCTAGTCCTATTCGACAGATCTAATAATTATCAACGTATTCAATCAATGCTATGTCATATTTGGTAGACTAATATATTATTATATAGACTAATATATTATTATATAGTTTAATAGAGCAGGATGTTAATAGGCTATTCAGACCAACTTGGAACACAATGTAATCCTTTTTAATACATAGGTTGATACATTATAACTTATTTATTATAACTTATTGTAATTTTGTTACTTTTATTTTTTGTTAGGTTTACTTATTTGTCATGTAAAAAAAAATTAGCATCGTGGATTTATGGACTTGAACCAAATTTGAAGGTGTGAAATCTCCCCCTGGTTTTGGCTGGATTCCACACACAGTCCAAACACATGCACCTTTATAGGTTAATTGGTTGATTTAAATCGCCCATAGGTGTGAATATGAGAGTGAGTGGTTTGTCATCTCTTGAATTAACTGGTGACAGATCCAGGGAGTACCCCGCCTTCACCCGTCAGTAGTTGGGACATGCTCCAGCACCCCTGTTAATGTCGTCAGGATTAAGCAGTTTGGAAAATGAATGAACAAATGTTATCTACCCCAGATAGAAGTGCTGTCTTCCTATTCTGGTTCAGTTTATTCCCAATGCAGCAACATTTTAGACAGTTTTAGATGTATTCTGTGCTCAGAATTGCAGCATGAAAGCAAAATTAACCAAACATCTATGATATATAATGTAAAACTACGGACCTTGGTTTGGACTTTCTGCTATGAAAATGTCCGTAGTTGTAGTCATTGTTTGCATATTTTAAAAACACACCAAAAAAATCACTATATTGTACAATATGGGGAGAAGCAGAACTTAGCATCTTCCATGTAAATAGAGTCAGAGAGCACAACATAAACAAACAGAAAATAACAAGTCTTAAAAGAAAGTATTTAGAGATATAAGGTTCTCAGAAATAGAAACAAAATGCAGAATAAAACCTCCAAAATGACAGCTATTTGTGTATATTTAAAAGGTTGCATTTGCTTTGATGTCATTTTTTTAATGTCTCAGTGGTGTTTCTACACATGAGCTACTCCCTTGGAAAATGGTAAATAACTTTAACAGAATTAGACAGTTAAATGAAGTGTCTGCCTTCTCTGAAGTGGTCTTGTAAAGTCTGATGCATGATCTGCTCATATATAGGCATCTATATTTGTGTGTGACAGCGGGTAAAGGGGGATAGGGCCTGGGGAGTGTGTGTGTGGGGGGGGGGGGGTGACGTGTAACTGTCAGCTGAGCCCATAAAAACATATAATGATGAAGGAGCTTTAATTATCCCTGGCATGAGTAGCACTTTTTGCGAGCCGCTTTATTTTGCTCATCAATTTTTTGACTGCGCTGACATTCCTCCCACAGTTTGCAGCCTAATAGTACAGCCAGTGTGTGCAAAGCTCCTGTGCTTTTTATAGCGAATGTGTGTGAGCTGGCAGACAATAGGACAGCCACGACCTAAGTGTGTCAGCCAGAGGAGGCAGACAGAGCAGAATGAATGATTCATTTACAGGCAGCCACTGGCCCGTGTGTCTTACCATTAGCACATCGAGAGGCCGAGACCCCACCCCACCCCCTCACCTCATCTCCCCTCCCCTCACTTGTCCTGTTTTACACACACTCCACACACATTCATGCATTTTCAATTAACATACAAATGAAATATCACCCAGCGTGACTATCAAATAAAGAGCTACTACAGTCTGTCTCATCTGTACCAGTCATGACGAAAACAGGAGATAAATTCATATAATTTATAAAATATCGACACCATTAGTTAAAGGTCCATTTGTATAGATTTAGAGGGATTTGATCAGATTTCACTGCAGAAATGGAATATAATATTCATAATTGATTCTTAATTTTTTTTCTTTCTGATTGCTGTGGGGTCCAGTGTTGAGATGTGTTATATCACCTACTATGTTTAAATGTGGATTATAGTTCATATCCTCTTAAGTAAAAAGCCTAGAACAGACTAAATCAACACTGGCTTTAATTAAGGATGTGTTTTTGTGGCCACTGTAGATGAGGGTGGGATGTGATGTTCCTGTGATGAAGCCAAATGTCTCTTCATACCAAACCTTTTACCTGAAAATGTATTGATTTATTTTTTTTATTATTTTTTTTTTTGTTATTGACATCACCCCTCCCCCAGTGTATGTGGATTAGCCATATTTACAGCAGACAAAGACAGGGTATTGTTTATGCCTGTGTGTGTGAGACTAACATAACTGTCAAACAGATGCATCAATCATTACAAATCCCAATATCCCAATAGTGCTGGATAATTTCACCAAATGATCTAATGAGGTGGAAAGACAGTTCACAAATCACAATTATCTGACCTCTTTTACACTCTGGTTTTGTCTAGTTTCGGGAAGCTTAATAAGCTGCCTGTGAGGGATTTTTGTTGTTGTATCAGACAAGAAAATGTCAATTTTTTTTGTTTTGCACCATCCTAGACCGAGATAATTAAATTGTTATAAATATCTGAAGTGTGATGAAGTAAACATCCGTCTGAATTTTCCTGTAAATACAGCGTCAATGTTTCCAGTAAGTACTAGACTGTGACCTAATTCGTCCCATGAGAGGTTTTTTTTATTTTTTTTTTTTAATAAATCAATAATATTTTCACACTAGCATAAGTCTAAAACATCAATGTGAATCACTCATACTGGAGTTCAGAAACCCTCAGCTGACAGCCTTATGATGATTGCACAACAACACCTTACCTAAACTGTGCAAATTTCAATGAACAAAACCCAGATGTGTGCAGTCATTAAACTATTGCTATGAATGCACTGATATAAACTCACTAACTCTGCTTGCAAAATTAATGTTACAAAGCCATCGGTTAGTGTACTGTTCTCTGTAGAAACTATCGTAATTCCACTGATAAATGAGCCATTTCAAATGAATTATGGCTGAAGAGGACAGTGTGTCTTTTTAACGACATGATCTGATGTGCACGGTCTGTCTGAAAAGTAGATCATGTGCCACTTTAAAATCATGACCTAAGATCATCAGATTGCCCAGCTGTAATATATGACCGTATTAACTGAGCCTGTGGAACTTGATGCTATTGATTTTTAAAGGCTGATATAAGAATATTAGTTTAGGGCAGAAGAAAACACTTAGATTAAAAAGCCTCGTCAAAAATGGACTAAAATGATCATTGAGTTGAGTAAATACTTCAATGTACTTGCCCTAAAAAAAACAAAAAAAAACAATCAATCTGGACGTGAACCTCAAGCTACATTTTTTAGCTATTTAGCTATTTTTAATTATTGGATTCTTCTTGTGCCAAAATGTCCTACTGATGCGAATTAATGAATCTGTTATTAAAAACTATGTATGTTTCCCCATTCAGAGTTTACTGGGTTTTTACTTTATTTAAATAAAAAAAAAAATAAAAAATTTCATAAAGAACACGAAAATTTTAAAAAAAGGCAAAAAGCAAGAAAAAAAGAACAAGACATAACAAAAAAAAAGAAGAAAAACCAACCAAACAATCCCCCTCCCCCCAAAAACGGGGGTTTTACTTTATGCTGATGACATCCTACTAGAACCTGCTAATATAAAAATTCAGTGGATAGAATAAATTACCACTGAACTGTATTATTTATCATTTATATGCAGTTGTCCTTTATTTGTTCATTACTCCTCGTCAAATCAGTGTAGTAATATTAACATCACAGGTATAATTTGTGCATTGTTGTGTGATATGACTTTTTTCATTCATTCATTTCCCTCACTTTGCCGTTAGATACCTGCTACGTGCTGTCATTTGCGATCATCATGCTGAACACCAGCCTACACAATCCCAACGTCAGAGACAAACCTCCCGTAGAGCGTTTTATCTCTATGAACAGAGGCATCAATGAAGGTGGAGATCTGCCAGAGGAGCTTCTCAGGGTGAGTGTGTGCTTGTCATTGGGGTGTGTGTTTGTGTGTCATGACCGATCTCTGTGACCGTTGTGTTACACTGACTGCATTACCAATCAGGTATTTCCTCTGCTGCCTTCCTCCCCTTGCTCGCTTGATTGATAGTTTTTCTCCCCTTTTTACGACAGAACCTCTACGACAGCATCAAAAATGAGCCCTTCAAAATCCCAGAGGATGATGGGAACGATCTGACACACACATTCTTTAACCCTGACAGAGAAGGCTGGCTCCTAAAGCTCGGTACGTGCATTCAAAAAGTCACAACAATACCCGTGATTATTTTGATTTATGTCAGCAGAGCCTCAACCTCAGTATGAGCTCCTCTGTGTTATTCATTTTCCTGGTGAAGTGTGTTTGTTTCTTTCTATGTGACTTGTTTATAATGAAGAGTGGAGGTCGGAATGTCTGGGGTGACATGGGTTCAACTAGAATTACACACAAAAATTACAATACACTGAATAGTATGTCTCAGATGGTCATAGTCTGCTGGGGAAAAATGCACTGTAATAAAAAAAAGAGACATAACAAGAAGAAAGAGAGTATAAAATGCACCATTAAGTATATTTGAAGAGCTTGGTTCCAAAATGTGACAAATGTCAAATCTGAAAATTTGGAGTTACTGCCAGAAAATGTCCTTTAATCATCAGTTTATTTACGTACTGTATTGAATATGTTCTAAAATGTACTGTCTACCACAAATTTCCTGTACTGTAAATTATCGTTACAGTACAAACACCACCATTGTTATTCCTCAATATGATACATATCTGTTTAACCAATCAGAGGAGTGACATTTTCCAACATGGCTGCACCCATAGAATAGGATCTCACTTGGATATTTTGCTCATTTTACAGGAGATTTCAGCATAAATAATGAACAATAATGGAGCCTCATTAATGCAGCGTTTCCATTAGCACTGTCTCAATTCAGCTCAATAACATTTCCATTACAGGATAGTATTGAATTTACCGTACCTGGTTGTCATGGTGATGCAACATGTATTTCTGTGTTGTCTGCTCAGGGAATTTCTGATAAACACACTTGTTTTGTGTTGTCTCTGAATTTCTACATCAGCCATCAAAGACTGAATCTCTTGGGCTGACCATGGTGTAGTATTATGGGCTGTCATCATGTGGATTAATGTACCATTATACTTACTATCAATTCTCCATGTTGTAAACAGGGCGGATCACAGAGACTGGTATTAGTGGAAATGCATCATAATAGGGACTTGTTATTTAATTGTATACTGCTGGATCTCCATAAACATTTACACACACCCTTGTCATAAAAATACATTGAAAAGTGTCTATTATAAACAGGATTGGATATGTAGTGTTTTGAAAAAAAACATTTGATTTAGTTCATTAAAAATCTCAGTTATTTCACAATTTGAAATGTTGTACTTTTTATGTTTAATAAGTTGGTTAATGAACAGGAAACAGGAAACAATTGAATTGCATTCATCACATTCCACCAAATAAAAAAAGGTATTTTTCTCAACACAGTGAACAGCGTTTTGGAACCAAGCTCTTCATTTACTAGCACACACAGTTAATGATATCACAAGTTCTAACCATTTTATCTTGTCTATAGCTAGGGTCCCATTTCAGATGTCTATGAGAGAACGGCTTCATTAAATAGTATGGTCATTTTGTAATGACCACCATTACACCATTCCCTGGTGGCTAATACCTACCAAAAATCATTAGACATACATTTGGAAAACTACTGGCACACCACACCTGTAATGGTCGTAGTGAGGGCAAATAATCCTACCATTGTCATCATTTTTTTTAATTGTTACATTTTGTGGTCCAGCTCATTCTTTGCCACAGAAATTGTGCGCTTTCACAATTGCTAGATAAGGTTGCTAGGAGACCTGTGACGCAACTGCAAATGTCTTTTCTTTCTGTCTTTGTTTCTTCGCCCTTCATTATTGTACCCCTCTTCCTTTTTTGTTCTTTATAGCTCTCCCCTCTCCTCTCCTCTCCTCTCCTCTCCTCTCCTCTCCTCTCCTCTCCTCTCCTCTCCTCTCCTCTCCTCTCCTCTCCTCTCCTCTCCTCTCCTCTCCTCCCCTCCCCCCCCTCCCCTCCCCCCCTCCCCTCCCCTCCCCTCCCCTCCCCTCTCCTCTCCTCTCCTCTCCTCTCCTCTCCTCTCCTCTCCTCTCCTCTCCTCTCCTCTCCTCTCCTCCCCTCTCCTCCTCTCCTCTCCTCTCCTCTCTCCTAAAGCATGCTCTTCTCAGTGAATACATTGTCTGTATCTGTGCTGTGGTGATATTTGTGCTCATTGTGTCTTTCAAATCCCTCTGTGTGGTTTGATTTATTTTTTATTTTGTTCCTCACTCCCTTTCTCTAACCTTTCATAATGTCACCCTTTGTTCTGTTTCATTCTGTTCTGTGATGGCTGTTCCTCCTTAAAATTCTCTGTATTAGGAGGTAGGTAATGCTCCTTCCTCCTCCATGCTCCGACTTCATCACAGAGTGCCCTCATATTGGCATTGGCTTCCGTTATCGCCTTAGTGTACACCGGGCTCCTGAACATGCTAGCTACCTCATCTAATAAGCTAATAAACTGAATGTTATAGAATTACAAGGTGATGAGTTAATTCATCCAAAGACCTCTGTCATTTTGCATGGGGATTGGCTGCATATGTCCGGTGGCTCTGCAGGAACTGGACAGTGCAGGGGGTGAGCCTCAGATAACTTTTCACCTGATTATTATAAGCCTCAGTGTGAGTAACAGCATAAATGATGATAAGATGAACAGGGCACAAGTGTCAGAGTCGCATCACGCTTCTGTATTTTATGTCTATTTCAATGAAAAATCACAACACAACTGATCAGACCCATTAATATTAACTGAAAAGGTCTGATTTATGATGTTTGTATAGACTCCGACACAAATTTGTGTGGAACAGCATCACAGCTGATACGTACAGATGTGTGACAGGGACATAAAGTATTTCTTTATAAGTAAGATGGTTTCATCCATCAAAAATGCTAAGTACAAAAAAAATCGATGTATGTTTGTATATAAATGGTCCCATCATTATTTCTTTCAAGTTTAAACACTGCAAACTTGTAACATGACGAAAACCATATTAAAGACATGACAGGATACATCAAGGAAAAAACAAAGCTATATTGGTTTAAGGCTTATTTTGATAATGTTCTTTCTTACTTCACAAATTGTACCATTAGAGTAGGTAAATAACTGCAGTAATAGTAAATATTGGGTTTTTTTAGTTAGGTTTTGTTTGTTTGTAACTACACTGTAGATTTTGCAGTGTTAATTTGGAGACAATGGGACCAAATACACTCTAGAAGAAGTTAAATAAACTCTGTAAGTGTTGATTTAACACTGCAAAATTTACTGTGTATAGCTCCAGTTTTAATATCCATAAATGTTAGCAGAAAAATAGTACCTTCAAATAGCTTTGCATATAATTAAAAACGTCATGATCACTAAGCCTTTTCATAAAATGTATAGAAATGTTACTAGGTCATGACATGTAATGTTATGTGAAAATAAAATCACTTTATGAGGGTATGAGAGTTCACAAGCTAAACGTTAACTCTCTTTGTTCCCATCCTAATACACACATCAGCACATTAGGAGCAGTGAGCTGCCATTCAAGGCAAGTCCACATCCTCATCAATACCCTGGTGAAGAGTACTGACCAGACAATGAACCTACATAAACCTGTTTTGGTGGTGGTGGAATTAGTTTAACCATCATTACCAAGTAAATAAAACAGCACTTAAGTGTTTTTCATCAAATTAAGTTGAACTGATCAGGTAAGGGATGGGAGATGACTCTGTACAGTGGACTAAAGACTGCCCTGCTTTTCATACAGCTTCAGTATCTGCCATAACATGCAGTCATGGTCCAGCTTCAGTGAATGCTCTGCTTGAGGCCGCTTTGTGGGAATGCGTACCAACCTACCTATTTACCTACCTACCTACCTACCTACATACATACCTACCCTCCGCTGCGTGGCTGCTCATGCAATAAAGTGAAAGGAAACCAGACCTTTTTTCATTCCAGTCTCTCTGCTCCTGCCTCAATACCTCCCACTGCTACTTCTCTTCCTTTATGCACTTATCTTCCTTTCTATCCCACCAGCTGCACTTGCCAGATCGTGTGAGGGCTAATCTTTCCTCCACACTTCATTTTTTTTTTTTTTTTTTTCATTTTTGCTCTATTGGGGGAGCCTCTGCTGCTTAATGATGGGGGTATTTGTCTTTGTGTTATTATTGGAATTAAGCACTCTGCTGGCCTGTCAGGTAATCAATAGGAAAAACTGCTGCACTGCTACGTATGAGGCTGTGAAGCTCATTACACAGCACTGCAAACCACAGCTTTAGCATCATATATAGAGTGAACAGCAGGGCTTAGGATTCATTTAATTAATGCATTTAGATGTCACTTAGGCAAATTAAATATATATTTGCTTTTAAATTTCGGGTGGTGTTTTAAAACACTAGGATAGATATGAAGTAGAGATAAAAACCAGTAAGATATTTTACAAATTATACTAGCAGAAGTTGTTTTCCATTCATAGTTGATGACTAATAGTAACCTCCAAAAATAACCATGCTGACATCGAAGGAAAATTACAATAACACATTCTTCAGTTCATCTAAATACTGGAATTCTCAGAGAAACCATTTATTAAAGTCTTAAGCTCATGGCAAGTGATGTGTGATACTTTTATTTCTTTTATTTATGGACAACTTTCAAAGCACGTAGAATTTATCACAGGACAACTTATATCAGTATCAGAAGAACCTTTCTCTGATAGTTTATAATATAAGACTTGTCAACTGGAATTGGTTTGTAGGAAAAATATTAGCTCTAAAAATAAAAATCTTACCTAGAATGACCTTAATGTGTTACTCTTAGTCTGATGTTAGGTGATGCAGAGCTTCTTATTTGTATAATTATTAGCTTGGCTTATGTTCAGTTCAACAGCATTTCAGTTTCTAATGAAGCCAAAAGTAATACCTGATTTTTTTTCTCCCACTGATTAATTGTATCTGCTTTTTTTCCCTGCTCTTATCTATTGTTACTCTTGGGTAAAGCTTCCCTGCTTACAGTCAGATACACTCACTTCAGTCACTACAGGCTCTACGTCATAGTTTGTGTAGTAGTGAGATGAAATGAAGATGCACAAAACCTGGCTGTGGTTATTTTTTCTCTGTTAGATTATTAAACAAATTAAAATCTGCTTTTGGGAGCATGCAACCGCAGCAGTTTTACATAAAAAAAAAAAATTGGATGAAACTGAGCATATGGTTGGTTTGTTAATTCACATTTTATGAGATGTATTTATAATTCTAATTATTTCCAGAAGTATGTCAGTGGGTTAGATGCATATGAAAGTAAATACATCATTGCTCATGAATAATAAAGAGGAGTGGATTTACCTCTCGTCACTTGTATAGAATAAAAATCTGGGTCAAGTGAACATTACATATTGATTACATCAGTAACGGTTGCTCGGTGCACATTCTGTAATGTCAGCAGACATGTTCTTATGGTGCACATATTGCAGCCTGTACATTGATCTCAGCCACATTATGTTTTTTTGATTACATAGGTAAACTGCTCATTTCGTCACCAGTGGTGTAATTAACAGAAAATCCACTAATCCTAATAATCTACTTTTGTCAGTAGCAGATGGAGAGAATGTGTTTCTCATAAGGAGATTTCCCTCAAGAGAGAAAACAAGTCTTTAGCCCCGTAACTGACTTTATTCTTTTCTTTTTGCACGCAAGGAAAATCTGTTTATTTTTTTTTTTTGTTCTGTATGACATATTGGCAGCAGTTAGATGTTTGTATGTATAAGACAAAAGAAGAGGGAAAAAAAAAAAACCTAATAGCATCTCAATCATAAACCTGTTATTATTATTTTTTTATATTACTGGAGATTTCTTTCAGTTATTCTCATAAAAATCACTCCCACTGGACAGACCAGTAGAGTGCAGTCCTGCTTGACTGAGCCGTGTACACGTCTGAAATTTCTCCTGGAATTGAAAAACCGGGTTCAAATGTTTTTACAAGCCGCGCCCCGTCTTCTCCTTTACCCTTAGCTGGCAGGCGCTCAAGCCTTCAGGCTAAGGTCTCTGGGGAATGGAGTGTAGGAGGTGGGGGTGGTTGCTTGAGGGAGAATCCAGCCTCTGATTGAGGTGTAATAACGCAGAGAGTTAATGATCAGATCCAGATGTGGCACGTGGAGCTGAGGTCTCCTGTAGGTTACGTTTCTACTGCACGAACATCAGCCCCAGATCTGTTCAGTCTGGACTCAAAAACAGTGTGTCTGTCTTTACAGGTGGCAGGGTGAAGACGTGGAAGAGAAGGTGGTTCATTCTGACCGACAACTGCCTCTACTACTTTGAATACACAACAGTAAGTACAATCACATGTCAGGCTGAGTATCTGAGATGTATCACAATGTATCAGTACCGACAAAATTTTTTATCAACCAAGGATTCCACTGGAATGAAGAAATAATGGTTCAGATAATAAAAAGATTTGAGACATGTTGCTTCATGTTCTGTCATCGTCTTTAATATATTTAGAAAAAAAAATACATTATGTTACTGTTTACTGCCTCTTCGCCAGGTCGTTATTGGAGATGAGAACGAGTCGTAAACTAACTGACCTGGTTAAATAAAGGTTAAGTTCATAAATATTGGCTGTTGTCCTTTTCATGGTCCAAAGTGCTGTTATTATATCAGCCTGTAAAAATGTCCTCAGTTGACCATTAGTGATTGTAGTTAACAAAACTAAGACTAAGGCTATGTGTACACTGTTTTACACTGCAGGAAAATGATCCCAATTATGATCTATTCACCCATATATGACTTGAATCACTTGGTCATGGTCATCTTCCCTGTGTATATAGTCATTAGTCAGAAAAAGACCCAATTTACATTTGACCTCAGTCTGAACAGTCAGAATTCATGAGACGTTCAAATCACTTTAAACTGGAGCGAGTCGTTTACTTGATCTAAAGTAGTGAACAGATTCAGTTATTAAATGAATCCAGATGATGAATGGTAAAACAATGACAGAGAAATTTTTATTACACAATATATATTGATAATTAGAGCTTATTAAGTGTAATGTTTAACTGCACAGAGGCAACTAGCAGAGATGATAAAAACAGACTAGACTAGAAGTCAGTGTCTTTCCTCCATCACTCCCTGTGGTTGTTTTCTTCAACAAAGAGGGCAAACAAATCAGGAAAAAGTACACAAATATTAGTAGGACCCAATCAGGCAGGAGATGCAGATAAAGGTAGTTGTCCTTCCAAATTATATGATATATTTTTTATATTTATGAATTAAACTGGGTCGCCAGCTTTTCCAGAAGTCAATGCAAAAATCAGACTAGTTTGTGTATGTGGTTACATTTGTTTAAAGCTCTTAAAAAATAAAAAGACAAAACAGAGAAAATGTTAAAACTGGAGAAACTCTGGTGCACTTGTGTATTGAGTTTTTACCGAGATTTAAAAGATTTTTTTTTTTCAGATTAGGAAACAGAAAAAAAAAACAACATTTAGGGCAGACACAATCTGTCTCTCTTTATCAATTCGCACAAGTCAGGGACAGAGATCTGTGCCTTCCTGCTCGCCTCTTTGACAGATGCAGCCCCTTTGACCTACATGAACCTCACTCCAGCAATTAACATGAGGCATCATGGGAAACATCTGCAAAGTCTATGGTGCACACATCTGGCCAGACTAAGCCATAAGCCAAGTGCCTCCCCCTACCCGGCACGAGTCACCCCAGCATCCTGATTTCTGAAAGCACCTCCTAAACACACATACAGCAATCCTGCAACACACACATAATTACACTGCACACACACACACACACACACACACACACACACACTCAGAGCCAGCTGTGAGCAGCCATCCCCGGGCATTTCCTCCCCCTGTCGTGCCCCCTCATTAGTAGGAAAATGACAGGACATGGGCTGTTCCTCAAGGTCCCCTCAGCCACACACACACACACACACACACACACACACACACACACACACACACACACATCTGGACTTGCAGACACAATAGCAATCACTGAAGGATGCATAGTGTAAGGTTACGTCTCCCTCGGGTGCTCTCCCCTACATGACCAGGGTGAACAAAAACCTCCAGTGTGCTTTTATCACTATGTGGTTTTTTTAGTTTGATGCGACCAGACGTATATATTTACAAGTTCACTGTGAATTAAAAGCATCATGTGTTACTGTAGTGACTTTGTAACATCCATACTTACAGTCACAGTCAGTAAATAATATTGTCTTTCCAATGTATTATTTAATTTATTTATTTGTCTTCATGGAAAATGAGATTTATAAAAAGTCTATGAAATAAATAGTATTATATTATTTTATATATTATTTGACCTGACACAACAATAGGTATGCAGACCACCCCCAAAAAGTCCATTTAACTAAGCAAACAGGAACGAGCCTTCCATCGCATTATATGTTATAAATGCAACACATTCTTTAACCCTTTAACTGATGCAGTGAGTGTCTTCTCATCCATCACTTTTATAGAGCGCATGAAGATTCAATTGTGTTGGATTGACTCTGTTCTAGATTGATATGTGCATCAAACTGAGAAGAGAATTGAATGAAGTGATTATCCATCATGCCTAGTGCCTACAGTACAAGACTGTGGGGTTAGTGTTATGATATGAGGTTACTTGAGTGGGGTCATGTGTAGGTTCAGTAATAGTGTGTCCATGAAATGACAGAAATACATTTTATAACATTGCCTAAGGTTATAGAAATGTTATAGAAAGGCTTTGTAATGGAATACTTGAATGTGTGTGTGTGTGTTTTTTTTTAGCCTGGATGTATGTGTTTTCTTATAACCATCTAAAAAGAAGGTTAAGATTGAAATGTATTTGAGCTGTGCATGTGTATATCCATATTGAGTACCACATGCCTGCACCTGCTTCATAGTTTGAGCATTATTTATTCATTAGATTGCAAACTGAACAGACGCTTCCTGTTTGTGGAAATGTTTACAGGAAACATTTTCAATTTTTAAGCATCACTAGCAGTAGCACAGAAGCCTGTCGTGTTTACTACAGTCAGGATTATTAAACACTATTATAACATCGAATTATTTAGGAACATGCATATGGAAGCAGAAAACAGGGATTTTCTTCTTTCGTTGAAATTCCTGCCATTCCCATCTGTGACACATTCCGAAACTTGAGTTAATTTAACACTAATGATAATGATGATGATGATGATGATGATGATGATTATGATGGGATATGAAATAACTGATGCAGATGATTATAATCAGGGTTTGTTAAAATTGCAATAAGAGGAAAGTTTTAGTCCTTGAATAACAGATATCTACCAACATTAGTTTTCAATAACAACAATACTTCTCATAGAAAGTTAAAGATTTGGATTTTTGCACTTCAGTAGCACAGATTGAACAGATTCAAGGCATCTGAAGCTGAATCCCTGAGGCATCTGTGATGGTTACAGTGGAAGCTCAGTGTATCGTGGTCCATTACAGATGGCTCAGAGCGCAGAGAAGTGCTAAATATCATGTTTTCACATTATCTGTAATAAAAACCATGTTAGAGTAAATTCAACTAGAAAGGACATAATCGTCCCCAGTGGTTGCACTATCGTCATGGTGATGATCATTTAAAACACTTCTTTTTAACAATTTCTAATAGTATTACACCTTTTTATCTTAATTATGCAAACTCAAGTTAATTGGATGTTGCATTCTGGGAAACAATGCTCCATAGTTAAAAAATGGAGAAGTCTGTAAACAGCATCTTGATATATAGGGATTTGTATAAAATACTTTTTTCTAGCCCTATATTTTATGTATGAAGTAAATATTAATCAAATCAGATTTTTTTTTCAGAATTAAATCAAATCAGATTTTTTTGGTCTATTTTTTCCAGCCTTGAACTTGAATGACTAAATTTGAATAAGCTCTTAATAAGCTATCGTTCATAAACACATTTAATGTGGATGTTGAAATTTTGCATTAGAAAATGTTTATGAAAATGGCAAAAAAACAAACAAAAAAACTTGTCTTTGGTCACTTGAAGTGTTTTTACCTTTTGGTTAACACTAAAAAATGCATAGAAATGTTTTTATCGCATTTTAAAAAAAATCTATTGTATTGATGACTTAACTCATTAGTGTTCTGATACCATGTGAAAACATGTCTGGTACAGCATCTTATTTGACCTAATAAAGAGACAATAATTCCTTTGTGTCATTTATGGCAAAAATAAATTATAGCTGTTTTAGTTGGAAAACACTAACAGATTAAATTTTTTACTATGGATTTTTATTGTCTAACTTCATGTGTGCTGTAGTAGTGCTGTCGTTTCAAATGCGTATTTCACATTCTTGTTTTAGCATTTTTTCCAAATTTTATTTAAATTTGATTTAGCATTTTATAGAAACACAGCTACTGTCATAGTGGATATATGTATATATATATATATATATATATATATATATATATATATATATATATATATATATATATATATATATATATATATATATATATATATATATATATATATATATATATATATATATATATATATATATAGTATAAGACTTTAAACTACCAACAGACACACAGAAACAAAACAAATCCTTGGTTGAACTAAAAACCATCTCAGCTATTTATAGTTGCAGAAAAAAATATTAGACCACCCTTGTTTTCTTCAATTTCATTTTCATTTTAATGCTTAGTACAACTACACAACTAAATGAGTAAAATATTAAAACTAAATACAATGATAATAACTAAAAAAAAATATGTAGTAGGACTTTAATTTCAGTATCTATCCATTTTTTACCAATTTTTTTTATAACTAAAATCCCTGTAGTTCATACATCAATAACTTTGACATCGTACTAACATAAACAGTGTGTTTAGGACTTCCATGTTTTCGTTTCTGTGTTTTAGTCACATGATACACACAGGAGTAAGCTTAGTTTATGATGATGTCTAATAATTTTTTTCTGCAACTGTATATGTGAGGAGAGAACAGCCACAGTGCAGATGTTAAGACTAAAACTTATTTAATCTTGAATCATGGTCATGCTGTTAGTCCTAGAACAATTATACCATTGTCTTTATGTGTCCTCAGGATAAAGAGCCTCGTGGGATCATTCCTCTGGAGAACCTCAGCATCCGCGAGGTAGACGAGCCCAGGAAACCTGTAAGGAACAACATTACAATGTCACCTCTCTTATCTTTCATAGCAATTATTATTATTATCTTATTTTTTTTACCGTGAATATGAACTCCTGATATCTTCGCAGAATTGCTTTGAGCTATACAACCCCAACCATAAAGGTCAGGTGATCAAGGCCTGCAAGACGGAGGCAGACGGGCGGGTTGTCGAGGGCAACCATGTAGTGTACAGGATATCAGCCCCCACGCCAGAGGAGAAGGAGGAGTGGATCAAATCCATCAAGTAAGAGACATGGTGTTACTGTGGATCCATTTACACTAAGAGGGCACTTAGCTAACGCCACTGCGCTCCCATGTGGGGCCTTCTCGTGCGTGACCTTGACTGTGAGAATCTACTGCACACACGAGGCTTTGAACCTAATCATGAATGTACAGACCCGCTCAAATACGCAAAGGAAAATGCACATGCTGTGACTAAATGTGACTGTTTCTCACACAGATAACACTCGGAGGTTATTTCTGCTTCGACAGATAATCTCACTTCCCTTTGATTACAGTTCAGTTAGAAAAGGAAAACACACACACACACACACTCACACACACACACACACACACACACACACACACACACATACACACACATACACACGTGCTGTCTTGATTTACTCTCAGAAGTGTTTTGCCTACTTTTGTTACATCCAAATGTGCCTTGTTAGCTAGGAAGAAGAGAAGGTACTGTGATAAATTGGACCCAGTGGGTAATTGATCAGCTCATTGGTTACCATCCACTCAGCTGCACCTTCAGAGGAAAATATGATCAATATCAGAGGAGAAAATCATATTACGCAAACATTCCATGCTCTAATGATATAAAAAAAAAACCTATTTAGCATTGACACACGTATCCCAAGTGAAAGTGGTTGGTTTTAGTTACTGGAAATCCTGTTCAGGTTCTGCTCCTCCATCTACAGTTAAACAGATTGGAGAGAGGAGAGAAGTGTTCATTTTCTCACTTTGGGAGATTTAGAGTCAATTGACCTTGAGATGACACACTCTGTTACACATTTCACACTCCCCTCTAACAGGATGCTAGATGCTGGCGTCCTGTTTCAAGCCGCAGAGAGACTTCAGTGGGGAACAGTAGGGCTGTTCTTTATTAGAGCTCAGTTAGGTCTGATATATGCATTAGATTTTTTACTTTTTTTTCTCAGTTCACTTTTAATTTTTTTGTTTTGAACATTTCTGGAGAGTCTTGTATTATAGAAGCTCAAATGGAATGCATGAAAGAATAAAGCTCTAACATCCAAGCTTCAAATGTAAAGCCAACACCTAAGTGTCAAACCTGCAGAGACTTCTGGGAACTGACTCCAAAAGGGAGTCATTTTTCATAGACTCCCATGTACTGTAAGAAGCAGATAAAACATGTTTATACCCTACTACAAAGATACCAATCCTACCTAGTGCGACATTTAATACAACTTATTTGCTTAAAATGTGTTAAGGCTTAAACCTACATACAATTAATGGTGTGGCCACTTTTTGTGACTAGTGAATGTCTTAGGTGTCTGGTGGGCTTCGATTCCCTTGGTTGAGTCAGACATTCTCTTCATTTTCTGTTTATTGAACAAAACGTTCCCCTACATTCGCCTGCTGTTGTGTTGACAATGTTATATTAATATAACTGTAAGATATTATGTCATGGATCATCATGTCAGTGTTAGTTATACTATGTTGCCTGTGAATATAACTTAGCTAATGTTAGCATAAATTTGTATTGAATTAAATTGTCTGTCAGCTAGCTTCCAAGTTAGGCTAGCTAGTGGTTATACATCATGAAAATTTGACATTACTGTTATTAATGCGTATGTATTAACATTCTTCAAGTAACTGATATTACTTAGTGGTGTTAAGTGGTAACTAAAAACCCTTGCTCTTTAGGCTTCGCTTCTTTACATTTTCAGACATACATGGTGGCTCCATCTTCAGGACTTAAACTAACTTTATCCACCATTTTGAATTCACGGTTGGAAAGTGTGTTAATTTTTTATGCTATTTTGTTAAAACTTTGATCATATCCATGTTGCCTCAGATCTAATGAACACATATTTAGTAAAAGTACAGTCAATTTATTGATTTATTTTTAATTTGCATATTGTTGGAATACATTTCATCTCCCAAAATGTGTCACTATGAAAACATAATATAAACTTTAGAATTAAGATGATTTTTCTATTCCCCCCATGTACATGCTATTCTAAAAAAATATAATGTGGGTGGTTTCCACAGTTAAATACATTAAAATTAATATTTTATTGAATATTTTTTATCATGCATCAAAATCAAACACCGTTTTAAACACTATTAAAATGCTTTGTGTGGTAGTGACAGAAAAAAAAGGGACAGTAGTTTTGAAATGAAGTATTTGTATTTTAAAATATATTTAAAATTCCTCATAAAATACATCAAATGGGTGTATAAAATGGGTGTGGGAAAAATCATTATAGTATTATTTTTATGAATGTAAGAGAGGTTAGAGCTACTTTCCAATAGGAAGTAACATATAAGGGATTATTTTTCATGGATTTAATTTTGTATTATCTTAATTAATATATTGTATTTAACAAGACCATAATATGATATTTGTGCACATGTAAAGTCTGAATACCTAAATATATTTCTAAAATATGAACCAATTCAGTAGAATGCCCCATAGAGAGTCTATGGAAAGAATACATGACATTAGTAGTTGTTTTTTTAGTCCTATTTTGCACAAAGTCATTTATTCTTTTATTGTATGATTGATTAACACCAGTCAACCCACAATTTAACCTGCGCCTATTAATTGAACAAAGTTTATTTTTTTTAATTTCATTTAACAAAATGATTTATTCATTACTTGTTTTTTTTCAGTTGGATTTTGTTAACTACAATGACTTAATACTAATGCCTAATACGTCAGGTTAGTTGTCTGCATTAAACTAAACACACCCAAATATCCACTGTTGACCTAAACCATCTCCTTAAACTATCTCCTGATGTAAACTGTTTGTAGTATATAAGTGGTAATGGTAATACCTGTTGATCCATTAATCCTATCAATATAAATTAAGGTGCCTGGGACAGAAACAGGAATGTAGTTTTATTCAGTCGTTGGTTATTTATTCACAACATGGCTGTTGAAGGCAAAGAAGAAAGAAGTTTAAAATTGTTAGGCGTACTTTTTTAGGTTTAAAGGTTATGGGAAAAAAGAATACTGAGTTTGGATTTGAATTTTAAACCATAAATATCCAAACATCCACCATCAATCAAAACCAGCTACTGATGTAAAATATTTAATTCTGATTTTGATCCCAGATATCCCCAGATATGACCCATGTGGATGTTCAGAGGCTCCATAGTGAATGTGGAAACATCATCGTCTGCAATTCACCAGTAAAATTCTTGTAGTTTGATAAACGACAGTGAATGGAGGCAGTTGTTTATACATACAGTTATTACTCCAAATGGGAGAAGGTATATTGTGTTTGAGTTTCTATGTTTGTCTGTCTGTTTGTTTGTTTGTTTGTTTGTTTGTTTGTTTGTAAGCAGGCTTACACAAAACTGTTGGATCAATTTCCATGAATTTTTCAGGACAGGATGGAACCCATTCAATTTTGGTGAATGTAGGTTAAAGGTCAAGGTAACAGTCACCAAAAATGTTTTTTTTTGCAATGATAATAGATAGTGCAAATCAGGTTAAATGTGTGTGAAGGGGGGCAGGGTTTGTTGGACAGCACTTGTTAATATCTGTGCTGAAAAAGTCAGTTTTTCCATAGTTTTTGTTCTGTTTTTGATATAATAACCCTCAACTTTGATCTGAGAGTATATGAACATCTACATGATCAGTGAATTAAATGCAGGAAAATACATGATTTTCACTTAAAAATACAAAAAACAGAGGATCATATTAAAATAAATTGTGATAAATCACTTAGGGCTGAGTATAGAGAAAGAAAATCATGAAGGAACTGCAAAAATAGTATCATTAGATCTTTATGGGTTAAAAATTGAGTGGGCAGTATTTGTTTTTTGTTTTACTGTGTAAGACTTTCTTTCAGCTTTTTAAAGGCTTTAGTATAAAACTTCAATCACAGCTCTCATCCGAGAGGGGGAGGGAGGAGATAAAACATGTGACTGATAACAGTATTGACCAGTTACTGTCATACATTTCTCAAAATTACACAACAATACAACAACCCTGCTGTGATATGTCTATGTTGAAAGACAGAGGGTGAAGAACGGCAGGAGGCTGTGTATTTTTTTTTTTTTCCTATTCCTGCTTACTTTAATGTCATGAGTACAGATCCCAGATTGGACTCAGCAGGACAGAGCTGTGGCCTTGACTCAGCTGCTGGCGTGGTAGACTATCCTGTGGCCGTCACATTCACACAAACACTCAGACACACACACGCACACACACATACAGCACATTCACACTTCTTACCTGACTCATCTGCAGGGTTGGACACTGTTCCTGCAGCTCTGTGCAAACACAAACACTCGCACAGGATTTAGACTGGCCATCTCAGCATGTCCACTGCTCTGGTGCTGGGAAAGCAGGGGGATTACTCAGCGTTCTTCCCATCTTTAGTGTCACACTGTCAACATTTCAGGCTGTGATGCTTAGATTCCTCTGCAGGGAGTGCATCGTCACACACACACACACACACACACACACACACACATATCACAATTCACACTTCCAAAAAAAATCCAACCCATGAATACAAGTTTTTAGCTCTACTTGAGGTGATTCAGGTTCAAATTTTCCCCTCCACATCTCATTTTCCCGTTTGGTCGGTTTATGTAAGAGCTCTCACACTGACGATGACTGCACTCTATCTCAAACATGCAGCACTGACAATTGGCAAGCTGTCACAGTCACATAAAATAACATGTACAGTTTAACTTTGGACATCTTTTTCCTCTGAGGCAGCCTGGAGCATAACTGATAACACTTTTCGCTTCATTTTAGTGTTTGCTGTGCCTCCTGTTTATGAGGATAACAAACATTGAAGTTAGGCTGAGATGTTTATACGACAGTGACCGGATACAGGTTTTAGATGTGGAACAAATCACTGTGAATGTCAACACTGATCAAGACATCTGACGTTAAAAGTCCAGCATTCTAGCCGCAGAGGGATTAAGGACGGCGAGATTGCAAAAAATGGAATCATTGTATTTTTGTTAGAATGGGTCCTTTGTATCTACAGAGGGAATGGGTTGTTGTCCTACACTGGCTCCAAATTGACGTCTTTTAGTTTAATTTAGCAATCACCATGTCTACCATCCACGCGTCTGTCATCACTTTGTTTCCAGATCATAACTGGGAAACCATTCAAAATTTTATTTCACGTTGGAGTGTTTGCCTTTTGGTATTTAGCAGTTTCTTAACTCCTCTGTTATCAATGGACATGATACTGTCCTACCATAAGCTATCATCTACAGCAGAGGTGTCAAACATAAGGCCCCGGGGCCCAAATGTGGCCTGGCAAAGGGTCCAATCTGGCCCCTGGCATCAATGTGTGAAATGCAAAAATTACACCGAAGATAATTAATAATCAAGGAAGTTAAAATAAACAAATAAAAGACAGTAAGGGCCTTGCTGGGAGGGATACCCGAGGGTTAAAGGACGTTACTATCTCATATTATATTTGAGTTTATTGCAGAGATAATATTCCATTAGGTTTAACCCTTTGGTGGTCACACTACAAAAATCACAATCTTTTTTTTTTTCTTTTTCCACCTCACAGGGACTATTATAACATAAAACATGGATTTATTTATTTTTTACTAAAGTATTAAAACTCAAACATTATTCCTTCACCAATTTTACCAACATAATTTGGGACTTGGTTCAAATTAGATGTATTAACTCTTTGCGTTTGCATTAGCGATTAGCATTAGCATTTCATCTCTACCATTTGGTTTAACATCTTTTCAAAACATTATTACATGAATACCAAAGTATTTCTGAAACATGATTAGGATTATTTATGTAAAATAGACTCTCTAAAAGTTAATAAAATGAAAAAAAAATAAATTAACTTGCCTGCAATTTTGCGTCCAAAAGAAAAGATCATAACAGAGGTGTTGTCATGGATATGATCTTCTTCTTTGGTGGTGTACTAGCATGACCTGAATATATCATTGACTGCCCAAGAAGTTTGGTATCAAAGGACTTAAATTTAGATTAGATATCAGGGTTCAAAGTTACCTCTACCAAATGGTTGAGCTGACCAACAAAGGATTAAAGCCCAGAATGGACAAAACAGTGGCTGAATGAGGTGATGCAGTGGGTTGAAATGTGGAACTCTACAGGTAGATTTTTACTAGATATTAATACAATGAATCTTTGAAGGCAGGTTGTGAAACAGGGTTTCTGTTCTATCAACGTTTGCAAGACACCTACAACAACTTTGTCAGAATTCATCTGAATATATCCAGGTCTAACCCCAGCGTCAGCTTTAATGCTTAGGTCTCACAGTTGTCTTTGTAATGGTATTTAATAAGGTCTTAAATAAAACTATTAAATAAATTAAATAAAACTACTATAACTGCCAATAATATCATAATTTGGGCCCATTTGAAATGTAATAAAACCAATAAGGTAATAATTACCAATAACATTTTGCCAATAATGTAATAAGGTAGTATATTATTTGCAGATCATTACATTATTGACGTTACACACAACAAAATTAATAATGTAATAACTATGCCAATAATTTAACAAATTGTGATGTACTTTCTTTTATTTTTACATTTATGTTAGATAATGTTTAAGTATTGCCTCTTAACCCCTGATGCATCAGCGCTGACACATTCCAAATGGATGGTTTAGTTTAAATATTCAGAGAAATCTATTTTTACTGACTTTTGTTGATGGTACTGATCGATGGAAGTAGACAGATGTCAAAAAGCAACTGATTGAGAAATAAATAATTATTTATTTTTTTACTGTGGAACTGCTAAAGTCTCAGGAGTTAAAGGGTTAAAAAAGAGGGTTGACCAAATCTACTGTCTGCCTACATTATTGGCTGGTTATTGGGAGGGATATGTAGCACAGATGACTTCAATAGATGAGTATTTTCAATGACCTTTACTATTTTACTGTTCATATTTATTCTCACCTCTGTCCAGTAATGAAGCAACACATAACAATGACTGGATATATTTTAATCTGTTAACCTCTGCATTTCCAGCATGACCTACTTTGGCAAAATGTTATTAAGTTATTGGGAAATAAATGTTATGTATTGGCAAGTTATTACAATTCAAATGGGCCCAAATTATTACGTTATTGTCAGTTATTACATTTTGGGTTGTAACACTAGTGTTCTATTCATCAGATACATTTCATGATGGCGGTGTGTGAAAGTACAGTTCATTCAAATTGTTTTCACATCAGTCGAACAAGCAACAGAAGAGAGGATGTCTGCATGTTCTCTGCATCCTGTGAACAGCTGGAAAGAGTCAATGAGTGATGTGTTCCTTCCTGTCCTCTTTTCCACAGAGCCAGCATCAGCAGGGATCCCTTCTATGACATGCTAGCCACCAGGAAGCGGAGGATAGCCAATAAGAAATGATGACCGCCCACCTTCAAACCCACTACCACTCCTAATCTTGTGCTCTGCTCCTACATCTGTGACCAGCAGAGTCTGTGTATGATATGAAGATGATTTTTATTCAGGGCTTGACAGCATCTTGCATCTCAAGTTTTTTTTTTGTTTTTTTAAATCAAGCTTAGTGTGAAGGTTCTACAACCAATCACAGACTGAGCTTGATGTAAGAATGAAGTGTGTGCAGCCATGACAGACGGATGAGGGAACAGTCCACAGGATTGAAATCACAACAAATCTCTGCAAAGTGAAGCTAATGTCTTCACTGACCTCTGCTGGACACAAAAGGAATTACACCGACTCTGCTGCAAAACGCAGTGAATATGAAACCTATTATCCAATCCTTGTCACCTTCTTGCCTGTTTTTGGTTTGTTTTGTTTTGTTTTTATCTTCCAGAAAGATTCCAAGATGCCAAACTATTGTACCTTCACCTCATCTAATTCTTTAAACTGCCAACACCAACCTATAACTACAGTACACCTCAAGTTAGAAATCAGCTGGTCTGATTGTTCGCCTTCAAGTGACTGTATCTGCATATGCAAACCTCATTTTTTTCTGTCAGCTACTAATGTGACAGCCTGAATAAAAATCACCACTTTTGTTTCTTTTTTTAAAAAAAAAAAAAATATTTTGGGATGTAACCTTACATACAGAGTGCAGCGAACCTTTAATTTCACATGGCCACAGAATAAGCATCAACCCTCTTTTAAATAAGTATTTTAAATATTGAAGATCCATCTCTGTGATCATTTCTTCTGTATTTATTTTCTCAGTTTAACAAAAGAGGCAGCCCCGATTCACATAATGCATGTATAGTATATAATGTACATACTGCTTTTTTTTTCCTCCTTTGTTGTGTTTATGTAGCATGTAAATCATTATGGCCGTAGCCTGTACCCGTTCACCTTTTTAAGTTTGTTTCAACAACAGTTTACAGTAGTGGAAGAGGGACCTTGTGCAGCTCTGTAAGAGTGGTGGTGAGTCAGTTAAGTCTCCTCGCACAGAGTTATTACTGAGAATAGGATTATACATGAAGTTATATGTGAAAGAAGAGGATCATAAAGGACTAAAATGGGTTCAACAGACCCCTTGAAGCAAAAACAAACTGGATTTTCCAAACATGTGAATACTGACTGGACTTTGAGTGCAGTTTTCTGTCAAACCGAGATAGAGCCTGGACTTTTTCCTTATCTTGATCTCGGCTTGGGGGGGAGGAGCGGGGGATGAATGCCCCTGAATACTCTTGATGAAGCCTTGGAATAATAATAAAAAAAAAACATGCGGATCAGAAAAACAGCTTTTGTGTTCATGTGAATTCAGTGAGAAGAACCCCCGACTCACCAAACTTACCAGGTCTTTGGTTATTTCAAACATGGAGACTTTGTTGTGAATAAAATAAGTGAGCTGAGCCGCCTCACTGACCCATCTTATACATATTAGTAAGAACTAGAAAAGTGTATATTTAACAAAACCTGACTACAGAGGTGTTATTAATTTGCATCCTTCTAAATGCTTACAGACAGTATCTACATAATTTAACCGAGGTTGAAAGTTTGTTCAACAAGTGGCTTGAATACAATCTACCCACTATTCTATATATTACAAAGGCAAACAGGAACTTCTCAAAAAAAATCCCTAGCAACTCTTCAGTCTTCATCTCATTCAACATGTTTCATTCATTTCAATGCAGCTCATAAACAAAGTCAAAAAACCAACAACAAATTACAATTTCTGACATTAACAAATGTATTTTTAAGGCTTTAACCTTATTCAATGTATAAATTCTGACATGCTAAACTAGGTTTAACAGTAGTTTTCCAACTTCTGTCTGGAGTTGAAAGAAAAACAAAAGAGAAGCAAACCATACTCAGTGAATAATGTCCAGAGAATATGGTCAAAATGAAAATCAGAGTTTCTCTAAAAACAAAGCAAAACATCTAATAATCCTGATACAGGAATTTTTACATATAAAAATAACTGATAGTACAGTTCAAAATTAAATTCACAGTATTCTTTGACGTTAGAAGACACAAACTGTAGTTTTCATTAAAAAGCAAACACATGTGGTCCACAGCCATGATAACAAATGTTGATGTTTCTTTTTTTTAAACATTTAAAAAGGGAAAAAAAAGAAAAGAAAACAGAGACAAGAGGCGTGAGCCAGAAAAAAAACTGCAACTGTGAAAAACATTTGAAAACAATAATAATTATAATAATAAAATCAGAGAGTGAATCTTAGGCTTCAGAGCGAAATGGAAACAAAAAAAGCTGGGAAATGTCCTCAAGTCTGTCCAGGGTAATGTGGAGGTATCGGTCAGCGAAGCCTCATTTCCCACCTCAGCACTCTTCTGTCTGTTTCATTCATGAGTGTATCTCCCTCCAACAGTTTGTCTTTACCCAGTGGGATTAAAGGGGGGGGGGGACTGAAAAACATTGCAGCTCTGTAGATATGGTTGTATCTTGCTCTTGCAGCAAATGTGAAGCCTTATGGTTCTTCTGTAAGGCGACACACTTTCCCTTTGTCTCTTTCTTATTTGAAAGCAGGTGGATAATCCATGATGGGTGTGAACAAGTTTTCATGTCCTGAGTTCCACTGAGCAGCAGCTGAGATGTTTAAGCTCCAGGCTTTTGTTTGTGTTCATACAAGTATATATTAATATTTTTCATCATAAATGTTCACTGCTTGACAGTATTTTAACCATACTTAGGAGAATTACGGCAAGTAAACTGATGCCATTAATAAAAGATTATTGAACATTTAAAACACTTCAGTTGTGGTAAAAATACAATATTTCCAATGAAGAAGCACCACGTCAAAAAACTGTTGTCATTCCTCAGCTGTTGTTAAAATGGTGTTGATGCGTTTCCTGGTCTTCGAGTCTGAGATGAGAAAGAAGAGCTGTGATAAACACTCTGGTTTGGTTCCAGCACATTTTTAAACAGAAATTTTCACATTTTCACAAACTTTCCTGTGAATTCTTTTTTTCTTTCTTTAGTTCTTCTGTTAACTGCACACCTACACTAGAATAAGTGCCAATGATAGAGGAGTTCTACTTCAGTTAATTAATTTAGCCAAATTTGTTTTTCAGTTTTTAGTTTTTCTCCCAACATACATTTAATCCTAACATTTGACAATTTCAGTCAGTGATATTGTTTTCACAGGGGTTTGATTCTGGAGTGTGACAAACACCCGAAGTTAGTGCAACTTCATGAAATGAATTCAAATTCCAAAATACAATCTGTTTGAGGCTGGCTAAATCATATTTAAGACACTTTCATGTAAATATTTGGTTAAAATTAAGATGATTCTATTTAGACTTAAGGACCTGCAGAACCCTTATCAAAGTTTTGCATATGAATGCAAATTAAAACAACATTGAGGTTAGTAGCTTTACTTTTTAAAAAAAAAAATCCCAACTCTCCATGTTTAAATGTTTCAGATTTCGTTACAGAAAACTTTGATTCCATTATTTTTCAAAATCTTAGTTTTGCTTCACTCCATAAACTCCTCAGCTTGTTCATGACCCTTTGCTGTGAATGAATATAAAGTGGACTCACCTCCTCGCACAAGTAGGAATCCACAGCTGGAGAATCAATGGGAGTTGCCATTAGTTCGACTGTAACCGTTTCCTACAGGAAAAAAAAAAAAAGTTGACCCTTAACATTGCCACGCTCTGCAGCTGGATTTATTTATATCAACAAAGAGTTGTTGAAATCTGACCTACCTGTGTATCCATTGAGGTGGTGTTCAGATGAACCGTTTGGAGGGACTGTAGGCGACACATTGCAGGAGGTGAGTGGGCAGTCGCTACCATCGTCAGCGTAGTCTGTGCGGCGTCGTTTTTCCGGCGAACAACCAATGTTGGATTTGCTGTCCTGGGTGTCATAGTGACGTCGCTTGCGGCTCTCCCTTTCCTCGCTATCTCGCCTTCTCTTTCTCTTCTTCTTTTTTGTTTCGGTAACTTTGTCTGAATCCACCTCAGAGCTTCTATTGGGAGATGGAAAACATTATCAACCTGCCATTTATATCCAAGAAGGTGATATCAGACTGTTATCAGCAAAGGTGAAAAAGACAAACCTACGCTTTCTTAACATTGTACTTCTATACGTTATTTGATACCATTTCATCCTACTTTTATAGCTTCCATAAATCAAAACTGTAAGACCTGAAAAACCCTAAAACTGAAATCAGAAACTGAACTGAAAGCGTTTTTCAAAGCTATAATATGGCCAATATTTAGCTTGCCCTAAACAATGTGAAGCAGTTACTCACCCACTCTCACGATGTCTATCTTTGTCCTTTGACTTTTTCTTCTTTTTGCTCTTCTTGTGTTTTTTAACAAGATAGCCCTCTGAGCTGTCATCTCTCTCCTTCTTGACAGCTACTTCAGTCTTGTAATTTTGTTCTTCTCTACTGGAAGCGGATGCAGATGTGCTGAATGAAGCTCTGGGTGATGAGGCCTTGGACCTACTGGTATTTTCTGTCATCACAGTGGGCAAGGAAGTGCTATCTTTTGAAGAGTAATAGTCTCTGTCCTTGCCATTGCTCTTGTCCTTCATCACCCGTGACTCTCGGCTCTCCTGCCACCTCCAGCGGCCGTGAGAATCATCTCTGTAGGGGTAACCGTGTCCCCTCCGCTCACGTTCCCAGTCTTCTCTGCGGTGGTGGCGATAATGATGGTAATGGTGAGAACACCTGTCCCGATCACGCTCCCTTGGGTGGTAAGTTCGCTCCCAGCGACGCTCGGACTCCATATCTCTGTGATATCGATCATACTGAGGCAAACGGTCCCTATGTGATCGATACTGTTGATGGTGATCTCGATAGTCCCTCCTGGATCTGTAGCGATCCCCGTCACTTTCTCGCTCCTGACTCCTGTCCCTGTAGTGCCTCTCTCTGTCTCTGCTCCAATCAGAGTACAGTTTTTTTCGATCCCTGTCTCTAGAGGATTGTCTTTCGTTGCCTCTTGAACTGGGCTTAGACTGATGATGCTCCTTCCCCGTTGTATTTCCTTCAGTTTCTGCTGCCGGACCATTGGTTTGCATCAGATCCTTGGATTTATCGTCACACGTGCTAACCTTTGGTGGAGCAGTGGTGGCCCCAGAGTTGCACTGGGATCTGTTGGGTGGGGCTGGTAAGGCAGTGGGTTTACTGTGATGTGCAGGAGAGGAAGCAGATTCTCCAGGAGCGACTGAATGCGTGTTGGTGGCTGCAGGCGTCGAGCTGACAGAGGACAATGTTGCATGCTGGGGCAGGGGTTCAGACACAGTTTTAGCCCTTGAGTCAGAAGTGGAAAGGTGCAGGTTCTCAGTGGCAGCAGGATGGACACTCTGAAAGGAACTGGCTTGGGCTGTGGCACAATTATGTATCTCTCTGCTGAAGCACAAAAGAGAAACAGGAGAAAGAAAAAAGATGACACAAATTCTATAATTTTTTTTCAACAAAATTTTCTGGTCAGAAGTTGACACGTCACTTACCTGGTTTTACTGTGGTTACCATCTACTCCATTAGTAGCAACATTTCCCTCTGAGGGCAAACTGCCATGATTACTCCCAGAAACCTGACCCCAAACAAAACCCCCCCCCAATAATTACTTAAGGTATAAAATGACAAAATATAAAGTAGCAATGGATTATGAAGATAAAGCACAAGATATTTTGAAGCTTGAATTTTTGGGGACTTTTAAGTTCCAGCAGAAACCCAGACTAACATGTAATAAACTAACATTTACCTCAGAGTTCTCATGTCCATTTACTTTGTGGTGCCCATAATGGTGACCGTTTTGACTGGATTTAGAGATGCCATAGGTTAATCCATTTAATCCGTTACCATTATGATGTAATTCAGTCTCCCCATTAGTGGCATGTGGCGCTGTGTCAAAGACGTCTGCTGTTCTGTTGTTCCCATTAACGTGAGACTTAAAACTGCCATTATCCAGATTGCTACAGTTCTCCTGGTCTGATTCCTCAGAGGACTCTTGGCTGTATGGTACCAAGAATGACGCTCCATTCCCTCCGCTGTGGTGATCACCATTACTGCGAGATGTGCCGTTAACATGATTAAGATGGCGTGGGACGAAGCGAACATCTGAGGTAGACTGCGAGGACGAAGAGGAGCTGGAGGAGGAGCTGCTGGCAGAGGACGGCTGGCTGTAGGAGGACACCGATGAAGAGGAGGGGCGGTTTTGTTTGCCTTGTCCGATGAAGAAGGAAAGCTTTTGCCGTTTGTCGTGGTCTGGGATCATTGTGGGCCGACTGATTGAGTGGGAAATGGAAGAAGAGGAGGCCAATCCGTGGCTAGGTTTCCCCACAACACTGCTGCTGGTGCTGGGCTTGGAGCTGGAAGGGTAGTCCCTCAGAGATCCATTCCCATTGACATGGAGAGTGCCCTGAGGAAAAAAAATTAAATAAATTAAACATATTCTCTGGGTCAGAACCTGGAAACAAACCTTAAAAATTCATTAATGTTTGGTAGTCAAATATGCTAAGTGAGGCAGTTCTCTTTAAGATGGTGCAGTACCTTGTTCATGTGTGGGGGCAGCTGGGGGCCTATGAATCCAATATTGTTGTGATGGACGGTGGTGTTGATGCGTGGTATCACAACAGGCCTTGGTGACGACTGACCAGGGATGCCGGGGTTATGGCTCATGTGGCTGTACTCTCCGACTTTTTTCACATCACTGGACCTAATGACACAGAAGAGTTGGACATCAACGACACAAGTTCAGGAGATAAAAAGATTGATTCTCAATATTTCTATAATGAAAGAACTCCTAGATGCCAGAGCTGCAGGGATCTTTTTAGAAAAGCATTTGGAACTAATTTTTAAATACAAATCTATCAACATAGGGGAGAGGCTGGGGTCCCAATACAAACAAGTAACAAAAAACTATTTTTCTGCAAACCTTCAAGCCGTTGTGTAAATAGGAAAGGTAAATATAGTATATGTAATAACATAAATAAATGACTTTGGAACAAATCAATCTTACATGATGATTCAGTTTGTTCTGAATACACACAAGAATGCCATGTATATACACAAAAATGCCCATGTTGCATCATCACTTTCTGACAACAATCCCATAGTTACAAATACTTGTGACATTTTCAAATGAATGACAAGAAGAAATCTGCACAGCCAGTTACAACTACCCTTCAACTCTCTTGAAAAAAATGCCAAATAAGTCCCTCTAAGTCAACAACACTCTTCAGCTCTGACCCTTTTGGTTTCTCTACCATTCTTTCTTCTCTTTTTCTTCTTTCCTTCTCTTCCTCCTACTCATTCCTCAGTTTCCCCCCCAAAAATAACTAGTAAAGATTTTACTTCTTGTCATTTTGGCGTGCAAATGCCAAGATATGAAATTTTCAGGGTTAAAATCCTTGTATTTTTGTCACTGTGCTTATTATTTTTCCAGTTACCAGGTTACAGTAAGGATGTAACCTGGCTTTACTGTACAGGCTTATTGCTGCGATATTACTCACTGTCACTGAAACTTAAGACTCTGTTTCTAGACATTCACCAAGTGTGCAGCACAGGAAGCTCAAGTGTGACACAATCTTTGAAAATTTAATGTAGGAGTTTTGCAAAATATTTATTAAGGGGCCCAGATTATTTTTCCAATTGCATTTTTTTCCCAAATTCCCAATTTTATTGGCAAATTTCTGTGGGCATACAATTCATCTACTTATTCAGAATACTCATCTACACACTCTACAGTCAAGGCATGCTGGGTTTTAAAGGAACAGCATGGAGCAGGGGTGTGTAGGTGTCAATAGCTTTAAAAGTGTAATTAAATTGTCCCATAGCTTAGACAATTTAATTACTCTTGTTGGAGACATATAGAATTATAAAAATGAAAATCTGAATTATGGTCTACTCACTTGATGTAGAAAAGAACATAGGCCTGTTGGTTGAGAACAGACCTGATGTCGCTGACGGATACAGAGGAGTCGTTCATCTGATACCACTGACCATTACTTGCCTGAGAGAAACAAATTACAATATTACATTCACTTTTTTACAACCAAACTGTGACTTCCATCTGGACTAGGCTGTTAAAAAGTGAGGTGATGGAGCGCAGAGATAAATGTGCGGATGTGTACTTCATAAAAGAAACACCCTGATATAGTTTCAGTACCTTAATATAGCAAAAGTAGTGTCCAGCATGACAGCTGAATCCAGAGTGGACCAGCACAGCATACAGCCCGTAGACCTGAGGCTCCCCTTGGGACTGAGACATGAAGGGCCGCAGGTCCAGATACTCAGGATATTTCACATCCTGGTAACCAAACAACCGTTACTCATATCAAACTACAATCTATAAAATCAAGTAATACAGGCTGTTTATCACACAGAAGGGTGGTTACTATTGATTATATCATGTTACTAAATATTCTAGTTGCAATTAAGCATTACCTTTGTGATTTTGCCTCCAGTAAAGTTTGCAAAGCGTTTAAGTGAGAGGGTAAGCACATTGGCATTGCGGTGGATGGTAAATCTCTTTGAGGCTGTGACCATTTTTTTGCACCTAGGAGACAAAGATTATGGATAGTTGACAAGACAAAAAAAAACAACAACAACCCAGGAACGTCCTATGATCCCGCTTAATTCCATGTATCTATAAAACTACTCACTTAGTGCATTTGTATGCATTTTCTCCATCCAGTTGTTCTGGCTTGACAAATTGGTCCAGAGCCTTAGAGACACTGGGAGCCGTCTACATGAGGGAAAATGGAAATTTAGTCTATGGAAATTAAAGACATAACAGGTGTTTTGTACTGGAGTAAAACAGAAGTATCAGATCCCCAATTTTATTTAGTTACCTTAATTTCCAGAGTAATGTCCAGAAAAGGGTCAAATGTGTCTGAAACCGCTTTGCAATTTAAACATTTCACTACAAAAAGAAAAATTTATTGTTGTATGAATATCTTCAATAAAAACACAAGTCACAGTTTATTAAAGAATAAATAAACACAAATAACTTACCTCTGGATCTCAGGTAGCCTCCAAATACTTGGTGGATGAAAGTGGTTGCCTGCGTTTGCCTGTCCAATCTGTAACAAATAAATACATGCATACTTAAATATTAAACTCACTGAGAAATAATTAACAAACATACAAATAAACATGTTTGGTAGCAATACTGTTAAGTGAACAGAAATTCACTGACAACTATCAAAATGTGACGGTCATGAGTGGGTGTGAGAAAGAGAGGAAATAGAGCAAGAGTAATTACTTGAGAGGCCACCTGTTTCTACAGAGAAAGAACAGACTGATACTTGAGGATCCTAAAATCTCTTTTCAAGAGTCCCCTGAGAACCACAATGCACAGGGTTGTGCATCTATTAAACATGGCATACTGTACTTTATTATTTAAAAATTCATGTAGGCTTCAAATATGTGCATAACGAACTGGTTAATGCCACTACATTGGTTTCATATATAAAACAGTGCTGGGTTTAGTGCTTCATTTTAATAAAAATTAAATAAAATTAGTTTACTCATCACAGATCGCATCTAAAAATAAGTAAACCATTCAAAGAAAAAAAATATGATTTGGTCTTATCTATGCATATAAACAATTTAAAATGAAACCTACTTGGTTCCAGCTAAGCAGGACTTTTGCATAGCATCCACTGTGTACCGCAGGAACTCATGGGCATCCTCCTGGCTTCCATAGCGGAAGTGCTTTGCAATCCCTTTGCAGGAAAAAAAGAGACTTAAGTGATAACTCGCTTAAAAATTAAATTTAGCAGCAACAAAATATTTCCCTCCAAAATGTAAAACATAACCAGGCAGACAGCGCCTCCTGTCATGCATTTCAGGTAAGACATTTAGGAGCAGGGAACTGGTGTCAAATGAAAACTTACTTTTGAGCTCATTGAGCACACCAATGGGCTTTATTACATTTCCAGAGTTTGCAAAAACCTGAATGATGTGGTTTTGCATCGTGCACATCATACAGAACCCCGGCTCATGACCTATAGTACAGAAAACACTGAATTACAATGCATCACATGATCAAAATCAATGTTTCATATGCTGCCAAAGGTGCTGTAATTAAAGTGATTTTTATGAAAATTACTGTATGTGATTGTAATTATTTAACATACACATTTTGGAGTGCTCCCTTGTAAGCATGTAGTTGGCAAATGGAGGTGTGTAGGTAAGACACTGCAGGGCTGAATTGAGAAAGCAGGTATTCCCCATGTTCTGCAAGCCTGCACCAATGCGATGAACTTGGGTCCACTTCAGATTGAGACGCTCAGGAGGGAAGAGGATCTTCTGGGGCAAGTCTATGCCATCACCTTCACTTATTACTGTATGTAAAGAAAATTAAGAGAAGATAAAAAAAAGAGATAGTTAGCTTTCACTTTTGGTTTTAAACGACACAAGTCAGGCTGCAAAAGAAGCCAGGCTGTTGCACTTCATATAAAAACTGTAACTGCATCATAAGCTTCAGAGATTGATCAAGCTCTTACTTTAAAAACGGGCTTAGTTATGTAACTGATGAGAGTGAGTGGAAGCAGCAGAACACCCACAAAATTGGTTGTGTTGCACTCTCATATAGAAAAAGCCATGCTTCACGAGAGTAGCAGTATTTTGTGTGAATAAAAATATTGATTACTAACTACCACACCTTTTTGAACCCCTATTTGCACACAAGCCATAAAAGTTACATTTGAATTACTTAACCTATGTTGGATTTGCATGTATAAGTAATGCTTGATAACAACCAAAGGTGCTGTGAAGGAAATGGAAGTATCACATTGTAAAATTTGGGTAAGCCTAGCTCTGAAAACCCTACAATACAATGGATTTAAACTAGGCATCATCCTTGATATCAGTGTACCATCAGATTAAGATACACTCAAATATATTAAAACTTTTTATATGTACCTTGCTCTTTGGGTCTGTCCACAGAAGAGAGCGTGCCATTGTAGACGGCAGCTCCAGGTGTTGGCCCCAGGCAACCTCCTGGAGCCTTCAGTCTTGGAGAGTCGCTGGGCATGGTAGGGCCCACTGCCCAGCTGCTGGAGCAGCTGCCATCCATCCCCACTTCGCCACTGGTGAACGGGGAGCGTTTACACCCGACTGACTCGTGGTCAGACTTTTCTGAAGATCTGTCAACTATGGTCATTGTTCATTGCTGTGGAAGTGACAAACATCCATCAGAAAATATAGTGAAAAGAAAACGCATGTTTTTTTTTTTAAACTTCTTGTACAATTGACTTTTATTATTCTTTTAATAATAAAACATACCGTGCCCACACTTGAAAACCCTAGACCTTCAGTCCACGCCAAAGATTTTACACATGACGCACGGATCGAGGGTAAAAACTAATTTGATACGAATAAAACATTTAAGTCTTCATCTTTAAAAAGTTCTATTTATGAATACATGCAATTTAACAAAACATGTGTACCAATGAAGTGAGTTACAGCTTCCCGGGACTATTCAAACAACCAAGTTACAAGGCTGTGCTGATGAATTAAAATAACTAAATGCTACATACTTGAGCAAATATAATCCTAACAATCAAAATGTGATGTACATGTGCAACTAAATAATATATAAATACAAATATATCTATACAATGTGTACATACATGACGAAAAATATATTTATATAATACATTTTTGTTTATCGCTTAAGTCATCTTTATCGATCTATTTTATGGAATTCTTTTTTTATTGCTGTGAACAACAACAAAGCAGGGACTCGTATTATTAAGTCGCATGTGACTAACTGAAGTTATCTTAGCTTTTCATATCCCAGTCATATAAATCCACATTTCAAATCATCCTTAAAACAAACGTTTTTGTGTCTGATTGTTTTAAGTGTATTCAAAAAGCCACTTTTCTAGGAGTCAACTCTAACATTATCACATAATGAACGCCTTTAATATTTCAACAGTCAGAGGAAATGTCCTGGTCGGAAGCACGTTTACAGAGGCAGCTGTTCCCTCCCACCTGCTCCGGCAGACTGGCTCACATTGGCTAACAGACGGCGGCTAGGCCTTTAACACGCAGTGCTATTAAACCCACAAAAAAGACGCATTAAACTCTGAATGGGCAATGTGGGAGACAAAACATCGATTAAAACTTAACATTTTTCGTCGAATACTAAGACAGATGACTGTTCTTACGCTTCAAAAGCTAGCAGCTCACGAAGCCACGAGCACCATGGAAACGGTGAACCTAACATAACATTGTTACCGAACACGGCTAACGTTGCGTGCGACAATATTGATGCTAGCGCTACTAGCTAGCTGTGCTCGATGGTAGCTGGTTGACAAGACTGAAAGTAAAGCAGCGCTTTACAACAACACGAAACGGTGCTTTGCGGTTGTGTTTAAGAATAGACTTAATCCGAAGTGTGTGGGCCTAAGTAACAGGACATTTAGCTCGTTGAGAAAGGAGGGGCTCGACACCGGCGGCTGTGTGTGCTCACTGCGCTGCTCTTTCCGACATGACAGAGAACCGGTGTAAGGCTACTACAACAGAAATCAGCGTCCCTGGCCTACCAAAATATTACCGCTGCACAGTTAAAGTCTCGTACAACCGTAAAAGCCACAAAACACTCACCTGGAATTTGTTATGAATACGTTAATAGCTCTTGTAAATCCATTCCTTATTTCCAGCGGGTGTCCGGCGGTGAACAATGACGTAGCTAATTGCCCCACGGGTACATCCGGGTACTGGCGATGAAACAAGATTTCTCATTGGCTGATTTAGCCGTTTCACTGTGGAATGTGTTACGGGAAGATCCTTTGCATGAACACTTTTGACCTTTATGTACATGATGTACGAATAACAACGTGTGGTATTCCACTAAAGTTTATACAAAAATGTCAATAAAACATTTGTGCAGCGCTGAAATATGAACTGAGCTCAAATACTCGTCTGCAATCAACTTACAGGATGTCTACAAGTCCCAAACCAACTGTGGGGTTATAGAGTATGATTTTGATGTGGACAATGTGGAATTATACTGAGAAGTAGTCTCAATTTTTGATATAGTATCAAATACATTTTGGCCCCTAATACTCTGCATTTCCTCTTACTGATTCTGAACAGTTCAATAAGAAGTAAAATTACACATATTTAGTTCATCCAAATAAACTATGTATGCGTTAAATTAACAATTAATGAAAGTTATTGATCAATAACCTAAAAGCCCCTGATTTGAAGATTCTAACAAAGTGGATACTGCAGCACCATTCCCTTGGTTTTTCCAGCTTCAAAAGCTTCCATTAACAGGGTATTCTGGCATGCAAAAAACACATGAAACCTGTTTAAACATCCAAATCATAAACATTACTAGTTATTTCTGCACTATCTACTCACAATTACAAATCCTGACTTGAAGATATCAAGTTAATGCTGCAGAAAATCATAGTGCTAATGTGATCATTTCAAAGTGAATATTAAGCGATGTATTATGACACTGCCATGTAGGAATCTCAGTAGAATGAAGTTTTATTGAACAGTTAAAAATAAAGATAAATAGTAGCAACTTCATCCAGATGTACAAGACAGATAATTTAATGCTCACTCGCTCGTTCGCTCACTCACTCACTCACACACTCACACAAATAAATGTGGTTGTATAAATAAATTTTTGATAGTCTTTGAGAGATAACCTCTTTAAGGCTCAGGTGTCAGACTCAGAAAAATTAACTGAAACTTGTGAACTCTGAAGCTGACTGATCTGTCTTCTTAGTTCCATTATTTCTTCCTCCTGCTCTTCAACTCGTTTCTGCAAACCATGGATCACCTGTTAAGAAATTTTTTTTTTAAATTGTTGCTTGAACATTACTAAATATACACATTTCATAACCTGAGTTATAAAGTGCTTTACAATAAAATAACATGTATGAGTAGTAAAAAACACCCAATATAAGAGCAAAAAGGTATCCCAGTACTCACAAAACATAACATATACAAAAACAAAAAAATTGCAAACATAAATTGTTACTTTTTTTACTCTTTTCATCATGTTACTGAGTTTGGTGCAATCTGAAGTGCTTTCTCATGACATGAATAGTGTTACAACCAAAATAAAAAGTCACAATTTCAAGAATAATCTAAGAAAATCTAAGAAATTCACAAAAACAATGGTACACAGAGACATTCTATATCTATTAAGAATCCATTTTACCATGTCTTTACTGCAGAAGAGTTCACTCTGCAGTAGCTGGCTAGCAGTGGGACGAACACAGGGATCTTTACTCATCAACTTTGTGATGTGGTCAGCTAGGACTGGCCATCTATGGCAGAATGGCTCTGGGAATTTCCCCTCTCTCAGGTCACCAAGGGTCCGGACTCGCTCCATTTCCGTCCCAAAGGGCTGGAACATCTCAAAAGCCACCACTCCAATGCTATACATATCTGACTGAGATGGAAGTAACAATACACAAAGTATTTGGTCATACATTCATTGCAGTTATAAATGTAACAGATTAGCAATGCAGAGCAAAACAAATAATTATGTGTTGTCCTCTACTGCTGATAGTCTTTTTGTACTTACCTTTGAGTCATAGTGGGAGCCCTTCAACTGCTCTGGTGCAGCGTACACAAATGTGCCCACACCAGTTGTATGAGAGGAACCTGCAAAACACACCAGAATAGGGACTTATGAGTAAATAGCGCCATCTACTTGTGATTATAGGATCTGCTAGTGTGGAAATATTGCAAGCTGAAAGGTGAAATCATACCACAGTTGGGAGAAGGGCTGCTTTTATGGCTGTCCAATATTAGATCCCTGCAGGCCAAACCAAAGTCCCCAATCCTCACATCGCTTTCATGACCATGCAGGAAAATATTCCTTGGCTGTGGAAAATAAGGGAATTGAAATGAGAACTTTTCCATATATCACAGATTTAAAAGGTCTGCTTGCATGACCTAGTGTTTGTGCAATATTTGATTAAATTAATACTCGGTTGGTTTACATGCACATCTAAGTCGAGCTATTGGCAGTATTTGAGCTAGGACTTAACTGGAGTTTCCTAGAAGTCAGTTTACATGCGATCAAACACTACAGCAGGAGAATCAAATTATTGTTCCACTCCCAGACACAAGGTGGCCCTACATGCCCTTTCATGTTAGTGTTCTTCCAGGTGGCGCCATAGAAGTAAACAATCAGTAAATAAACAAAGGCAGCAGATGTGAAACAGATATAGGAGGAGGTGGACAACAACACCCAGAGAGGATATGGATGACAACGATGCAGCAGCTCACTATATTTCGTATGTACTGTATACTCTGATTTATTACATGTAATGTTGTCATGCTGTGTCTCTGGTCACTTCCACAAAAGGGCGTGTCTAGGCCAGTCTTAATTGAGCTAAGGTTGGGTGGAGTTTACATGCATGGAGATTACAATCGCATTATCTGTCTTGGTTACTCCTACTTCTAAAAATCTTGTTCGATTCGATTATAGTCTGATTAAGGTGTATACATGGCTTTTAAGACTTATATTTTATTCAAATTAAGCCAATAATTCACATTTCTCTAAGTGCATGTAAATATACTTAGATACATTTTTATTGCCCCATCCCCCAAAGAGGAGAGAGGTATTATTGTTGGTTCGGTTTGCTTGTTTATCCGTCTTTCAGCAGTTTTTTCTCAAAAACTAAAAACTACTGGACCCATTTCCACAAAATTCCCAGGAAAGGTGTGAGGTGGTCCAGAAGAGATCCCATTAAATTTTGGTGAATGTAGGTCAAAGATCACAGTCACCAAAAATGTGTTTTCGCTATGATAAGAGATAGGGCAAATCAGGTAAAATGTGTGTGAGGAGGGGCAGGGGTTCGCTGTGCCTTGCACTCTTATTACATATTCAATCTCTCCAGTTCATTGGGAAAAAGTATACAATAGTTTTTGAATTGTTATCCCGCCCCCCCGGAAAGGTAGAGGGATATTGTGTGTCTCTTTGTTTGTCTGTCGTCAGCCATTTTATGCAAAAACTACAGGACCAATTTACATACAACTTTCAGGAAAGGTGCGAGGTGGTCCAGAATACATCCCATTACATTTTGATGAATGTAGGTCAAAGGTCAAGGTCACAGTCACCAAAACTGTGTTTTTGTTATAAGAGCAAATCAGGTCAAAAGTTTGCAGGGGGCGGGGTTTGTTGTGCCTGACACCACTTGTTCTTATTTGATTTGGAAGCAAACAAACTACATTTCAAAAAATCTTCTGCTGGAATTTGGCTGTGTAATTTTTTTTTGTTTTAACACAGGGTTACAAGAAAAACTAGCAATTTTTTTTTTTATAAAACTGAGAAAAAAAAACAACTAAATATAAGCCAATACAATTTTAGTAAACAAAAGTGAAATGGCTTTAAATAGTGTGTTATCTTTAATGAACAGTGGTTTAGTACATAATGTTTGATGTATTGTATCTTTCATCTTACTTTTTGTGACTTGTATTCATTGTTTATTTAGAAGCTGAAAAACTAAGACTAAAACTAAATAAATGTCAACAGAAAGTAGTGAATTTCTAGTTATAATATAGTTGAAAACAAAAACTACCTTTGCATCCGATCTAAAATTAAAAGTGAAACTGAAAAGCAACTTTAATTTTGTTAGAATAAAATGCTGATGGGGTACTATGACTTTTTAAAAAGGGTGTCACGACTTCCCATAATACAACAAGAAGTTGTCGGTTAAAACAGGAAGTTGTGCATCAAAGTACGACATACAGCACCAAAGACAGAAAACAGAAGTAGCTGGCATGTGCATTTGAATTATTTTCCTCCCATCTCGGAGATTTCTCAAATGAACTGTCAACTGTACAAGACACGTGTCTCTGTAAAAAAAAAACAGGAAGAACCAGCTTTTACCAACCACACACCTGAGAGAATATAGTCAGTGCGGAGTGTAACTGTCCCACCTGTTCATGTTGGAAGTGCAAAAATGGAAAATATCACAATGAATGGGAATATTATCACAGATCACAACGATTTCTATGCTGCAATAATGGATGAGGATGTGGGACATATCGAAGACTTGTCAAGGACGTATGGAAGTAACTGCTTTATCGAGATAAACAGCATTTCAAAACGAAACATTTTCTGGAAGGTACTGTAAATCCAATCAATGTTAACACTTCTTTAAATGATCTGGGAAAGTTGAAACAGATGGAATTTATATAAATTGTGGTCACAGCTACTAGAAAAATTAGAGACTGGAAAAAATTTGATCAAATAACATTAATAGACACTGATGACCATAATAACCTTTTGAAATTCTCATGGGTTTCTACTTGTATGTGATCTTCATAAAAAAACATGGAAATAAAGTGCCTATGCATTTTGTGCAAGTTATAACACCCCAGTTTGTCTGGTCTTGTCTTGCTTTAGGGCTGTAGTATGAATGTACTTCATCTTGCAGCCACTTACAGAAGAGTGAAGAGCATGAAGTGCCTGCTGTTAGCAGGAGCAGACCCTGAAATAAGGTCTGGAGACAAACAAATGCACACAACAACACAAAACCAACAAACACTATAGCTATTAATACTGCAATGTTATGTTAAATGTTTGTTTGTTTTTAATCCACAAGCTTCTACTAAATAGCAAAGCAAGTTGGTCTGTATCTAATAAAAATTTTCACTGTCTTGACCGGTGTCGCAGGGACCACCTCGGCAGAACAACGCTACACTTGCTGGTCGACAGCTGGCCTAGGATGTCTGTTTGTCGGTCAAATGAGCATTCCAAGTTTGAAAATGTTTTGATGACTGCACACAGTCAAGCAGAGGCTTGTCTGCGGCTTCTCTGCGAGCATGGTGTCAACATCAATGCTGAGGTCATTTTGCAAACATACAGCCTCTATTGCACAAATTTAAGCTACTAACTTGTAATTCACCATGCATAGTGTATATACAACATTAAAATGTTTCACTAGAACTAAAGTCATAATGGTGTTGTGAACAGAAAGCCTCTCTGTAACTGGTAAAGTAAAGAATGTTAAAATACCTATGTGAAATTCCCCATAAAGTATTTTGCATTCTGTGTGTTTTTCATGACTTACAGGTGAAGGGAGCAACACAACAGACTGCTCTTCATCTATCAGTATCATCTGTTGCTCCATCAGCTGTCCAAATTCTGACCAACTATGGTTCCAGTGTTAACGTTGTGGACAGGACAGGAATGATGCCCTTGCATATGGCCTCAGCGATACTCCATAAGGACATTATCATTAACTTGATCAAGCATGGAGCAGATGTCAACATGGTGAGTTCTACTACTCTCACTTTTATTAGGTGGTTGACTTTTGGTAAATGTGTGAGTAGAACATTAGAAAGAAGTTAAGGATAGGTGGATTACTAATTGTGACTGTTCATTGCATCTGATATTATTTTTTAGTACACCCAATAAATTAAATGGGCTGTTCTCAGTCATAGGGACACACTAACAGCCTACTAATATTAAAATAAGTTTACTTATTTACAACTTACTATTTGTAATCTCTTGAGTTATATGGAAAAACGAAGTCTCATTTAAGGCAACTACTGCGTGTGAAGTTATTTGAATCTTCGATTTCTAATAATGTATATTGGTATTGGCCTTGGAAAAAGTGTATCCCATGATAACTAAAAGAAATCTAAAATATTTTTAAAGCATGAAATGATTATAATTCCAAAAAATACCTAATTTGTGGATTGAGGCAGCCACAGGTAAACACATCAACATATACGGTTCATTTGTATTCAACATCAAGCACTACAATGCATTGCATCTTTTCAGTGCTTGTAATGTCGCTGACATAACAGCTTTAAGCTCAATACCCACATTATGATCCTTAAATTCATTTGGATTATCCACAGCAGATAGAGCACTCTGGAAACACTCCTCTACACTTGGCTGGAGTAGGTTTGGATATGAAGTCTACTCTGCACCTGGAGGAGGGCATTAGCTGCATTACTGAGCTTCTGAAGCACGGAGCCGACCCCAACATCATGAACACGGCTGGAATGACACCTTTACATGAAGCATGCACCATGGGAAACAGTGAGCTGATTGACTTGTTATTGAGTTATGGAGCCAATGTCAACAAGCTGACCAAAGCCGGAGAAAACTGCCTTTTCATGCTACTGAACAACAGCACTAAGGTGGAGGGCTCCCTGCTGGGCAAACTTCTGAGCCTGACTTCACCGTTGACTGTCTACAACAAAAACAGCCAGTTGCCCTCAACCTTGATCCTGCCATGCTTCTCTAAGCAGAGAGATCAGCTACTGAAAATCACCCAGCAGCCAAGACGACTTAAGGACATTTGCAAGCGTGTTATATATCTATCTATCTGTATCCGAGAAAAAAGAGAGGACTTGAGAAAAATCCTGCCAGGGAGTACGTATGAATTTGTTTTTAACCACTGGGACAATATCTATGATATAACCTTTGTGTCACATGATACAATGGATAGAGTGAATGTTACTCCTAGTTGAGATAGTTGACATTAAACTGGTGATTCCCAACCATTTTGAGCCACAGCACATATTTTACATTAGAAAAATCACAAGGCACACTGCCAAACAAAAATGTCACGAAACATATATTTAGTGAATAATAATAATAATAATAATAATAATAATAATAATAATAATAATAATAATAATAATAATAATAATAATAATAATAATAATAATAATAATAATAATAGATTAGATGTCTTTAGCACTTTTCAAAGCATATATTGGGGGGCACAGGTGACATTGTCATGGTGCATTTGGGACATGTTGCAATGGTAACAGGAGACGGCTGTAGAGTGGATCATTAGTGTGTACAGTCTTATTCATCTATTATGACACTGCTCGCTTACAGTACCAATCAGGTGAAATTGGAAAATCTTCCACGGCACACCTAATGATTTCTCACAGCACTTATGTACCACAGCACACTGGTTGGGAAACATTGTATTAAACGGTGTTATAGAAATATGTCAAGTGTACAAATACCTTCAGGTCTCTGTGCATGATTCCTCTGGAGTGAATGTACTCCACTCCTTCAAGTATCTTCCTCAGCAGGCCGAGTGTACGTTCACTATCAACACATCCATAAGGACCTGGAAATAGACAAGCAAAATATATAATTTCCAAAAAAACACAGAGAGGACCAAACCACCAACAAAACGAAGAGTGTGGATTAAAACTGTAAATATTACACCAACAGCTGCTAACAACTTAGTGACTCTGAAAAAGAGGTTATTTTTAACCAGCATTTCTTCATCTGTTAGTTGTCAAAGTGTAACTTTCTCATGACATGTAATTAAAAATAATTAAACTTTGACCAGTCTAGGTTAAAGGTCATCTAATTTGATTCCCATTTATCAAACAGATGAATATTATCAAGATTTAGTGCCAGAAAAACAAAAATGCAAAAATTATTTTTAGATGATTTCCTGTGACCATATTGCAAATTATTATACACTGAAATCTTTCAAATGTTCACCGAGATATCTTGATATTATTGACTTCCAGAACTGAAAATATGATCTGAAGCAAATGGAGTTGTATTTACATTTAGCCATTAAATACATAACAGGAACCTGTTAATAATCCAGTGTGCTGTTTGTGTTCTTATGCTTTCTGGTATTGGAATAAAGTAATATTAGGAGAATGATGTTCTAGGAGAATGTTAAACCATTACATTTTAAGGCTATGTGGTCTTTGGGCTGAGTATTCCTCTCAGAGATCCAGTCCTTGAGTGAACGTTCACACAGATGCATTTGGATGTAGAGCATCAGGTGGAACTGTACCTGCAGACACAGCAGAACCAGTACTTCAAATGCACATTCTTCAGGAGAGCAAGAATGACTTGCTGATGCATTCACTAAAGCCTATACATGACTTCTTACCTCTTTAATGGGTTTTAGTGCACACTTCTCAGTCCACTGCTGACACTCCTTGTCATTATAAGAGGGGTTGTTAAGCTCCAGGTTACTCCTGCTGGACTCTTCCTCTATTAGTACTGAACTGTCCCAGCCCATAGCGGGACATTTGGAGTTCTTTACAGGAGCTCGCTGGCCCAAAAAAACACAAGGCACATAGTTCTCTGGGATGCGGCGCATTGTTTTAGGACACACTACCTGGCCAATATCATGAGTTGAAACTAGGGCTCTGACAGGTACAGTCTCTTCCACAACAACTTTGGCACTTGAAGTAGCATCTGTCTGTTCTTCACTGAGGCTTTGGAAAACTATAGAGGAGCTGGTGTCACTGGTATCGGGACTCTTATCAGAACTGCAAAAAAGACAGAAGCAAATTACCATCACAACTACATGTGACAAAATAAGTACAGAATAAGAAAGGGAACAATTTTCATCCCGACTAATGGTACAAATGAGGAGTGTTTGTGCAAATAATTTCTTAATATTACAAGTAAAATTAAGACTCAAAATTAGTGGATATATATATAACCTAGATAACAGTATACCTATAAACAATTTGTTTTGTTTGCTTTTTGTCAAATGATGAACTATATGTCTGGATGTGTTGCACTAAAGTACAAGTAAATATATATATATATATATATATATATATATATATATATATATATATATATATATATATATATAGGTTATTACTTCTCTAAACCACAGATATGTGTCAGGATTTAGGATATTTTAACTATGAACTGCTGAAATGGATATATCACTTAATTTATTTCACTGATATTTTGCTCTGAAAAACACAATTTCTAAATGTACAGTTTGAGATTCCCTTTTAATTATACTCTATTTTATTTATTTCACAACGGATAAAAAAAATAATATTAAAATCAACTTGAAGTCTGCTTGCACAATGATACTTGGTCCTGATTTTAAAATGTCAAATGTCAACAGAGAGAAAATGAGTCTGAATTGTTTGTTTGACTTTGAGAAGTTTAAAATAAGAAGGCACTAGAAATAAAATAATTAATTGGCACAAAGTACAAAGAAATTGCATTTGTGAAAATTTAGATCACATAAGTTCATAAACGTGAACTTAACTCAACATTTGAGCAAACTAGACCAAAAGATATCTAAAATTCTACATAATTCAGTGGTAAGAGCGAATACAAAGAAAATTTAAAATTGCACTATTTTCCTTTACGTTTCCAAATGGAACAATCTTTCTTGCATTCCTACTGCATTTTTGCTATAGCTAACTTTTTATTTCAAGCTAAATATCACACATTTAAATGATTATTAGCAGTTGGAATCATACTTATATGAAAAAGGTGATTTATATTACTTCTTTAAATGTATTTTACATAATATTATATTTAGATTACTTTATAGTATTTTTATCACTGAGTGTGATACAACATCTTTTTGTTTTTCTTTATATTTAATTGCTTCTATTTTATTTTTACCTGTCAAGAGATTCCAGAGCTGGAAGGACAGACTCAGGATCTATAACAAAGACATAATCCACAGTGTAATGTTAAAGTATGTAGAGTTGTGTTAACTTGGTCAAGTGTAACTACAATGTCACATCCTGATACAGGCAATTTCATATATTATATATATTATAAAATATACTTATTTGATGAAACGCAAAAAATGTTACTTCATGGTCCATGTATTAACAGTAACTTAATTCATAGCTATATTATGTTTTTATTTGGAAATGCAACCTATAACTTACATGCTGCAGGCTGAACATGCTCCATCCATGCCGTGTGATAACCAACCACATTTATGTGCTGCAAGCTCGACAAGACTTTCACTTCCCTGAGGACCTGTAACAACAAACACATTTTTACAAAAGCTGTCGATTACATGGACAGACTGTGGTCTAATAAATATAATTGATGCCCCACCTTCATACAGTCATCCTTGGAAACTTTTTTGATGAGGATTTTCTTTACAGCATAACACTGTCCATCTAGTTTATTTATTACCTGCAAAATACCATGAACAAATCAAGCCTTGTTGATTAAGAAGGTTTGCTACTTATTAATGGTAAAACAGAGAGGAATCAGAGGAAATACCTTAAAAACATTCCCATATGATCCTTTTCCAAGTCTACAGATTTCTTCAAACTCGCTAAGATACCTTGATGTTTGTGCTTGAAAAAGTCCCTCTTTAGGTCTGTGTGAAGAACAAAAATGGCATATCTGACACAGTACTTTGAGATTATTAGAAAGAAACTGGACATGTAAACAAATTGAAGTAGAATTTACCTTACAGGAGGACTGTGTGTGTTTGCACCAAGACTCTGGAAAATGAGAATGGTAGACATACTGTAATAACAGTGATAAAATCTCAAAAAGCCCGGACAGTAGAACTAGATTAAATTCTTAAAAACAGTGCGCCTCCAGCTTTAATTATATCATCCTCACTACAACAGATGCTTGTGACAGTTCTGTTACCTGTGGATACAGGGAAGAGCTGGCAGCTTGAAGCAGCTCAGTGAAGGCCCGGTTGTGCTGGAGTCTGACGGTGCTGAACTCATCACTTATTGCCAAAGGTGAGAGGAGGTTCATGCTCGCTAAACGCTGCCCAATGACTATTGGAAATAAAAAGAAGTTTAATTTACAACCAAGCTGGAAATGCAAATAATAACAGTACACCTATGAAACCCAATTAAAAGCATATCTGTACCTTTAAAAAGCATACGTGATCGTGCTGGGTTCCTCTCATACACAAAGCACAGGTGTTCCAGTAGAGACCCCAAAAGAAGGTGGTTGGGGATTGCTGAAGCAAACTCTTGGATAGATGGGTAACGCTTACCAGCTAACAGCACCTCATGATTACTGTCTGTGTCAGAAGCTGGGAAAGATGAAAAAACAGAACATTTATGGCATGACACTTCTTTTTTTTTTTTTTTTTTTTTTACAGATTTATTGTTGGATTATTTTAACAACCAAACTTCAGCATAACTACTCAAAGTGAAAGACACAGCACTAAAAACATCTTAAATATTACTTGTTCAAATAAATTAAAATAACTAAAAATAAACTATTTGATTCATGTTTACCTTACCTTCTTCAATAACTTTTGCGATCATTTCAACTATATTTTTTTCGCCTATGTCCATTTTCCAATATAAAAAGTCAATTAGTGCAATATCGAGCACCCACTGCTGAAAATGGTGATCTGTTCACCTCAAAGGCAAGAAGTTAGTTCATCTTGTTTGTACATAAGGGGGCGTACACAGCAGGGACGCTTATCTGCAGGGTCCAGCATACAGCAGCTCTCCCCACCTACAGTACTCATAAACAAGTGACTAAACAGGATATAGAAATGTCAGGATAGGCATCACTAACACTTGTGAATTTTCTTCTTCTTTAATCTGGAAATTTCACAATCCACCTGTCCAATGTATATTTAATTTAATGAATGAAAATACCAACAGCAAGAATTTGAGATGTAATCATTTTCATCTGAAGGACTAAGTGTATTAAAATGAAATAATCTTTCCAGCTATCTAGAGATTTTGTCTATAATGTAAGATGAAACCAAAAGTTTTCAACATATTTTCAAAAGGCAGGACATCAGAATGAGTTGTAGACAATGACTGGTTTCAAGCTGAGCTAAAACTACAAATGAGCATAATATGGCTTGAGGGGTTGAACTTGCCTTCAGACCATCTCAATCTAGCCCATTACATCCTAAAAGGAAAAGAATTGTGCTTATCACAAGTGTTGGTTCACAGGCAAAATATTTGATATATCAGAGATGTTTTGAAGTGGTCAAGGAATACAACAAAGTGATTTATCAAATGAGTATGTGAAAAATCTAACAGTGGGAAACATTTCAGCAAGGGAACTGATCAGGGCAGGGACGTGTAGCCGGGAATTGAAGTAGAGGAGTTTCAAATATGTCTTGTTCATGAGTGATGGGAGGACAGAATGAGAGATTGACAGGCAGATTGGTGTGATATCTACAAAGATGTGGATGCTGAAATGATCTGAAGAGAAAACGACGGCAAAGGGTGAAAATGGATGTTACAACCTTCACTTTATAGGTAAAAAATCTACAAAAGATCTGAAATAGCCCTGCAATGTACTGTAATTTCACAAAAATCTGATAAGCATCTACAAATATGCAACTAACATCACCAACATGCTGTCACACAAGCTAACAAAAGCAAACCATTCTCTGATGGTATTTTTTAAAAGCTGTGCATATTTAGAAAGTAACACGTGTGGGTACAATTAAAGTTTGATGTGTATTTAAGGGGATAAATGCCACCCCTTAGTCTTTGCCTGTTAAAAGTCATCATTTTATCATAAATTCAGAGTAGGCTGCACCTGATTTTTTTTTAAGTCAACAACATATTGGCAAAAAAAAAGTTACTGACTGAAACGAGGGCCCATTAGCATTTTCACAATTCATTATAATGTACGTTAAGTACCAGGTTAATGTACTTCAACTGTCCAGTGTGTGCATATTTGGAGGAAAATGTACCACACGCCTGGCTCAAAGCCCATCTTAAAGGATATATTTGCGGTTTCAATGTATATAAAAATAGACGTTGTTCTAGTCTTGAAATTGTACTAAGTTTTTGTCTACACGTGGGAAAATGTCTGCTATAGGTTATAACTCTAAACTGAATTATTTTAAGACTTTTAATACCAGCATTTTTTATTCATTAGTACAACCTCATAATGTTTTGCTGTTTACCACTCCTATTATATAATCTATAATCACTTCCTCTATATTTTACCTGTACAGTTTTTATTTAGCTCATTAGTCTATGGTATGGGGTGACATGCTAATGGTAAGAGCAGGCTGGGGTGTGTATTATAAGTAACAGGTTAAAAACACCAACAGAGCAGCTGAGGAGGGGGAGGGCAAGGCGTTGGTCACGTTGTTATTCCTGTGGCCAATAATACTTTACCAACAGCCCTGTCGGTTTACAGCAGTTGGGACAGTAAATATTTAACTGAATAGCAAACACTTTATTAGGTTATCATACTGCCAGAAAACATGGGTCACACAAAGCAAAGCAATATGTAATTAGCTAACAATACACACGGTTTGACACTCATATTAAGCAGAAGGAAAGGCTGCTTACTGTCAAACTGTACTTCGTCTTCGTCATCTTCACTTGCTAAATTTGACAAGCTCAAAGTACCGTCCATCTCACGCCCCATGACATGTTTAAAGCTGCGGCGGACCAAGAGGTTCGAGCCACTGCTAGAACTTTCCTCCGAACGCACAGGTCCGTTGGTGGATGCTGAACTGTACATTATAACATGTGAACACCTCTGACTTAATAAAATAAAGTTTTAGCTTTTTTTTTATTCGCTGCCACTATAAAACACAGTCACCCCATATTTTCAAAGAGTTGCGTCAAACTACTTGTTATAATTATGTTGGAATCTTGTAAATATTCAGGTAAATACATCCGAAGCTACTCCACGCGCTGTATCAAATCAAGCGGATGGCAGCCATGATTTAACCCATGCACAAGGGGCCGTCTGACAGTATATCCCTTACACAAACTTGAATTGTTGATTAAAAATACTTTAAACAATTGCAGTATAGACAGACGTATATTCAATTAGAAAACGTACTTGATTTTCATAGACTTGTTTTTATTTTGATGTGTGTCTACAACAAAAACAAACTTCAATGTATTCGTTTTTTCACATGATGGACTACTTGCACATATCCCCTATTATATCAAGAGGTCACAGACTGCGGCGTCGATATGACGAAATGCTACCAAGTTCACTGTAATGATTTTGCTCTTGCTATCATTTATTGAGCTATTTTCAAAAAAACATTTTTGTATATTAATTTTTTTAACTTATCTTCTGAGATTACGGTCTTGGATAGTTAGATACAGTCTAGAGAACTACAGAATTTAGAGTACTACAGTATGCGTAGTTTAGCGCAGTAGTAACCCTCAGAAAGATATTGTGCACTCCGCGCGGCTTTAGGTGCAGCTTCGTATGTGTGTTTACACCATGAATATGTGACTTGTGAAGCTTTGTTATAAAACGCAAAATGCTAAATTACATATGTATGCATGGATGAGAGCACACTAGCAATTTCTCGTTCTTTCTGTATTCCAAACTAAGTCACGTATCTAACAAAAATTAGCGCCAATGACCTGAAGACTTACTCCGTGAAAATGTCTGATGCATGGTAAGTTTGCTAACTATTTCACATTTAAAATACTGAACACATTACAGATCCACTTCATTCCTCTTTTGCGGATTTAACTTTTAAAAAATGTAACACTAATTGAAAATATGCTGGTTATACATTTGGTTTTGGTACCTCCTTGTTCCAACAGTCTGTGAATCTTATTAATAAGCATTTTTCAGAATAATAAGACACACTATTTCATTTTCTTAATGTCACATAATTTAAGTATTGTAATTTTATTTTACTTTTACACATTCATGTAGAGGCACATAGTGTAACCTCTTGTTTGCTCATCAGCACCTCTGAACCTGCTGGAGCCATCAGGGCTATTGACAAACACTCAGTGCATCAGATCTGCTCTGGGCAGGTGGTGCTGACTTTGGCTACTGCTGTCAAAGAGCTGGTGGAAAACAGTGTAGATGCAGGAGCCACCAGTATTGGTAAGTTTAAAGATTCCCACAGCCAAAGTGTTCTAATCTACAAATTTGACACTGTCAAGAAAAGTTTTGATCATGAGCCAAAATTGATTTTGAAGTGATACAGTTGATACTAACTCACTGTAATATGGTGTATATTCATTTTCATATCCAAAGACAAGGAGTTGTTGCTGCACATTAATTGTTGTTATGTCAGAATACTGCACAGCATCATATTGTTGCATATTACAGATATCAAGTTGAAGGAGTGCGGAGTTGAGTTAGTTGAAGTGTCAGACAATGGAAAAGGAGTTGATGAGGCCAACTTTGAAGGACTTAGTAAGTGTCCGTTTTGTGTACACCTTCATTGTCCTTAAAAAAACAAACAAATCATCTTACATACTTTATCCCCTAGCACTGAAGCATCACACATCAAAAATAAGGGATTTCTCTGATCTTATCCATGTGGAAACATTTGGCTTCCGAGGGGAAGCACTCAGCTCATTATGTGCTCTGAGGTAAAATGCAAAATCAAACAGAATTTTCACTGTTAATTGGAATAGCACCGTTCCTTAATCAGATATAAGCATTAAACTGACAATCTGTTCTCAGTGATCTCAGTGTGGTGACATGCCATGAGTCCAGTCAGGTGGGGTCCAAGCTAGTGTTTGACCACAAAGGTCACATGGTGCAAAAATCACCCCAGCCTCGACAGCAAGGCACCACGGTGAGCCTGCAGCAGCTCTTCTCCACCTTACCAGTTAGACATAAGGAGTTCCAGCGCAACATTAAGAAGGTCAGTTTTTAAAGTGCTATTGTAATGTTCCTACATATTTTTGGGTAATTGTGTATATGGTTGAAGCATATGAGGTGTTTAGTAATACATCTTAGATGCTTAATAAAGTTGTGATACAAAGTCAAAATTATGTTATAGGTAGCTCTGTTTTGTATTGGAGAGCTATATTCCAGTGCATCCTTCTTATTATTTTCTTTCTCCTTTCTTTCTAGTTCTTTTTCCTCTTTTTTTTCTTCTTCTAAGTCTTCTTTTATTATTATTGTTATTATTATTTATACTCAAAAAATAAATCAAACAATTCCACAAATAGGTATCCATTTTTTTCTAAAGAAATTTTTAGATTACAGGAAAGTCATAATGCTCACCCTGTGGAGTCCACAACTGGCCACACTTCAGTGGGTGTTTTTTTTTTTTTTTACCAAATCACAAGCATGGCTTTCTTCCATTCATTCATATTTTATCAACCAGCAATATCAAATAACATTTGTTACTTCAAGTCCTTGTTTGAATTTGAGATACCCATCCCTCATCTATTTTAATTTATGTTGCGTATGTTCAGGAGTATGCCAAAATGCTACACATCCTACAGTCCTACTGTATCATCTCAGTGGGAGTACGGATTACTTGCTCCAACCAAAATGGACAAGGAAAGCGCACTACAGTTCTTTCCACCAGTGGAAGCCAAAGCATGAGAGAGAACATAGGAGCCATATTTGGATCTAAACAGGTTAAAATAATCAATTTGTCTTTGCTTCTTATTTACATAGTACAGTTAATCATCAAACAAAAGTGAACTGCTTTGTTGTTTTTGGGTGATGTATCTAAGTGTAATGTCTGTTTGGTTTCTGCAGCTACAGACACTTATGCCTTTTCAGCAAGCACCCCCTATTGAAAGTGTTCTGGAAGACTATGGACTGAAAGACACAGATCTACCTGAGCAGCTTTTTACGTGAGTGAGACGAAGCAAAGCCAGATCTATAGTTGATTCTTCTTTGTAATGAAGGTTATGTTTTTTTTCATTAAAAGGCCTTTATTTTGACAGTATCACAGGTTTTCTGTCACGAGGGGACCACGGTGCTGGAAGAAGTGCAACAGACAGGCAGTTCTTTTTTATAAACAATCGCCCATGTGATCCCCTTAAGGTAATTCATGTTTAATGGAAATATTAAGAAATGTTCAGTCTGGAGTTACATCTTTATTTTCACTTGCAGGTGACCAAACTTGTGAATGAAGTGTATCATATGTATAACAGACACCAGTATCCATTTGTTGCCATGAGCATAACTGTTGCCTCGGGTAAAATAATTTTTACAGAAAATTCACCAAACATTGTATCATTTCTAAATTACATCATATGGTATAAAAGCATTTCTGTTGTGTTTCTTTTGTGATTTTTCAGACTGTGTGGATGTGAATGTCACCCCAGACAAACGGCAGATTTTCCTACAAGAGGAGAAACTCTTGCTGGCTATTCTAAAGACTTCTCTCATTAACATGTATGAGGCCGGAGTCAATAAAATCACTCTGAACTATACACCTAAACCCATAATGAGTAAGAACTGGCCTGCATATATACAATTTTTAACATTTATCTATTTATATAGAAACAGTGATATCACCAAAAGAATAACTCTACTGTTTGACCCTTGCAAGAAACAAAGTACATTTTACATTCATTTTGTTATCCATCTTTACATGCAGCATCCACACCTGAGATACGCCAGGCTGTTCCATCTGATGACATGTTGCCAGAATCAGGAGATGGTGAAACTGTTTTTCAGAGCCCGAAGTCATCTGTCAACCTGGCTGGGTTAAAAGCTGCTTTTTCAAGTCAACACAGCTCCAGTTCCTTTAGAAAAGCTGGTATATCAGAAGCTGCCACCTGTGGTCCAAAGCAGAAGACGCTACAGTCCTTTTTTAAGGGTAGTGAAAAACCTTCTGCATCCAACACAACCTTCAAATCTCCTCTGAAGCCTTCAAGAGACCTAACTAAGTGCTCCACAGTGGGAAAGTCTGTGTTAGAGGGATTCAAGTATGGTAGGATGTCATGCAGTACAGATATGTCCAGCTGTGACTCTAGTACACCAACACCAGATAATGAAGATAGTTTACACATACATTTTCCAGAGTCAGTGACTGAAATACCTGATGTTGAAAATGGAGACTTGGAAGAGATGCCAGAAGAAAACCACACAATTACAGAATCCCCCAAGCCTAAAATATGTGATTCTACTGAGGACTGTAGTGTGATTCCAGATGCCAAAAGAGCCAGAAAGGAGAATCCACACTTTTCAAACTGTGCAGAGTTGTCCTCCACGTCCTCCTCCACTGTGGATGCTCCTGTGTGTTTACAGAGGAAGACTGTACCTATACAGTTCTGTTTACAGGAGTTGACAGGAACACTGAAAAGGCTGAAGGACCAGCAGAACAAGACCGACGAGGAGCTGAAGTACAGACGCTTCAGGGCGAAGATCAATCCAGGAGAAAACCAAAGTGCAGAGGAGGAGCTTAAAAAGGAGATCAGGTGATCAGTCTACATTTATTGTAACTCACTATCACCACTAGAGTGTAACTTCACTAACGTTGTCATGTCTTTGTTTTTTCCATGTAGTAAAGACATGTTCAAAGACATGGAGATCATTGGCCAGTTCAACCTGGGCTTCATTATCACTAAACTGAACAGTGATATTTTCATGATTGACCAGCACGCCACTGATGAGAAATACAACTTTGAGATGCTACAGCAGCACACTGTACTTCAAGGACAGAAGCTCATAGCGTAAGATCTTAACTTCTATAGTTTTTTTATATTTTCAGTTGTTTTTTTATTTGTTTATTCTTGGACTTTGGGTTAATTTTCTGTTTCAGTTATTTGTGTATGTTTTTTGATCTGAGGAAATTATTTTTTCAATTTAGTTTTCAATTGTTTATTTAATATGTGAATGTGTGATGTTAAATGACACCATTAAAGGTCCAGTGTGCAACATTTTCCTTATTTCAGGAAAATCTAATTGCATACATGAAATACAATATTCACACTTATGTTTCCATTATTGAATATTATCGAATACATGGAAATTATTTTTGTGTACCTCACCTAATGAATTACATGTTAATATATATGAGTATGGAGTGGAGAAAATGTCCCCCTAAAAGCCAAAAATAGATAAAACAAACACTGGTAGAAATGAGACACTTATATGTTTTTGCTGCCACTATAGGTGGTGTTTAATATTTTGTTGATTTAATCTATAACATCACCCCAAGATCACACACTAAACCTTTAAGGGTCCTGTACCACACACTACAATATTGCCCTTGCACATCACAAACTATTAATTTTAGCTAAAGCTGACTTTACCTGTTTAACTGGAGTTAAAATTTGTATTTAATTATTTTTTTCACGACTAGGAATTGTTTTTTTTTAGCCCTGGGTTATCCTTGACATTTTAATCATTAATTAATCTATTTTTATTTTGTTTTCATTTTTTCAGTCCCCAAAAACTTCACCTCACTGCTGTCAGTGAGAATATACTTATGGAAAACATCGAGATTTTTAGAAAGAATGGCTTTGAATTTCTGATTGATGAGGACGGTAGGAACACATCATTATACACTGAGCATTTCATAATAGATCCAATACAGGATTTTCACATTTATAAAACAAAAAAATAATATTTTCTTGTGCCTTCAGCTCAGGTAATGGAACGAGTAAAGCTGGTATCTTTGCCCACTAGTAAGAACTGGACATTTGGCCCAGCTGACATTGAGGAGCTGATCTTCATGTTAAGCGACAGCCCAGGCGTCATGTGCCGTCCATCCCGTGTCAGACAGATGTTTGCTTCAAGGTCTTGTCGGAAATCTGTACGTAATCTCAGCATATTGTCCATTGGAGAAAAAGGCAGAGGATAGGCTGAAACAACAATCAATGCAGATATTTAATAATATTTAGATATCTACATTTACACTACTAGTTTCATATGGGTCAAATGAAAATGGACTTAAAACCATCTGGAAGCACACCTTGTCACCTCAGTCCAGTGGTCAATTTTATTTTATTACCTTCATGAAGGAGGTTATGTTGTACCTTGCGTTTCTCCGTCTGTTTGTTTCTCAGCAAGATAACTCAAAAAGTTATGGACGGATTTTGATAACCGATAAAATAAATCGTTAGTGAACACGGAACACTAGTTTACAAATAAGTTACGAACATCTAGATCCAAACCTGGGCAAACTTGCGCTGCTTTGCAAAGGTTTCATTTAATGCTTAATGTTTGTTTTTTTTTTCATCCTTATTTCCTTAATTTTCATTTGATTTCACGAAAGCCCTTAAAATAAAAAAGGAAATATTTACCAAATAGTTTGAATTAGATTTCCGTGATACAAAATACATTTAAGTAGTTTATAAATTAGTTTGTGTATGACTATTTTCTTACACAGTCTATCCAAATGTAGGACTACCTCTCAGTCTTGATAAATGACTGTGTTTTCCCATATACACATATTTTTGCTCCACATTTGGTTTATTTATCTGGTCACCCTAATTATGTATTGGGTATGGGAAGAGATTGACTGATGGAAAATAAAGGAAGTATAAGTCATTCAAACTCATATTGGCTGCTTCATTTCTATATATGCTTTCATAGATAGGTTTTTACTTGTATAATTAATGTTCCCCCTGGTGTAATAATGTATTTGTTAGAAAAGTGTACTATTTGTGCAGTGAAAATAAATAATCTTGTTAACTTTGGTGTCATTTCTCCTTAGGTGATGATTGGCACTGCTCTGAGTGTCAGTGAGATGAAAAAGCTTGTGGTTCACATGGGAGAGATAGAACAACCATGGAATTGTCCTCATGGCCGACCCACAATGAGACATCTGGCTAACCTGGATGTCATCTCTCAAGACTGACTGTGTCAAGAAATAAAGTGTTTGATAACCTGACACTGGTGTAGCTGTGTAGCTCTGTGTCTATAGATAGATAGAGTGTCCAGTGTATATATTGGACTTAACATCTGTTGTTGTTGGTTTTAACTTTTTTTTTTTAAATTCAGACTTCAATTAAAAATAATGGAGGACAAAAAGAATCACATGTGTTGCGTTGTTATTAATTTTGACTTTGTGAGCTGCCGTAGTTTATATTTGGTTGCCATGGAGATAGCTAACTTAGCTTAGGGCGAAGAGGAAAAGGAAATGAACGTATGGCTTTTTTTAAAAAAAACATTAAAATAATTCTTAAAAAAGTGTGCAATAATATGGATTCGTTAACAATGGCAGAAGGACAGTTTAGCGGGGAGTTGTTAAACGGCTCTTCTGCTTCAGAGAAAAACTCCGCGGGTTCGGCTCAGGTCCAAACCATCCAACACCTCAGTGACCCTGCTGTGCCCAGGAATGAGACTGTTTATGAACTACCTGCACTTTCCAGCCTGGTAATTACAGCGTGAGTTATACTGCTAATGCTCTACATGTGTGTATCATGGGACTAGAACAGACAGATAAGAACCGTGGAAAGAATAAAAGCATCATGTTTTGCAATACAACACCAACAACTGATGTGATTTTGGTTATTACGGTGCTGGACAATGTTTTAGAAAGTATCTGCTTCAGATATTATATGTGTTAAATCTTACATAGGTTAGTTTAAAAAGATTAATCTGAAAACAAATGCCAAAACTGCTGTGAGCTCATGTTTTTAATATGGTGGTGTTTTATTACACATAGCTATATGGTGGTTTATGTACATGTATACAATGGATTTGAAATATTCCACCAAAAAGAACCTGTACAGTGAAAGGATCATAATGTGCAGACAGTGTTTTGAAGTAGATCTGAGACCAATATTAATTTGGACTAAATCCCATTTTCTTGTTAATTCTATGACTTTCACATTTTGACCCAAGACTTATCTTGGAAACTTGAGCCAACCAGCATTTTCTTTATCAGTAACACACGTGGTAAAATGTCATTAGTTTTATTCCAGAAGCATTTTACTTGTAGATCAGTAATCAGCCATATGTTCAAGTCTGTGCAGGACTAAGTGTAAACTGTGTGTGTTCCAGTTATGAAGGGGAAACCTGTGAGGGACACCCACATGGAGAAGGAGTTGCCTCTTTTGTAGGAGGCCACAGGTATAAGGTACTGCAAAAAATAAAAAATAAATAGCATATATGCTATATACCATCAAAACCCAGTGCTCCCTTTATAGCAATTCATTTATCTCCATACTAACCTTTCTTATCACCATGCATTGCAATAATTTACAGTATCATCCTCTTTATTCAGCATTTTTTCTCAGTGAAAATATTTTTTTTGTGTGTGTGTGTAATTCACTTATTATGTGAATGTTCATCAAAACTCAGAGTAAAGTCAAAGCCTATTATACCAGAAACAGTCAGGTAAAAGCTGGAGAAAAAGCAACTTTTTCAACAAAATCACTGATCATAAACCAGTTGTATCCATCTGTCATTGATCCAACTGCATGGGTTTTAGCCTTTGACAACAGCAATGTTGTAAATAAATTATCAATGCAATTGCGTTCCTAAAGCAATTCTCTACTTTCTGTTCAGGGCATGTTTTCCAGAGGATGTATGGATGGGCATGGTGTGTTTACATGGGTTTGTGGCTTAAAATACAAGGTAGGTTGAGGTCACCATTTTCAAAATAAAGAAATAAAATTAAGGGGGAAAAATGCTATTTTGGGAGACTTTCCACTGGGAATGGCCATTAAGATCTGGAGATGTTTCAATCCAGTTATTTAGCCAACACAATTTCTCCTGTGCCAAAGTGGGAAATTGCTCAGAGTCTTTCAGATTTGAGGTTTACATGTTCACTAACTGTTTCATATACCCCACCCACATTTTGTAACAAGTTTGGAGGTTTTTAGAGGAGAATGTACTTTTCACAAAATCTGGCAGTGAAAGTGAGTTTTTAATATTTACAGGGAGAATTTGTTTGCAACTCACTCATGGGCCAGGGTTTGTACACCTGGCCAGATGGTAGCTCTTATAAAGGTGAAGTCTATTATGGGATCCGGCATGGCACTGGAACCTACACAAGTGCCAACAGTGTGGTGTACAAAGGCCAGTGGTATCAAGGCAAAAGGGAAGGAAAGGTAAAATGTGCACTTTCAATTTTTGTCATGGACTCGTGTGTTGCTTTTTTTGAAACCAGGATATTTCTTTGTTAGGGTGCAGTTTATTATAACCAGGAGAAAACATCTTGGTATAAAGGAGATTGGGTGACGAACAGCAGAGAGGGATGTGGAGAGAGACGGTATAGTATAGTCCAATATTTATCTAGCCAATTCTATAATATTCTATTTAAGTTACCTGTGAAACCTCAAAGGCTATGTTATGTCCAAACAGCTACCCATCTGGTAACCTTTACTCAGGTGAGTGGAAGAACAACCAGAGACATGGAGAAGGAACCATGAAGTGGCTGAAGCTTGGACAACAGTACAATGGAACCTGGTGTAAAGGTGTTCGGGTATGGAAATATTCCAGTAAAAGCTTATATGACTTCCATTTCAACAAAGGTTGGGATGTTTTCTGAAGTGCAGTAAAACTAAAATCTCAGATTTATTTGATTTATTTATGTATTTATCAGGGACAATGCACATAAAAACATTGACCTACACAAAAGAGGTAATATGTTTATTCCAGGTTGTAGCAACAATGCTAATTTTCTTTTTTTTTTGCTCTTTTATTAATGACTTTTTATTTAATAAGTTTTGACATTTTTACATAGCAAGAGAGTTCAAGAAAAGAAAGAAAAAAAACACAGTACAAATAAATAAATAATAAATATAAAATGTTCATGAATAGTACCCACTTTTTTATTTGTACTAAAATGCTAAAGTCCACCTACAGTCCCTGGGTTAGGCCAATAAAATACATGCATGGAAAACACATTATGATCACCCACTCAATCATTGATAAAACATCACAGCCAGGAGTGTGTTCCAGGGGCTTATGATTCTGTAAGAGAAAAAAGACTTGACCAAACCAGGTTTTAAACTATGGAACCATTGTCATCAGACTGTGGAGTGTGTGTTTTTTCCTAATTCATTTGAACCTCAATAGAAATGACAAAAGTGGGGGAAAAAAGCAATCTAATATAACCACAGAACACATTTAATGTTTATTTTTATTTATTTATTTTTTGCAAATTTACATTTAAATGTCCTCAACACAATCAAATAAGGCAGCATTATCTGTCTGTTGTTATTTCTTTTCTTTTTAGAACATGTTTTAATGATTTTGGAATCTGCAAACACTAGCTTTTACACTTCTTGTGAAATCATCTTGGTCAATTTCTGATTCTCCTCGAGTGAAAGTTACTTGCAAAACACTCAGCCTTCAAGGTCACACTGTGACCTTGAAGTAATGATGTTAAAATGGACAGACGATGTGGCTTTGTATCTAACACACATTTCTATAGTTTTATCTCTCAGTCCATCCAATATGAATTTGGATCCAGAAAATTTTAATTGACTCCCCTATTCTCCTTTCTCCCTGGTTTATTATACATTCAGGCTGCATTCCTGGATGCAGCAGTGGAATTTGTCCCCCGCCCCCTGCCAGACATTCCAATTTCCTACTTCCAGTGCTATAATTCTTCAAGGTTTGGAACAAAATGACCCATGACCAATTGTTGTAAAGATCAAACCTTCGGTGGAAACCCCATTCATCCTCTACCTTAATTATTGTGGAATCTGACAGTATGTGTCATGAGGTTTGGTCATGTTTTGTGTCTTTTTTCACAATGTTCCAGCCAAACCTAAGTTTGTTTGTATTGTTGCTTAAATCTCTTCTTTGTACAATTACACAAAGGCTAAAATAAATTCATACATTACAGATTGTAGATTTGTTGCATGTTAGGAAACATCCCAACTTTTATATTTAAGAGATTTGTCACACTAACCTCATTCTATGTACATTGTTTCTATTGCATCCTCCTTCCTCTCTAACAGCATGGAAGAGGCACACACATGTGGATCCTAAGACGACAGGATGGATCCCAGTATTCCCAGAGCAACCAGTATACAGGGGACTTTTTCCAGGGGGAGAGACATGGACAAGGAACATTTTATTATGCAGGTGGTGCAATGTATGAAGGAGAATGGAAGAATAACAAAAAGCATGGGCAGGTAAGTCCATCATTGTTTTTTGTTTTCAAATCCAAGAAGAAAACTGAAAAGAAACAAAAACTTGTCATGGCTTCTTTAGAAATGACTTGATGCAGATTGTTAATTATCATATTGAACATTTTTAATTAAGTTTAATGTTATGTTTTAGGGAAAATTCACTTTTAACAATGGCAAGGTTTTTCAAGGGGAGTTTATGGACGATCAGATGATAATTACCAGCCTGAGTGACAACAGAACTCCCATTATTCATGGTAAAACCATACCATTCAAACCTCATGTACTATATTTAATTTTCCCTGATATAAAGTAACCTGTAAAGCACACAAAAAACATCACCTAAACCATAATTTAAACATTTACACTCACATACGTGTGCACACATCTACTATATGTAGCTCTCTAGAAAACCCTTAATAATAACTTAAGGTAATACATTATTTTGGGATTCAATAGAAAAAACGAACATTTAAATAACAAGTAAAATGACTAATATAGAAAAACTAAAATTATATATGATAGTCTGACTATAATGAGAGTTACGATTAAAAGCTTAGAATATCTAAATATAAGAGCATTTTTCCTATACTTAAGATCACACAGGAACATGTAGCATTAAGTGATAAACCTCAAATGTTGCTCTGAAGAATCATTATGGTGTCACTGATAGTTTCATTTGTATCCTGTATCCTGTTACAGGATTCTTACCACTATCAGGTTCAGGACCAGATGTTGCTCTCAACATTGAATACCTTCTGAAGAAAATCCCTGAGACAAAACATGATGATGAACAAAAACAGGTTGGGCACTTCAATACAATGATCATCTAAGCAGTTATTCTTGGCCCCACCTTTGTCACGGTCCTGACACTTTTCTGTGTGGGTAACAGGTGGAGCTCATGGTGCTGAGACATAACACAGAGCTGAGGTCCATCTACAGCTTCTACAGCCGACTGGGTCACCCACAGTCCCCAGACAATGTCTTCCTGCTGTCCCGCCTGCAGCTCTGGCGGCTCCTCCGAGACTGTAACGTCCACCATCATGGTGTCACACTGACACAAATCAATCTGTTTATTAGAGGTGAGGAATTTACTTTTATGGCATCAAAAATAGGACTAATGGCTCTGTAGCTCAGCTCATGTTCTATTAAGAATCAATAACATGTTGAATTTATGAGGTTGTCAGAAGTGGGCGGTACTTTCACCTGAGGATAATGCAAGAAGTTCAAAGCAAGTCAATTTCTATTAGTACTCAGTAGTAACTACTTTGATATCCATTTCCATGTTCTAAAATATGGCTCCATTATAATCAAGGCAAATTTGTAATGTTTAGAGAAAAAAAAATTACATTTCTTAAACTGTGAGCAAACTTTCCAGACATTTCCTAAGGAAGGTATAAACACACACACACACACACACACACACACACACACTTTAAATAAATTCGACCAGTATTTTTGTCTGAGATCTTTGAAGAAATTGCTAAGGAAGACAACACCAGACACAACGCCTTCACAGTAGCTCATGGCTTGATCACTGAGGCAAACTCAAAATATACTATGTCTTTGAATAACTCTGCAGAATGTTTATTCTTTCTGTGTTTTTCAGAGGATACCATTTCAACAGAGGTCCACTCCCCTTTTAGCACCATGCTGTTTCGCAGACTCCTCAGCTGTCTTGTTGTTGTGGCATATCACCTTTACCATAAAGACTTAGAGTAAGAACCAGCACTGACTGATATGGCTGAATGAGCCTGTTCACACCCTTGTTAACATGTTTTTTTTTTGTGACCCAACCCTTGTACCACCTCTGAAATCAGGTTACACCTGGCATTATAAAACATTATTGAGTGTCAGATTTCTTTTCCTTCTCTGTATCCCGATAGACAAGTTCATCTATAGCAGGAATGCCATGCATACAACCCATGGGCCAAAACCAGCCCATTAAAGGATGAATTTGTAAAGTGTAAAATCTTACACTCACAATATTAACGAGTCAATGGTATCAAAGGTATATTTAGTTCCAAACTTTTCCTAATATTCTGCCTGTTACAAAATATTTTATGCATTTGTAACTCCACTGTCATCTATAAGATGTAATGCACGAGTGTAAATGATAAACTGAGGAGTAGTATTGTTAAAATGTAACTTTTTTTCTTCTTTTAAAATGTCAGGTTTTTCAAGGTATTCACATTTTTTATGAAAGGACCATTTGTGCATGTATGTAAACATTTCCAGTATTTAATTGTACTTTTTCGTGCTAAAATACAGAGTAAGATTTGAAGTTGTCAGTATTTCTAGGTTATTATACTATTATTTTACTGCACTGACCCACTGGAGATCAAATTGAACAAACTGTACATGGCCCCTAAACTGAACTGTGTTAAACACTGCTGATCTGTAGCATAAGACCCAGCATCTGTTATTAGACAAATTTAAATATTCCAAATACCCAATTATGCAAACATCATTTAAAAATATTAAAGAAGCATGACTTACCCAGTGTGAAAAAGCAGTTACACATATTTGTAACTAGAAAAGCACTCTGAGAGCGCAGGCCTCTGCAAGGTAGATGACCCCCCACCCCCCACCCCGATCACCACCAAAATCTAATGATTTCCAGATCTACCCATTACCAATTTACTCTAAAAATGTCATCAAAATCCGTCCATATTTTTTTGAGTTATCTTGTACACAAACAAACATCCAAACCAACCAACCAACAAATGCTGGAAAAATCATTAAAAAATGTTAATGCTGTGTTACACAGATGATGTCAGTTTAGCAGCAGGTCCTTCAGTCCAACCTAGGATGTTGTCTTATTCAAACCACTAAACAGAAGATGGACACATGTCTCCCAGACCACCTCCCAATATGATCAGATACATGCTACTGTCAGGTCTGACCAGGGCCTCTCTAAGACAAATTGTTAACCTCAGGATAGGTTTTGAATTGCCTTGTTTACTTGTTTACTTATTTGACAAAATTTTACAAAAAAAAAGTTGGTAGGGTGCACACATGTATTCCAGGAAACCATAACACTCAAAATGACATTGAACTGATTTTAAGGAACATGATTTTTTTCTGTCTTTGTTAAACACAGATCATCAGATGAACCTATTCTTGCAGCCTGCTTTTCCAAACTGATGACAGACTGCATCCTTCCTAATGCCATGAATGTAAAAGGTAGTAAATGTTGATTGATGCTCTGTTAACCCTCTCATGCCCACATACATGTGCTGCTAATGTAACTCCATATTGCTTAGTTTGTCACAGAATCAGTTCTTCACACATCTTGGTGTCAGCATCCATAGATCATTATTGTTTTTTATTTTTATTAGATTATATTATTGCTCAATCCAACATAGTTTACCGTCACCCACACACTAAATATTTCAGACATATAAAAGCTTTTTCCTCTCTGCTGCTCTAAAAATATGTGTTTGCTAAACTACAATGACACAATGTGTTTTTATTGTCAGCTCTGATTTTCTGCCATTTTGTTTTACATAAAAAAAACCAAACAAAATTGATTGTAGATTTTTGCAAAATTTTGAATATTATAGAGTTCTTACTCTAAGTTTGACTTAAAATTCCCTGACCAACAAGTATAAATTTCATGACCTTTCGTACAAACAGATGCTCAAGCCAAGAGCAGAAAAGGACATTTTAACCATTCAAGCCAATCCCAATATCCTTCTCTTCAGCAGACATCCTACCATGCACAAATTGGTTAATAGTAGTGTAAATTCACAACAATTACCTCTTTTAGCACATGGTTCTAGTTTATACATGACAACCCCACAGTTATTCTTCACTGCGAGTTGATTTAATAACAGTTAAATTGATTTGAATTAATACACTGTTGTCTGTCCAACTACATAAACTCTAAGGCAGAGGTTGTGTTATAAAATGTTGGGGAGTTTTTGCAAGATAAAAACACAAAGAAGCAACACATATGCTACACATTTGGTTTTGGGCTGTACTTAGAAAATTCCATGATACACACAAAATGATGAAATTCCCTCATTTTCCTTGTTTGTAACAACTTTTATTGAAATTCCCTGTGATATTAGAAACAATGCAAAACCTATGTATCCATCAGGTTTTCTGTTCAAGCACTCAGACAGAACTTTGGAGGCTCTGAAATACATAGAGAAGAGTTGGGAGATCTACCAGGTTTACAGTAGAGTCAACCCAGCCCCTCGAGACGACAAAACCATGACCTGCCGACACCTGCTGTGGATGTTCAAGGTGCAAGAAACACCCCTACCTTTTCCCTACCTTCTCATTTCTACACGTGTTGACATCCATGTGTTGTAATTCTGGTTCTTTTCATGTAACCTGTTAGGATCTCCAACTGTTTGACAATAATCTGACCACAGCAAAGTTATTGGAGATCATCACTGCAGAGAGCCACGACCCCAGTAACCAGTCCTCTTCACTGGATCTCGAGGTCTGCTTTGTGCTAGAACAGTGTTTAACATTCACTTCTTCTCTATCTTCTGTCATTCCTCACCCCTTAAACAAATATTTCATTTTACTTCAGTCCAATTTTACATAAAATCATCCAAAAATCAAGGCATCAATGTGAGTGAGAACAAGTAAAACCAGTCCTCTCCTCCAAACTCCCACCACCATTTTACAAACTAATAAATTACTTCTGCTTCCTATGCTTTAACACACTTTTTTCTATTTACCTTTAACACAAAACATCCTTACAAATCATTTATATATCCTTTTTTTTTTTAAATCGCCTCATACACAATCCGATTTGTATAATCAACTATAAATTATATTTATATTCACTTTAAATTTACTACAATGATGATATCTCCTAATCAGGATAGTAATAAGGATTTATTATCTTATTTCATACATTCTTCTATATTCTAACTAAACTTTCACTTATCCAAATATGTTTCGTATACTAGACTTATACATCTTTTTAAATGCACAAATTCACAAAGACTTTTTTTTAGACTTGGATTAAGATTATTCTAGAGATGTAACACCCCCCCCCCCTCCCTTCCCCCAACTGAAAATCAATTATCTCCTTTTGCTGCAGATTACATTCCTGGAGTTTTTTGAGGCTCTTCTAGGCTGCGCTGAGGTAAAGTACGCAGACAAGGTTCATTCCCTGACTGAGGAAAGTCTGGAAACAGAGGTTATTGCGAAAACTCAGTTGTTAAAAAGCTCCCCACAGATGGTAAGAACTAGTCAAACCTGTAAAAATATTTAGAATAATAAACTATTTGCTTGGGAGTGAGACCTTTCTGTGTGGGGTTTGCATGTTCATTCCATGTCTGCCTGGATTCTGTTCAGTTTCCTCCCACCACCCAAAGACATACATTGATAGGTTAATCAATTGCCCATAGGTATGAATGTGAGAGTGCTTGTTTATCTCTTTATATCTGCCCTACGATAAACTGGTGACATGTCCAGGGTGTACCCCACCTCCGCCCATAAGTAGCCAGGACAGGCTCCAGTACTTCCATGACCATAGTGAACATAAAACAGGTTTAGGAAAATGAATGAATGAAACAATTTGTTACAGTTGTTACATCAGAATTACATTGAGTTTTTCTGTTAACCAGGTAAGGGCTTCAGTGGATTCTCCTGTGACATCTGAGACTTTTCCAGTTCTCAGCCTCAAGTTACTGGAGGTGAGTTTCAACAAGTATTTGAAAATAAACATGCATTGATAATGGAGACAGATTTTGTAGCTATATTCTTCATTAAACTGAAAGTGTATATTTTTGTTATTCCAGGCAAAAAATTGCATGGACTCTCCAAAGTTATCAACTACTCTTCAAACCGACAATGATCCTGTTGAGGTTGTGGACATTGAGCCTCAGCCTTCTGGTTAGTTTTGTTACCGTTTTTATGAGAGCAGCCTTTTTAAAAAAAAACTGACATAAAAATACATAAGAATGCAATATGTGAATTTTGGATATACTTGTACTTTACCAAAGTATTTATAGAATTACATATATAACAAAGATTTTATACTAGTTATTGCCCTAATTTGTTTATTTCACTACTTTGACAGCTACAATTACTGTACTTGTAATTTTATATAAAGTATATTGAATCAAATTATATAGTTACATCCTATAATAATACAAGTATTCAGAGAATGCCTAAGCTCGCCCCTATTTTGTGCCAATCTCAAATTTCTATGACAACACATACTTGAATTAGAACCAATAATGTGATTTTGACCTTGACTTAAATGGATCCTTGTATCTGATGCACATTAGCCATAGGTATATGTCCATGTAAATTCATGGTGACATCTCAACTATTCATTGAGTTATAGCGTGATATGTCTCTGCAGACACACAGACACTGATTACAATTGGTTGGGAGAGATTAAGAACACTAATGTACACAAGGAGTTCTACTTTTGCTTTTTAATTTAGATGAAAATACTATAGATTGACTTGTGGAACATTCTGAATTCAGGATTCATACTTGTAGGGGGTTCTGAGTGTTCCCTTTTTGCTCCACTGGTTTATTTATCTCAGATACTGTGTGCAGGTTTTTTTTTTTTTATAGTGGAAGTCAGTAAAAAAAATTAGGGTAGTTTTTTGAACTGCAAAAATCTGTGAAACTAAAGATTTAGATGGGACATAGCCAATGTTGACAAAATCATAGCATATATCAAATCTATTAAACTACACTGAAATGTATAACATACATAAGAAATGGTCAAGGTTTACAGATCTGAAGTAGTTTTTGAGAAAAAGATCACATACTAATTTGTTGCTAATTTTCCTGACATTTAGCAGGACACATTGAATATGTAGTGAAACATACTGTGCATGTTGTTCAGATAATACTGATGGAGATGAGAAGACCAGAGGTGAGACCAAAAAGGGTCAAAGGGAACTCCGCACCAAGAAAATCCATCAATTCTTCAACTTTTTGTTTACTGCTTTTGACCATCATCAATTAGTGAACAGAAACATGAAGGAACATGAGCTCTGTCAAAAGACTCAAAGACACACCACTGTGGCCAAAGCCCAACAAATACCCAGGTGGGTCACTCTACGCACCAACAGTTGACCCCATTTATTACTGACTTTAGAATTATACTAATTAAATTTCCAGAAAAGTAGGAACAACCAACAAATCAATAACTGACAAAAGTATATAAAGAGGTTTTAACCAGCCAACTTAATTGACTTTGTAAATATATTGATACCTATAGTACATTTATGAAACATACAAGTAGCACACCCCTGGAAGATTTAACAATTTATAGATTAAGTATGGTATGGAGTCTAGAGTTTTATTGAATTTGAAGTGTGTAAATAAATGCAATTGAAATACTTATGACCACCAGAGGGCAGAAATCCTTTCCCACCCACTGGAGTTGACCCTCCCAAATATCAATTAATGTCAAATTTAACATTGTGTAATTAATATGCAAAGCTATAGGATGTGTTGTTACAGGTGAAGAGTGTTTGAAAACTGACCAGATACTACAGATGAAGACAGAAGCAATAGAAGAACCTGTCTGTAATTTAACTGTACATGGTAGAAAAAACAAAATGCATACAGTAGTATAAAATGATGAAAAGATCCAGTCTGTTTTTGCATTTTTTTTTTTTACTGATACTGTGTGCATGCTTATACATAAGAGTACACACCAGTTCTTTGTTGTAACTAGAACTTTAATTATAATTCCTTGTTGAACATTTTTCAGCAATCTAAGTGTTAAAGCAGACTTATAATTTTTTTTTAACTAGTCAAAGTCATAAAATCTAAAATAATTTCTTTTAAAGACAAATTCCTTGCTACAGTTTAGGAGGGGTGAAGACCATCAGGTCACTCGGACAAACAGACTGGCGTATCCGATCCTTCAGGTCTGGGGTGAAGAGAAGCAGAGCAGATTCTGCTGTCTGGACCTGAAAAAAATGATGAGTATTACAACCATATTTTAGAATAATAAGTAGCATTAAATGGACAAACTTTAGTGAATTTGTAAAAGAAAAAAAAAAAAAAAAAAGTTGTGATAGAAAAAAGTTTAACCTGTGGTGACTGAGGAGTTAACAGTGCTGGGACCATGGGTAGTGCTGGGAAAAAGGTGACAACAGTGAGTAAAGAAAACCCCACCATATTTTAAGTTTAATAACATCACTGATACACCCATGTCAAGAAAAGCTCATTGTGCTCGTCATCATAGAACCAGTAAACATTACCTCTAGAAGTTGCAGTGGAAAGGTCTGAAGCATAATGAGACACTGGAGTGTAGTTTATTACCTCTGCCAAGGAGGTTATATTTTTGTTTTTGTATAACACAACTCAAAAAAGTTAAGGACGGATTTCCATGAAACTTTCAGGATAGTTTGGGAATGACACAAGGACCAAATTGATTCGATTTTGGTAAAGATTCAGAAGACGGACACAGATCGATGTCGGCAAAAAACATAACCTCCTTGGTGGTGGTGGGTGGTGGGTCTACATTGGTGGAGGTTTGCACTCTCAGTGACTTTCTAGTTATACAATTGTGGTCATTTCACTCAAATGCGATTTTAAATATCCACTTGTTAAGACATATAGGATTCGACCAATGACTATACTTGCAACAAAATATGCTACATTTTAGACTCAAAATTACATTAATCATATTTAATTACAAGACAACTCTTCAACAGTACCTTATATATAAACCCACAGTATGAAGCATTTCTGCATTAAATACTGAAAGGTGACCAGACTTATCTTAAGTTTCTTGAATTGTGTATTTGCGTTATGAGGTTCACCTCTCATTTAACTGGAACTGTACATTTCAGGAAAAGCCAATACATACTGTGTGTTTAAGTGTATGTTCATAAGCAAAAATAGCTCAGATTTGTTTATACAATTAAATCTAAAATTTGAGTCTTAATTAGTAATGGAAATTCAACAGCACCAACATGGGGGACTATAGACAGACAGACAATAAAAGAATAATAACAAATCCTATAATCGGTCAGGCTGGTTATCGGTTGATCCCTCATGTTCACAGTGTGTGTGTCAGTCATACCTGGTTCCTGTTGAGTATGGAGATCCTCACAATGACCTGCGGGATTCTCCATTTCTACATCCACTTCCATAGGTGATGGTGACTCTATAGCAACCATCTCCTTGGGTGACAAACTGCATCTCTGTGAAGGCTGAAAGTATCGCTCAAAATCCAAGCCAGGCATGTCCTGGAAACAAAATACAAGTAGCCGCTCATCAATCTCTTAGTACTGAGAATAGAGAGCACCTTTTAATGAAATTCCTCTGTGTATATGCAGAAGTGAGAACTGACAGGGGTGTACCTCGTTCACTGAGCATTCTGGAGTATCTTCAGTGGAATGTGGGACGTTCATGAGGACTTGTACAGCAGGAGAAAAGAGCGGAGTCTGGGGTGGAGTTCCACAGGGCGATAATGTGAAACTCATACTCGCTGAAGGGACAGGAGTGGGTGGTTTACATGGAGACAGAGGCAAGGCAGCATTGTTATCTTCAGCTGGTGTGTTTGCGTCTTCTACGGCAATGGATGGAAGTGATTGTTCAAGGATTGGTGAATTCATTTCATGGACAGATGTGTCCTGTGTGGAGACCGCTTCTGTGCCATCTTCTTTGACCGTTGAGAAACAAAGAGAGACACTTCCAGTGTCACTTCTGCTCTCAGGCACATGAGGAGTGCCAAGTTGAGATCCCATTGCCTGTGCCGGGGTTTTGTTGAGGGTACAACAGAGGTGGGCGGGTGTTAATGTGGGTGGAGCGGGTGAAGCGTTTGTTTGAAGAACAGGGGTTTGAGCCAATGCAAGTGATCGCCGAGTCACTCTCCTTGGAGTGATGTGGTTTGATGGAGACGGCTGAGGCAGCACAGCAGCACTGAGACGACTGGACCTCCTCACTGAACCTGCAGAGACATTGGCACAGACTGTCCTAACAATGCCCATATCACATCCAGATGTTTCCTCTTGAAGATATGAAGTTAAATCCTTCAGTGATGCTCTTACTGTGACTACAAACCAATAATGTTGGCAGACTTGTGTCTTTTTACAGCACGATACCGTCTTTCTCACTTACTGTCTTATACAACATCGCAGCTCAATAGCCTTTAACCTGCTAAATGTGCCGTTTTAGATTCAGATTTCATTTAACATGCACTTTATGATATTAGATCACAGTAATGTGAACGGAAAGTATTTTAAAAATACTTATACGCTGTGGAGTTTTATAATACTAATTGTGACCATAATGTCAGACATTGTATGTAATTCATTATTCCATTCAAGACATTTTATTAATATTACACCTCAAGCAATGTAGAAAAAAAATCTCCCTGAAGTTTAGATCTACACTAAAAGGAAAAGCTCTAAGAAATCAAGTGACTAAGATCTCCTCCAGTTTCTTCTCACCTGGCGTCTTGGCTGGGCTCATAACCTGCAAGAAGCCTCCATTGAAGCCCAAGGTATCCAGGCTCTGGGCCTGTGGTTGGGGTTCCTGGGAGCTCAGACTTGGCTCTTCAGTGGTACCATCGGCCTTGTTTGCTTTCTCCAACTCAGCGGCCTGCTGTTTTGCTTTCATGGCAGCTTTCACCGCAGCCAGGCGAGACCTGGCTGCTGCTTTGTTTCCTGTTGGCTTAACAGGTGCAGCTGATGGTTTCTGTCAGAAGAACCAAAGAAGCAGGTGCTTTCTTAATATAGTTTCATGGAAATGTGCCACTGGAACTCATACACTCAAACGAATACTTTCACATACATTGTAAAATATGTTGCTTTGTGAAAAAATGCATGAAGTAACAGTTGTAATCAAATTAAGTTTCTATGAGGAAAACACAGTGGTCACCTTCACTACTTTCTTCTGTCGTGTCGGGGGCTTCTGCTCCTCCACCCAGCCTTGAGCTTCAGCCTCTTTGAGGGCACCAAATTTCTTGTTAACATCCTCCACCTGGAAGATGGAAACATGAGAAAAACAATCATCATTCTTCTTTCAGCAACTATTGTGCTTTGACGATTTTGAAAGGCGTTTACTATTTTGTATGAGATGCAGACCTGGAAATACACCATGTCCCAGAATCCCTGCAGGTCAGTGCAGGTGGTGACTTTCTCCCCTCTGTTGAACTCGCAGTCATCCACAAGACCACAGAACTGGTTAAAACGTTCTTTCATCAGCAGCTTTGCCTGGCCAACTGCTGTACGCATACGGTCTCTCACTAAACACACAGAGTAAGACAGGCACAAATTACAGCTGCTGGCAGACAATATCATTGCTATATGTCAGTGTGACACTGGTGGTAATAAAAAAATAAACTCACTCTCTTCTGGGATGGACTCATCCTCCACTTTAGACTCCCACTGAATACAGAGGCTTGTGAGTCTGTCTGTCTCAGTAGTGATTTGTGATCTAATATACAGAAAATAAACATGAAAACAACTTAGTTAAATGAGTCTTTTCACTTTTATCATTGTAATATTTGTCCATTAAGAGCTAAAATATTCAACCACTTACAGTACATGAATTATGGGTTAGGTTTTGTAAATGAATACTTTCATTAAATACTTAGTATATAAAACATAGACCACCTGAAGTATGGTACATCATGCTGTGATTCCATGGGGCTGCCTGGAGGTTGGACACCCACTGTGGGGGGTGTATGCTGAGGAGAGCGGCAAGGGGATTTGGGGGGAGAAGGTTTACTCGGCTCATCTTGTTCATCATTGAAAACAGGAGCAGGTGGCAGAGTAAAGCTGGAGCTGTGTAGAGAGTTATAGCATGTAATTAAACTCCAGAAGCCATTTAACAACATAACAAGTTTCTCACCATTACAAAAAAATTTAATAAAAACTCAGACTGACCTTGGTGTCAAAAAGGCATCAGCTGAACGGGGCGTGAGAGGATCAAACTTGAAGGACGACAGACCAGTGGGAGCGTGGAAGACAAATCCCGCAGGGGCAAATGATGATGAAGAGGATGAAACTTCAACAGGATCCTTGTCAAGACCCGAGCTTGGCACAACATGGTCCACCTCCTCAGCCACAGCTTGGTCCACCGTCACATTCTCCTCCTCTGAACAGGATGTTGGGCCAGCAGGACAAGGCGTCTGTTCTGGTTCATGCATCTCAGACTCCAACACAGAATCCTACAGTTTCCAAACCCCCAAAAACAAAAACACTTGTACAACAACCTACTATAAAGAGAATGTTTTATTAGTCTGTGTGTGAAACTTACAGGAATACAATGATGGCCAGTAGATTTTACAGTGTTTTTGCTCTTTCCTGTATGTTGAAGAGATGCAAGAAAAAAAAAAAAAAGCTTGTGAATCCAAGACAATTTAAGACGATACATTTGTGCATAGAGTTCTTGTTAAAGGATGATACCTGAATAGTTCCTTTCTCTGTCAGAAGAGGGGGCCACTGGGTTGACAAATGCTCTGCTCCTTGTGGTTCGCACATCTGTGGAAAAGGTTGCAAAAAATAAAAAAAAGTGTGTTCTTTCTGTTTGGAAGAGGAATGTGTTTTTTTAAGGTTTATCGTCCCCAATTACGAAAATGCTGCTTAAGCCATGGTCTTGTGTCAGTACCTACCTGCACACTTTTCTTTAGGTTTGTCTTTCACTACAGGAACTGCTGTAACAGGAGGCCTGTTGGCTGATCTGGTTGACAAAGCTTGTACAAAAGGATGGCATAACACAGACACAGATTGAGATGCAAATAAGGAAATACAATAGGGGAAAAAACACCAATGATAGTGGGCGTGGAGGTCCATTTATGCGTGATTTTTTTCTTCATTACCTACGCTGACTTTGTTCTTGGGCAAAGTGATCACTGATGCTGCTTTAGCGGGAGCCCCACGGTTCCTTGCTGACCTTTCTACTGTAGGCTGAACTATATATAAAAGAATAAAGTATAAATTCAGTTCTAAAACACTGTTGATAATCATGTCATAAATTTGGTGAACACAAATAATAATAATAAAAAAAAAAACATTTATACCTTTCTTTGTCACAATGTTAGAGTCATGCTTTTTCAGGGTTTGTGGCTATTTGAGGGAAAAAAATGCAAAAAGCATGTATATTAGGTTTCATTTTTGAAATTTTAAATAGTTATGACAGTGTTTGGGATACATGATTAAGAAAATCATACCTTCTGCACCTGTTGCTGCCTCATTGAACGGGTCACTCTACTACTTTGAGACGATACTGCGTTTACTTTCGCCTGATAGAAAGAACAGCAAAATTTTAAAACTTAATTAGTTGAACTATAGTTCTCATTACAACAAGGTAATGAGTGAGTTATTGAATAACAGTTGTATGGATATTACTCAAAAGGAAAGTAATAAACAAACCTTGACAATAAAAAAAAAGAACTGAAAAATGATTTGTGCCAATAATTAAGCAGCTGGCATTAGTAATTATAAATGCTTCTCATCTTCCTTGTTACGAAATACCTTTTAAAATAATTAAATTTGTCGGCAATCAAATAAAATTTGTCTGAGAAACAAAAAAAAAAAACAAAAAACATAAACACTGAATGATGACACAATTATAGAGTACAAAGAAAATAGAGTAGATAAAATGAAGCCTTGCTGTTGCCCACCTCCTTGCCTCTGGTTGAGGCCCCTGGGACCGGAGGCAAAGGGGCAATGGTGAGCACACCCTTGGGATGATACAGGCCTGTCTTAAATACCCCTTTGCGCTCCTTTTCTCTTTTTTGCTTCTCCTTCTCCAGAGTTTTACGCTCTTTCCAGCGCTCAAGTTGCTTCATCCTTTCTTCTCCAGCCACATCTGTGTAGAAATAAGCAGCAAGTCAATGTAGTGATTGTCTGAACAATTAGTCCCCAAGTATTATTTATTTATTTAGACTGAGGTCAAATGCTACTGTACTTTTGGCAGTGTTTACTGTCTTTTCCTGAAGGACAGACATGTTGCTCACTGCAATGGAGGCATCCAGTGAAGACATTTCCAGCTCAGCCAGCTTATCGAGCTGCCTGCGGGTGTTAACGGCCCGTTGTCGGTTCTCTTTCTGGGACTGAGATCTCCTACGGGACATTTTGACCCTCAGCATTGACACACTGTTGTCCCGCTGGCGCAGGTGGGAAAATCGAGACTCCATGTTCAAAATCTGGAATGGTGTAGAAAAAAAAAAACATTAAGCAACTATAGTACTTGCAAACACTGTAAGATGCGAGAAACAATTTATTAAACAAAAAAGCACCCCGAGAGCGCAAACTCCGCCAAGGCAGACATACCACTTTCGAATAAAGAGAGAGGTCCGCAAAGGAAGTATTAAATTCGAGTCAGTTTGCTTGTTTTTCTGTCAACAGGATTGCTCAAAAAGTTATTAAATGATTTGATAACATTTCCAGGGTGTGTTGGGAGTGTCACAAGGAACAAATTATACAATTTTGTTGTTGGTGATCCGGAAGAGATCCTGGATTCTGGATCACTTTGAAATTTTACATTGCAGTAAATGGAGAAAAAATGTCAAAGTGATCCAGAATCACAGAAATCGAAATCTGTTCAGAACTTTTTTACGTAATCATGCTGGGAGACAAACAAACGAACTCGAATTGTAATAAATGTGTTTTTCCCAATAAAAGGAGAAAAACAGATAGGAAACGGGACACAGTCAATATTTTAATTCACGGTAAAATATCGTTCTCTCTAAACATAGTTCTACATAGGCCCTAAACTAGAAACGCACAAAATTGACTTAGCGAAGTGAAAAGCCGATATATGATTTGGATAGATTATACACACCTTCGATAAAGTCAAACCTGAAATCACGAAACAAACAAAATCAGCAAACACCCAAGCTAGCTACAAATATATGGTATATACAGTAACGTATTCTGGAAAGACTATATGCCTTATTTATTTACCTTGTTTTCACTCCAAAAACTGGACAAAACGAATTTCTTAGTTTCCTTCCTCTTCTTACCTTCCAGTCAAAACACTAAATGCACAACGGACGGGTTAAAAATTACAACACAAAAATAACAAGCATGGCGGGCGAGTTTTTGAAAATCACCTAAGTGAGCGCTGATTGGCTGAGAGTCAGACTGAAGAGGTGAACGTTGATTGGCGGTTGTTGTTCTTCGTCTTCAGACATTTTGAAATCACACCCTTTAGTAAACACTGTTGCCCTCTAGTTGTGAAGGGTAGGCACTGTTATGTTGTCACAGAAAAAAGTCCTACATTGGTGTACAGTAAATGTGAAGCCATAAAATAGTAAGTTGAGGTTCACTTTTTCAGTTCCTTTCTGTAGTTAATGTGCTTTTTTTTTTTTTACTGTAAATCTGCACTTGATTCTTCTATATACTATCAAGTTATTTTTTCATTCATATCCACTTTACATTACAGAGATTTTTGATCAAAGTTTAGTTCAAAGTTTTTCTCACTTCATCTGTCTGTTATGAGCTGCTGATTCACGAGTACATTCTGTAGTCGACATTCTGGTCTGTACTTTCCTGTTGTTGCAAAGTGCAATTTTCCCCATTGTGGGCCAATAAAAGCATTATCCTAACTTAATAAAAAGAAAAACCTTCTCCTTTATGAAATAGTGTCCTATATTGGACAGTTTTTGATGCCATTGCAAAACCTCAAAATATTTTATCATGTCAACATCTATCCTATAATTATAAATGCACATGCCTGAAACAAAAAAAAGACACATTCACATTAAGAAAAATTGCTTCTTAATTTATTTAAAGTTGTTGCAGTCTTTTACAAACCACAATAATTTTGACTTAATGTTTTTTTTAAATGATCACTTCTCATCAAATGAACCTGAAGTAAACCTGTCTGTGTCCATGTCAGTTTTAAATTAATTTTAAAAGTCATGATGTGTTCACTGAAAAACTGCATGAACAAACTGTAATCCAAATCAGCAGTTAACAAAGTCCCACAGGTATGTACAAAGCAAATAAAACAAATAAAGTACATGTACAGTAAAAATCTGGATTTATACACTTAATTACAATTTTTATAGGTTAAATTAAAAAAACTTGGTGAGAAAGCTTTTTATTCTTGTAATTTACAATGCAATTATTGCATTACGCTGATGCTGTCAAGATACCCTGCAACACTGACAGTTTTTAGTGTCTCTGTGTCTGCTCCGTCAATCCAGGAAGAAGATATTGTTGAACTGCGTTGCACAAAGCCTCTTAACTTCCTCTGTGGGGGAGAAAAAAACAGAAGGACATTACCAGATGACAAGTGTAACCAGCATTGTAGTGGTATTGACACAGATCTGGTGACTGGCAGGTGGAAGAGACATACCATTGACTTCAATCAGATTGGCATTCTTCTGATTTAGTATCACATACAGTTCTCTCTGGTCCGATTTCTTGCCAACTACCCAGTAGTCAGTCATTGCTTTCACGATAATTTCTTCATCTTCATCAACCCTGTGAGACAGATTTGAACAAGTGAGCGCATTCACAAAAGCTGCATTTACATTTGTTCTTTATATTCAACACCTTGCAAAGGCACTTATTGATTTTTATCAAAATTTGCCATTTATTATAAATTATTCTATAGAATTTAATTTCAATACTATGAAATGCTTATTTAAATTCATCTCAGTATGAATTCAATAAAAGCATTCAGCACCTGTAGCCGATTACTCAGATGTAATCTGTTCTTACAAACACGCCTGAAGGGCAAAAAAAGAGGAAGTGCCATTGACAGAAAAATAAAAGCTAAAAATATCAATGCCAGAGTGCGTCCCACAGGCTGAAAACAGATCTTTCATGACTGTACTCACACAAATGCTTCAAATTGCAAATTGCTTGAGTTGCCAGATGCTTAACATGATGCATAAAAATTGCCCTGTGGAAATTTAAAGAAAAAAAACTTTGCAGATCTAAATAATATTTCTTCTGTTTGTGGAATTTTTATTCAAGTTTTTTCATAAACACCTTACGATTCATTAAAAATAAATAGTAAGATGAGATTAAAATATTTTGTTAACTAAATGAACCAGTTGTCTTGCTACTTGCGGTCATCTGTTTTTATGTGTCAGATTGTGTCTGTCATTTAATGACACTGAACGCTGTCAGGCTTTAACTACCTGTGGTAACTGCTTTTCCACTAGTAGCCGACATCAATTATTTGTGTTGTTTTTAGTTTGTGTGGTGTTGGTTTTACTTTTTTCAATCTCATTGCCTGCAGATTAACAAATATCCAATTAAATAAAATACACACATTTGTCCAAAGTTTGCTTGTGTACCTGGCAAAATCACAATTGATGTCTCCCAAGATTTTCATGAGGTCAGGGTGCACAGAGGTGAGGCAGACGCTGGCAGTCTTCCTCATGTGGATGGTGCTTTTCTCTGCCAGGTTCATGTGGTTGAAGTAGATGAACTTAAACTGGGGCTCCTTCTCTGGCCTGGACAGAGAGTAACAAACACAATGGAATGGATACATTAAAAAAATATCAAGAAAAGTTACAGAGGTGACCTTATCCAAACATATGCAAGGAATAAATCCTGTTATACAACTGAAAAGAGGTGTCATTTGATTGTCTACTAAAGCTGTCAGGTCAGACTGATGGTTTCTGTGTGCCTCATCTCTAATGTCATATAAATAATAATGTGACATTGAATAAAGCCAGACTTCAGCTGCAGCGTTGGACACCATCAGTGTCAGGTCCCTCTGCAGCCGGCCATTCTGAAAACACACATTATTAATAAATGGTACAGTAAGCCGACCCACTTTAGATGATAACATCTACCAAAAGCAACATGTGCATTATAATGAAGCCCACTCTAATGTCCACTCACTTTAAAGTGAACTGAGGACACGTTATCTGATGACAGTATGACAACTGAAATCTCTGCATATACATGTATCCATGTTCAGGTAGGTCATATAATGGATTTAATCTGTGTTGTGCCAAATTATTTATGGTGTTATGGTTTCATGAAAGCTGGTACATTTTCTCAAGTACAAAAAAAAAAAGAACTAAAGAAAAGACAAGGACTTCACTGACCAACTTTTGTAACTATTGAGATGTAACATTTTTGGCTCCACCTAACTCAATATAATTGGTCAAAGAAACACAATGAGAATAAAAAGTTAATAGGACATACAAATAAATATCAGGTGAGGGATAAGTACTTGGCAGAAAAAGAGTCCACTAAAGTCTCTGTCATTATAATGATGGATTGCAGTTTAATCCCTTGAAAAGGAGCCATTCTCGACACAAAATTGCAAACAATGTCAGCCTTTCACCATCGACAGAACATAATCTAGTGGAAAAACTCAGGCATTCTGGGTGAAACCTCAGTGTGTGTAAACCACAGCTGAATGTGTATCCTTTGCGTGTCAGAGGTACTGAAGGAGAAACCATCATAACACCATATAGACATTCAGGTTGACACTGGAAAACCACAATCATTAAATACAGCCCACTACAGAATCCAGGAACACAATCTGAAACTAGAACCCCCCCCCCCCGAATGAAAGAAGGTCTGCCAAGGAGGTTATGTTTTTGCTGGCATGTATCTGTCGGTTTGTCTGTCTGGCTGTGTACAACGTAACTAAAAAAATTATGGACGTATTTCAAGGAAACTTTCAGGATAGCTTGGGAATGACACAAGAACCAATCGATTAGATTTGGTGATGATCCGGAAGAGATCCTGGATTCTGGATCACTTTGAAATTTTACATTGCGATAAATGGACAATACATTTCAAACTGATCCAGGATCTTTTCTAGATCTTCACAGAAATCTAATCAATTGGTCCTTAAGTCATTACCAAGTGATCCTGAAAGGTTCATTGAAATCTGTCCATACATTTTTTAGTTATGTTGTACACAGACAGATAAATGCATGGCAAAAACATAGCCTCCTTGGTAGAGGTAACTATACTACACAGAGCAAACCCTTATATTAAATCAGGAGAGAAACAAGTTCCCTGGATCGGAGCTCATTTCAGGTGGACTAAGAACAGTGAAAACATGCTGTGATCAGAAGAGTCCCTGTTTCAACCATCATACCAAAGACGAAAAGACTCATAACAGACATCATTATCACACACAAAACGCGATTCTTGCCGGCCACAGTTCGACTGTTAGCCAGCATGACATAAAAGGGCAAGTGCAATATGTTATGTGTGTATATGTAGATGCATGTGAAATACCTACCTCTTCCCTATTACAGTGATTGTATCTTATTCTATTTTACTGTATTTTTCTATTATTGTCTCTTGGGTTTCTTGACAGTTCTCTCATAGGGTATTTTTTAATATAAGGTTTTATGATATATATTGTCTGTATTTGCATACTTTTAGCCTTTTATAGAAATTCACGATTGTTCTGTGTTTCTGTTTTTATTGACCCTGGGAGCGACCACACAAAAGGTCCTATGTGTTATGCACAAATGGCAATAAACTTCTTGAAGTTGAAGTTATAAACAGTACCATTAGCAGAACGTGCAGAAGCATCTGTGATGGTCTGGGGGTGTGTTAGCACCAACAGCTGATCTGCAAATGTGTTAAGGTATAACGAAGGTGAAGGCACAGACTGGAATTTTACAGAGGCATGTCTGGTTATTGCTTCATGACACCGTGTCTCACTGAAAATGTATGGACATCATGAGCAGAACACGTCTGATCAGCAAGAACAGACAATTACATTTACAAAACTTACAAATTTACAAACTTTATTTTTAGCAGTTAAATAAAAGGAACAAATAACTAGAAAAAAAAACACAGATGTGAGGTGTCACGGTAATTTAAAAAAATGTTCCAACTTTTGTGGAAATGGGGTTTGTGGGCCAAATCAGGACACAGACCTGACTGCCAGCAGAGGAATTTGGGACGGCATTATTTATTGACTGGATTCTTCTCTAGAGTGATTAAAAAGGACTCTTATCACATTCTCGGAGCCTGGGAGTCCAGGTCTTGAGTTACAGGCGAGGACGTATGTGAAAGCTTACTACTGGGGTTAAAGAAGAGCGCCAGGATGCCAATCTTGAAGTTGCACTGCTTGAATTACCCCTTAAGTAGTACGATGACGATATCCAGTGGTGAGTTTCATCTATCACTGTCAGCCAAAAGAGTTAAAACAACGACTGACTGCAAAGTGATGACAAACGACACAGTTACAGTAATCACCAAAGCCAAATCGATTTTCTTAAGAGGTGCAATAAAAATCTTTTGTTGTATAATGTATGACTGTAATCAAGGTTGTGGATTATTAAAGACAGGAAAGAGCCGACAGTGGAGTGACTGACAAACATCAATCATGGAATAAAGCCGGACTCATCAGAAATGAGCTAAACTTGATGACAATTGAACAGAACTTTTATGTAAAATCAATACATTTCTAAATACATCTGGGTAAGCCAACAATAACTTCAAGAAAAAATTTAGCTCAATATCAAACCATATGCACTAACCTATGTACAATTTTTATTTTTGAATCTAGTACTGTGCCTAAAAATATATTTTTTAATCATAGTTTGTAAAAGTTGTGTCTGTCTGTCTCTAGGAAGTACATATTTTACTAATATCCATGGTATCACATATATCATTTAAGATATTTTATGTATAATTATGTATCATTTCTCTAAAATGTCACAACTTCCAATTACTGTCTGTAAATGTTAGCCATTTCCATATAAATTGTTGTTTTGTTTTTTTTAGTAAAAACACTGACATATATTATGCAATTTTACATATGTTATGTGCTTTGCTTCTCATATACTACCCGTCTTGTGTAAATGACAAATAAATCAGCAAAATCTTACATATATAAATGTGTGCATGTGGCATTTGTCTTGCATAAGCATATATTATATAAAATAGGAGAATACTTAAAGATCGCCATAATGAGAAGGTACTTTTTTTCCATTTTATTTTTTTTTTCTTTCTTTAGTCTTACCCATTTACCATTTAAGACTTTTGTTGCGAACAAAATTTGTACATGTGCATATGATGTTATATTTAAATTTTGAATTCATAATTTAAAATCTTTAGCATTCATTCATTCTCGAATAAATCTTGGTTTACTGTTTTGCTTATCATTTAAAAATATAAAACGGATCTTTTTCTTAATTCTTGCCAATTACTGTTGTGTGAGACATATTTTGCAATGAGTGGCTGTAAATATAATACCCTAATTAACATAATATATGATATGAAATACCTGTGAGTAGCAGTTATTTGGCTTCACCGACTCATTTGTGGATTACGTTGCATGTTACATAATATAATGTCCGAACACGGCGACACAATTGCGCAGTATGTTCCCTATGCTGTTACACTTAAACAATGCTCCTTCAGTTTTAGTGACCTTGACCCCCACAGCGTCATCAGTCCGGATCTGTGAATAAGGATCCAGGTGGATTCTTTACTGACCCTGATATCCTGCGGTTGATGGTGAACTGTTCACATATATCAGATGCCAGCAGAGTGAGCTGAGGGCCTACTAAGGCATCAAGCTGCTCGCAGAAGTCCCTCGTCAGCTCGACGGAGGCTGAAAAAAAAAGGAAAAATGAGAGAAGACAAGTGTTCAGATGAGACGTTAGAAAATGAAATGATGAACAGTATTGTCTGAAGTGAGTGTGCAGAAATGAATGAAACCCACACACTTACCACTGATCATAAAACAGGCTGCAGCGCTCATCGCCTGAGAAACAGCAGAATGGTGAGGAGCAGGTTAATGCAGAATCAAGGTCATACAGGTTGGAAATTACATTAATGTGGTGCTCTGCACTGTGGGACGCACTTCATCACTTTAAAATTCTGCTGTTTAATCTCAAAATTCCATATTATTTGGTATCTTGGCAGAATATTTCATCCAATCACAGATTATGAAACTCATTGTAAAAAGTAGTAAGACCCTCCCTCTATTTCTAATACATTAAACAAAGGAAATGTACCAATCAACCATGAGATTAAGTGACTGTCAGGAAAATTACTTCCTCTCCTTTACCTTATAAACAATCAGATGCAGCTCCTCGTAGCCATCCTCTGCGCTGACAAATATTTTTGGAAATCTGAACTTGGCGTCGGGGTCCTTGAGGTTAGTGGGTCCCGTTAAAAACCTGAACAGAAGAGCATGTGATGGATAAAAGCTCAAAGTGGATCAAGGTGATGTCTGTGTTACGGTGACAGGAGTGGAAAGGTCAGTCATTATGGACCAAGAGCAGGATGGTTTAAACACATCTTTAGTTTATAGTCTTTGAAGGACTATCAAAAGTTAGATCAAAAGTGTCTGATCTCTTCATTCCATTTGGAGTAGTATAAAGATAAGACAGAAAAGACCAAACAAAGGGGGCCCTGTTGTCCTCCAAATACACTGGATTCCACACATGCCACACTTAACATTAGGTGGAACGTTGTGTTAATGGATTGAGTGGTTTACCCCTGGACACTCTGGTAGGAGTTGTTTCATCACATGTATGTTCTACTTTTTCCAAAAAGGTTTCTGTAAGCCTTTAAAAACTCTAAAATTCAGTAACTCCAAGCTTTAAAATGTCTTAAACATAACTTTCACCTTCTTTAAATGTGACTGAGTATCGACATGTATCAGAGACTTTGGTTTCATATTTTTTTAGACCTTTGCAAGAAATAAATTGGCATCTCAATTTAAGACTCATCACTTTACCTCATTATTATTATTACCTTATTATTGCATTGCAGGTTTTACATTGGTATATTTTTTATTAGAGTGATAGTCGTTCATCTACATTTTCCCAACAGGTTAGCGCACGTACAAAGTTTAAACAAGTTTGTTGATGTTCAGGTTCAAGATCAGATGTTTAAAAGCTTTATAAGATTATGTGTGAAGGTCGATGCACCCTGACAAAAACTAAATAAACTGATTAAAACAATGGACAGATAAAATTACATTAAAAGTTTGCAGCATATAAGACTTGAAACGAAGATATTTTAAGCCTTTTACTGACTTGTAGCTCCCTCTAACACCTTTAGCTATACAGAGTTGCATTAACTCTTTACATAAAACTGTAAGACAAACTATCCTGTTTATCAGAGTGAAGTGAGGGTGTGAGCCAGTTCTACTATTGTTTCTGTTTTTGGTACTTCACTCTAATATCATTAATTATACATTTAACAAGATCTGGCCAAAGGACAGTGTATTAAGTGTTTGCTCGACATCAGTTTAAAACTTCAAGTTCACTGCATCTTGTGCAAGAGAATACTCTTAATAAGGAACCTTGTAAACAACAGTATTCTGTGTTTAAGTCAAAAGCATCTGACCTCAGTGTGCACACCTCAACACCAAATGAATCTGTATTTACAGTTATATGCAATTATTATTATTTTACTATTATTATTAATTAGTTAAATGTAATTGGAAAAAAGTACCTATTATCAACACCACATTGTACGATATTCAAAGGATGTTCCAACTATATAATGAACTTAGACACATGTCTCATACAGGCACACAAATAAAATTAATAAATAAAATGGATTCAATACCTTGGCAAACAATCTCTAGTTACTTATGTCGATGAAATTTAAGTAAAAGTGGCTTTTTCTGGAAGCTCCAGTAATAGTCTCCACCTCCTCCTGCTTTGCTTGCCTAAAAAGTATTGGCCAAGGGAGTTCCCTCCGTACCTAATTCAGTTGCCGCTTGCTGAGTTTATTACTGGCAATGGGATGAAATCATGTGATCGTGGTATACACACACACACAATACAATATCCAACTACATTTGCCCTCCATGAAGGAGATAAAACAAACCACATGACCTTACCTGCCATAGTGCAACAGATTCCCTGCGACCTCTGGCCTCAGAGGAGAGTCCCTGCCAGCCAACTATGATCAGACAGCAAAACAGCGGAAAGGCTTTATTCAAGGTCAACGGCTTTAATATTGTCAAACATGGTCTGCACTTACATCGCACATTTTCCACCTTTAAATACTTTACAGTGTGAGTATAGGCCCCACACACACACCAGTAGGTGCTGCTGACTTCTCTACTGGGAGCAATTTAGGGTTCAATGTCTTGCCCAAGGACATTTTGGTATGTGGACAGTCGGAATCAGGATTTGAACCGCCCTTCAGTCAGACAACCCACTCTACCAACTGAGCCACAGCCACCCATGCACATGGAGGTCACACACACTCCTGAGGCTCATTTTGTCTTGTTTTAAGGACATTACATCAAAGTTGGATCAGTCTGTAGTTATTTTTTTTTTTTTTTTACTTTAATTAAAAGTGTGACTGTAAATCCAGAGCAGCATGGGTTAATACATTTGATTTCTAATAATTGTTGTGTGATTTTGTTGTCAGCACATTCAACAATGTAAAGAACAAAATATTTAATAAGACTATTTCATTAACTCAAATCTAGGATGTGTTATTTTAGTGCTCCCTTTATGTTTTTTGACGAGCGTATATATATTTTATGTTTTGCTCATCTGGTCCACTTCAGATCATATTGGCCTGAACGTGGCTCCTGAACTAAAATGAGTTTGACAGCCCTGGTCTAGCAGATATTGTGTGGACATTGAAAGAAAACATCTTAAATCTATCACGGGCTGCTTCATCGGATCCTGGTGACCTCCAGAGCCCACACTGATCTAATTAAATCCTCTATCTTTGTTGTGGCTCAAGCAGCCCCACCCAACTCGATTAGTCAATTCTCAACAGTGAATGCTCATATATTTGACCTGAAATGTTTTCTATGCTATGAAATTCATCTCATCTTAGACGAGTTCGAAAATTGCATTTTATTAAGTTCAGAAAATGGATATATTTGTTTTTATTAAAAGCAGTGTGAAGTACAATATGACACACTAAAGCAGTGTGTCATATTGTCCACTGGCTATTTCATTATGTAATGCTTCTTTATGGCTCAACACCAACTACAGTTGATCAGGTGGATAATCCCAGGTTCATCAAGTCAAAGTCCCACTATGTATTGGTTCCAACATGTTCACTTAATATATACGTTTCCACTATTTACCCCATCAACCTGGATGAGAAGGTGTGTTCATCAAAATGGGCTGGTGCAGTGAACACATTGGAACCAATACATGGTGGGACGTTGACTTGATGAACCTGGGATTATCCACCTCTGGATCAGAGCCATGACTAAAGACAAGAGTAGAGAAGTAGCAAAACATCTAATAACTGCAACAGCATCAGTTTTCAGAATTTGTGTTGCAACCCGTTTGACTGTATTGGCCCTATTAAATAAACATATGAGCAACATATGAGCCCTCTCGAACCCTTAGGTAGGAAGCTTTTAATTCCTTGAGTTCACACTAAAACACACAGAGAGGCCTCATTCAGTTTTTATGGCCTCAAACTATGGAACAGTCGACCTGAGGCTCTGAGGTCCACTGCAAGTGTTCAGATTTTAAGAGTAACTGAAAACCTACCTTTTGAACTTAGCTTTTAATTAAATTATTATTTTTAACATTATTTATTTCTGGTGTTTTATGCATTTTCTTGTATTTTATTACTATTATTATTTATTTATTTATTTTTTCATTTTTAAAATCTTAAGTGTACCTACAACTGCAGGATAATGGGGGGGGGGGGGTCTGATGTAAAGCACTTTGTGTTATATACACCATGTATGAAAAGTGGTATATAAATAAAGTGTGAGTGATTGATTGATTGATTGATTGATTGAAATGCAATTAAAATTGAGGTTTAGTTACTTCCCTAGTCTTCCGTCTTACCTCTGGTTCAGAGTGTCTGGGGAACAGCGAAGTGGTCAAGTACTTATAAAGAATCCTCATGTCATCTTGTTCCAGTCCACTCCTGCAGACAATTGAGATATAGTCAATTATTTCTTCCATAAACCTATAGTGTATCTTCTATGTGCAATGAACTGTTGTTAAACATTTAGGACGAAATGTGAAAACAAAATGACGTCTCGTGGCTAGTTCTGTTCTGACAAATGAGGAAAAACAATGGTCTAGAACTTAAACAGCTTTTCGGTCTTTGGCAACTGACAACTCAATTAGAGTTCACACGCAGCTCGAGTCATTTCTAGTAATCATGTAATCCCCCTGTGCTTGTACACTGAGCACAGTGGCTCGCAGTGTAATTAAAGGCTAGGGATATGTCAGCCAGCACGAAAACCACAAAGAGGATTACAGGTTGTGCTGTGTCTGTTTACCCAGCATGCTATGATGTTTTTGCAAATGCCAATTCTAGAATTTTCAGGTTAGAAAAACATGTAGAGTTGAATGATGCTGTATCATAGTAAAAGACATATATGACACACAAAAAAAATTAGAACCGTTCTGTGTAAAAAGTTATTTCAGTCCAATAATCCAAAAAATATTGAATAGATGGTCAACATTTTTATAATTATCTGTAATGCCCTGCATCATCTGATTATTTATACTTCATGAATACAATCTTAACACTAAAAATAATTTATTTTAAGATTTATTTGGAATTGAAGGACTTATTAATTATCTCTCCAGTTTGGTGTGAAAACTGAACATTAATGTTTTTGAAATATGAGTTTTTACTTTCTTTAAAAACCTTTCATGTAAGGCAGATTTAATCTATAAGCTGTATGAATACATTTAATTTTACCTTAAAATTGATGTGTATATGATTGCTTGTAATGCATCAGCACTGGGAAAACATTACATATTGGATGATCCCTATATAAAACCCTTCTTCCTGTATTTTCCATTACTTAATGAAGACAGACAGTGGATTTAATGGACGAATGCCGACAAATTAGAGCACACTTGAAACGAGTCTGTACCAGATTAGCTGGTCGTTATACAGGAAAGCGGTGTATTTAATCAGACTGAGGCTCTCCTCCACCCGGTTGACGAATGACTGGATCTTCAGATAGGTCATCTTGTCCAGTGGGAAGAAGCTGATGCCTCCAAATACATCCAGCAGGTCGCAGGACTGCAAGTGGAGAGTCTGCAGATACTGGAAACCCGAGTACAACCACACACGCACACACAAACACGCCAAAATAAGCAGGAGACACCCACAGACACAGGAGAAGGACAGGAGAAAGGGGTTAGTTTACCTGGCTACAAGTGCTTGCTTACAGTGCAGTAGAGAAAGCTGAGATAGAAGCGGAGTCTGACTGACACTGTGGAGACGCTTACATCACCCAGGGCAAAGAAGAAGCACTGACATTCAACCTCTGATACGCACACCACCGCCTCTCTCTTTCTCTGTCTTTAGGTTACATAGTGGGGAGGGAAACCCATGCTTCATTTAAAAAGGGTATTCCCTAATTAGAAATGAATTTTTCATCAATGTGCATAGAATTGTTAATGCCCAGGGCTGCATCCATTCAGTCAGTTGAATGTGGCATGAAGCTAATTAATGCAGGTGAATGAAGTCAGGCGTGAATGCAAACATGGATCCAGTGAGTAACTTCAGTAAATACAAAGAAAGACCAACAGCAGTCAGAGATATTCATCACGATTATTCTCACACACATTCCCACATGAAAAAGTGTACAATAAATGTGTCTGTGACTTTTCAAAGGGTTAATAAACTTATCTTCATGACCTTAGTTGCTTACTGGAAGAATACTCACCTTAAAGTAAACTATGACATTCTCAAATTGTTTGTTATGTTCCATTTACTTCAAATCCTCACTTATGTCACCATTCATTACAGCAATATTTTAAAAGCAAACCAGAGAACACAGGGTTTCTGCTGCCGGTAAGTTTAATTAAAACCTTTTAGACACTACTATGAACACCATTTAAGTCTCAATTCTTTACCATGCAGATTTTGTTACAACATAATCACATTATTTGTCAAGTTTAGACAATAAGAATTTAAAAGAGACTACAGCTAATGGCACTTTGTATAAACCCCCCCCCCCCAAAAAAACACTATACACACACACACATATACACATATATATATATATATATATATATATATATATATATATATATATATATATATATGTGTGTGTGTGTGTGTAGTCATCTGTCAATTCGAATACATCTTAAGGACTGAAATTCAGGTGATCAGATTTCAGACCATGGACCTGTAATAACCCTGTAACATAGTCTAGCACTGACTTTCAAACACCATAAAAACCGGATTGTGGAACAAAAAACTGTATTTAATGAAATACTTCAAACCTAAAGATGCAATATGTCTGTTCTACTATTTTGTGTGACATTTTTTTAATACAGTCTTTTCTGTAGTTTAATTGTTTGCCTCTAAAATTGGATTTTCAGTGTTAATGCAACAATAGCATTGTATTCTAAGATCTATTGAATTATAATAAATACATTTTCTAACACCAAGGTCAACTGCCTTACTCTTTGATACAACTTTATGTGTCCATATTTATATCAGTCATGTTTGTTCTTATCTTTCAAGTTCTTTACACATTATCATTTTCTTGACAGATTAGGAAATTCCCTAACCTTTAGACAGATACAAAATTGATAGTTAAAACAGTACTTCTGATTGGTTCAGTGTTTACATTCTGAAACACACAAAAATGTCCACAACAGAGAAGGTTGGAAATTTGTGCAGCTGCAGCTCTTGTTCTATTTGTAGCAGGTTATGGGTAAAGGGCTTCTGCAACATACAGCACATGAGCCCACTAAGACAACAGAAGTGAAAGCTGTAACCAGAGTCGCTGCATTTTTACACTTTCCCACCTGTGCTCTCTATACTGCACTGTTATTGGCTGCAGATACAAACACGCTGCCCAACGAATCACATCCAGAAATGTTGAAAACACGACAAGGGTAAAATACGAATACAGGTGGAGAGCAAAGTGACTGCAGGTAATTACACCACCACACATCACAGAAGTGATGAGTCAAAGGGAATATTACTGTTTATGTCATGTATCATCTTTAAAATGAGATTTGAATTTAAAAGACTTTTCCAGGTCATGACTGGGGGAACTATAATTACTCTTCCAGCATAAAGACATAATTGAAAATAAGCTGAACCTAATCAATTAACTGACTCATAATGAACACCTACATTATGCCTGTTTGTGACCTATGCACGGAAAGCATATAAAAAAATTAATTTATCAATGTGTGGATGGTTATGTCAGACCTTACCCTGTAGAAGAACTTTTCAAGCTTCTGAATGAGCAGGTCCACGCCGCCAGCTTCCATTGCTCTGCCAAATGTACCATTAAAGAGCTACAGCACAAGGAAACAAATCAATGAGAATATTTTAATTTATCGGCTGTGGTACAATCATTGTATTAATGTGTCAATTTAATTTATGCACGTTTGTAAACTAGGGGTCGAGGGATACGTTTTCTAAGGATCAAAACATGTCAATTAACCCATCAAGACCCAGTGCTACTATTATGGCAGTGCCCAAATGGATTTTTCTCTCTAACCTTTATTATTAAGCATTTTATCATCATCATTTATAATAATAACATTCTTTGCATTTCTTTGTGAAAATTAGGTATTTTCCATTATTTCTGTTACTAATCATGTACATGTTCATAACAGCTCAGCTTAAAAGACTTTTTTCAGCAAAAGTATCAACAACTGAACATAAAAACAGATGTCTCCATCCATTGTCATTTGTTAAACTACATGGGTTTTACTGCAGAATCAATGTTGTAGGTAGAAGATGACAGTGTGTCCTCATTAACTATGAAAGCTCAGAACGTCCAAATGGGTCATATGAAAAGATGACAAATCATATTTTACCTGAATTATTTCAACATATTGATAGTGATTCAGAAGTTGCTAAACATTTTAGATAGTAGATCGTCGTTGGCAGCGGCTGCTTAACAAGATCAATGTGATATATCAACACCATATACTGTTGAAAATGCTTAAACATTGTACTACTACAGAACATTTTTCAGCTTTAAACAAAAACAAAAAATAGAAAATAAGTGAAAAATAATTAGCTCGCCCTTGATATAAATACATGCTGCGATGGAAAGAAAAACATCTTCATAGATTCCATAGTACAATGAAACTCACCTTGTACATACTGTAGCACTGTCTTACTACAGCGCCATAAACAGTGTCCTAGAGAAGGAAGAGAGTGAGTAAGAATAGAAACTGTCAATGTGGCATTATATTAAAACATTTTAATGTTAGGGATATTATTAAGTACTAACTAGTATTTCATCTTCTTGATATTCTATCGTGGGAGGTTTGCCATCTTTGTTTGGTTTCTCAACCATCGGGTTTCGAACCACCTGAAAAACAAAACAGAAATGAGGACAGTAGAGTGGTGAAGTCAAATCAAGCAGAGGAAAATCAACAGAGCCTTGATGAACAAAGTTTTTTTGTTTAAGGTACCATGACTATCCAGAAATTGTCTTCAGGCTCAAAAAAAAACTGCCGGTTCTTCTGTGTGTGCAGGGATTTAGCTGGTTTTGTTGGGCAGAATGTCCTAGAAAAGAGAAGAGAGGAAACCCATCCAAGCAACATGAATATCTGCCCATGCTGTGCTTTTACTTAACACTAGATATCAGTATGTATGTTGTAATTTATTGCAACATATCCATGTTAAAAATATGACACTGTCCTGTCTGATTGGATAACACCAACTTGTGAAATCAAACCTTTATAGTATTTATGCAACAAGCACAATGTTAGAGACTCAATTACAACAGGCCTCCATTGTAGATAAACTGTACTGGATTTAACAAAAAAAAAACAAAAAAAACGTCAAGTTCTTTACCTGGTGAACTGAACAATGGCTTCACAAAGGCCCACATTTCTAATCTTTTCATTCTTCTCCACATCACTGGGGTGGTAAAACAAAATCTTCTTCTCTTCCTAAAAGAGAAGTACAGTTTTTATTTTTTTCATTATTACCACAGGCACACAGAGTAACAACAAATATTTAAAAAGCATCTTTGAATCTGCAAGTGTTCCACACCTCTCCTTCTCGTGGTCCAAATGTGGGGTTGTAAATGAAGAAACTAAGCAGAGACGGCGTGTACTGTTTTTCTTGCATTCCTGAGGCCATTCTAGGACTATGATGGAGATAAAGAACATGCCAATGAATGAAATCAAAATAAAAGCCCTCATAATTTCTAACAGTTTACGTAATGTGTTCTCTACCTTATCATCAGCATCAGTGTGTCTTGTGTCTGAGCTTCTTTTTCTCCAAAGGCTGTTTCATTAGCATGCCGTAGGACTGCAGAAAGAAGACAACATCATTACATAATGCAGCATGACAAGTTCAAACATCATAGTGAAATACGTAGTTGCACAAAACAGATGCCATATATAGTACAGTGTTAGGTGTAAACAAGGTCTTGAAAATTGGGATGTAATCATGGGGCATTAGCGACGAACATCATCTTAGAAAATGTCAGTTAATGAATGACGACAGCAGCTGATGGCTGTCTGTTGTGGTGTATTAAATGTTTTCCATACATCTACATCTTTCATAAATATCTAAAATTAATTATTTTTTAACATGATTGCACCAGAATTTAGTTTTAATATGATTTGTCTATATGGTTTTTAATGTGTTTCTGTATACAAGCCTATCAAAGAACACTTTCACTGGTGATATACAATAAAGTCAGTCAGTATCTATCAATGACTTTTAAACAGTTTGGCTATATTTATATAATTAATATGTTTTGCATTTGTTTCCTTGATATAAATCGAGAAGCTAAACAGCAACAAAAAATTATCCTAACCCTATCCACTAATAGCCAAATGGTCCTTGTGAACATCTGAATCAGTATGGATGCAGGATTAAAGTGGACACTTAGGAGAATCATTCTATACATATTGTGTATTTAACAGATACAATCATAAGTTATGCAACAGGTTATTGGTTCAGTTTTGCTACAAACATACGATCATCTTATAAGAAAATCTTTCTGTAAATTCATCTACTCAACTGAACACTTGAGTTGAACCTTTAAGTTGTACTGCAATAAAATACAAGATACACATTAATACAGCAATGAAAGAAATCCAAACCCACGAGACACAAAAGCACAATACGGACTTTTTTTAATCACAAAATGATGACTTTTACATGACAATATCAAAACACTATTATTCGAACAAGATTCTGAATGTGGATCCTCTACCTGTAATAAAACATATTCACAATGCTGCCAGTGGTTCTATTGCATTGCAGAGATCAGTCATTTTACCTCACTAGGTGTGTCAGTCACGGTACAATATATGCACTTAACAACCAAGAACTGAACCTTCATGAATGCTCTGCAAAATTAAAGGTTAACAACTCCAGTTCCCCACAACAGTTACGAACCATATTAACTCAAATCAGACTTAACTACATGCATTGTCGTTAAATAATCTTGCAAAAAAATCAAATAAAACGTCAGATTAAATTGTTTCTTATATTCTGCATAAGCAAACTAATCGAATCAATGCCACTAAATACCTCACATCGTCGTTTTTCACCGTTTAAATTGCTTAAGACTTGTGTTACCATCCTCTTTGTCATTAGCTACACTACATTACAAGTTATACATTTAGCAACAACTCTGTAAAGCCTAGACGAGCTAGTCACCTTAAGGGGGGAACAACTGCGATGCTGTAAGCTAAATTACATTAACAATTTCATTCATAATATATGCGTGTGTAAAACCGATGCGTTAACCACAAGTCTCTGACTAATTGGAAGGTACACACTGTTAATATTAACGGTTAAGTTACTTAGCGAGCAGTCCGGCGATGTTGAGTCCGTTTGAACAGCTAGCCGGCTAACTGGCTATGCTAGCAGGAGATGTGTTTGCACAGGTCCAGGCGGAGAAACCCAACTGTGGAAGCCGTGATAAATAAATAAAAAAAAAACAACCTAACGCGACACTAGCACTCACCTTACAACACTTTAATTTGCTCGTGGTCGTGAATTGTATAAATAAAAATTAAAAAATGAGGAAATGAGATCAATGAGAGGAGATACCGCATTACTTTACATTCTTAACTTCCTGCTTTTGACAGCGCGGTGTCACAAGTTCAACTGTTCGGGTAAAATCGATTTCATGGCAGAATAGTTCCTACATCAAACATGATATCCAGGTATACGTAAATTAATTCAGATATCGATTCAAATCAGAATATTTTAATGACTGAATATAGTGCTGTACTTGGACTATTCCATGTTTAGTTATTCAGTAATATTGGGAAGCCATAACATTGTAGAGTAGCATGTAATGGTCTTATAAAATCCTTCATTTTTCTCAAGAGCTTTTAGTTCTTTTTGAGCAATGAATTCTAAATAATGATGCAAATGCAGGTGATTTTTCTCTGTGTCTCAGCTGTTTGAATTATTGCAAATGTTAAATAGTTGTATGTATGTTCTTGTAATTTATAGCATAGATATTCAATAATAACATAGTTAATTTATTTAAATTCCATCAAGTGCTTTTTTTTCTTTTTTTTCTTTTTTTACTTTTACACCCATCACATTCATACTATCCTTTAATTCATTTTTTATTTTATGACCCAAAATGCTCAATTAAGAAGAAGAAGAAAAACAACAAACTGTAAAATTTCATTTTGTCACACAAAAATAAACAAACAGAAATAGGGTTTTATATTTGCACATGTTTATTCATCTTATTCATTGTCAGAGGTGGAGTGTGCACAGACAGAAAGCATGGGACAACACAGTGACAAAACAAATAAAAGCTGCTGTCTTTAAATTGACAAAGGATCATTTAAAAACAATCAACACACAAAGAATTGAGTAGAAAACAAAAGAAATCCCTGGGAGTAAAGGCTGGGATCAGAAGACTCCAAAGGTGGGGCTGAGGACTGAAGACCTGAAGCTCTTGTTCCTGTGTTTGCGAAACTCAGGACAGGACCATTTTCCTGAATTCTAGAGAGGAAAAAAGGCTGACAATGAAAACATCTGCAAAAATGAAAATTAACAGAGTACCACATGCTATGAAGTGATAAAAAAATATACTTTCTCATGGGATCTCCTTCATGGTTTGGAGATGTTAATAGTGTAGTTACAGTATTTCAAGTTTGACCTTTGTTGATTTGATTGATTGATTTTAAAATCTTAACAAACTGATGAATCATTTTCCTGGGAGCTCAAATTATAAACCTAGAAAACATTAATGCCAAATTATAAATGTCATTCTTGATAGTTTATGACAGCAGCATAAGGTCAGTAGACTGTTTAACAAAGCTTCACTAATGGCAGACTGATATGCCAGATTTAACCCTGGTCAGCTCTCTTCTATTCAAGCTCAAATGTATTTATTCATTAAGCTGAAATGCTATAAAGCTGCACATGTCTGGCAGGTTTTTCCCACTTGGCTACTGGGTTCATTCCAATGAGATTTAATCCAACCTATGAGGTCATTTCTGCCTACGTCAAGTGTATGTATTCAGAGAAATCAGATACCAACCCTCTGGTCCAATTTTGCCATCACTGTCATCATCAGCTGCTGTGAGGATGCTCTTGATTTCTGCCTCAGTCAGTGTCCGTGCCCCAGGGACAAACCACTGCAGAAAGGACCTAGAGGAAAGTGTACACATGCATAAGTATATATTGCTGGTATTATTTAAGCACCATCAGTCTAAAACCTAGATGCACAGGTATTTTCAAAGCAGGACAGCTGGAGCTGATCCTTGCTCATTGTCACAGTAAAATAAAGAAGAATGATGTAACACACATTCGACAATAGCACTTTAATGCCCAGAGTGGATTATTAGAAGACGGCTTAATGTGCCATTGCACTGTAACAAATGTAAGTCTTGTACTTAATCTTTGTTTTTGCCTGACACACATAAACTCAGTAGGAATTTGAAGATTTCGCAAGACACAGGCTGGCAAAGCATGACAATTACATAGTTAGGCTAAGTCTAAATAACACTGTATGCAACAGAAAGAAACAGGGACATATGTGTATTTTTCAGGATGTTGATTTTGGCAAATATATACAATATATATATATATATATATATATATATATATATATATATATATATATATATATATATATATATATATATATATATAAATTGTATCATCATCCATCATCATTTCACCCACTTGAGCTCAGACTCTTCAATGTTTCCACTGTTATCATCGTCAAGGATCTTGAAGACCTCGTTCACCTCCTCTGGCTTCTTTGAGGACAAGCCACAGGCTTGGAAGAACTTCTTGTGGCAGAATGAGCCTGGATCTGTGAACACAATAAAAAATAATAATTTATGAAAAAAAACAGCTTAAAAGGTAAAAGTAGGTCACAGATCAGGTTTACAGGGTTTGGTTCTGATGTGAAGATTAACACAGTTTGTGGCTGCAGTCCAGGTGGGAGATTTCCCCAACAGCTTGTGTTTTTTTTGTTTGTTTGTTTTTTTGTCCTTTGTGTCAGACACATTCCTCTAGAAACACAGACAAGATGGATTAAAAACTATTCCCCTTCAACTGAATATGATTTACGAAAACGATACAGGTGTAGAGGTAATGCAGCATTTGTACTTACATGTTCTAACAATGTGAACAACACAAATAATAAATGGCCAAATTATTCCACATTGTAGTCAACTTAATGAAGGCAATGCTGTGAATTTAGTTAGTTATGATTTACAGTTCAACGAAAATGGACAGGATGAGTCATGTACTATGTAGAAATGCAGCTTCTGTATCTAAATGGATAATGGTCTGGTCAAGTGTGGATGAGATTAATCTACCTTGACACTCCTTGACAGCCTTCTCAATGGCCTCAGCTGAGAGGATGGAAGTGAGTGACATGATGGTCCTGGAGGGGTTTTACAAACAAACAAATAAAGGTTCATTCAATAATTCACAACCACTTTCCATCATTCTCTCATGTCACTTTCACTACTGAATGTTTTATATATGTTATATAGGACAGTTTGCCAGAGAGTATGTTAAAACAGTAAGAGTAATTCAAGTAACAATAATACTGATCTCTCTTCCCTCTGCCTGAAAACAAACGTAATCCTGTTTGTCTTCACTTCAAGTTCTGTGGGGTTGGGTTTAATTTTAGTTGTTTTTGCAGCTCTATTTAGGTTAACATTATGATCCCACCGAAAAGTAGTGACTGGCAAATATGTAAAGTAAAGGGGCGGGGGGGGTACTCAAATAAAAATAACTATTACTTCGTGTTGCATTGACTGACAACGACAACATTTTTGATTATCCCTAGAGGTTTTCTCTTCAGTTGAAAGTTCAGACGATAAAATAAAAATATTATTCAATAAAAAGACAGCTATTTGAATCTAAAGTTATCTCTGGCATAAGTGATTTAAAAGCTCTTAAAATAAAGATTTTTTTCTGCTCGCTGCTTCTGCATCTCTATGGGTTTTCCGAGTCTGCACCTGAACTCATCATCTTCCTTCCGTGCATCTGATGCTAAACTCACCGCTGGTGGTTCTTCTGGTTCCAGGGGCTGAAGCAGCAGCAGTAGCAGCAGTAGCAGCAGTAGATAAGGCTTTGTGGTATACTACTGAAAGCTGCCTCACACTTATATATGCCCGGGTGGTGCGACGAAGGATGCTTGAGTTTCCAACCTGTTCGCAGATCAAATTTTCCCGCAGCTCCTTCTCTTATTTCCCACCTTGCTCACCTGCCCAGTTTACCTTTAGTGTTTATATCCGCCAGACAGACCGCTGCTTTCTCCTTCTGTCTCTGCCTAAAACTGTCATAACTCTGCCCCCCCCACCACCACCACCACCACCATCAACTTTTCTCTCTCTGTTTCATATCTCTCCCCTCCCTCACCCCTTCGTCCCCTCCCTCTCTTTCTCTTCTTTTCTGACTGCAGGTAGGCTATATCTCAAATTTAATCACTAATCTCCCAAAATGCAGATGACTGTAGCCACCAGGTCATAAATCATATCATGTCTCACCAGGGGATTTTTATTTTTATTAAAAAAAAAAACAACAAAAAACAACAACAACAACAAAAAATCTATTTGTTACCTACTTTCCTATTTGCTCATTTGTTGTTGTTGTTTTTTTTGCTCTGTTTTGGTTTTTTGTATATATGCATATGTTTAGTACTTCAATTATCATCATTATTATTATTATTATTATTATTATTATTATTATTGTTGTTGTTGTTGTTGTTGTTGTTGTTGTTGTTGTATTGATTATTGTTGCATTCTGCACATGTTCGAAATAAAGCATTCAAATCAATTTTTTATTTTTTTTATGTATTTAACCATTTGATGCATGAATCATGAAAACCTTAGTCTTTATGAACACCTTTATTCCGCTTTAGGCATGAAAAAGCAATGTGGTTGAAATCTTTATAATGAACCTATTTTTTTATTGAGTTACAAAAGTATCCACTCAGTTGGACAACATGTCTTTAAGCTTTGAAGCAAAAAAAAAAGCAACATCACAACACTATGAAATAAAACATTTTAATGCAGTTTTTGTTTAAGAAGACTGTTAATTACAGTCTAATAACAACAAGCAATTGATGTATAAATAAGCATGTTACTGCAGATCAGAAATTAAAAACAGCAATGATATGAACTGACTGATACAGAACTAAAACAACAAAATCCATGAATATACAAGAGAACAACTGTGACCAGTATGCACCAATTTTTTAATCACCCATCACTAATGTTATGAATAACACAGATGTAACAAGCTCTGTCAGTATGAATAAGGATCAAATATGTTTTAATAACCACTAAAAAACTATAGCGAGAATATTTATTAGGAAATAATAAAAATGATAAATGTTTTGCATCATACTGTTGATGTTGCTCTGTGCTTCATGGTAGAATAAGGCTCTAATTTGTTTTGTTTTTTTCATTTAACCAGGAGAAAAGATCCCATTTAGATTACAATATCTTTTCCAAGGGAGTCTTGGCTAAGAAGCAACATAAAATGCAACACACAGTTAAAATACAACATAAAAACATACAATAATTTACAAGGCAAACTATGAAAAACAATTGCAAGTCATTGAAATAATCTATAGCATTTTGACTTTGGATTTAAAAGCATTCAAGGAGATCAGTTCAGTCAGTTTCTAGTCTTTTACCAACATATTCCATGTTTTAGGAGCAGAGTAGATGAATGCACTTTGACCCAGCTCTGTACAGAGGAACACATGGCCATTTGATTTCAAACAAATCAACACTTCATATTATTAAACTACCTGTATACGAAGGTGACAGTATGTTCTTGCAAATAAAGGTGTACCAGTGTCCCAGTCTCCTAGTGGACAGGCCAGGGCAGAACATCCCACTATAGAATACAACTCAATGATGTGTCATGAATTTAAAATTAGTAATGAACCTAAGAAGACCAACCATTTGAAGACACGTTGATGATATATTCACATAGAGTAAATGCCCATAATCTAACAGTGATAAAAAAAAAAAGTGACAATGACAAAACACTTTTTTTAACATCAAAATAAAAACACATATTATCTCGAAAATAAAATGCCAATTTCAGCTTTAATTTCTTTACCAGATTTTCAATAAAGGGTCTGAAATTGAGGGTCATCTATCAAAACACCAATATACTTATACACATGAACCACCTCTGTGATATTTCTCTTAAAATTAAACACGACTGCGGTAGTTTCAGGCAACTTCTTAGAGTTTGAAAATAACACTATCTTCATCACCAAGCAGGGATGGTTGTAACATAGGCTTTTATAGTATTGTGTTCAGCAAACTGGGATAAAAAGCACCATATCATTTCAATATGTACCCACCTGAAATGCAATGAGGTTTTCTAGAGGATGTAGATATTTGACCTGATTGGTGGAATATTTTGGCTGTTTGGGAGTCCTATCACATGAAAATAACATGTTTTCATTAAAAAGTAAACTTAAAATCCATTGAAGCAGAAGGAAAATAAACAGGCTCAAGAAAATTGATTTGACTTTTGTAGTTTAGGTACAAAATGACATCGCTACTACATTTAAGCTTATATAATAATAATAATAATAATAATGGATTGGATTTATGTAGCGCTTTTTTGGCCAATCAAAGCGCTTCACATTAGTGACCCATTATTTATTCACTCTCACATGCACCATCTGGTGGTGGTAAACTATATATGTAGCCACAGCTGCCCTGGGGTAGACTGACAGAAGCATGGCAGCCATTTTGCACCTCACATTCATAGACCAGTGTGGGTGGCACTGGAGGTAAGGGGTGTCTCACCCAAGGACACAACAGACTGACTAGGGTAGAGTGGGATTTGAACCACAAACCCTTCACTTACTGAACAACCCGCTCCACCAACTGAGCCATGGCCACCTCAACATATATCATATCATTATTTTTACCCTGCCCCTGAAGGGGAAAGGGGGACTGTTTTTGATTCTGTTTGTCTGTCAGCAGCTTTACACAAAAACTACTGGACCAATTTCCATGAAATTTTCAGGAAAGGTGCAAAGTGGTCGAGAATAGACACCATTAAATTTTGGTGAATGTAAGTCAAAGGTCACAATTACTAAAAATGTGTTTTCACAATGATAAGAGATAGGGCAAATCAGATCAAATGTGTGCAAAGGAGGCGGGGTTTGTTGTACTGGACACCACAAATTTTTCTTCTGTTATTTAACCATTCTAACTTTCCCCCGTTACAACATCTTGGTCTGAACTGTCCATTATAATGTGCTTCGTCTCATGGCTAGGTTCTATTAAAAGAACACAATTTCTTTTACATTAACAAGATCTGTGATGATCTGGAACAGGTGCGTCTAGTCGTAGAGAAACTTGAGGCACTTAAAAATTAAGTGAAATACAGTTAATAAACAAAATATCTAATAGTCTTACCAAGTCTCCCCTACTTCAAGACTTAATTTAGGCTCTCTTATTTCCAAATTTCTAACAACATGAGGAAAGACACCCCCCCCAAAAAAAAAAAATCCATACACTTAAAAGCCAAAATAAGTCCTAGGTTTACCCACAAGGGATATGGATGTCACAATGTATGGATTAAAGACATTACATTTCTTCATCTATTCATCAAGTTGACTGATGCAAAGTGAGCGCGCGTGGGGTCTAACTTTTTTTTTTTTTTCACCTGGTCGCCATAACAACAGGCTACTCTAGACTGATGAGTTTGTCATCTGCGAGGGGAGCCTCTCAAACCATCTGACACAGCAGCGTCTCTGGTGAATCCAGTCAGCACTAATGGCATTATAGAGAGAATGGGTGAGGATGCTTTTTGTAATGAGAACCAGGGGAGTAAATCTCATCATTATTATTTTTCTCTTGACTTAACTGTTTGTGATTCATGACATTTTCAAGTGTGCTTGCAGCTGCTTGGTTTATTTCCTAAATGAAATATATAGAACTTCTGAAGTTTCTAAGGTACTACTACTACTACTACTACTAATAATAATAATAATTATATATATATATATATATATATATATATTTATTTATTTATTTATTTATTTTTTTTTAAATTATTTATATATTTTTTAAATCAACCATTTGTGCCTTGTTGTTGGGTTAGAAGCGCCATCTTGTGGCAGCTGTTGGCCAATGCAGCATGAATGACAGCAGGATGATATAGGGCAGAGCTTTGGTGCGTGCAAATAAATGTGCACTCCAGATGAGAGTCTCTAAAATATTTCCATTTCAAAATATGAAAGAAAAATGTAGCAAATGAATGTAAACATTTCATTAGGATTTGCCATAACATTTATTTTTTTTACTGACTATCCCACCATTAAGATATTCCATACATGCACGGCTTTCCATGAAAGGGGACAGGGTCTTCAGCGTCTATGTCCCACGTCTCTGGAATAGTCTACCACAGGAACTGAGATCTGCATCTGAGGTGTCAGTGTTTAAAACCTCTCTCAAAACACATCTGTTTAGACTTATCTTTAATTGCCTTTGAAATTGTGGGATTTGTGTGATGGAGACTCTATTACTGTATGTATTGTTGTATTGCTGTGCTGTTGATTCCCTGTCTTGTGTGCTCTGTCTCATTTGTCAGTACAGGTATCTGTATATTTGTATTGAATTCTTTAAATTATTTTCATGTGTTTTATTTGATTTTATTACTGTTTTACTTTGGTTTTAAATGTGCTATACAAATAAATTACTTACTGACAATGTCTGAGATGAACAGCTCACTCTTCTCTGGGAATTAAAGAATATGGAGAGGTATATATATATATATATATATATATATATATATATATATATATATATATATATATATATATATATATATATATATATATATATATATATATAATGAAGGCAGCAGGAGAAAATATGACACAAAAATTATTTTAAAGGTAAAATAAATCTTTGGGGATTCAATTCTTGAAATCCATATGTTTTTTTTAAAATCATATTGCACCTGTTTTACTGATCATACAAGTGTTGAATCAAATTTTTGTGAATAATAATAATGGATTAAATTTCTATAGTGCTTTTCATGGCACCTAAAGCACTTTGCATTATTCATTCGCTCTCACATTCTCCCCTCTGGTAATGATTAACTACATTTATAGCCACAGCTGCCTTGGGGCATGCTGACAGAAGCATGGCTGCAAATTCACACCTACAGCCCCTCACCACCCTCCAAAAATTTATACAATAGTGTTAGTGGCACTGGAGGGAAGGTGGACAGACTAAGACAGGGCGGTATTCAAACTGCCAACCCTTCAGTTATTAGACAACCCGCTCTACCTCCTGAGCCATAGTTATTTGGTTTAGCAGCTTAAGTTTTCATTTAATTAGATACTTAGCACCTACTTTTAGTTTGTTAATTGTTTAGTCTGATGCTGAGTTTCCAATAAGTGTACACTTTAGTTTTATTTAATATCTGGACTCCACTATCAAGTCTAGATGGCCTTTCAGAACGTCCATTTTATTGTCTTTTTTTCCCATTATATTTGGATTTGAACTTGTTTTAAGCAAAATACTAAAGCTTCAGAAGTAGAAGTAAAGCTTGATTGGAATATTTTCAAGATTAGATAGTGTTATAGAATGTTATAATGAATATCTAAGTAAGTAACACATTTGAATTAAATGTTTAAGTCCCATTTCTCTGAGGGTTAAGACTTTTATGTAAATGCTCTTAATATGTTTGCCTTAAGATGTTTCTAAATCCCCCATTAAACATTACGCTTGTTTAAGATTAAATTAAGCAAGTTTAAATTGTTATTGTTTAGTGTATACTCTAGTCTAAAGGACTTGTCTTGCCCGCCCCCAAAGAAAAAAAAAAAAACAAAACTTCTCAATGAATTTTGATAAAGACAAGGGTTAGACTTGTGTTATTGAAAAAGAATCTTTATTGTTATCTCATCGTCCGTCCGTTTCCCATAAAAGTGCATCTTCACTGATCTCATAGTAAGCAAAACTCGCATAGTAAAACGACGACAGAAATGAGTGAGAGAGAGAAAGACACAAGTCAACCATGCGTTACATTAAGTCAGGTACATTCAGTGTGGACAGCATTGGGGTGAGCACGACCAGAGAGGGAGCAGTATGTGATGAAATGTCAAGTGTATAAAAGTAGTGTGGAGAGTTGTTGAGAGAGAGAGTGTGTGGGAAGAGGAGAAGAGAGGAAGAGTTTGATGTCTTGGCTCAAGTTGTTCCTTTATAGTGGTAGATTATTGGTCAGTCTACAAATTTAGGCCTTGACCAAGGAGGCAAACTCTGCAAGTGAAGAGAGAATTGCATAGGTTACTGAAGGTTCCCAAATATTAGAAGCCAATAAATAAGGAAAACAGGTTTAAAGTCAAAAGTTCTTGTTCTAAATAATGTAATATTTTTTTTTTTATCTTGTGGTAAGAGTAAAACATTTCCTCACCATCAACTCCGATCTTGCCATCACCATCAGAGTCACCGGCTGCGAGAAAAGCCTTAGTCTCAGCATCAGTCAGAGCTCTGGCAGAACCAGCGAAGTTCTGCAGGAACAGCCTGAAAAGGATGAACGGGGGAAAAAAATGCAAGATAAGATGAGAAACAGAATGAAGGAGAAAAAAAAGCACATTTTCTAAGGAAACTATACAGTTTTAAGGCTGATTGTTTTTAGAGATAGCCTTTCAAAGTATTATAGCATCTTTACAGACTAATTAAAAGCATTATCTCCATGAAATAGATTTAAACATGCTAATAAAATGCAACAATTTCAATTAAAAAAAAACCCTAATCTGGCTGTGTTTGTTTTATTTCCTCTTCTGCTCACTAGACCTCCCTATAAAATTAGACACCAGAGGAGAGAGCAGGCATCAGGTTACTCTGAAGAAGCCTGACTTCTTGAATGCTTTGAGACTCTGACATCATCCTAAATTCACTGTGGCTGGCTTTTAAGAAAGTTGATCCCTGTGCTACAAAAGCTCAGAGACGCTAGAGATGAAATCTAAGAGAGGCTGCCTACTTCAGCTCATCCTCCTCAATGAAGCCACTCTTGTCCTGGTCAATGACGGCGAAGGCCTTCTTGATGTCATCGGCAGACTTGGCGCTCAGGCCGACCTTAGCAAAGAACTCCTTGTATTTGAAAGAGTCGGCAGCTGTAAAAAGACAGAAAGGGAATTAGTCCTGAAATTGCAGATTTATATTAAATACAAACATAAACAATTGTTATGTCAGCTCTCATTTTAGCAGTTGTTTCTTCGTCATTTGGAGAGTTGGTTTTATCTACTACGATAATGTAAGTTAAATCTGACCGAGTGACACATGACTTTTAACATCCAACGACTGTTGCTTTCCCATCATTCATAGAAAAATTAGACATGAGAAAGACAGTCTCAATAATTGTAACTGTAACACTGGTCTACAAGTAAAATGCTTACAGAAAAAAACAAATCAAATGTTGTCATGTGTGTTTCTGATAAAGAAAACTCAAGTCTTAAATGCTGGTTGGCTCATGTTTCCAAGAGAAGTCTTGGGTCAAAATGTGAAATTCTAAGAATTAACAAGAGAATAGGTTTTAGTCCAAAGGAATATTGGTCTCTGATCTACCAGATCTACTTCAAAACACTGTCTGCACATTATGATCCATTCACTTTACAGGTTCTTTCTAGTGGAATATTTACAAATCCATTGTATACATGTACATAAACCACCATATACTGTATGTGGAATAACATACTATTATATATATTAAAAACATGAGCTAACCAGCACTTTTGTCATTTGTTTTCTGATTAATCTTATTAAAGTGTGTAAGATTTAACACATTTAATGTCTGATGAAGATACTTTCTAAAAATTGTAGCGGAGTGTAATGTTGATGTTGATGAAGCAAGCTGCTAATGACTGCTGTTTGACTCCTGATCATTAGCCTTATCTTAGTGTAACTGCTATGCAGGCTCTTCCACTACTGCTGCATACTGGGATAATTTCACAATGAGTTTTTACCTGAGCAAGCAGCAAGGGCTGCAGTGATGTCAGCTTCATTCAGAATTCCGGCGAATGCCATTTTTAACTGAGGAAGAAGAGAAAAAGAAGAGGAAGAAGATTAGTCATTAGTTCATCATCTCATCTGCAGCAAATCACACTGAATGAAACAATCTGAATTTGAAGTCTATTAACCTTTGATCATGCACTTAGATGTAAATGATTCTAAGTTATAGAGCTACAAGTACTCTTCATCATGTCATGCAATGTTTTTCAAAGTTCCTCTCTTTGAGTATTCCTCTCTGGAAACACCAAAACACAAGGCACACATGATCAGAAAAAGTAGTCCAATTTTTCCAAAAGCAAGCCCTCCAAGGCAAAAGATTAAGTATCCTTTGCAGCTGTGTTTGTTTGTTTAATAGATTTTCTTTCCATTTTGCTCCTTAGTTAGTCCAAAGCCAAATGTCAGCTTCAGATGTTCAGAAAGTGGCCCTGTTGGGCCATTGCTCCATTTAAATCCCATTGCATGAAGATGAAGCTCTGAGACACTCAGTGCCTTGAGTGTTAGGTTAGACTAGAGGTCTGTAGCTCCTCAGTGAAACTCACCTTAGGGTTATCTCTAGAGCCTAGACTAGAGTGGATTCGCTCAGATGAATCTGCTTCACTGCAGTGAAGGTCTCAGTGATGGTCCCAAGCTTATATACTATCACTCGCCCGAAATATGATGCATAGGCTATGTAATAGACACTACGTGCAAAGCAGTCTGAGCAGTCGGTCAAAAAATTTGTCCAGTAGACAGAGCTGTTCTATTTATATGTACATAAATGAAGATGCTTAAATGGTAGGCTAAGTGTAGGCCTATGCAAAAGTGCTTGATATTGCATAGAGCTAATAATATACGCTGCTGATTTGAGTGAAACATGTTCTGCAGTCAACCGTGTTAAACTGTGCAGAACACCACAGTTTAAAGAGTGAAGTAAATTTTCATTTTGCAAATGACTGTGTTTTCAAATTGTTAATAAACAAAACCCATGAGTCTGAATCTTTTGGGAGGATTGTGGAGTCTGTAAAGTAAAGGACATTTGCATTGTTTATAGCACTTAATATTGCTATTACATAGTCTGTCTTTTAAAATATTTTAGCATAAACTGTAATGATTAAAATACAGTGTTGCTGTTGGTGATTAAAGAGCTTATAACCAGCAGAAGCTACATTTACATCATAATCACTTATGGTGATTCATTACCTACACGTGCCCTCTGTACTGTGCAGTTTTGGTGAAAACGAGCATGTGCGTAATTGGCGTACATCAAATGTCTGCAATAACTTGACTCATATTCCAGTGTCAGAAGGTCTACTTGTTGTGATTGATTATCACGGAGGACAAAATTGTGGTTCAAAAGGGATTGAGTTCCTTATATTTTTTGTCTGTATTTTCAAGTTGTTTTCTTTGCATGTTACTGTATTTATTCACAAACTTTGCAACATGATTTAATTTTGATTTTGTGCACCACTGAGCTCAGTTCAACTTGTATGCACACTTATTCACACTTTGAAGGACAAAATGAAAGGAGAAAATCACTATACATGAGCATCACAAATCATAAAATGTAAAAGCTGGATCCAGAGTCAACCATTTGCAAACCTTTAACTTAATATTCTTATCATTTACTCACATACAGCAGAGAAACAGTTTTATTTCTGGAGCTCATAGACTTATTCAGACCATTTCTCCTTATGGCGATGAAACAATTTTGGGATTCTATTTTAAGAAATCACTGAAAGTTAATATCTTTGGCATAACCATCATTATCACCGTCACACCAAGTGGTTACGTAATGGCACAGGGGTCAGAGTTCACACTGCGAACAATGAAGTCAAATTAAAGCAGGGAGTTTTTCCATGCCCATATTTGTTGGTCTGAGGTTGCTATTTGCCTGCTACACATGAGATGGCAGCGTTGAGATGACTACTAGCATATCCATTCAGTGTAAAAAACTGAAACTAAAAATGTAATTATTAGTACAAATACAGATCTATGAACATTTTAATTTGTTTAGACATCACTAACATTATCTCAGTTTAACCGGTGATGATTAAACTCATCTGATATTCGACTGAATACATTTTCTAATTTATCACTACCTTATTGATGTACTTTATTTCAGTTTCTGTTTCAGGTATGTGATCTGTCAGAAGTCAAGAAATAGTTGTAGCAGTGTGCTTTAGTCAATATTGCTTCTTAACCTCAAATCCCCCAGAAAGTGTTGCAACTCTGATCTTCAGCCCTTTAACATTTGCTGTGGTCAAATAAGGTCTCTCACCTCAAGCGACTTGGCCCTAGATACTGTAACTATTCTTGCCCTTCTTCAATATCAGGTTTAAATTACAAATCTCGCAGTGGGATGAGACCTATTAAGCAAGGCTATGAAATTTTGTAATTTAAGATCTGAAAATTACTCGCTATCATATAAGAGATTTAAAAATTAATATACTGTGGGCTTCCTAAAGCAGTTCCTGGCTAATAAGCATTTTCTTTTGTACTTAGATCACATTCTATATGACAATCACAATGTAAACGTTCACTGCAGCATGTTTCCCTTTCTGCCAGAGAGGAATTTATGACACAAAATGAACGATGCACATCTTATCCTTCACCTGAAAAGTTTACTGCAGCAAAAATTGAGGTGACACATAATCTTATGAGTCTGCTCCTCAACAGTAGCCATCTGTAAGAAAGTTGTATAAATATGTCCCTCATTGACACAACTCCTGTAAATGTACTAGCACAGAAATTTTATCCTGTGTCTCATCTATTCCACTGGGTCAAGTGAAAACCTCTGGCATTACTGGACTGGTGCTGCTGCAGCTCTGCCAGACCCAATCCTCTAATCGCCATGTTCACATATCTATCCTGGTGTCTGCCAGAGCTGACTTTGATCTAATGTAACATTTGTGTCACTTTGTGCCAAAAGACTACCCTCAAATCAATAGACCTATTTTGGTATAAAATTAAGAGTGGTGTAAGAGCCATGATTATGTTTAACTGCAAATATATATTTGTATGGATAGATTTAATATTTTCTAGAATAAGTTCATTTTTGACTAATAATAATATTTTGTTTACATATTTAGCAATTAAGAATGTATTTAGTAATGTAGAATTGCTTTGTTTTAATGTGATGCAATTTGATTGGTGTACAAGCTGATACATAAAGCTTGAGAATGCCTGTATAGCAGCCAGAAGCCATCACAGTCTTTTGACCGTCACGTTACAAATAAGTTAATAATTCATCTTTTGTTTTGTATTATTTAAGTTCAGTAAAGGAAGATATAAAACTGAAGTTTTGGATTCAAGACTTTTATTTACGTTTTGTGTCACGTCTGAAAGAACTTCGAGGTTTGAGGCTAGTGAGTCAATACCACACTCACAAGTGGAGTAGCATGGTGATGCAGTGGTTAGCACTCGTGCCTCACAGCAAGAAGGGCCCTGGTTCAATTCCCACACCAGACCTTTCTGTGTGGAGTTCTCCCCCGTGTCTGCCTAGGTTTCCTTCCACCGTCCAAACACATGCACTGAAAGGTTAATCTAAATTGCCCATAGGTGGGAATGTGAGTGTGATTGTTTGTTCATATATGTTCAGCCCTGAGGTGAACTGGAGACTCATACAGGGTGTACCCCTCCCCCCCCCACCACCACCACCAACACCACCAGCTGGGTTAAGCCCCCAGTGATACCCGCGACCCTAGTGAGGGAAATGCTGTTTCAGATAACGACGAATAAAGAGTGAAGTGCCAAAAAGCAGGGCAGTGGCAGCTATAACTCGACTTGGACACGCCCCTTCCCGGAAGTAGCCAGAGCCACTGCTTGACAACAAGTACTTTGCATGTAAAAAAAAAAAAAAAAAAGTACTTTACATGTAATAAATCAGACAGTACGTACGAAATGTCCTCAGCTGCTGCATTATTTTCGCCCCATATCTTCTCTGGGTGTTGTCCTCCTTCTACTACGTCTGCTTCAAATCTCCCACTTTTGTTTAGTTGTTCTTCTTCTATGGCGTCAACCGGAAGCGTGCTAATACAAAAGAGCATGTAGCGCCATCTAGTGTCTGGGAGTGGAACAGTAATTCGAATTTCTATTGTTGGCGTATAATTTTGGATTTCTGTGAAACTCCAGTTAAGTCCTTTCGGCAATAATTATAATTTCAAAGTGCACATACTGACTGTTTTAATTCCAGACTCACAGTTTTTCATGTCTGTAATACTTTGTGATTGCCTTTCTCCAGTCACACAATTTTGATTAGTACGTTTTCCATTTTTATCAATTCTTAATAATTTCAGAAGACTCCATGTGGGGTCCTGACCCCAAGGTTGAAAACTAACCCTAAACCAGAGACGGCCAGGTAAAAAATTTTTTTTAAACATTTTCAGACAACCAGATATTGTAAACTCTATTCCCCATAGAGAAATTACAATATTTTTGGGGTACATAAAAAGAAACACATATACAATATGGCAGGATCAGTCAGTAAATCAGAAATTAGTTCTAGATAGAAAGGAAACTGATTATGATATCAGAAATTCCACACTGTTCACAGCAATAACTGGCCTACAAGAAAAGTACAAAAATATGCAAACTGCCCTATCATCCTATTGGTGTAGAATCCTCATAGAAGTGACAAAATGAAGAACCAGATCCATGCTATCTTTAGGACAGTATGTTATAGACCAATGTTGTATAAAATGTATAACTCAAAATGTGCAGTATATTTTTACTTACAGGTGGAGACACAGATACATTGATGCTGCTGCTGCTGCTGATGAAAGCAGCCTGGTATAAAAAAGTGTTTTATAAACCAGTCAATTTCTCACTTTTTCCACTCCCATTTAAATTATACCAAGGCCTAAAATTACACATAATGAAGGTCATGGTAATTCTGAGCAAAAGTAGATGCTGTTATGTGAGTCAAACATAAATAATCTCTACTGTAGCTGTAGTTAAAAGTTACACTGACAATGCTATCAGTATTTTGCCATGAAATATGCCCATTATTAATTTCAGTACCTGGTGTTTTAGCATAACTGAACTACACTGGTATTAATGTGTATTCGATTGGGCCCAAGAGGTCTGTTAGTTAGTCTGCTAGTTGGTTAGCACTATAGACTATCAAAGTCCCTCAAAGTTAAAATTACTTTTATCAAACAACAACCATATGTGTTTATTAAGTGGTTAAATTAATTACAGCTGTTTAATAAACTGATGTTGTTTGTCTTCATTAAATTAACATTAGCATGTTGAGATTCCACCCTCACTTATTCTATGATGTGAATATATTTGTTTAAAATTATATTTAAAAAAATAGAGAAGTTTATTTTATTTTTACTAGCAACTACAAGGATCATGTTTATATATTTATAAATATAACTGTATTTTCATCCATAAAATTTCTCCTTTAAAAGTATTTTTAATGTTGCGTACATGTTTATGTAAGTGCAAACATGTGATTCACACCAAATTACTGCATCTAAGGTGTCAAAGTGAGGGTGCCAGAATGACAGACACTCTATTTGCACAGTGAAAAGTTGCACCGACTGTTAATTGGAGAATCCAACCCCCCATGCAGGCTGGACATCTCCCAGCGCTCAATATAACATCACAACCTCAGGTCCCTGAGAGACAGGATAATGTTGTATTTAAGCAGAAGAATCCACACCTTAAACATAATATGGAGAGTCTTGTATTTATTTATAATATTCATTACAAATCTGGCAGGGAAAGACATTTTAATCAATGTTATATCCATACATTTTTCATTGAAACATATATTTACTTCTTCTATATACTTCTAATAGTAAAGAATGTAAAAAGATGTCCACCCTGAGATTACCATCATACAGCAAGTAGGAATCTTGCAAGTCTTATGATGATTTGACCAAAGCAGAAAACTCTGTTAAAAAAAAAAAAAGAATAAAACAGTTTAATATACTGTCCTTCCAAATTTAAATTACTCTGCATATTTTTAGCACTACACAAGTGATAGATAAACCAACGCAATAAACTGCAATAATGTTCAAGAATTCTAAACATCTTTGAAGTTTTTACTTTCAGCATGCACTAACACATTGGATACACACATCGATTTTCAAATATTTGACACTGATTTGCAAAAGATGACTAATGCAACAGTTAGAAAACGAAACACAAATACAGCAAAATATACAACTTCAGCATCTCCAATTAAGTCTGGCCTACCTTCCCAGCCGATTTTCCCATCGCCGTCCGAGTCTCCCTCCAACAGAAAAGCTCTTGTCTCTGCAGCAGTCAGGGGCCTTGCTCCTTTGGAGAAGTTCTGCAGGAACAGTCTGCAACAAAACCAGAAAGAAATACCACAAAGAGAGGACAACATCAAACATATAAACAAGCAAATGAAAATGAAATAAAATCCAAATAGTGTGATGTATAAAACTCAACTGTAGCTCATCCTGTTCTATATAGCCACTTTTGTCCTGGTCCAAAATCTTAAAGACCTTCTCAATCTCTGTCGGGGTTTTCTTGGATAAACCCACTGTTTTGAAAAATGTCTTGGGGCTAAAGGAATCCTTGGCTGAAAATGAAATAAAATACAACAGTTGGTTATATTATGACAGTAATTATGACATTTATTACATGTCTGTGCTTCAGATACAGATACAAAGGCCCAGAGGTGCAAAGTAACTAAGTAAAAATACTTCATTACTGTACATAAGTATATTTTTTACGTATCTGTACTTTACTTGAGTATTTATTTTTTTGACATCTTTTTACTTTTACTTCCTACATTTTTCTATAAATATCTGTACTTTATACTCTTTACATTCTCAGAATAGCTTAATTACTTTTTCAAACTAGATAAATGTGACAATATGAAATATAAGTCGTAAATAATGAAATCAGAAATTGTGACTTAGTATATCGTTATAATTTTGACTTTTTATCTCATAATTATCCATTTCTTATCTCATAATCATGACTTTTTCCTCATAATTTTGACTTTAATCTCATACTTTTGACTTTTTCCTCATAATTTTGACTTTAATCTCATACTTTTGACTTTTTATTTCACAATTTAAGATTTTTTTAATCTCATAAGTATGTTTTTTTTTTTTAAAAATCTCCTATTAATGACTTTTGAATTTTTCCTACATTTCTTGTCCATACCCACAAAACTGAGTCGCATGACCCAACAAAACACATTTTCTACACAGTAACTCACTTTTAAAGGCTTTATCATTTTTTTTTATTTTATTTTTTTTCGGGTTATTCCTGGTTAAATATTTCTTCATCCATAGCAAAAATAAATAAAAAAATAAATAAAACACTTTTACTTTTTACTTTATTACAATTGAGAAGTTGTACTTTTGAACTTTTACTTAAAAGTAAATGACTTGAATCAGTACTTCGACTTTTACTGGAGTATTTTTTCACACAAGTAGCTGTACTTCTACTTAAGTACAGAATCTGAGTACTTTGACCACCTCTGCAAAGGCCTCACAAGTTAAAACACGATCACTATGTTTAGGCTTTTCACCACAGACCCAGAATGCATCTTCTTCTTACCTTTGCAAGCATTAATAGCAAGAGTGATGTCCGAGGCAGCCAGGAAGTCAGTGATAGCCATGGCAGAGGATCAGTCGTGGTTGATATTGCAGTCTGGTGCAGAATGTGACTGCTGATAGGTAGAAAGAATCAACTGGTGACAGGGAACAAGCTTTAAACGCCTGTGTCAGAAACCACCAGTGTCCTTCTGTCTGCTGTCACCTGCAGCTGACCACTTCAACCATCGGTGTGTCTCTGCATGTGTGTGCGTGAAAGGGTAACAGAACATTGTCATTGCACAGCTGTCTTTCGTGGAGTAGTTTCACCAGAGGTCAGAGGTCAGAGTGAATATGTGGGTTACCTCAACAGGACCTGAACAGGTAGAGTTAAGACAGTAAACAAAACAGTAGTCACTGAGGTTATATTTGGTGCATCTGGAGGGAACCTGGCTGACCTGTGCTTCTTCCTCACTTGTGTTTCCAGTCACAGTTGTTGCCTGCTTATGGTCAGCCCTGGCAGTGTTTCAGCAGGCTGTAAACATCCTGTTATTATGGCTTCTGTCACTTTCAGGCAGTGCTCCATGGAGCTATCAGTCACCTCGTTCCCACATGCTACATTTAGATCATAAAGGCCTCCTTTATCCATGACTTTTTACTTTAAAGAATTATATATGATACATTAATACAACCACTTGACTATTACTACTTGTAAGTATTATTATCATAATAACTGCTATTAAATTAAGTGCTATTTTTATGTTGTACTGACTGGTGCTCATATGTCATTGTAATTTGTTGTATGATGACAATAAAGGCTGACTATCTATCTATCTATCTATCTATCTATCTATCTATCTATCTATCTATCTATCTATCTATCTATCTATCTATCTATCTATCTATCTATCTATCTATCTATCTATCTATCTATCTATCTATCTATCTATCTATCTATCTATCTATCTATCTATCTATCTATCTATCTATCTATCTATCTATCTATCTATCTATCTATCTATCTATCTATCTATCTATCTATCTATCTATCTATCTATCTATCTATCTATCTAGGTGCATATTTTATGCAAATTTGTAACATACACAGTTCACTTTGTTTTTAAAATTGTTTGTATGCATCATCTGGAGCCCTAAGGTCATAGGTCATCAGGAACAGGTTTACTGTGTGTTCCCATAATCAGAAGCAAACAAAGTGAAGCATCCTTCAGTTGTTCTGCTCCTCACCTGTGGAACAAACTACCTGAATACCTCAGGTCTGCTCAAACTGTCATGTCACTTACTGTAAATCAGGCCTGAAAACATTACTGTTCACTGGAGCTTTTACTAAAATTCTTAATTGTTTTTTTAAATGTTTTCTATTTATTTTTCCCCTCTCTTTAATTGATTAATATTCTGGTGTGGTACCAATGCCGGTGGAGACCAATGCCAGCGTAGGCTGAAGAGCTAAGCAGAGGTGATATAGTTAAAGTGTAACATAGAGTGAATATTTGGGGCTAATGATAGGGGGAACGTAAGGGGAACTTCAAGCAAAAAGGGGGATTGGTGTTGAATAAATGCTGTGTGTGTGTGTGTGAGAAATTATTTAGAAATTTTATGTCTCTTGTTTTAATTGTCTTTTAATGCATTTTAATCATTTTAATATTCTTATATGTTTTATGTAAAGCACCTTGAATTGTCCTGTACATGAAATGTCCTATACAAATAAGTTTGCCTTGCCTTGTACGTCACAAAGAATCCGAAAATGAAAATTAATGATAGAAAACCTCAAATAATCTAAGCTAAGGTTAATATTCCTCATTATTGCCTGATGTGTCCTGTGGTGATTGTTCTGAATGTATGATTTATTTGAAATATTCATAAAATTCAACCATGTGCACAATAGGAAAACATTTCAAAACGTGGTTATAAGATAGACCTTGTTCTTTCTGTAGACATCTGAGCATGCTCAAACCCCCCCCAACACACACACACACACACACACACACACACTCACTATAAACATAGACTATTTGGTTATATTACTATTTTTATTTATTGAACTATTTATTTTTACTGTTGTTTGGAGTGTTGTGGTGATTTTCTTTTTCCTCACTCTCTCTTTTTTTTTTTTTAACTGTGTTTTTAATGAGTTTTGATCCTGTCACAGGTTTTTGGAGTTCAACTAGGTTTGAACAAGCAAGGAAAAAAAAAGAGCCCCAAAACGAACAAAAAAACTACTCCTGGCCAAAATCCAAATAGTTGTTGTTGTTCAGTGTCCCAGCTCACAGTTAATGTCCAACATCCTAAATCTCTTACTGATATACATTCTGAGTACATTATTTAAAACCTGTCAAATTTCAATTCCTCTCTTTGTCTTTTTGTCAAACACATACTTACAGCAGCTTTTATAAAACTGGAACGGCCAACAATTTAGAGCAGCGCGTTTACCTGGAATAATGTCTGAAGAGTCAAAAGGTTAAACACAAGGACAAATGAAAACAGAACATCTAGAAAACAAAAAAATAATATTAAGTTTAATGTATATTACATCTCAGAGGATAATACTGTTCATTTTAACCCAACTACTGCTAATTACTTACTGGTTATTTAGACATTTAAAAAAAAAAAAATTATTATTATTTCATATACTTGAAAATAAAATAAATTCTTGCTCTTGGGTTCACCATAAAAGTGCTCTGTTACAAACTGGCCTATTTGTATTTTTACAGATACAAATTTTTCATAGGTAATCATCGACATGTATGACAGTGGCACAGAATATGTTCCATTGCTGTAGATTAAATTATACAACATAATCTAAAGTTGTTCAAATGATTTTATACTGCAGTAAAATATAAGACATACAGTGAATCACTTTTTACTGCAAATCTTTTCACTGCATTTATCATATATTTTGTTTATTGCTGTAGATTGTTCCTGAAATATGGCTTTGAATGAAGACATTTTGTTTGTCGTGGAGTATTTGAATAATCTGATATTAGCTTTTTCTTTCTTTCTTTCTTTCTTTCTTTCTTTCTTTCTTTCTTTCTTTCTTTCTTTCTTTCTTTCTTTCTTTCTTTTTTTCTTTCTTTCTTTCTTTTCTTTTTATTTAAAATTTTCATGAAGAAGAAGAAAAGCATGGGATCATCATGGGTGTTACATTCAAAAGGACATTGCGTTTACATTTACAACACAGTATATATAATAATAATAATCGGGTTTCATATATAATCCAGTTTTGCCAGCCTTCATTCCATTTTGGTCATTTTAGAATAAATGTAAATCTCTCCATGCAGTCAATTTCTTTAACAATCTCATACCAATATTAGCATTTTTCACCAATCTGAACACTTCTTCTTTTATCAGTGATATGTAATGTTGAATCGCAGGGTCCATCATTCATTCATTCATTCATTATCTGAACTCGCTTTATCCTCACTAGGGTCGCGGGGGTCACTGGGGGCCTAATCCAGCTACAATGGGCGAAGGCGGGGTACACCCTGTATGAGACGCCAGTTCATCGCAGGGCAGAACATATATAGACAAACAATCACTCTCACATTCACACCTATGGACAATTTTTTAGATTAACCAATTAACCTATCAGTGCATGTCTTTGGATGGTGGGAGGAAACCGGAGTGCCCGGCGAAAACCCAAGCGGACACGGGGAGGACATGCAAACTCCACACAGAAAGGTCTGGTGTGGGATTTGAACCAGGGTCCTTCTTGCTGTGAGGCACGAGTGCTAACCACTGCACCACCACCAATCATTCATAATGAATTATTTTAACACTTAAAATGTGTGTTAGTGACATTTGCCAGGGAAGGGCATGCCCTGAGGGTGCACTTAGATTTGTTTTTATGACTCGGATCATTCCACAGGAGTTTGTGGAATCTGAGACATTCTCATCCTTGCAGGTGTTCTTCCTTTCATGAACAGGAAACAGGAGTGTGGTTGCACTTGGCATTTCTTCTGGCAAAACATATATATATATTTTTTATTATCTCTCTAAATCACATGTGACCCCTTTCATTGAAACAAAATGTAGGAAACAAGCAATGTTTATTTGTAAAAATGTGTCCCATAAGTCTCCATACACCGGAAAAATACATGTTTCTTGACATAAACCATTTTTATTTATATAATATGCTCTGCCATTTCAATTTGTTGCTCTTTATTCAAATGCATTCTTTGTTTTATCTGAAATATAAAGAAATACATGTTAGAACCATATATGTATGGAATGTAATTATGTCTCCTAAGTATGGAGACTTCACAATATCACATTTTTCAAGGAGCCTGTCAATATAAAATAACAGTCAAATAAAAGTCACTTTTTTTAACCATTGAAAATTGGGCGAAAATTGGGGTTAAAGCTGTGACAGATAAATAATCGTAATTAAAAACAGCGAGTGGTGTTGTAGGGCCTCGCGTCCCTTGTGCCCGCATCCCCATGTGACCGCCAAGACCATCTGACAGTAGGAGGATATCGTATCATGCGCTCAATCCGACGTTCTGTGAGACATATGCTCCTACTTCTGAAAACAACCCCGTTACAAACTGGTCGCAGCCACACCCATTATTTCATTAAAATGTAATTGATAACTTTTGATCACATGTGTGTAGATGATTTCAACCCAGTTTGGTGTAAACTCGAGGTGAATATGATGAAAAGATAAGGGCTGGGATTATGACTAAATTTGCGTTGTCATGGCAACAGGGTTGTGAATAGGGGTGTGTCCTCATTGGGGTTTTGGTTCAGTTTGGCAGAAGGCATGTGTGTGCTAAATTTGGTTTGACTACATGGAGACTTATGGGACACCTTGTAGAGCAGAATTCATACAATTCATAGTGCTTTCCAAACAAACAGAAAAAAAAGACAAGTTAAAAACACACAATTAAAGTTAAAACATTATCAATAACACAAAAATATCAATCAATTAAAATAAAGTGAACTAGAAGAGTGTAGATAAAAACCTTTAGTTGTTAGTAGTATTACAGTATTATTTCAGTTCAGTTCAATTTATTTTGAATATGCAACAAATAAGGCACTCAAAAAAAACATGTACATGAAAAACAAAACAAAACATGGCTTCATTTGCATTTGCAAAAAGGAGTGCGAGGAAGTCAAACTTATTTAATCCCACCCCTTCTACACAAAACAGTCTGTGCTTCAACTTCCTATCAACATAATATATGAAAAAAATCAAGTCCTTTGGATCAATTCACCTCATTTATCATTTTCACATGCACATACCCATTCATACAAACCTAATTTGACACACTAAGAAAATACAAGATGAATAAAAATACATACATACATACATACATACATACATACATACATACATACATACATACATACATACATACATACATACATACACACACACACACATACACACATACACACATACATACATACATACATACATACATACATACATACATACATACATACATACATACATACATACATACATACATACATACATACATACATACATACATACATACATACATACATACACACATACATACACACATACATACATACATACATACATACATACGTACATACATACATACATACATACATACATACATACATACATACATACATACACACACACACACATACACACATACACACATACATACATACATACATACATACATACATACATACATACATACATACATACATACATACATACATACATACATACATACATACATACATACATACATAAATGCATACACACACACACACACATACATACATACATACATACATACATACATACATACATACATACATACATACATACATACATACATACATACATACATACATACATACATACATACATAAAGCCACACGTACACATCAAACAAATCAATAAATAAAAATAGATGATAATAACAGTAATAACAACAATAATAGTAATAACAATAATCATAGTAATAGTACAATAAAAAAACAACAAACAAAAACCAACAAATAAACAAAATCAACAAAGAACAAACACAAGCACAAGCAGTTCCATGTGTTTCATAGTCAAACACCTTCTTCAGTTTTATAATGTGTATAGATAATCTCTTTAAACCATTTTGGTTTTAAATATAATAGTACATAAAGTTAAAACGAAGTGTTGAGTTCACATATGACTTATAGGTCCCATGTGTGAGAGGTTGCTACTGAACTAGAGTTACTGCGTCACTCTGGTCCTGCCGGGCCGCACGTGTGGGCCCCAAGGCCTGGTCAGGGTGACGTAAAGCTAGTTTCCTCAGGATGGACGAGAGTGCGGCCTGTAGCAACCAGGCGGGCCAGAGAAACGACAAAAACATCCTCTGCTACCCCCTCCTCGCGTACAAACCCTCGTCGGCCTTGTACCCCTCTACGCTCCAAAACTTGTTTTCAGGAAGAAAGGGTTTCCTGCATGATGGAGCAGTGGATGAGAGGAGGAAGAGGGGGATGGGAGAGAGAGGAAAAGACAGACACACTGAGGGAGAGCGATGGGGATGAGGTGACAGTGTTCTGCACGTAGTTTAGGGGGGATTCTGGGACGACAGGCATCAGATAAGGGAATCTAAAAGAAGAGAAACAACAAAAATACAACGTGGCGATTGAACCTCAGATAACTAAACAGGGTTGTCTCATCAAAAATGGACTAAGTTTGAGATGTTTTACTTATACTAACAATTCAAACAAAACCAACTGGGAAATACTGAACAATGGGACCTGGAGTAAATGACTCAGAAACCAGCCCCAGTAAGTATGACATAAACTGATGGGAGCATGTTTGCATGTGTTGACATATTATAGTTATATTATTTTATCCTGGTTTGGTTTGTGCAAAACTATGAATTTCTTCTATATATCAATTTTTACTTCATCCAAAGAGGTCTGAGAGGATGAGGCAGGATGTATCCTAAACAATAGTACACACTTTCTTTACTCACATATTCACATACAGATTTGTGTTTTTAAAAAAGTCTCAGTTATAAGTTGTTAAGTTCATTTTAAGTGGAAAAAATAGGTTCTTACTTGTATTTGTCATTAATGTATTTTATCTTGTTTTTGACAAGAATTGATTTTTCACAACAAACACATAAACAATTGTCTCGTCATCTGAACCTACTTTATCCTCACTAGGGTCACGGGGTCTGTGGGGGTCTAATCCAGCTATAATGGGTGAAGTTGGGGTACACCCTGTATGAGCTGAACATATATAAACAAACAATCACTCTCACATTCACACCTATGGGTGATTTAGATTAACCAATTATATCAGTGCATGTGTTTGGATGGTGGCAGAAACCAGAGTACCTGAAGAAAACCTACACAGACACAAGGAGAACATGCAAACTCCACACAGAAAGGTCTGGTCCTGGAATCAAACCAGGGTCCTTCTTACTGTGAGGCACGAGTGCTAACTACTACACCACATAAACACTTAAATAACTAAATGTAGAGAATATTAAGTATGTTCAAATCAATTATTAAAAGTGAAAACTAGATAATCACATAAATTACAGATACTTGATAATGCGACTTAAGTTTTGTGTTCGCACCTGATGTTCAGTGAGACAGGACAATCTTAACATTTACTTAAATCCTAATCATCAAATTTGTTTTCTCTATCATTATCAATCCTGTTAAATGAGTAAATGTTACTTTTTAATATCATTACTTTGATATGGAAAAGCCAATTAAATGGTACCTCATTAAAAACTTGATGTAATAAATCCACACATTGGGATCAGTGAACATCATGGATATTTGTGTATTCTTATTTTTTATTATTTTCCTTCAAATTCAATAATTTAATTTGAGAAGCCTAAAATTTTTTTTTTTTTTTTTAGCCATGAGCCGATGTAAATTGTGCGTTGGAACCAAATTATCCTGTCAACATGCTTACGTTGAATGTATTAATAATGTCATGGTATAACTGACTTTATCATGCTTATCATTTATTACTAGTTTAATTTTAACACTGTCAAATGTATTGTATCATTGAGGTACAAAATAACATTAGCATGGTTCTATTTAAGGAACCTTACATATAAAACACTAGATGTAACTGCAGCTGTATTATGCTAATGTAACTGGTGAAAAGCGGAGCCATTAGTCAGTATTGGAGCCAAGTTCCACTGATTCCAGTAGTTTGTACAACACCCTACTGAGACCGATTCATCAGTCAAACCAATTATCAAGTGTTCTTTTGAGTAGGATGTTTAATGTTGGTGATAATTCCATGACAGATGCACTTGTTATTAGGTTTACTATTGTTATTATAACCTTCCAAATACATCATTTTACACATTGAAAAAAAAAATCTCAGCATAATTAAATACATTTAGAAAATCTTTGTTCAGTCTTTTCTGAATATGTGTGGCTAAAAAGGAAACAAACAATGCTTAATGTAACCTGTGCTCGATGCCTACTCAGTTTCATTTAGATGAATGAACGTGTTATGCAGTATTCAAAAAGAAATGTTTGAGTGGCAGTGTAATGTTTTAAGTTCCCCATATGAAACAGATAAAAAACACAGGAGGAACACTCTGCTCATCTCTTGCATCCTTGTCCAAGTACAGCTATCGTTCATCGTTTTCAATGGCTTCAGTTACTACCTCGTCTATTTTCATCTGACCAGCTGTGGCGTGGACATGCCAGTGACACTCTCAAATTCTGTTCTATCACACGCTGTAAGCTCCGCCCACCACCCCCAGCCACTACCAGTAACATTTGCCAACAGTTTTACCTCATTGGTCTGTGTTGGCTTTGACATTTGAAGCCTCAATGTCTGTGCATTCAGTGTGTGTGTGTGTGTGTGTGTGTGTGTCTGTGTGTACTATTCCTATCTTTATGGGGACATTTATATGTTTGCACAGTCACATTACGGGGACCTCTGACACCAAAAGGATTCAATAAAAATGTAGGTGAAATCTATGTGAAGTATGCAAATTTATGCAAATGATAGACCCTACGTTAACTTGTTTTTTCTGGAAGTCCCCGTAAAGCATGGGGGAAGCCTTTTCAAAGGTTTCAAGATGTTTCCTTTTTATTTTATTTTTACATTTTGTAATTGAATTAAATTAAATTTTATTATGGTGACTAATTGTATTTATTTATTATATTTTATGTATATATTTTTAAATTTTCATATTTATTTATTTATTTAAAAATTACGTGTTTATTGTTTTCCAGCTTTGCTTTTCCCATTATTATTATTATTTTATCCATCCATAGGTTTTAGAGTTATCTTGTTAATTAACAGACAGACAAACAAACTCTGCCAAAAACATAACCTCCTTGGCAGAGGTAAATATGAATAAATATTCAATTAACATGTTTATTGGACGTCTTCACCAACAACTGTTCGGTTTGATTGTGTTAAAAATGGAATGAATGAATTTAATCATGATGATGGATTCATCCGGGCTAATCCATTCATTTTTGACAGCCCTTATTCTATTCTATTCTATTCTATTCTATTCTATTCTATTCTATTCTATTCTATTCTATTCTATTCTATTCTTAGCAAGGGTACACCACCACCTTTCTGAAGTATTTTTTTTTTTAATCTTTAATCTATTATATTCGTAGATATATACAGTGGACATGGAGATCACAATGGCTTCTTATGTTGCTATAATTTGTCAATGCATATATAATTTTGACCTTTTAGTAGTATTCTGCAAATATATCCAAATAAACAGCATTATACATTAAAAACAGAATTATATTTCTTATCTGATTCAAAGTACTGGCTATTAAGCAACCAAAGTATATATATATATATAGCACCTTTCACAGAGAGGAGAAGTTACAAAGTGCTTTACAAAAGTGATTAAATGATTAGTAAGTGTGTGAGACAAAACCTTTTTAACTCCCATGTCAAAAACTAGTGGATAAATACAGCTTTATAGCAACAGTTAATGCAAAGTGTACATTTATATGTCTGTGGGTAGTACCTGTTATAACCCAGTGTAAAGGTTTATTGTTACAGAAAATTACAAGTTTGCCTCTTGTTATGGATTTTCTTAAAAAAAATAAAAAGGAAAAAAAAGTGCAAGGCTGCATCTGTTTAAAGAAAATGCATCTCGTTTGGACTATTGTAAAGCTCTTCTGTCAGGATTACCTAAAAAAAAGTTTCAGAGTGTTGCAGACTGTGCAAAATACTGACTGGAGCTGAGAAATATGAACATATTACCCCAGTGCTGGCTGCTCTTCACTGGCTTTCATGTCATGTTCATGCTGATTTTAAGGTGCTTTTATTGATTAATAACATTTTAAATGGAGCAGCACCTTCTTATTTAAATGACCTGGCCTCATTGTTATTTATTATTATTATTATTATTATTATTATTATTATTATTATTATTATTATTATTATTATTATTATTATTATTATTATTATTATTATTATTATTATTATTTATTATTATTATTATTATTATTATTATTATTATTATTATTATTATTATTATTATTATTATTATTATTATTATTATTATTTATTATTATTATTATTATTATTATTATTATTATTATTATTATTATTATTATTATTATTATTATTATTATTATTATTATTATTATTATTATTATTATTCACATCCATGCCCACTACTGGCTTGCATTTCATTTAATTTTACCCATGGTTTTTCCCAGGTCACCAGTCAGGTACCAGACACAGTACTGTCCTGTCCTATACTCTAGTCACTACCCTTCACTGTAGAATTAGAAAATGGAAACTTTAATAATTTGGCCTGCTAAATAAGTATTGTTTCATTCATGGTAAAAAAAATAAATAAATACAGTTTTACTTTTTACTTATGTACTTATTTTTTTTTTTTTTTTTTTTTACTTTTGCTTAAAACCTCATTACACCCAGCAATGCATTTTTGTTCTCTGTAGTGGACAAGAGTTTTAGTTAAAATAACAACAACAACAAAATAATAATAATAATAAAAAATGTGTAAAAATGTCCACTGAAAAAGTCATATTAAAAATATTTATAAAAATATATCTGAAAAAACTGTTCCATCAACCTGTTTCCAATTAAGACAATGATTTAATGCAAAATATGTTTACTTACTGGGTCTCAGGAGGTTAAGTAAAGCAGTTGAATCAGTACTTGTACTTTTACAAGAGTATTTTTTCATACGGGTATAGATGTACTTTTACTTTAGTACAGAATATGAGTACTTTTACCACCTATGGTTTTACAGAAAAATATCAACCGCAGAGAATAACATGATCATAAATGGTGTTAAATCATTAAGGAAAGGTTAGATGTAGAAAAAAAAATAAACATTTGGAAATTCTATAACATAGTTTATAGGTCTTAAAGATTTATTAATAAGATAGTTACAAAGCTTTTATAAGTCCTTCATTATGACAGCTATTTTATTTATTTTCTATGTGTTTGAGCTGTAACTAGGGGCAACACTGACACATTACATATTGAACTTAAATGTTGTTACTGCAATGCAACTGGATCAGGCCTGAAACATACCAGCCATCTCAGAATGCAAGTGATAGGATCTGAGCATGGACAGAAGAGAGTCAGGGTGCTGAAGGGTTTGGAAGACAGGGAGTCCGGGTCTCCCTTGAACACCTCTTAAGATACTGTGGTAATTTATAGTCACACTGGGCTGACGGATGTTTCAGGACAAACTGAACGAACAAAGTAACACCTTTCTTAGAAATATATTCCCTCTGAACAGTCACAGTGTAACAGAGATCATATTACAGTTAAGACGGGTTCCTCCAGCTCAGCTCTGTATATAAAATTCACAGTTTCACATGAAAGGCAAGTGTCCTGTTGCCTATTTCTATAGTGTGAAGTAGTGTGATATACCCACTGGGTGAGCTTGATTCCCAAATAAAGATATTTATGTATATTCCAATGCTGCTGGCCCCCTGTAAACCTCATCACATTTAAGATTAGCCACTGAAACATATCTGTTCTTATCTGATCACAGTGGTGTGTGTGTGTGTGTGTGTGTGTGTGTGTAAATGAGAGCTCTGTCAACGAGCGGTCAAGCTCAGCTATTCCATAAACACTTTAAACTAGGCGAGGCGTCCCTCAGCTGTCTCAGCCTGTGCCTGTTCATGCTTATGTGCCTATAAGAGTGTGTATGTCCAGGTCAGAGGTCATGGTCATGCTTTTTAGCACTTTGCCTTGTGTCTTTTGCCCGCCGGCAGCCCTGACATTTCTAGTAATAGTTCCTTATCAGTAGAATAGTGGCCACTGTGTGTTAACTTTTATGTTTTTGCTGAAATATCACTTTAGCCTACCTAGCCGCTCCCTTAGCTGTGGTTTGGTTACAAGATGGGATGAGGTAAGTGTTTTCACACACTGACTTTTTTTTAATGGCACCAGTGCTGCAACAGAAACAGGTCTGCGCAGTGACAGACAAGCACAGGCCTTTCACCACTGGGTTTAGTACCATGCTGATATAAGAGCTCAGTGTTAAAAGCAAACAAATTCAAGGCTGATTTATTGCTTTCATGGTCTTTGCCTCTTGTTTGACACAAATGTAGCTTGTGCACTTAGTGAAAATTGTAATAAAGTATTGAGACAAAAATAAATAGAGTATTGTTTATTGTTGTTTTTTGCTTCACTGGGACAATACATTTTCTCTTTTTTGTTACATATAAAAGCTTTGTGACTGTGTGTAGTTTGCAGTCAACAGCTACTGCTCAGGCTGTAAACTATACTTTACTGCCCTCTAGTGGTCAAACAGTACATTACATTTTTAAGTTCTACAATAATAGTCCCACTCCTGTCATATTAGTAGATTCAAAAATTGTTTGTACTTTCTATTACTGTGGAGGTTTTTAGTTCACATGCATGTCACTATTCACATGCAATGATTTCTGCAACAATGTATGTGCAATTTATTATCATTTTGGAACTGATAGTGTTTGTGTTATGTTAAAGTAAAGCTGCAAACTTTGAACGTGTTTCCCATTTACTCAAGGTTTTTCCACAATCATCACATGGATCATATGTTGTATTTTCCAGTCTCAACTCTCCAGCAGAGACACAGATACTTATGGAGAAAATATAAAAATACAAATACTATACAATTTATTTGAAAAAGTGCCCTGAAATGTACCCAGAGTATATAAGGAGTCAATTTAGGATAAATCTTATTACATATTTTACTTCTTGTATTGATTTTTTTCCGCCTATATTCTTAATGTTTGTCTCTTATTTATTTTTATTATATCATTATTATTTACATTTTTTATCTATTTTTTTTCTTATTACATAAGATCAGTAAATGATTATGAATTGAAACAGGAAATGACAAGTGTATCAGGTTGTGTCACATGTTTTCCTATCTTTTAGATTTTTTTTGCTATTATATCTGATGATAATTTGTTGTGTTTTATGCCCTTTCATGTCACATCATTTACATTTGTTGTTTCATTGCTTTCATCTTTGTTATATGATATGGACCGGTGAATAGATTGTTAAATCTTACTAGTATTTCCACCAAATGCAGGATAAAGTAATGGATAATTTCCCTTCAAATGTATCAAGTTTGTAAGTCTATTTTGGAAATATAAAGACAGATATGTACTATTATATTGACTATGTAGGGAATAAATATATATATTAAAAAAATGTTAAATAAAGTAATGCAGTACTTGTACTTCACATTTCTATACACCTTAACTCCAGGTGTTATTTTCTGTTTCAATGTTGTTGTTTTTTTAATTTTACATTTGACCCAGCTGATGATCACAGTGCCATAGAAGCAGATATAGTCTTTCATAAAACACCCCCAACTAAGCAAATTTAGTATCTTTCATGTTGTATAATTTGGCCATAGCGCAGGATCTTTTTCTGCCAGCTCAGAAAAGCTTTATGTAAACATGATATTTATTTCACCTTTCTGTCGTGAGACGGATTCTGTTAGCTGAATGATGGAGTAGTAAATGACTCCTAGTAATCCATGTTCTTAACACTAGGAAATGAACAAAGATAGATTTACCCCCCCCCCCCTCTCTCTCCCCCTGCCCCCCTGACATTACCCACCCATCTAAATCCTCCCACTAACACAGACCCACCCTTCCCACACAGCCCTCTATCTGACTCCTTCTCTCTGTCTTTGTGTCTCTACGTTTTTTTCATCCAAACACACCAATCCCCCCCACCCACTCACTTCCTTTGCTCACCCACTTTGCACCAACTCTTATCCCAATATGGCAGTACCCTTTGGCAGCACCAATGCTAGTTCAGATGGGCACACATCCCAGGTCTGGACTAGTGAGTAGCAGGTGTACTGCTGTCAACAGAGGCTCATAAATACTCAACCAGCGATCTGAGAAGGATTCCACATTTATGTCATCATATTAAAGACCCTCTGTCAGCAAACACTTTTAAGACCCTTTAATCTCTGTCTAAGAGAAAAGTCTTTTCTCCATACAAAGGGAGTTGATAGCATGACACTGCTACACAGTAAAGCAAGTGCTGATTTGCAATAGATTAGTTTCAGCCAGATGTAAAGCCACACTCTGAGTCCGGCTGTTTTGAAAGGAAAGATGGCCAAAAATGATTTGTAATATACTTTACATTTTAATTACAGAGGTTGTTTCTGTTTTAATTACAGTGTTAGCCGCGCACCTTGAACAAATATGTACACAACAGTGACATATTTACCACTTGTTATGTTGTTATTTTAGTGTCACCTTTCACTCCCTTCTCCTCTGCAGCCATGAGACCCTCCTGAGTCCAAATAAAGACTGCAAGCTGCATGTTTCCTTTTCACATTTTACCCATGGTGCTTTGCTGCCTGTGCTCCATTCCATTGGTGGCGGACAGTGAGTTTAAAGACTGGAGCTCCTTATGTTCCTCTTCAGGCCTTGAGCACAGGCTCAGAATAAGCCTAATGTTCTCCAATTACCCTCCTCTCACGGATTGTTTGGTGTCACTTGCAGTCTGTCGGCTTGATATGATGATTCTGCGCCTGCAGTGTAAAAGGATAGTTCCACAGTTCTTTTTGGCATGTACCATTCACATTACAGCTCAATCAGAAAAAGTAAGGCATGTTTGCTCCTGAACCAATTAATTTTAAAATTCGGACCAAAGTGTCACCTCATTGTGTGAGCTTGTTCTCACCCTCTTTAACTGCAACACACACATTCTTTCTACTAGTTCCTCTATTGGTGGTCACAGGTTGGGTTTCTTCCTGAATGGAGTGCACAGTTGGACTTTTCTCTGTAGACAGAAGAGATCAAGAGTTGGCTAACAGGATCACTGGCTGGTTAGAAACCAAAATATCTGGTTTGATGCTAGCAGCACACTTCGGACTGAAGAATAGAGGATAAAAAAAAATAAAAAAATCACCAATTTATCAGAAATGTATGAATGCATGTCTGGTCAAAAGGACTGTCACCCTTTCATTTGACATTTAGACAGAGAAGCTGTTAAGGTATCAGATTATGTGAAACTCAGACAGGCTATATCAATCATGACCCCAATGTGAAAATGGAATGTGCAATATGTGGTAAGACGCTCATAGTTTGTGACACCAAGAAAGATTTCAGCTTGTATGAGTGTATCACATCCTTGTATGGACTGCTAAGTCCAGTGAAAAAAGAGTTGACCATGGAAACACTGTACTGTAAGCAGTCAGGGTGCACTGGCTGACCTGATATGGGTGCAGGTTGCTGGGTGACATGATGATGCATTGGGAGGAGGAGGAGGAGGAGGAGGAGGGGGGTGGGGGGTGTATGAGGATGATGTGAGAGGAAAAGAACAAGGAATGTATGGAAAGAAGAAAGGCACATAAAGAATATGAGAAGAAGACTGAGTGAAAACACCATCTGTCCATCTCTATGTTTCTCATCTGCCCTTTTTCACCGTGTTCCTGTTTCTTCAGAGATGGACTGAATGGTGATCTTGTTACTTCCTGGGAACAATATCCTGATGCTGTCTGGGTGTGTGTAAAGCAGAAACTCCAGCATCAGTGATTTTGTTGCCAGGGGGAGAGGACCTTATCAACAAATCTTCCTAAAAAAAAAAAAAGAATCTTAGTTTCAAAGCCACTTGATATTAAATGTTATAAATGAAAACAGGAAAAGCAACGAAAAGTATCATGCAGTGCCAGAACTAATATGTGAGTGTAGTTGGAATGGTTTTATTTATGTATTATTGTACTCAGACTATGTATATTGAAGTAAAATAATGATATTTTTTGTGTTTTATTTCTTAAATGTCATGGGTATTGTAGTATTATTTTTATATCCAAAAGGGGAATAAAGACACAGGTAAGGTTACGCTGTTACAACAAACAAAAAAAAACTGCCTATGAAAAAAAAACTTGATTTCAGTTCCACTGTCGCCTGGGTTATTAACATATAATATTTACTGTATTTGTTAATGCACTTCAGTAGTCTCTCTACCTATAGTTTGTACACATTACGTTTTTCATTTAGATTTATCATTACTACTAGAAAATGTCTGAATTATAGTCATGGGATCTACTGCTTCTTGTAAAAGACCTGGTTTTCAATAAACTAACCCAAAATGGGTAAAGGTTGTAATAACTGTCTTTTACCCAAAGGTCAAATCTGAAGAAGCAAAGTTAAGGTTTTTCAACAGGCTTTCATGCACACAATAGTTTAATACAGAGAATTATTGAAATGAAAACAGTCATGAATAACATATTTTTCGATAATCAATGTGAATATAAGCCATTGCTGCAGATTTCATAATGGACACTGTATTTATTGATCATCCACAAACACAGAATACATGAAGATATTAACCACAACCAAAAAAATTACTTATTAAAGTATAAGCAAGCTTAGTTTACAGCCAAAATTAGATATTACTCATCCATAATAGAAGAAAACAAGAATAACCCTAGATTCCTGTTCAGTACTGTAGATGATCAGGTTCCGTACCAGCCCAATAGAACCCCTCGTTCTCAGAATGCAGGTCTACTGAAAGTTCCCAGGGTCTGTAAAAGAACAGTAGGAGTTAGAGCCTTTAGTTCCCAGGCTCCTGTCTTATGGAACCAGCTTCCATTTAATATTAAAGAGACCAACGCAGTCTCTACATTTAAAATGAGGTTGAAAACATTCTTGTTTGGGACGGCACGGTGGTGCAGTGGTTAGTACTTGTGCCTCACATCAAGCATGACCCCGGTTTGAATCCAACACCAGACCTTTCTGTGTGGAGTTTGTATGTTCTCCCTGTGTCTGCATGGGTTTTCTCCAGGTTCCTCCCACCATCCAAACACATGCACTGATAGGTTAATTAGTTAATCTAAATTGCCCACAGGTGTGAATGTGAGAGTGATTGTTTGTCTATATATGTTCAGCCCTGAGATGAACTGGAGACTCATACAGGGTGTACCCCGCCTTCACCCATTGTAGCTGGATTAGGCTCCCAGTGACCCCTGTGACCCTAGTGAGGATAAAGCGGGTTGAGATGATGCGACGAGACATTCCTGTTTAAGAAAGCCTATGGTGTGGTTAGTTAAAGACAGACTGAAGTCACAGTTCAGCCTAAGCTGCCCTAGGAGATAGAATGCTGGGGGAAGTACAGGAACTGAGTCCTTCTCTCCCTCACTCTCTCTCTCTCTCTCTCTCTCTCTCTCTCTCTCTCTCTCTCTCGTGTCTGTATTTGTTATTACTCAAACCTAACTTACATAACAAGTCTGTGGTCATGGCTAGTCACCCGGTGTCTCCTTTCCCTACTCCACCCTCTGGGGGGAGTGGCAACTCTCTCTGCAGTATCCGTATAAGGAGCCTTAGACAACAGAATCTGCAGTGACTCACTTGTGTCCTGTGCTGACCTGTGACCCCAGACCTTCCCCCTCACCTATCTGATGGATGGACCTCCCCCCTCCCCCTTCATCTACAAATGGACGTTCATCTATAGCCTGTCTGTTCATGGGAGTGGATCTGTCCCTCAGTGTGGTTCTCCCCAAGATTTCTTCTTTTTCCCCATTGGGTTTTGGAGGGGGTTTTTTTTGCAGAGAGGGAGGGTCTAATGACATGGGACTATTATCTATTTCTGTGGTTGACTGTGTTTTTTTTTTGTTTTGTTTTTGTCAACATTGTTGTGATTTGGGGGTATATAAATAAAATTTAATTGAATTGAACCTATTTCATATCCAAACTCTGTGAACAAGTATTGCATATTACATTACTTCATGCTTAAGTTACAGTGCACATAATTAGGTTAAAAAAAACCCCCAATTCTGTTAAAAGTAGAGGCAGCAATTCAACTTGTGTATAAGACTTAGATGAACAGTATCGACTGCACTCATGCAAAAAGAACTGGAGCTGTCATATTAAACCTCCAGTGAGCAAAATGTATAGATATTTATGAGCATTTATTTGCAGAAATGAGGTATTGTAATCAAATTGTTTATGTTTTCATATTTGGAAAATTACTCCAAATACAAATTGTCCTCATGCAATCATCACATTTCTGTACAGTAGCTCAAAACAGATTTTCCCCCATTTTAGAGCAGGTGACTACAGTTGTTATTACTTTTAAAATTTTGACATTTACATGTTTTACTATGAAATACAAATGAACCCAGAACAGACAAAACACTGTGTCTCTCTGAGGTCTTTTGCAGATTTTTTGCAGTCAACATGTTCATGTGGGTCCCAGAAGGGTTACATTTAAGCTGCATACCTGTATAAGGGTCCCATGTGGGTTTTTCTGCAGTTTCCATGGTGGCCTCACATGGGTTTACCCACATCATATTCTGAATCAGAATCAGAATCTCCTTATTGTCATTGTACCAAGTATAATGAAATTTAGGTATAACTCTCAGGTTCAGCACAAGAAATTATAGAAAGACAGATATTGGTTAATTTTTTTAATATATACATACATACAATAAAAAGGGACATATAGTAAACGGGACTGTTATTTACATTAAAAAAATAATAAGTATTGAAAACTAAGACCTTTGTAAAACATAGAATTTAAGTTGTGCAAATAAGATGAGAAGTAAAGTAAAGTAAAGTAAAGTAAAGTAAAGTAAAGTAAAGTAAAGTAAAGTAAAGTAAAGTAAAATGACATGAAAGATAAATGTGACATAGTGTGAAAAATAAATAATATGACATTTTCAGATTTCTGATTCTGATTCTAATATGGGCCAAACCATGTGGGACCACAATGGAAACTGCAAACAAACCCTCATGTGACCCTTACATACAGCCTAAATTTAACCCTTCTGGGGCCCACATGGACATGCTGGCTGGGGATTTGGGGGTATTCAGTTTGCTGCACTAAATATTATTTGACTAATGTAGTATGATACTAGCACCAGCTATACTGAGGTTTTAATATACAAGACATTTCCCTCGCCACATTGTTGTCATTGTTTTAATTGAATTTAGTTTTTTTTTTAATGTAATTTTTGTATTCATATCCTTTCATCTTGTTATGTTTGTTGTGCATGATATACACTGATGAATACACCAAAGCATCATGTTTCCTATCTTGCTGGGAAGGTGCATTTATATAAGTCAATAACACATTAAAACCAAAGGACATTTTAAGATAAAAGTAGTAGAAAGAATCAAAAAGAAAATATTCAAATAAAGGCGAATATTGTATAATCATAACTGCTGTTACTTCTATCAGTGAGGCAGCCATGTTGCATTAGGACAGATAAGTTATTGATCCTCATTCTGCACTCAGCTGCTGCAGAAAGGCCAGCAGCCTCCAGGGAGTGCACTGTAAATGTGAGCTCTTTGTCCTTTCTTACCGTCCTCACATCCTTTCACATCCCTCCGTTTCCTCCCTTCACTCTTTCATCTTCCTCCACTGATCTATTCCTGTTATTTCATTCCCCCTCAACCCCATTCATCCACTCACTACCCTACCTGACAACCCCCCCTTTTCTTTTTTTTTTTTTTTATACCGTGCATCTCTCCCCTATCTCCTCTCTCTCTGTCCATATCATAGCTTGTCTCCTGCAGTGTCCTGGATGCTCTAATGCTTTTTTTTAAAAAAACAGTGGAATGAGCGGGGCTCGCAGAATGCAAGGTAAGACAAGAAATATACTGTTGTCATGCATGTTGCAGAATAGAGGTTACGTGTTGCAACACATTTTGCAGCATCATGATGCAGCAAGTTTTTTGTGCAGTAGATTTCTACTCATGGCATGTTCCTCTCTTTGACTTTGCAGAGTTTAAGTACTTCAGAGGTGGAGCATCTTTGGTGGTTTCACTGGATGGTTTAAACTGGTTTTATAGGCGAAGGTGCCGAGCCAAGGGACTCAAGAAAAGGTATCATTTAGAATCCTTTTGCTATGTTTGATGGTTGATGCAGTGATTCTACTCCACACTGTCTGTTTGTACCAAGGCTGTTTGGTAAAGTCTTTCTAATCTGTCTCTTGTCCTTAGCCCCTGTTCCACCTGTTACACAATAAGGTGTTAATTTACCTGAAACAGCACAGATTATAGGCTTCACGGCCTACTGCATGCATGTGTGTTTTTCTATGTGTGTATGTGTGTGTGTGTGTGTGTGTGGTAGACCATATTGTAGTGTGTATTGAGTATGTGCCTCCTCTTTCATGCTTTACGTCACAGCTGCTATGAGTCAGCTCCTGTCTTCCTTTCCTGAGTCACTCATTTTAGCGGTTGCTTGGTTACTGCAGAGCGGTAAAAGTTTCCCATTGCGTCTTTGTCTGCTCGGATGGATGGGCCCCGATATTTATTCAGGCTCAGGAGTGAGTGGCCAAATAACGTATGTGTTTGTGTCCATGAGTGTGTGTGTGTGTGTGTGTGTGTGTGTGTGTGTGCTGCTTCATCCAATGGACAAAGGCTGACAAATCAGTTTTAGTGCATCCTGTTATTTAACAGATGCTAAAGGGCTGGCCTCTATAAATAACTGACCGAAAAGAAGATGAAGCAGAGACTGAAATGAAATTGTGTTTATAAGGATATTTTTAACATCATAAAAAAATTGCAATCCTATTACATGTTACAAACTTTCCTTTCATTATTGGTTTTAATAATGGTGTTGATAAGGAGCTAAAGTGAAGGATATAACAAAAAAATAGGACCAATGCACCTATATCTCATTGACATGTTCTATCAAGAATTGACAACAGTTTGAATTTGCGAGCTTGTCAGGCTCTGCTACTATATTAGAGACCCGCAGTGTGGATGCAGGAGTTCAGTCTCCCAATGGAAGTGGGTGCTAGTTTCACTGGAGAAAATTTCAGCTAAATGCATGAAAGTCCATCTATGACTTTCCATCAGTCCTCAATAGGCAAGGCAAATTTATTTGTATAGCACATTTATGTCCAGGAAAATTCAAGGTGCTTTACATAAAACATATAAGAAAATTAAAATGATTAAGATGCATTAAAAGACAATTAAAATAAGAGACATAAAAACATTTAAAGACGAATGAGAATCTAAGTAAAAGCTCCAGTTTTCAGGCCCGAAACTGACAGTAATGAACTGACAGTAATAGTAACAATATTCATATTTCTAACAATTTCCATGATATGAGCCTCCATTATAATTTGTAAAAAAAACAACCCAAAAAATCCAAATTGTAGACAGTGTCCCAAGGAAGCTACATATTTTTTTATGTGATTTTGAACTTTTAGTTAATTGTGACCTTGACCTTTGACCTTTACTCAAATGGATCATTGAATCTGATACAAATTAGATATATGTATATGCCCATGTAATTTCATGATGATACCTCAAGTATTCATTGAGTTAGAGCATGATATGTCTCTGTCAAAGGTCAAAGGTCAAGGTCACATTTAGTAGAAAGGTCAAAATCACGTTATTGGCTCTAATTCAAGAATGGGTTGTCATAGAAACTTGAGATTGGCACAAAATAGGGGCGAGATTGAGCATTCTCTGAATACTTGTTTATAGGGGTGACCAGGTTGAATTTATTACAGAACAGCTCTAATGGTCCAATATGGTTATCATCTATTGTTCACACAGGAAGGACGATCTTCAGTTGTGGGTATCTGCAGGTCACATGAGCCAAGCGGACGAGGAGTTGCAGCCGGTCACCTGTCTTTGTATCTGTGGGCTAAGAGGAAATGCAGCCCCTCACTCTTGGATGAACAAAGCAGTAACACGGTCTATGTCCTCACTCTCTGCTCGACACTGTTGCCTCCTGGAGGGGTCCGGACACCAGTCAACATTTACCCCTCTAGTTTCTTTGACCCCAGAGTGGCCGATGGACGCTCCATCTACAAAACTTATTGTCGATATTCCAGACATTTTCAGTTGGATCACAAAGGGGTTAAGCATGGGGGGCACACAGAAAACTATGACAATGAATCAGAAAAGCAGGTTTATTGTTTTCTGCAATGAAGAAATTCCATCAGGACTTTTCTGTGACATTTTCCAATCACAGGACTGTACAACCTCTTTGAGAATTACTGGTCATCGCAACAATAATAATATAAATGGAATGAACCTATCGAAAACCTCAACTGTCCAAAGACCATATGTTTTTAACAAACATCAGACTGAACTGATAAGCAATGACAATACTTGGAGTCTTAAAAGCCTGTCTGTGGAATCCTATCAAACCTCTGATCAAACCAGGAAACAACCTACGAAGACAAGGAATAGGAAAAAGAGGAAGAGTGTGTCGTTTGCTGATGATGTCATAGTTTACCTATTTGATCAGGTAATCATCCTGTTACTCTATATAATTATTATGGGTGACAGTTCATATGTATGTCATGATATGATGATACAATTAAATTTTTATTTTTATTTTTTTTTAACAAATTTCACAAAAGCCTAAACACAGTCACTAAGATAAGTCAACATATTTTCTAACTAGACAGTACTCATACAGGGCAATACTCTCATCATAACATCTAAATATCTCACAATAGCTCTGGCATTTTATTCTTTTTTACTACAATTTGGATTTGTTCTTACTTCTTTAACGCACAAGGACCCAGTGTGACATCTGTGGTAGTTCCCCAATAATTTATTCTCTATATTTAACTGTTCACAAGTGATTTATCACTATTTATTGTCATATTGTCTCCTGTATTTTGTGATTTATTTCAGGGATTTTGATTCTATTTAATTTACTAATCATTCCCATAAAACCTGAGAGTAAAGTGGAGGATTACTATATCAGAAATAGAGAAAACTGAAGAAAAAAGTGACTTTATCAGCAAAATATGTCATTAACTGAGCACAAACCAAATGTCTCCTTACACTTTTATTCAACTCCGTGGGTTTTATTATTGTGTTTCCATAGTAACTACAGAGCCTCTGAAGAGCCTCAAAATGGGTCAGAAATAAATTTATACAAATTTTCAGTTTTCAGTTTACAGACTAGGAGACAGATACACCTGACTGATTAGATCCATCAATTATCATCTGAGAAATCTATGAGTAAGCACTTACTATGTGCAGCTTATTAAATTTAATGAATGAATTAACTAATTAATTCAACCTGTCTTGTACAGTATCGTTAATAGCAGAATGTTAGTCTGGCCTGCCTTTTCATGCTGAGTTAATTTGCTTTGCAAAGGGAGACTTCATAACATATATGATGCTCACATTGGTATTGTACTGACTTTATTATGACTTTTGATGTCAGACCTGATAAGGAAGGAAAGGAGGCGTTAAAAAAAACACACACATAAAAAAGGAGAAATGTGCCAAAATATCCTCACAGGATGATATCAACATTAGAAACAATACCAACCATGGTAGCAACAACAATAGCAACATCAACCAGAACAAAAACTGGGAATAAATAAATAAATAAATGAGAAACACAAAAAGCATAATCAGAACAGAACATCACACAACAGCCCAGACAATACAAGCAACAAAACCACACAACAGCTTTTCACAGACTGACTGTACTAGAGCGTCTGTACTAGACTGACTGTACTAGAGTGACTGTACTAGACTGACTGTACTAGAGCGTCTGTACTAGACTGACTGTACTAGAGCGTCTGTACTAGACTGACTGTACTAGAGTGACTGTACTAGAACGTCTGTACTAGACTGACTGTACTAGACTGACTGTTCTAGAGCATCTATACTAGACTGACTGTTCTAGAGCATCTATACTAGACTGACTGTACTAGAGCATCTGTACTAGACTGACTGTTCTAGAGCATCTATACTAGACTGACTGTTCTAGAGCATCTATACTAGACTGACTGTTCTAGAGCATCTATACTAGACTGACTGTTCTAGAGCATCTGTACTAGACTGACTGTACTAGAGCATCTGTACTAGACTGACTGTACTAGAGCATCTGTACTAGACTGACTGTACTAGAGCATCTGTACTAGACTGACTGTACTAGAGCATCTGTACTAGACTGATTGTACTAGAGCGTCTGTACTAGACTGACTGGACTAGAACGTCTGTACTAGAATGACTGTTCTAGACTGACTGTACTAGAGTGACTATATTAGAGTGACTATATTAGAGTGACTGTAGCAGAGTGAATATACTAGAGTGATTATAGTACATTAACTGTACTACACTGACTGTAGCAGAGTAAAGCACCAGAGTAAAGAAAAGAGATGAGACCATGGCAGACAGACTGGGGTGACCTGAGTGATGAACACAGCCATAAAACCACAGCCACACCCCCTCCAAGGACCAGGAGCCAACAAAGAGGGCCCTAGGGCCAGGCCAACCACAGAGAAAAGACTGCATGCAGCTTAGAGCAGTGGTCTTCATTCTTGGTCCTCAGGGCCCACTGTCCTGCATGTTTAGATGTCACCCTGCCCCAACACACCTGATTCAAATGATCATCTGCTCAACCATCTCTGCTGAAGCCTGACAACAATCCACTGCTTTGAATCAGGTGTATTGGAGCAGGGTGACATTGAAAACATGCAGGACAGTGGACCCTGAGGACCCCTGGGTTAGGCTACATATGGACAACTACAGGTTATTCTCTACAGCAGAGTTTCCCAACCCTGGTCCCTCTTTGATCACACCTGACGGTCATTATCGTTCATCTGCAGAGCTGGATGACAGGCTGATCATAACCATCTACATCATCACCATGGCAGCTACTTTGGAGTTCATTTTATATACATTTTTATTGTTTCAATATATGTGAATTTATTTGATATAGATCAGATTGTTCATACTAGTCACCAGAGTACAATGTTTTGTGCAGCACATACGACCCTAAACATAGCATAGATGTATTATAACAGTTGCATGCCATCTCTCTAGCAGCACAAAATTCCCTCAACTATATGTCTGTTCATATTGGATGTGTGTAAACTAGGGGTGCTCAATCCTAGTCCTTGAGAGCTACTATCCTGCATGTTTTAGATGTATCCTTCTTCCAACACACCTGGTTCAAATGATACATTTCTCATCAAGTTCTGCAGAAGCCTGATAATGACCATCAGGTGTGTTTGAAGAGGGATACATCTAAAACATGCAGGATAGTAGCTCTTAAGGACTAGGATTGAGCACTCCTGGTGTAAACAATGAACTCCAGTTTCCTGTAGAGCTGGTTGCAGTAAAGCACTACTACAGTACATACACTGGGCTGCCAACATTCTAGACAAGGCATAGATGACTGACAGGCAAAAGCATGCTGGTGAAAATATAACCTCCTTGACAGAGCAAACAAATGCATTGTTATACATTATATGAGGTGGTTAATTTTATACATATTATATGAAATGATAGCATTTGCGGATAAAATGTGAAAGTATGGAATAATATGTTATGATATATAATATATAATCAAGCAAACAAAACACATCTTTGTACATGTAACATAACACTTCCTACATATTACACTTGGCTGAGGGACAACAGATGTTATATGGGAATCTGCAGACTACAACCAAGGTTGGTTCAAGAGCAACAGCTTGGTATTTTTGTTCCAGTTGCTTAAATGACTATAAATAATCTGCTTTCATGAAAAAAAAAAACCACCTGATCAAATCATTTTGCCGTGACCTTAGATCCAGACTGCAATAGTCATTTGAAAGGGTTCTCCATGAAAACATCATAAGCTTTAGAATATATTTATAATAAACACTGTAATATATATTAACTTTTTTTACTATTATAATGAGGCTCTTTCATGTCACAAAATGCAACTCACTCTAAAAGGAAAAAAAATTGCATTATCTATTGAAAATGTATCACTTTTGATAAAAAAAAAACAACTTTATTTAACCAGGAGAAAAGATCCCAAAGACATGAAAAACCTCTTTTCCACATTTTATTATATTTTGTTATGTAATATTCAAGAGGTCATATTTTCCTAAATCTACTTTTACTAGTCTTTGGTTCATTTATTTGTGTATGTGGAACCAAACAAACAGTAAAGTTTGAATTTTAAACCTCCAGGGGTTATGCAAGGCCTGTCTTTATATTAATTCCAGCAAAAATCAAGTGGAATTATATAATCGTTTTAATTCCACCTTAATTTTTCCTGTCTATAATTAGTTACGGCACAACATTTGCACATATAAGGTCAAGATTTCTGTAGTACATTTTTCAGAGTATGACATAATAGTTTGTCAGGTAGTCCATACTTAAAATGTTTCCAAACTTTGAGATGATTACCTACAATGTTCAGTTGATGGTTGAATTAATGAACACAAGTGACAGAGCAGCACTATCAAAAACCTGCAGGGGGTGGGGTGTGAAATGTCTCATTAGTATTTAAAGGGACATCGCTCAAAATAGAATAGAATAGAATACAATACAATACAATACAATACAATACAATACAATACAATACAATACAATACAATACAATACAATGCAATACAATACAATACAATACAAGTACTTTATTGATTCCTTCGTGACAACAGCAGCATTCAACATATGATCTGTGCAGTTGAATTAATGAAGAATTCAGACCCAAACATTTACAGTTCATGTAGACCACAGCAAAATGTTTGACAATGCATAGTTCCATTTAAAAAAGCAAAATATCACTCCTTTAACACAATTTCAGCACTGTAAAACTACTGATGATGAAGAACTACCTGGTGACTTTGTTCACATAATCTGAGTTTCCATTGACTGCAACCATTATTCTTTTAGGACAGTCCCACGTTGGAACTTGACCCTGACCCCAGTGGTTCCACACCATCCCTGCAAAGCTCCCATTCCTACCATCAGTCAGACGTCACATTTGATGACAGTGGTAATACTCGAACATTTTTGCATGATTTATATAGTTTTTTTATACACTGAACCTGAGCTGACAGTGGGTAAACACAGGCTTTAATCTCACATGAACTATTTCAGGCCAAAGCCTCTGATAGTGTAATAAGATCAGGGCGAGGTGCTGCAGGCTTCAGCAAACATTAAAGTTACTGTTAACATTTCACTGTTATTAATTATGTGGTTTGTTTTTTTCCTGCAGGCTTGGAGTGGGAAGATGATTTCTCAGCCTTGGAAAAGAATTGTCTTTTTCAGTATTTCAGTAACTCTCGGTCTCATAACTACACCCTTTCTCTGCCGACGCAGGGCTGGACTGCACTTTGTAGGCCAGAGCATTTGTATCTGTCCCAGACCTGCCTGTTCCTCACCCATGTCACCGAGGCAGACCTGGAACTGTGATACACACACACACACACACACACACACAAGGTACACTTTAACAAAAATATCCCTACTTTCTACATTAATTTCATTAACTTCTGATTCAGCCAAATGGATGGGAGAATAACACACAGTAAAATTAACCTTTCGATGTATCCTGTGGTGCAAATAACAAATAATTATATAATAATAATAATAACAGTGATAATGACATGAAACTAAAGTCAAATAAAATAATGATAGATAACATTTAAAGCACATCTGTAGTCACCAATTTCATGATTTTTGTGTTTATTTTGGTGTGGCTCCAGTGCATATGAACACACTGTGCGTTCTTATTAAATGGTGTGAAACATAAAGAAACAGAAACAGAAACAAGATGGAGATGAAATAACAAACAGCAAGATGAAAATATCATAATATACGTGACAAGACTAAACAAGATTAAAACACCCTGATTTACTGCTTATATTATTTTTCATTACTGCTTTTTTCATATATATATATATATATATATATATATATATATATATATATATATATATATATATATATATATATATATATATATATATATATATATGTTATATTGATTTCATGTTGATTAAATCCAAATGTGTGTAATCTGAGTTCAGCAAAATGAAAGCAAGATTAAACAAGTAAAAATTTAGACTATCTTTGCACACAAATGGTTTGGAGAAAGTGGAATTCACAATTTTTTTTTTTTTTGGGGGGGGGGGGGGGGGGTTATAATACATTTCAGAACCTATACTTCCTCTCTTTTATTGCAGTAAACAAATTCTTTTAGAGGTTATTTTACCTTTACCAGTTGCTTATTTCATACTTCTACTGAAGTAAAAAAAAAAAAAAAAGTCTATCTGATAAACATACACATAAATATTAAATTAGTTGGTGCTGTTTTATCAATGGTATTCAAATGCAGTCTTTCTACCACATCACCTAGCCTCAGCTAAAGGCCGTCTCACTGTCACCATGGCCTAAAGTGACATCCACACTTGTTTTCCTTTCAAACAGACAACCTTGGCTTAATGGAAAAATTGACTAACAGTCCTGGTCTTCACCTCTAACTCATCTCTCTACCTCCCTCCTATTTTATGATGAGTCAGGGTTTTTAATAGCCTTTTTTTTTTTTCTCTCGTTTCTCTTCAGCCTAAATGGATTCAGCACCTGCCGTTCATGACATCACAGCTTCACAGGACTGTGTGGCTGCATATTCAGTTCTCACCAAGGCAACAATTAAAACATATGTGGCTAATGGGTAGATACATGCTACTCAATATGCAAAATGACTCAAAATGTTCCCTCTAATATTGTCATATTAAGTGAACACTGTTGTTTGGCAAGGGCAAGAAAGAACACCATCAAAAAATAACATCAATAATCATATCTAAACTTATCAAAACCAAAGTCAGCACATTTTCATCCTTATTACAGTGATTGGATATTTATTATTTTCCAGTTTCAGAGTGCTTGAATAGTTTTATTTTTTAATAACATTTCAGTACACATATTGGTTTATAATGAAAATTTTACACAGCAAATACCAACAAACCTCATGCTTAAACCTTTGATGCATACTGGTCACTACAGTGGACAGTTATTCTACAGTTGTTTTCTTGTATATTCATGGATTTTGTTGTTTTAGTTCCATATCAATCAGTTCATACTATTACTGTTCTTAATACCTGATCTGCACTAACATATAAATCAATTGATTATTGTTATTAGACTATAATTAACAGTCTTCTCAAACAAAGACTGCATTAAAAATGTTATTTCCTAGTTTTCTGATATTTAATTTTAAATACATGTTTCTTTGCTTCAAAGCTTAAACACAGCCAAGTGGATATTTTTGTAACTTCTTTTGTTTTTTCACGCCTAAAGAGGAATAAAACACTTAGGAAAAAAATCTTGACTTAGGTTCTCATAATTATTGTGTCAAAGGGTTAATCAATGGGTATTAATCAACACATAACATTCAACAGTGACCCTCCAACTTTTATGTATACTGAGCTGGGATCATTTTGTTTTTTGACAATATTCCTCTTTTTATTCTACATTTGTCTACATTAATTTTATATTATTTATTTCTACACATCAGTAATAATATTTGACCAGGCGCAATTAATACATACTGACCTCCAGTTACATTAATAAGATTTTAATTTTAATTTTATTTACTTCTCTAATATCAGTCTATTGAAATGTAACTCAGGCAGGTCTAAAACCTCAGGTTCAGGTGACACTGAATGTATCCAGTATTTCTCATAAACATTCGTACTAATGTTGTCTTTGGTGCTCACAGCTGGCAGCAGCGTCACAGCAGCTGACAACAACCTCACCATCAAATATCATTTCACCATCATTCACTCCTTACAAACCAAAATATCTGAAGAATAAGAGAGAGCCATAGAAAGGATGAGTGAGCAGTAAATACCATCTTTCTGTAGACATCAGTTGTACCAGCCGATATGAATGAATGTATAACTAATGTATGACTTTGATAAAAAAAACAAAAAAAAATATTATTGCCAACAGTACATGTGTACTATGATCATTTATAGACTGGCAAATCCACAAAACCAGCATGGTTTATTATGAATTTGTGCTTCTGTCTCATTTTTATCAGATTAAAGGCTAAAATGTTGTGCAATATTTGGAGCCCGATATTTGACTGCAACACCCAGGATGCATTTCAGGCAATAAATGTCATATTCCATTCCACAACTGCATTGTTTCTCCAACATGCACTGCTTCAGCTTTTTTTGACAAGTTGCACTTTGGAAAAACTTTGAGGCCTCTTTTTAATCGCAGGAATAACCTTTTGTTGGTCACAATAAAAATATATAGTTTTGGCTTTTTCCACCACACAGGGACTATCATAACATAAAACATATATATATATATATATATATATATATATATATATATATATATATATATATATATATATATATATATATATATATATATATATATATATATATATATATTTTTTTTTTTTTTTTTTACTAAATTATTAAAACTCAAACATTATTCCTTTACCAATCTTACAAACATAATTTGTGACTTGGTTCAAATTAGATGGGTTAACTCTTTGTGTTTGTATCATTAGTTATTAGCATTAGCATTAGCATTTCATGACCCTTTACTATCATCTCTACCATTTGGTTCAGCATGATTACATGAATACCAAAGTATTTCTGATGGGGATTATTTATGTAACACGGACTCTGTAAAAGTTAATAAAATGAAAAAAAAAAATTGAGCTTGCTTGCAAGTTTGTGTCCAAAAGAAAAGATCAAAGCAGATGTGTTGTCACGGTTATGATCTTCTTCCTTGGTGGTATACTAGCATGGCCTGAATATATCATTGACTGCCCAAGACGTTTGGTGTCAAAGGACTTACATATAGATGACATATCAGGATTCAAAGTTACCTCTACCAAACGGTTGAGCTGACCAACAAAGGGTTAGCTGGGATTCATGAGTTTTGTGGCATAAAGAGTCAATGAATAATATGAATATTGTTTTATTTTATAGTTTTATTTATTTATTTTTTTACAAGTTTCTTTTAGCCATGTTATTCTAGACATTCATTCCATGTCATTTCCCTGACTATGGCCTTTGCTCCCACATGTTAGCATAATATGATCAGTGGCTATGATGTGATGATGCACTCAGCTCTAATAATATCACTATAACTGAATGGAAGCTTTTGAGCTGCAAAACTTTTTGAAAGCTGCTGATTATGCTTCTTATGTTGAACATTAGCTTTGACATGACTGATACTGTAAACTGAAATGTAAATAAATGAATAAAAATGGTCGTCTGTGTCTGAAATTGTCTGACTGTTGTTTCATTTCATTGCATTCCACATTTTATGTCAGACTTTTCTTGATTATATGATTTGTTTTGGTCTAGCAGGATATGCCAGTACAGGTTCTGGCTGCTTGCTTCGCCAGATGAAGTGTGTTCAGCTCAGAATTTATCATCAGCTGTTACTAAAATAAACAGTATAAGCCTTTAAGACCAATGCAGGCAGAAACTGAACAAACTAAGAGTAATAGATAATGTTTCCACAGAGCCAGCATCAACGAGGTTTGGTTGATTAGATACAGTGTACCTGCGGGAGGAAAGGAAACCTGGCAGGACCAGTCTTAGTGTTCACAGACACACACACACACACACACACACACACTCACACACATACACACACACAAGCTGTTTAAGCTGTTCAAGGACACTGCAAACTATTGACAGTGCAGCTGAAAAGTGTAGCTGGGAGCACTACACCTGGAACATTATTCATCTCAATCTATAGTCATAACACGCTACTATTCTCACTATTGAATTTATTTTTTATAATTTTAGTGATGCAGTCACACCTGAAAGTTTTTCACCAAATGAGTGATCTTACTCTCCATTAATTCATTTGTGTACATTACTCATAAGAAAATGACTAGACATGACTAGATATCATTTTCACACTCTGGTGAAAGGTTGTGATATTTGTAATTGTATTTATTGGGTTAAAATACACCCATTGAACACACATCCAAAGTAATTGTACAGAGTAAGAGTTAACAGTAATAGACATAACTGACAATTAAGTAAACAATGTGTTTCCTTCCATAGGTTAATATATATATATATATATATATATATATATATATATATATATATATATATATATATATATATATATATATATATATATATATATATATATATATATATATATATATATATATATATATATATATATGTATACTGTATATATATATATATATACACACACACATATATATATATATATATATATATATATATATATACACACACACACACATATATATATATATATATATATATATATATATATATATATATATATATATATATATATATATATATATATATAGTTTGCTTCAGGTAAATTGCTATTTTGTTAGCTGTAAGCATCTAAAAAGCCTTATTATGAATGTGAATAAAGTGAATTTATTCAGTTGAAAGTAGAAGAATAAGTAAAAATGTAAATGTTTTAGTAACTTATGATAATTTATTAATGTTGGGAGAAGCAACATTTAGTCTTTTTGGGTCATGAGCTGACTAAATATTGTGTACTTTGATAACAAAAATAAATTTCTGGAACCTTTAGGAGGGTAATATTCACCAGCAGAGTTCTTCCCCTTCCTGTAATGATTACCCTGCCCCACAAAGGGGAGACAAGGGTATTGTCTTTGGTTTATTTATTTATTCATTTTTTTTTATCTGTCTGCCTTTAGGTTTGTTTTTTTGTCAATAACTATGTGACCAATTTCCATTAAATTTTCTAGAAAGGTGCGAGGTGGTCCAGAATTAGACTTTGATGAATGTAGGTCAAAAGTCAAGGTTACCAAATATGTGTTTTTGGAATGATAAGAGATGGGGTAAAACATTTGCAAGGGGTGGGGTTTGTTGTGCCTCGTATGATTTGTTTAAAAACCAAAAAAACCCCATCTGAATTATGCCACAGTTTACATATAGGAGGTTCTCTGGGTGTTGTTGTCCTCCTTCTACTACGTCTGCTTCACATGTGTCGCTTTTGTTTAGTTATTGTTCTTCTTTAATGGCAGCAACCAGAAAAATGCTAAAAATGCTAAAGCAAAAATGTACCTAGTATTTACCACATAGTATCTGGGAGTGGAACAATAATTGGATTCTCATGCTGTAATATTTGCTCTGATGGGAAACACCAGTTAAGTCCTTTGCTCGATTATTGCCAATAGCTTGACTTAGATGTGCATGTAAACCTACTGACTGTTGGGGTGGGGGGGCTCTATGTTTATAGAATTACTAGACGAAAAGAAAATTAGTCTCATACAATAAGAAACCACTGCAATTATCTCTGAATTCAGAATGTCTGCATGTATGAAACACAAGCGCACTTTTAAAATCTGATCCATATTTTATTTAAGAAAGATAAGTATAAACACCACTATTGTGGCGTTCACGCTGTTCTTACAATAGGCAAAAACAGTGTTATTATTAGTACAGTAAAAGTACATGGAATCCAAAAGTACCTATTGAAAACTACTGGACTTCTGCTCTGATAATGTTTCTAAACTCTGAGGACTGGTTCTTCTATCAGGACAATGCTCCTGGACACATCTAGATCAATAAGAGTGTAAATGGATCTGGTGATCCACTACTGTAGATGCAGACCCTGTCGTGGTCCAGCCCTGCAGACCTGGACCCACTGAGGAAACTTCTAGAGGAACATGGATGGTCACAAACCAACAAACATTACTGAGCGTTTTTTAATTTCTATAGAAATTAAAAATTTGCATATATGCACATATGCATCCAATAGCAATAGAGGAACAAAGACACATGAAAACTGTCACTGAAAATCAGGGTTATTTCACCAAATACTGATGTCCCAAAATGTACCAAGTTCAAAATCAGGATGAACTGGTTTTCATTGCATTATTTGAGTCTGAAAACACCTGCATTTTTATTATTCTGACCATGTGTCATGTTCTGCAAATACTCAAAATAATATGATTTTTATCTGACATTTGGGAGAAATATTGCTGGTAGTTTCGAGAATAAAACAAAAATTTTCATTTTACTCCGACACATACCTGTAAGTGGTAAAATAAGAGAAAGTGATCATTTTGCAATGGTTTCTTTTTTTTTCATGAGCTATTTTTAGGAGATTTTACAACAGCCTTTTGTCAAACATAAGATTTTATTAACTAACTCATAATGTCACTGTCAAAAACACCCAATACAGCAGCTGTATTAACCACACTATAGTTTTTACTCAATAGGTCTTTTTATACTGAAGTGTTTGGTGACTACATGATATTTTTTTTATCATATGACACATGTACAGTCAATATATTTAACTGCTGTGACATCACATCACAGTAGGACATGTCAATAATCCCAACTGCCAGCATTTGTTTGCACCCTGAGGTCAAACAGACTATTTGGAATTACACCAGACCTGTTATACACACAAGTGAACACAAGCTGTAATTATTCAGATAGGGCTGTGTTTCTCATCTGTATCCGTATTTAAGTTTATATTTGGTGTCGTTCAGAGTAAAGTGCTTGCATTACTTTGTTAATGAGGAGAAAATAACTTTAGATGGAGAGGCGGGGGGGGGGGGGACCCTAGGTATAAAGTCATTCAAGTGTCTATTTCATTGAGTGTGTGTGCATTGGGGTGTAGCCTGGAGGAGTGTATGCAAATGAAGCTGCAGGAGGTGATAAGCCACAATGGAAATTATGTTAACTGCTCTGGAGGAATGAGAAACTAAAACGTAGCTACTATTTCTTTTTCTTTTTTTTTTTCTTTTTTATTCTTGAAACTCGGCCTCAATCCTGCATGTTTTACATCACAGGTGTCAAACTCCAGTCCTCGAGGGCCGGTGTCCTGCATGTTTTAGATATTTCCCTCTTCCACATGAGTCACTTAACCCTTTAACTCCTGAGAAAGTCCCACAGTAAAGAAAAAAAAAAAAGAATAATAATAAACTAACAAAATAATTAGTAACATGAACAAAGTAAGACACACACGGAAATCAAAGAAAAATAATCAAATAAAAAAAAATAAATGTATAAAAATAAATAAAATGACAAACAAAATGAACAAAAGCTAATAAATATTTACAAAATTTTAAATAAGATGGAAAAATTTGCAAAAAAACAAAAAAAATTACTAAAAAACAAAACTAATATTGATATTTGATCCCAGCAGTTTTAATTTAGCCTTTAAAAACCCTAACCCTAACCATTTTGACACCTGTTCAATGAACAAAATTCAGTAAAACCACAGTAAAAATAAAATCAAAGGAAAACATTTGAATTTTTCTGAATATTTAAACTAAATCATTCATTCAGAATACATCAGCACTGACATTTAAGACTCAATAATCAGTTCTTCATCATCTCTGCAGAAGACTGATAATGATGCAATGGTTTCCAGGTGTGATGGAAGAGGACACATCTAAAACATGCAGGACAGTAGCTCTCGAGGACCAGGATTGAGCACCCCTGCCCCCCAACCCTGGTCCTCGAGGTACAATATCCTGCAGGTTTTAGATGTTTCTCTCTCCAATCACACCTGAGTCAAATAATCAGCCTATCATCCAGCTCTGCAGAAGAATGATAATGACTGTCAGGTGTGTTCAAAGAGGGAAACATCTAGAACATGCAGGATAGTGTGCCTCGAGGACCGGAGTTGGGAAACACAGGGTTCAAACATACACAGTAAATGTCCCAGTGTAAAAAATGCAGTGTCAAAATATTTAAATTCTTTCAGACTTATTCCAACAGACAGAGTAAAATTTGCAAGGGATAATGTATTGCCCATGAGTGACTATAAAAATATTTCCTGACTGTGAAGGCGGAGGGGTGTTGTTCGTCCCCGAAGGGAAATATTTTTCAATAGTCACATGTGGGCGATACATTATCCCGCTTATTCTACGAGTTATTACAGCTTTTTATTGCTACTGCTGTTACAATGTAGCAAATATTTACTTTCAAAGTGGCCGAACGACCTGTGGAGTGATATGGTACCGTGAATCTGAAGTGACAAAACTCGTTGCCATTGGCAGCAGGCGTTGATGCCGTAGCAGGCGGTTATCGAAAAAAATCCACCCACAGAAGGCTGGGAACGTCCATTCAAAATGAATGGGAGCTGTCGCAACATTCTAGAGGGCCGAAGAATAAAACAAGATAACTGGAGTTAACAGAGGTTTTACACTGTCAGTGTCATATATTCAGTGTTAAATGATTCAACACAGACCAGTGGTTCTCAAATCCAGTCCTCATAGCCCTATGGCCTGCATGTTTTACAAATCTCCATTATATATATATATATATATATATATATATATATATATATATATATATATATATATATATATATATATATATATATATATATATATATATATATAAAGTTAAATAAACAAATAATTAAAAGTACATTTAAAAATTTTTTTTATTTATACAAATAAATTAATAAAAAAATACACTAAAAATAAAACAATAAAAAATAAACTTAAAAATGTAATTACATTAGAAAAACTAATAGAAAAGCACTCTGATAGTGCAAACCTCTGCCAAGGCAGACCTCCCCCCTCCAAATGAAGAGAGGTCCACCAAGGAGGTTATGTTTTTGCCAGAGTTTGTTTGTCCGTTTGTCTGTCTGCCTGTCTGTTAGTTAACAAGATAAGTCAAAAAGATATGGATGGATCTTGATGAAAATTTCATGACGTGTTGGGCGTGTCACAAGGAACAAATGATTAGATTTTGATGATGATCCGGAAGAGATCCTGGATTCTGGATCACTTTGAAATTTTACATTGTGGTAAATGGAGAATAACGTGATCCAGAATTCAGGATCTCTTCTGGATCATCACCAACATCGAATAATTTGTTCCTTGTTCCCCTGCAGATTATTAGGTCTAATCTTAACCCATACTTTTGTGTTAGTTCCCAAATAATTTTTTTCTTTATTTAACATTTCTTCAGTAATTTATCACTATTTATTCCGATATCAGTGTAAATCAGGTATTTTTTCTATATTTAATTTACTGATTGTGTAGATGTTCATGAAATCTCAGGGTAAATTTTAAGGTTCTTTACAAAAACATAGAAAACTACAGAAAAGGTGAGTTTATTTATTTATTTTTTTTGGAAAATATATCATCAACTAAACATAAACCTAGTGTCTCCATCCAGTGTCATTGATCCAACTCGAAAGGTTTTACTGGTGAATTAATGTGGCAGAAGATAAGGTGTAAGGTGTTTCACCACTAGCCATAAAGCCTCTGAATATCCAAATTGGTCATATCTGATGACCATAAAAAACTGAATTTTACAATAGTTATTTACATGGATTGATCAGATTATTGGAGCAACAGGTATTAAGCATTATAGGTGAGACAATGCTTTTGGTTGCTGGCAGGTCTTTGGGTCTTTATGGGATAAAAAGGAGCATAATCTTTTATAATTTCTATGATTTATTGAGGTTTTTGTTCTGAGATCTAGGCCCACGTGATGGGAGGTAAAGAAAAAACCCTCTTGATTTTTAAATAGATTTTTAAAGAGTTTAGTTTTGATATATTCGCTGCACTTTAACCCTTAACGGCTTAGCAATATTTTTGTGGCAACTTCCATTTTTCTCTACATTTTAAGTGTCCTTTTTGATTTATCACTGTTTAGTTTAATACAGGGGTGTCAAACTCATTTTAGATCAGAGTCCACATTCTGCCCAATATGTTTTCAAAAGGGCCAAACCAGTAAAATACCAACAGCGAAAAGATTAAAATAACATTATAATAATGTAACAAGTGCAATTTTAGTCAGATTTCTTCTCCATTTTCCTCAATTACATCTTATATTATAATTACAAATACAAAAAATATCTATATATGTCTATTTAGTTATTTATTGATTATGTTTTATTGTGCTTTTATCTTAGTATTGTTGGGTTTTATTATGTTTTTGTTTTATTGTTTTTTATCTGAGTATTTTTAGCTTTTTATTGTGTTTTATTATGTTTATTGTACATTACTTTGAAACTCCTGTGGTTGTTTAAACTTCTTCTCTATAAATAAAATGGATTGGATTGGACTCTTCTTGAAATTGAACCCAGGACCTTCTTGCTGTGAGGCACAAGCATTATCTACTGTACCACACAAGATAAATAAATAAATAAATAAACTAATGAAAACTATATTAAACAAAACAGTAACAAAAACACAACACAAGTGTTATAACAAGCTCTGTGAGGGGAACCTGTTGTGATTTAGGGCTTTACAAATAAACAGAATAGAACAATGCAAGATCTCCCTCAAGGCTTGATATGGCATCATATGACGTCGAAACGTGACGTGATCGAGCCATGATAGGTGTTGACCCATCTGATGTTCGAAGGTGAGACAACGTGAATGAAACCCCCCCCCCCCCCCGCGAGATTCTATCTTGGCTGAATCCTGAGATATTACCACTGATGTGTTGACCTTTAGTGTGACCTTGACCTTTGACCTTCATTGCTCAAATTCTAATGTGTTCTTCCTTGACCTATTATCTATCATTCCTGAATGTTTCATCAAAATCCATTCAGAACTTTTTGCGTTATCCTGCGGACAGTCAGACAAACAAACCGATTCAAATGTAATATTATATGACATTACTCTGGCTACATCTGCACAAGTTCGAGACGGGGTTTAGTTTTGAAACCGTCTTAAAAAGATATTACGTAAAAATTTAACTGTTTAATTTAAAATCTGCGTCAGCATGGGGACCAAACACTTGCTGAAAACAATGCAATTCACATGCCACACCACTATGAGCACTGTAAGCTAGTCCTACCGGATACACAAGAACAATAGAAGAAGTAGTGCACATGCGCCCACATCCCTTTTTGACACACACACCAGACACAAACAATAATAATAACACCCTAACATTAACCCATTCACCACTGATACTCTGTTATTCACCATTGTTGCTGTGTTGTCGCTGTCTTGTTAGGTCATGACGTGTGTGTGAACGCACATGGATACTCATCAGTATGGATATGGAAATGACACTGTATCCAGATCTTCACACTCTGGGACCTGTTTTCCAAAGAGTTTGTTTTTGGGGTATCCGCGAGACAGGTCCCATTTTGACGAAAGGCCAATTCGTTACGCACAAACTCATCTCTGTGCAGATGGGACCTCTACCTACAAGAAGACTGTGAAATAGAGATAAAATTATTCAAATAAACAAATCATCAAAGCAAGGCAGATTTGCCAGGTTTATTTCTGTATCACACTTCATGTACAAGACAATTCAAAGTGCTTTACATAAAACATTAAAAGCATGATAACAGGGAACAATAAATAGTATAGGCATAAAAAAAAGAAAAAACAAACCACAAATATATAGATTAAAAATAATAATAACTTTTAAGTTTAAAAGAGTGCAGATCTGAACTGATGACTAAAAACTATTTTATTCCTTTTAAATGACAAAAAAAACAATCCAAACAAAAATGTCCACTTACCCAACCATCATGCATTTAATTTTTAAAGCAACGTCCCCCCTGTATTTAAAAGCTAATATCAGAAAGTGATATGGAATAGTGCAATAAGAACATTTTATGCTGTTTTTCCACATTTTAACATACTCTATACTATAAAAAAGGGAAAGAAACAACATGATTTCATTATTAGCACAAAATTCTTCTTAAATAAACAACTTCGTATTGTATTTACACTTACAATTTTTTATATTGCAATTTTACAACTTTATGTTGTTTGCTATTTTTACAGTGTAATGCAAGTTATTTTTCACTCCATGGCAATAATATGAAAAGAAAAAGGTTTTGTATGTTGATTTACACTGAAACATGTCACTGCAGATCAGGTTTATCAAGAACAGCATAGTTACAGTAACAGTATGAATTACAGTGTATGGGATGTAAGTGTGCACTGTGTTGGCTGAGCAATACATGATAGACAGACAGACAGATGATACTTTATTCATCACCTCAGGGAAATTAGATTGCCATATAGCTCACATCATACAATACATACAATGAATAAAAGAAAAAGGAAATAAATAAATGTATTATGGATAAAAGTGAACTAAAGTGCTAAAAAAACAGCTTAACCCTCCTGTTGTCCTTGGGTCAAAATGACCCACCACTGTGTTAAAACCAAAACAAATCCCCTAAATGATATTTTTTCTACCTGAAATGTAATGACTTTTCCTAGATTGACCCCAATATTAGAAAAAGTTACTCAAATTGATTGTAAATCACAGTCACAGAGTTAGTTCCACAGGCACAGAATGTGAGAATGTTTTAGTTCTGTTTCAGATCAATCACTATCAGAAGTAAACAAAAGGAGGCAAGCGGTCTTGTTGTAAACTGCACTGCTTTTGATCTGAGCCACATATAAGAATATTGTCCCTTCGTGGATTCTTAGAGACTATAAACGTGTTGTAGATGACAGCACCTCCAAATAGCAACTAGTGGTGTCTTGAATAAATACAGTCTTTCTGCAGGTGAAGAGAGAACACTCAGGTATTCACACAATTTGTGGTGAATGACAAGTTGTTTCTTCAACCAAAATAACATTTAGTGTTTCAAATTAAATTAAGGTGCTTATGTCCTCCTAAGTCCTGGCTCATTCATATATCTCTTTTATGATGGACATTTTCTTCCCCTATATCTTTTATAAATATTTGGTCTTACCCTTCCAAGCCCTGGAGTATTCTGTGGGGGACAGTAATGTGCCATGTGAAGTGTTTTCATTCTGCCATGTTTACATACTTTAGTTTCAATCTAATGTATATTACATGTTATGATAATGTTAGATTGTTGTAGCAATAGGTTGGGTATATTTATTTGCTCTCACATTCTCACTCTGGTGGTGGTAAACTACATTTGTTGCCACAGTTGCCTGCAGCCCCTCTGACCACCAACACACATTCATACACCAGTGTTAATGACACTGGAAGCAAGGAGGGTGAAGTGTCACAACACTGACAGAGTGGGATTTGAACTGACAACCCTTCGCTTATTGGATGACTCACTACACCAACTGAGCCATGGCCGCCCTCTAGTATTTATGCTATGTGTAAATGCTGTTAAATATATGTAAGTTACCTAATAATATGCATATAAATTTGGCCAACAGGGTGTCATATCAGATCCATAACACTGAAATAACAGCATTAATCCAAATTGATGTGAAAAATGTGAACTGTTACTACTTTTATTAAGTTGATTTTTATTTAATTTCTTTTTTTTATCATCCGTTGTAACACATTCACACCTGTTGCACCTCAGTTTTTTGCCTATCAAAATGACCCTAAAATCTGCAAAAACATGTAATCTGCTCATTTTTTCCCTCATTTTCTAAATTTATTTCTAGTCACGCAGATATCATCCTGTTGTCCTTTATAATGGGCATGCTGTGAAATTAAAATGAAACAAAACATATATTTGAAATAAAAAATTGTAAGTTTTTTTTTTAGGCTCAAATAAATAAGAAATCACACAAAAACACAAATTATAAGACACTTTTCCCCCCTTGGTTCATAGGATATTGGGTGTTTAGTGACGTCGGGTCATTTTGACCTGGAGGACACAGGGTTTGTTACAACAGGAGGGTTAATAACAGCTGACTGGTATTGTTTGTAATGTTGATATTGTCTTGTAAAGGTTTTTGGAACTTTTCTCCCCTGCACACAACCCTCCGTTTTCCCTCCTCTATTTCACTTCAGCATTGAAATGTGGTTTAATCAAAACTCATAATAAAATCAGTATTAAACCAAGCTGATCCTCATACATATGAAGTCTCTCTTGAAAAGCTAATTAGCTTTAGCACCAAAAGTAGCCAGACTAATATTCTACTGTTAAGGATGAATGACATGACAGGTTTAAAATAAAATAAAAAATAATACTAATAATAATAAAAGGAAAATATATACAAAAAAATATATATCATGCCTCAATGATGAAATGTAATAAAGTATTTTATAGTGAGACAATTCTGAGGCAAAAAAGAAAAAGAAAGAAGAAGAAAAAAAAGCCTAAAATCTGTTTCAAACCCCATAAGAGTTAATATGACTATTATTCATGTCATTTCTTGGCTGACAGTGTTTTCAGTCCATTTTCCTTCTTCTTCAGTGTTGCTCGTGTGTCAAGTGTCATTTTTGTTATTATGCAGCAGCAGCAGCAGCAGGCTGTGCGCCCGTGTCCGCGTGTCGCGTGGACGTGTGCAGCGCGCGGCTGCAAAGGGAGTGATCCGGCTCTGTGATTGGCTGAGCAGAGCTACGTGTACATCAGTCCGCTGCAGGTAGTTGACATGTCCCAGTCATCTGCGTGTGCCCGCTACAACACTGCACTAACGCTCTATGTGCTCTTTACCTCAGATTATGTGACTTTTTACGAGTGTCTATGCTGTGACGGAGACAGAAAGTTCCTTTAAGTTCTAAGGTAAGGGTTTTTCTTAACACTTGTGTTGTTAAGTGGCATGTCAGAGTTGGGTGTAATTTCCCACAGTGATGAAACTGTGTGTTTATCTTGTATCAGTTTCCAAACGGCCGTTTAGTCATTAAACACGAGGTTAGGAAAATAAAAGGGGAAAAAAAAGATAGACAAGCTTATGGTTTGTTGTAATCTATTTAAAACTGTGTTATCATTTACGTTTTGATATGAGCATATATGATTAAAAACGATTTGAATACAGTCTAACCCCCCCAATTGTGTTATTTCTACACAATATCCTAATAATGACTGGTTTTGGAAGGTTTATTCTCTACAAACAAACTCTGAAATAAGACTTCTTACCAGCTCTGTGTAAATGAGGATGTGTTTGAGGTGAGGAGGCCGCCTGCTGCTGCTGAGTCTGGCCTGGTTTGTGTGTTTTTTAGAAGTGTAACCTTGAAATGGGCATTATCTCAGGACCATGGGGATAAGAGAGGCTAGATTAACAGACCAACATCATGGAGTTTTCACACTGCAACAGGCTGATTAGATACAACAGGATGCAGGCCTGTTTGGATTGGATGGAGACTTACTCAGTTATAGACTGTTGCATGTGGAGCAAGAGAATGAATCTAGTGCTTTGGAAATATTAGACATGGATCATCCCAGGATATAAATGTTAAAATCTTATTTAAAATAAAACACCTATCATAACAAAAAGCGTTTTATTATAGTATGGAGTCTTTTGAATAGGATCAACACAAAAATGCATGAAAAATATATTTTACTTTTGATCACTTTTTCTTAAACATACACCTATTTTTCCAATGTCCCTAAAGCAATATTTCAGTTTCAATGGGACATGTTAGCAATAAAAATAAAAAATATATTAGACTTTATGATAAAAAAAGTAAGTAAATCTATCTATGTATAAATACATGTAAATAATAAAAAAATGTATCGTTATGGGGTGTTCTCAAAATCATGTTCCACCCTGTTAGTTTGATGTTTTCCATCTTCTAAACACAACACCTACAATTCCCAAGATGCCACACTCAGGAAGTGCAATCACTGTTATGGTGGGAATTTTGAAGAAAAAGAGGCACACACTTACCGTCTGCCTTTATTCCCAAGTTTTATGATATTAACCTGTATGCCTTACTCATAACTTTCCACCCTGTTATGCTAGATTGTGAAGGAATCAAGCAACATTTTGAAGTAATACCAAGCATATTTGATATAGACTTAAAATACTGTTTGTGTGTACAGTTAGTTGGCTAAAGATGGCTGCCACACAGCTGTGGTTAATTTGGTTTTAAAAATTCCACCCTGTTAGGTTTGTACTGTATGTCTAACAGGGTGGAAATTCCACTACAAAATGTAAAGAAATGTATGTAAATGAGGTTAAGCTCTATCAATACAAGTTTATTAGATATTTACCTGATATAATGGTAAAAACATGAAAAATTAATTAGTTAATACAATGAACAACCTCCAATAGCCAGAAATTACCCAAATAATGTTTTCAAATCTAATCTTTTATGTTTTCTTTCAGGTTTGTTCCAACTCAGCTGTGGCATCTACACTTTCAGCGTCGTAAAGGAGGATGAAGTCCAAAGGGAAAGCTGTGAGGTCATCCAGAAGAACCTGGTCTGACCCCGAACCAGAACTAGAACCTGATACAGAGCCTGAACCTGGGTCCAGTGAGCAGGAAGGCTCAGAAGACTCAGTCCAAGTCGATGCCACATGGAGGGGGTCTTTGAGGAGCGGCAGCAAGCGTGGCGGAGGTGGAGGCCGGCGCCGCAGACAGCACGGGTCCAGCACCAAGGAACGCAGCATCCGTCGACTCGAGAGCAACGAGAGGGAACGTCAGCGCATGCACAAACTCAACAATGCCTTCCAAGCTTTACGCGAGGCCATCCCACATGTGAAGACTGACAAGAAGCTGTCCAAGATCGAGACTCTGACCCTGGCTAAGAATTATATCAAAGCCCTGACCACCATTGTCCTGGACATGTCAGGGGCCTGCCTGCCCACCGGTGGGGCCCCGTCAGAGGACAGTACCGCTAAGCTTCTCCAATGCTACCAACAGCATCTGGAGGAGGAGGGGGAGGACGGGCTGACCCAGTACCTCACCCACATGCACAGCTTCAGCCAACGGAGCTAACAAGACGCTTTGGAGACCAGGCCTCGTCGTGACTGTCCTGGTCTCCACTGCAGAGGGAGGGAAGAAGGGAGGGTGTATGGGGAGGGTGGGCAGAGTGAAGGGCCAAATTGCAAATAATATACTATTGGAACTGCTCTGAGGTCAGGTCAGAAGTGTGAGTCCACATCCAGATGGACTTCACACATAATCCCAGCTGATCTTAACATGTTGGCACCCGTTACTATGGAAGGAAATACAGGTGGAGCATTCAGACAGCAGACAAAGACTGCAGATCACACAGTATGCTCTATATGGATAATGATATAATAAACTGAAAAGACTTAATTCTTTTTTTTTTTTTTTTTTTTTTTTGGTTCAAAGGGCTAATCATTTGGCCGTTGTTTCTTTTACTTCTCTTCGTCTACGCTCCAAACTGGGGAAGGGACTTGTTCTCGTTTGTGTTATCTTGTTATCTGTGTGTTTTCTGTTGAGGAACCTGCTAAACGTACCCTCTAGTTACAACTGTCACATCCTGGAAACAAAGAAAAGGCAAGCAGCAGGCCTAATAATTGAAATGTTAAAGTGAGTGTGTTAAGTGTTTGTCATTCCAGCAGTCATGCACCAAACTGTGAAGGCTACAGTGCTCATAAGTGTTGGATGAGTTTTAACCCTTCCAGCCCCAGATGACGCTTTCCATTTGCCATTTGTTTTTGTTGCATGAAAGAAAACGGTCTATTCCAGGTGGCATTATGAATAAATACACTTATTTATTGATGAAGACTGCCATTTTTATCATGCACAACACTGGAAACATACCCCCACATTGTTAACAGTACAGATGTGTTACACAGGTCAGTACAGCATTGAAGATATTCACACAAAACATACACCCACCTTTTTACAAGTCGAACATTTCCAAACGTCTCATCCCTTTTTCTTTTTTTTTTAGTTGAAGTATATCATTGTGTTGGTGCACTTAGGCAGCCTGTTGCGCATTAATGCCCAAAGGATGGAATTAACCAGTGTGTATGACTTTGTACCATTTCATGAAAGAACACTTATTACACTTATCAAACATGGCAGCAATATTCCATTATGCATTTATTGCAACAAAAACAGTTTTTTTTGGGATACTAACATTCCATTTTTAACATAGAGTTTCGCAGTCACTTTACTACCATTGGCCCAAAGGAAGTAGATTTCATGCAATTGCAAACATTCTCCTGAGAAAGAGGAAGGCTCAGTTTACACATTTCAATAAAAAGTAAGTCGTCTACAATTTTCCCATTTTTCTAAAGCAGACTATTGCACATACTCCATGACAACGATGTACAGTAACAGTGAGGTCTTTGCACGAGAAAAGGAGCAACCGTCGATGTTAAGTGTCTAACCTTGTACAGCTAGAACTCTTCTGTTCTGGTTGCACCATCTGCTTTTGATCCCATTAAATGTTTCATGTACCATTAAAACAAACTACAGTCTGTCTTTTATCACACCGAGCTGTGGTGTTTTTTTTTTTTTTTTTTTTATTGCCTGTCCAAACTAGGCTGACTGAACCTTTCCCCAATTTGGATTTTTGGCAAGATTGTGGTACATGATAAAACCAAGTGTTGTGTCTAACAAAAAGACAATATGTAAATCTTTAGTAGTTACACAGCAGTCCGAACTGGGAATGATTTATCCAGTGTTATGCATGTTATGTCTTAACCTGTTGCCAGCAGGATATAATTAATTATTTCATAAAGGGGACATATCATGCCAATTTTCCACAAGTTTCCACAAGTTCCCTGGTGTCTCAGTGACCTGTCTGTGACATGCTTTGGTCAAAATACCACATTGATGAAGAGATACAACAGCCTCTTCAACCTGGAGAAACAGACCTTTTCAAAACACTCAGTTTTAATGCCTCTTGCTTTAATGCAAATGAGCCGCAGCTGACTCCACCCCCCTCTTCTGCATGCTACCGATAGAGGAAGAGGAAAAAGAAATGGAAATAAAATCAGCTGGAGAGAATCAAAGTGGATTAAGTGCTTTAGGTCCTGGTCCATTAACAGCCCTGGTGCATGTTTGGGGCCAGTTCATCTGACCCGGGCCAGCCAGATGAATCACAACACTACAGTCACGGTGCCACCCACGGACCAACTCGTCCGATCGACCCGGGTCAGACTGGTTGCGGACCTGGATGCACAGCAATCAGGGTTCAGACCCCAACGCACCAGACGCACACTGATAGAGAGTAATGGCGGATCACTGAGCAGAGGTCACTGTGACCAGTAGGTGGGGTTACCTGAGCTGGTGGGGTATTCAAATTAATCTATGCATGTGACGCAGGATGCATAGAAAATCCAAAACAGAGCATTTTCATTCCCCTCCAATAAGAAATAGATCAGAAGAAGAAGAGAGTGGATGTTATTTTTTCATAATTTAAGGGTCTCCTCACACACAGTCAACACATATTTGCATTGTAAAAACATTAAAAAGTGCATTTTGCATGATATGTCCCCTTTAAATGTCTAATAAAATTGTCGTCATTCAGCACTACAGCTGGTAGCACAGCAGCTCAACCACTGTCATTAAACTACAATGTGTTAAACTAAATGTTAAAGTTTTTCCACCTTTAAAAAACCCCCAAAACAAAACATAAAATATCTCTCTAAAAAAAAGTTACCATTCCACCTTCACTCACGTGTGGTTCTGTAAATATGCACACAACACAAGTAGCAGAGACATCACATTGTGATGAATAAATGAAGAAAACAAATAGGTGCGATACTAGAAATCACCAAAAAAAAAAAAAAAAAGCCAAAGAGCAACAACGACTACAACAAAAAAACCCCACAAATATGTTTGCAGAGTGGAGATAAAAGCATCACAAAATAGACAAGATTCACATTACAAGACCAGTGGTTGTTTTGTTTTTTCTAGAGACACTAAAACAGGGATTGACCATCAGAGATCGTTCTGGTTGTCATTTGAACTCCATTTACTTGAGATGTGAAAACTTAAGACCGTTTTCTGGAGTTGAATTCACACAGATTTTAAAAGGAGGATTTGAACAGGCTTATTATGGGTGTTGGCTTCATGTGTGTCCCTACTGATACACTGCACATATAAAAACAACACAAGGTATGGGTGCACTCATGTGTTTAACATCCTACTGTGTTGCCATTGACCTCTGTGTTCTTGACAGATGTGAGGCTTTGAAAGGCTGGGAGTGGGTCTGTTAGAGAAGGAAGACGGATGCGAGGCGGCTCCATCGAGTTCCCTCTCACTGTGATATGGTCCCAACCACCCTAAATGACAGAACCAGCAACAGAGGAAGCACATGTTTTAATTAGTTTTCTATTTAAGATTCAGTATGTAACATTTAGTAACATCTAGCGGCAGTTGTAGAATGTACCCCTTTGTCCTCCCCCTCCTTTATGGCAGTCACTTAACTCATTGACTACCAAACATGTGTCTATATATGTCTTTTGCATTTTTTCATGATGGCAGTGGATCAAAGTCTTGCACATATGTGTGGATTTCAAACTTATGGGCAATGTATTTCTATCCCAGTCGGGCGCAGAAGTTGTATTTTCCAATAAAAGGCAACCGTAGATTTGTGCCTCGAAGAACACGGAGGTTGGCGAGTTGAGAGAGAAAATGCCAAAGCAGATGATGAAATTGAGGGGATCAAAAAAATCCAAGCAGCTTAGACTGGCACAGAGTTTGTCTGGGAGTAGATCTGTAAGTAAGAGTGTCGTGACCCCGATTGATAAGGGTGAGGTGGCAGATTCATCCCCACATTTCCGGGAATTCAGCAGAGACCGTGCAGGTAAATGGGTTATAACTCCATATTGCCATTCATGTGTGTGTGCTGGTTTGGTACATACTAAAAGTTGTGAACATCTGGCGTGAACACCCGTGAATGAGGCAGTACAAACACCTATTTTTTGGGTCTTGAAAGTTCAGTGAAAATGGCCAAAAACTCTGGTAGTATCGAGCTCTCTATTCTGAACATAGCTGGAAGTCAATGAGTTAAAATGACCTACATTCCTCATTAAGGTTAGTCAGTAAAGACAATATTCTGTATTAGATAGGTGTCATGTAAACAGCAGATTCCCTTTAGATATTCTGAATTATGCATGATATATATATATATATATTTTTTTTTTGCCAAAGATATCAGATGCGCTTACATAATTCCAGTTTCAGAACATGTGTATGGTACAATATGTGTCTCATTTGCAGGTGTTATTACACGTTAAGACTGTTTGTGGTCAGCTGGAGTAAAGAAAAAGATCCTTGCTGTGGAGATGCAAAGAAAGCAGACTTTGTAGATATGTCTGTGTAGGTTCTTATTTGTCCAGGTCATCGTTCTTCTTAGTTCAACTGGACCGGTTTAGCTCTTTTGAAGATGTTTCATCTCTCATCCAAGAGACTTATTTAGTTCTAATAACTTGCAGGAGAAAGTGGAATTATAAAACGGCAGGGGGAGTAGTCTGTGTAGGTCAACACTTGAGTTCATTTAAATTAACATTTGGATTAACACATACACAGACCACTCCCTCTGCAGGTTTATAAGTCCAGTTTCCTCTACCAGTTATTAAAACTTAAGAAGTCTCTTGTACAAGACAAGACATATTCAAAACAGCTAAACCAGGTCGGATAAACCAAGAACTACCAAAAAGTAAAGACTTTGTAGATAGAAATGGATCGTTCTGAAGCAATAAAAATACAGTTTTCACTTCCTTGCAATTAATGCAGGACAAAACTTTATGAAAGCAAGTTTACAAATATTACATTCCACTTCTGAATGACACTGTATTTAAAAAAAAAAAAGTTCAGTTAAATGCAGAGTGTAGCCTTGAAAACAAAAATCTGTAGCTTCTCTGTAGCTTCTTTGCTGTCTTACCCCAATGCCGTAGTCCCATGACTGTCCTTTAGGTGACATGGGTTGGACTCCGAGCCGATGGCAAACTGTCCCACAGCTCAGACTGTGGCTGCCCTGTACCTTATCTGCTATGATCCACACCTATACCCACAGAAGACCAGCATTCAATGACACAGCAATGTAATCAATACCTGTACCTCTTCCCTCTTTGTAATCATGAGTAATAATCATCTAATGTTAATTTTTTTTAAATTCATATGAAAGTACGTTCTTAATGTGTTAAAACAGAAATGCTACAGTGCTGACATGCTCGTACTCACCTGGTCCAGAGGCCCTACAGAGACTTTGCGCACATTGTTAGATATGTGTTCCCAGGAGGAGCCCTGAGGGTAACTGGGGGCCACACCCTGCCGATACCATAAGTTACCTGGATGGATGATAGGGGTATGAAATCTCTCAAAACATCCGAATGTTTATGTGATGCATCTACTCCTACACTGTAAGCATGTAATGTGCATCTCAGAACCAGGGATGGAAAGTAATTAAGTAAAAATACTTCATTACTGTAGTTAAGTAGATGTTTTGGGTACCTGTACTTTACTTGAGTATTTATTTTTCTCGCAACTTTTTACTTTCACTCCCTACATTTCTTCATAAATATCTGTATATAATATCTCTTTATATTCTCACAATAGATGCGTTACTTTTCCAAACTAAACAGATGTGACAGTATGAAAATAAGTCACCTCAGAGGGAAAACCAGTGGAGGAGAGAAACTCTGACTTTATATGTTGTAGGTATATGACTATTATCTCATAATTTTGACTTTTTAATTTAATCATTTTGACTTTTTCCTCATAATTTTTACTTTTTATCTCACAGTGTTGACCCTTAATTTCACAATTTTAACATTTTATCTTAAAATTATGCATTTTTATCTCATATTAAAAACTTTTTAAAAATCTTGTGATTTCTTTTTTTTTTTTTAATCTCAATTGTGACCCCCCCCCCCCAATTTTTCCTAAATGTCCTACCCATACCCACAAAAGTATATAAGTATCATTGCATTCATGGCAAAAAAACAAATTAGTTTTACTTTTTACTTTTGTACTTTATAAAAATTGAGAAGTTTTACTTTTTTTTACTTTTACTTAAGTAGAGGAGTTGAATCAGTACTTCTACTTTTACCAGAGTATTTTTTCACATAAGTAGCTCTACTTCTACTTAAGTACAGAATGTGAGTACTTTTACCACCTCTGTTCAGAATTAAAAACACATGCCAAGTCACTTTTTACCATTTTCATCAACAGCGTAGACTGATGTTCTCCCGACAGACAACTGCTTTAACTTTTGTTTAGATGGAGAAGGGATGTGGTACCAACAGTCTCCTGCAGAGGGAGATAAACCATCAGCATCATGACTGTAGGGTTAATATACATTAACTATACACACTAAAATGTCAAACATATTGAATCTTGGGGGTTTTTTTTAAATCTGTTTTCAGTTTCACAATCAATCATTTTACGGATAACAGCCTAAATTTTACCATTTACCTGCTGGGTTCTCTTCCGAGACAGATCCCCTGTAGAAAGCAGAACCGTCCCTGGCAATGGCCCAGACCTGTCTGGCAGCTCCAATGCAGATAGACTTGAAAGGCTGGTCAGTGCCCACATGGAGCCATGAGGATCCCTACCAGAAACACAAAGATGTCACGATGCTTATCTCCTCATTTTTTAAAAAACATTTTATTTGACAGTGTACCAGAACCGTTTATATATGACAATGTTAGAAACTTGGACATAAAAAATATCCAAGAAGGTACAAGTTTCCATTCAGTAAATCTGTGGTCTGGTTTCACAAAGATGTTTTCAGCAGATCAGTGCAGAGCAGTGTCAATTCTTCCATTACTCTAAGTTGGAAAAAAATTAATAAATGTGATATTTTGAGCCAAAGAAGTAAGGCTTCCTGCTGTTGGTAACTGAGCTGAGACGTCTGAAGCAGTGGCACAATTATCCATGTCTTTAGTTCCAAAAACATCTTCATTTGTAGAGAAGTCAAATCACATCCATCCAACTTAATAGAGTGAAAAACTAAACAATGTATCTTGCAGGGATATGGATCTACCTATCTGAAGTTTGACTTTTGGTTAGATCTGTCCAAGTAAAAGTGGACCCACTTCCCTGTATTTATATGACATCTGTCAAGTCTTTAGAGAGCAGCAAAAGCACATGAAATAATTAAGGAAATTATGGATCCAGTCAAGGAAAGATTTTAATCAGAAATCAGCTTCCACACTGTCAATGAGTGTTAAGGGGTCTGGAAGAAAAAATAAGTTCTGAGTGGTTCAAAAGTTGTGAAACCAAACCATAGGGATCTGGTGTGGTTCTGACTCACAGCAGGTGTCAGTGCTGTGACTCCCAGTCGACACAGCACATCGCCCTTGTTGCTGATTGCCCACAGAGGGACTGCTTCCATGCTGCTTTGACCAGCACAGGGCAGAACAGTCACATCACTCAGTGGGATGGGTGGGATCTCCTGCCAGGGTCCTGTTGTCGTCAATTTACACTTCCTGTGACCAGAAAACACAAGTGCTTATTTCTACTCTTTATTATTGTTGGTTGCTGTGATCCTCATTATTATGACCTGTAGGTTCAGGGACACCCCAGTCTGTAAAATGTGATGGACACTGGGCTGTCTTTGTATGTTTAACATGATCTAATTTATTTATTTTTTTAACTCTTCCTGAAGTTTACTGTACACTTCTGATGATTATTATTTTAATTTTTTCTTCAGATTTAATGATATAAACATGTTTGGGCTTTATCACCAGCTTTTTGTGTTATCTTGTTTAATGTACAGCTCAAAAATACCTTTTTACTATAGCAACCAGATTCTAGTAGGAATATCCCTTACATGCAACAACCAAAAAAACAACCCTGGTAGAGCTAGTGTTGTGTTAAAAAAATGGGAGTATTAACTCTGGTCTACATTCAACTATAGTATGTGAAGATAATGTGGTGTTACTGACTCCATATTAATCCCATTCAGTTCTGTTTGATTTGTTCAATGTTATGCAGAGTTTTTTCTCACTCCACACCAGCTAAGAATGTCAAGTACAAAGGGTGCTCATTGTGTACCTGCTGAACAAACAGTGCATGGACTAAGACCCAAATTTCTTTTTATTGTACCTGGCCCATCGCCTGCGACGTACAAAGTCCTTAATCGTTTTATGGCCATGGTATGACCTGTATGCACAATTTGAAGACAGGAAGGAAGAAAATCAGAAATAAGTTAGGGGAATTACTGTGAGGTCAGCATAGTTTCATTTACAGAAATTCACAGGTGGCTTTCAAGAATAGTACATGAAACTTACGCTGGAAAATCAGCTGCATATTGCCAGCCTTCTCTGTCTGTTCCTCCTGAGACGCTGTAGTCAACGACCCAGTCCGACACCTGGAGCAGCACATTATGGACACTGAGACACTGCACACTGTCATCTTACACTTTACAGAATACAAATTCCATGGTGAGATTTAGATCCCAACAGGAAGTGTGTGTCACTGTGCATACCCATGTCCACTGAGGTGAGGGGGGTTTGGTATTTGTTTTTGTGCACTCATGTAGTCCTGATGCATCACTCCACATGTAGCGGTCTGTCGGCAAACCTCTAAAGTAAAACAAACCGTTCAGTTAGTTCAGAAACAAACATGCCCTTTACCCACATTTGTAATGTTTACATTTGTTTATTGCAAAGTTACTGTAAGTGTTTGTTTAGAACAAATGTGTTGAGAAAGTATGCAGCTCTGGGTTTTAAAGCTCCCTCTAGAGCTCCTTGTCCTTAGTCAAAATTAAAATACTAATTAGAAAAGATAGACAATATAACACTTAATTCCATCACACTATGAAAAAGAGAAGCCAAAAGGTCACAGTTGTGAGAGTTGCCATGTTGCTTCAGGGTTGAACCATGGCATAGAGCAGTCAGAGAGAATATTTAACCTTCCAACTCTATGAAAACACCTGTAATTATGTAATTAATTACAGGTGTAATTAATTACCTGTAATTAATTACCCCTACGATGAAAATCTAAATGTTGGCCTCCTTGGAAAAAAAAATTACTAGCAGGTAATTGTGGAATATTTTTCGAGCGATGTCATTGTCAATGAAAAATATTTACATTTCAAGGTACAGCATATAACAATACATATTATTAATTACTTTTTGTAATTATATACTATTTCCAAGGTTCACATAGATTGTATTCCTTAGGAATTAGGACCAGTGCCCTTGTATCTCACTAGCATCTTCTATCAAGAATCAGCAACTTGAATTTGTGATGTTGTCAAATTCTGTCTCTGTGTCAGAGTTCTGTAATCCTGATGCAGGAGATTAATCTCCCAAATAGAAGTGGGTGGTACTTTCACTAGAGGAGAACTGAACATATTAAACAAGATCATGGTTTAGATGTTGATATTACCATCCGTGTACTTCAATAACTCAATTCAACTTCTCTAATACACCATAATGTGCAGCATGAGCTAGTATTAACCTAAAAATATAATACAAACAGCATGAAGTAACAAGTATACTTAGTGCTGAAAACACATGGTCACAACATGTGATGTAATTTCCAGAAAATTATTGGTCATGTGCTTATTTTGTATGTTTAATAGCTGGATTTTTAAAATTTCTGATGTGTGCAACGTTGGTGTTTGGACAAATCCATTAAAGTCGGACATTGAGTCAAAACTCTGGTACAGAGTCACACTTGACTGATAACTTTAGGTGTGCTCAATAGCCACTATAAAGACAGCAAAGAAAATGCAGAATTGTTTTTTCCAGCTCAAAATTACAATACAACAGAGAGAACATGCCAGTGGCATTTATATGCAGTTCTGAGCCATGGAAAAGTTGCTCACTGTCTGCGCTGTCATCGCAGCACAATCTGTCATCTGAGGGATCGAATCCCTCAGGACAGGAGTTCCATGTGTTGTTGCTGTTCTGCTTCTTTGGAAGCCAGACGTGGACACATCAGATAAATGATGATGGCAAATGGACTGAGCTTATATAGTGTGTTTTTATGCCCCCATGCACGTTATGCCCCCAAGCACTTTACAATTCCTCACATTCACAATAATAAGAATGGCTTAGATTTATATAGTGCTTTACATTATTATATATTATTATATTCATTCGCTTGCACATTCTCCCTCTGGTGGTGTTAAACTACATTTGTAGCCACAGTTGTCTTTGGGCAGACTGACAGAAGTGTGGCTGCCATTCACACCTACAACCCCTCTGACCACCACCACACACAAATGCATCCATACACCAGTGTGAGTGACACTGGAGGTAAGGGGGGTGAGGTATCTTGCCCAAGGACATAACAGAGTGACTAGGACAAAGCAGGATTTGACCCATCAACCCTTCGGTTATTGGACGACCTGCTCTACCTCCTGCTGCACAGCACTGCCTGTCCCTACTGGGAGCAAATTAGGGTTCAGTGTCCTGTCCAAGGACACTTCGACATGTGGAGCCAGGATTTGAACCACTGAACCATTGATGATTGGACGAGCCACTCTACCAACTGAGCCACAGCCGCCATGATGACACTTTCACCTTCCGAGTACCTCTATTCAGTGATTGCATACATGTATTAAGTTGATTCACAATTCATTCATAATTCATTCTCTAATGAGCTATACTTCACTCTTTAATTTAAAGGTAATCCCAAACCCATTAATTTTATGTCCCCAACACGGTTATAATAGTTTTAGATTTTTCAATATATGTTTAACAGGGTTCTACCTGTTGGTGTAGCCAGTGACTGGGTTCCACCTTTGGTTCTCATAGATGTAGACACTCTTGACATCAGTTTGTGTGTAAATGTTATCTGTACTGCTGGCCAGTCCCTGAAAGAAGCCTCCTCCATAGCCGCCTGTGTAGGCCCAGGCAGTATGGTCGTAGCCAATCCCCCACACAATGCCAACACTGTTGCACTCCACCACACGCAGGTGACCTCCAACCTGTCGCCAGAACCTGTGCAGAAGAATTAATATCGACTGAATGAATTAGGGCAAAATACAATGTACCACCTTCTGAAGCCAAAGCAGAAAATCAACACATTATTGAATTACAGCCAGAAATATCAGGTTTATTCTCACATTTGGTCACATGGTGTGGGGTAAGGCATGGCCTCCAGTGCAGGGGAGGGCTCACTCACAAAGATATCCCCTTTGCAGGTGGTAGACCAGATGGCCTGCTTGGAAGGAGGTCCATGAATTCCCCTGGAGTCACAGCACGACACACTCAGCAATGCAAGCTGAAGACATACAGACACGCAGATGCATTTAGAGATACTTTAGCTGATAAGAAATGACTTTACTTTCTCTCTTTTAGCATTTAAAACGGATTTTAGCTCCCAGTGTACACAGTGGAGTGGGTTCATAGGTGTATAAAATGCTTAACACATTTCCTAGCAGATCTGTTTTTACCCAGTCATGCATCTCCAGCTCCGTGGCTGCTGCTAATCTGATTGGCCACCTCTGTTTGGTTCGTTCTGGAGTGTAGATGGCAAAGGTGTGTTTGGAGTCATTGAGCACAGGAACCAGGATGGTGACCTCGTTGATAAAGGCATGCAGATACTGCAGAGTGACAGTAGGTGGCAGAAGAAGAGAAATGAATAGAAATAATTTTTTTTAAAAGTACAGAAATAGAAGCGTAAAGTAGTAATCAGTTCAAATAGAAATAGCAGTACCAAAGTATTACAACTAATTCGTAAAATATTTTTGACCAAATGAGAGAAAACACAAAATGCTGACGATTCAAACAATACTGCCTCACCTTTTTTTCTTCATAAAAGTTGTAATAAATGAAAAGGATGCCATCCTTGTTGCCCTCTGGTCCTGAGAATTGCTCCAAGGCAAAATGAACATCGATCCACTTGTGAGGCTTCCAGTCTCTCCACCACTGCATAGTTCCTTTCTTCACCCACACAGACTGGAGTAGGAAAAGGCATTCAAGTGGATGAATGGATGAGTGATGCAAGTTAAGAAGAGCCAGAGGATAAAAACAAGTAACATTACAAATAGATCAAAAGACAAACCCAAACATCATGTTGTGATTAACAAACATGTGCTGTAGTTTGATCACCTGTTCTATGGCTTGTTCATAATGTCTGAAATTATCCATCTCTCTTTTCGTCCTCTCACTGAGCTGCTCAAAGATTTGTTTCCGCCAGGCTGCTGTCTGCGCTGGGGTGACAGACAGGCTCATAGACTGGACTGACTGGGCCAACGCTGCAAGGAAGACACAAATAATAAGAATAATAATGGATTTGATTTCTATAGCACTTTTTCAAGGCACCCAAAGCGCTTCAGATTATTGATCCATTATGTATTCACTCTCACATTCTCACTCTGGTGGTGATAAAGTACATTTGTAGCTACAGTTGCCTTGGGGCAGACTGACAAGACAGAAAAGTGGCTGCCAATTAGCGCCTACGGTCCCTTCGACCACCACTGAACATTCATACACCAGTGTGAGTGGCACTGGAGGAAAGGAGGGTGAAACGTCTTGCCCAAGGACACATCAAACTGACTTGGACTTGAAACACCATCCCTTTGGTTAACGAACAACCAACTCTACCACCTGAGCCATGGCCACCCCAAAATCAATATGTTATAACTGCTTTTAACAGTGGAAAGTTTCTTTACTGTCTAGAATGGTAAATGGACTGCATTTACCTGCCTAAGCCAGGGTTCAGTGTCTTGCCCAAGGGCACTTTGACATGTGGACAGCCAGAGCCGGGACGCGAACCACCAACCTCTTGGTCATTGGGCAACCCACTCTACCAACTGAGCCACAGCCGCCCAAAATGCATTGAATGCTTTGAGATTACAACCAAAGATTGCATACTGTATCAAACATTAACAAATCTAGTGGAGAAAAAAATATTAACTGAAATATTGTAATACAATAAAATCAAAGCTTTACAAAAACTAACCGAACCTGTAAAATGTGTTTATGAAGTTAACTCCCATTAATTCAGCTAAACTAGCAAACCACTTTAAAAATAAGTTAGGGCTAAACTGAAAGTAAAATAAATAAATAAATAAATAAATAAATAAAGTTGTGAAAATCCAGACCTACTGTAAACTTGATTTCAGCCCAAATTATGTCATTTAACTCACATGACATGTTCAAGGAGGAGTTGAACCAGTTGAGTTGATAGTGACTGTCCACACTGCAGCCTCCTCCACTGACCCACGCCCACAAAGGGTGCTCATCTGCCCCATATGGATCCTCCATTGCTAGGGTGTAAGTGGCCACTGATGAGAGGCTACAGGTTTCAGCTGAGTCCTGCACTGCTCCAGCTTGGACCTGCTGGCCATGAGCCTCCTCCAAGTCCACATTACTCCACTCAGGTGGTGCTCCAGCCTGACTTGGAGACAGAACTCCACCTGCAGAGGAGGATTTAACTTCTTCACCTGATGTGGACTCTTCCTCCACAACAGCAGGAGGGGCAACCTCTTTAGAGGGCTTTCCCGGTTCTCTGTCAGAAACCAGTTCAGAGATGAAGCTATCGCTGGTGACTTTAGGGATGCGAGGCTTTGGAGGGTCAGGGGGCGGATCAGAGGGGTCTGATTGAGCATCAACAAATGACTCTGGGGAAGCGGAGGTGACCAAGCAGCTGACTCCATCTGCACATCCTTTCTCTGTGTCGGATTCAACATCACTCATCACTGATTGAACTCGTACTTCACCACAGAAGAAACATCCAGCGCTGCAAGAAAGACAGAAAAGTCTGTAAACAACCACGGGACCAACACTGGCTACTTCACTTTTAATGAAATTAGATCAGGTCAAGCCTGTTTCCTAAACGGTTTTAACATGACATCAATTGACATAATCAGTGTTGTGAAGTGACTACTTAGAGTACTGCACAAAAGTCTTAGCTCACTTCAAGGTTTATTGGTTTTGCAGGATTGAAATAAACATATATACATTTATCATTCTCTATTTTTCAGATGTAAAAAGAAACTCCAAGAAATTTGTGCAGCTTTAAATGACACAAAAAAACAGAACTAACAGTGTTATATGAAACCTGGTATAACATATCAGAAAATGCAATAAATATCATAATTGTCTGAATAAAATGATGTCAAATGCAAAGGAAGATCACATTAAATGCTCACCATTTGTTTTACAGATGCTGTTTTTTCATGAAACATTGTTTTCACTGTTGTATAAATATGCAGATTTGATGTTCATACAGATATTGAAAACTGAACATGCCCGGTTATTAGGACTTTATTAAACCAATAAACCAAATAGTGGTTTAGGAATTTTGTACAGTACTACATATATAAAGGTCAGGATACCAAGAAAAAATTATAATCCAATACAGATACTGATAAAAAAAAGTTATGCCATTAACTTTCAATCATGAAACATAATGAGGGCAATTAAGAGTAAATCATACTTCGTTCCACAGTGTAATGTTTGTTTTAAATCTGTACATAACTTCAGAATTTTCAGTCAACAACCACCCCCCCACACACACACAAAAAAAAGAGTCATTCAGGATGTTGTAGTTATATGTCACAATTCAAACCGACTTAACCTGAATTTACACTCGATTTAAACTTATGGTAAATTGTCACTTTTTAACTTATTATTTATCATCTACGTTTTTTGGTGGGTGTCCTGTAAAACTGCACAATTTGGTGAAAACGCCAAAGAGTAATTTTTGCGTACAATATCACAGTTGTGAATATGATTTGAGTACGTATTTAGTTATCAAGGAACACAGAGTGAAACGAGGACACAAAAGATCAAACACAAGAAAATATGTCATCGGACCCACACCAAAACTTTAAATTAGTGCTTTTTCTGTAGACTAACATGATGATTCTGACAATTGTGTTTTGTTGTGCTCTAAACAAAAACAAAAAAAATCACCTAATTTAAAGTTGGGTAATGTTGTGAAGGTTACAGTGTCTGGTTTAAATTGATCTGTTTAAGACACTTTGGGTTTATTGCTGAATTTAAAACATTTGGTGAAAAATAGACCCAAAAATAATCACTTGTAATAAGTTACATTACACTGATGATATAAAATAAAGACATATTGCACTTTAACAATGTAACTAGTAATCAAGTGTTTGTTTCATTTAAAAATCTTCCTTACATTAGCCATCAGCCTTTTGTTGTTTGAGCTGACGTTTATTTATATGGGTCAAAACATGGCAACGGTGCCCTGGGTGTCTGAAAATGTTTTGATCCAATGATATGTTAAGTTGCAACAATAAAACTTATAATCCTCTTTTTTACGTAATAATTTTAAGTAACATAAAAACACAAGTTAAATAATTAAAGTCATTTATGGGGAAACTATTGCACATTTCTGTTATTATTAATTATTATTATTATTATGTCTGACAGGATACTTTCTGATAAATCTGAATAACTAGGTTTTCTTCTTTGATTAAGATACTTTTAAAGTGTTCTGAAGTGTTTTATTTCTGATTTATTGGATGCATACTAGTACTGCATACTTTAAGAACCATTATGGATGATTAGCTCCTGGGGTTCTCCTGGAGACTCACGACACTGGAGGGTTGAAAAACAGCAAGGAGGCTCTGTGCCTGGGAAGAGCACTGTATGTAGTGGACACACATGACCTTCACCACAATAAACACTCTGTCTACACACGCAACAAGGCCGTTCTCAAAGACCTCCAGCAGCACCTCCACCAAATCACTATGGTTCACTACTGGTCTAACTGAGAAACTATTCAGTTAAAAAAGTGGGTTCAACTGCCTGAAAATGGTCCACCATGAACAAGACTTCAGCATAGAAGCTCAGTGGAACTTCTTTACCACCACCCATAGAAAAGGGCCTGTAGATGGGACTGGAGGAGAGATGCTACGGGATACTTTTTATCCAACTGCCATCAGACTTTTAAACGGTAACATTCACTGCTAGTTTTTAATCTTACGCAAGGCACTTTTGCATTTTATTAATATATTATATATATTTATAAGTGATCCTTGCTATCAGGCTTTTTTTAAATTAGTATTATTACTCTTTTTAGTGCATTTTATTATTCTTATTTTTTTAATATCTTTTTTATGTAGACTGTTTCTGCCATGGCAAAACATGCAATGGAATTTCATTTCAACATTGCATCTGTGATGTATTTTTGAAATGACAATAAAGTAGTCTATCTATCTATCTATCTATGAAGTGCCAGGTCTGTTAGAGCAGTCCTCCAGAGATAAAGGGTTCTATAAACCCCTTCCGAGTTCTATGAGGCTGGAACAGAACTGTGTTCCAGTGTCAGTATCATCTATGTGTCTGCATTAGATACTGTGGCAGCTACTGGGTTCATCAGCAGTCACTGGAAAGACTTTCCACCCATTCCAGGGATTCAACACTTCCACCAGATTCAGGCTCGTGGACATATTCTAGTGTCTCCTAATTCCCAGCACCACCAATCATTTGTAGATGTTATACTGATCAAGATGACTGAGTAGTCTGATCAGAATCACACCATCCATAGGTCAGGGAGACTATAACTATAAATGTATAATATATATATATATATATATATACACACACACACACACATATATATATATACACACACACGCTATGTTTGTGTTTGAGTATTGATGAAATCCACCTCTGCAAACTGCTTGCACTAGCGCTGGAGTGAGATCGATCTCCGTCTCGGGGGACAATGATGGCCTTCCAGGTTTTTCCACTTAGCTCACTTGACGTGACACCTTGTCTGAAATACACTCCCCGGTCCTCAGAGCTGATACCCCAGACCTACACACAACAGTGTAACAGTGGTTGACATAGACTTGTGTTCATCCTTGTGACTAGACCAGGCAGATATGGATACACAGGATGTGATGCCATGAGGCTCATACTGACCTGGTCATTCAGTCCTACGTTGATCATAATCATTTCTCCAACCATGCTGATCCATCCGGAGCCACAGGGGTTGTGAGAGTTTACACCACGCCTGAACCACACCTTTCACAACAGGAGAGAGAGGGGAAAAAAGCATTACATAAATAGAGACGTTGATAGGCAATTAAGTTTTAAGCCAAACCACCTGTGACCACATGTGACCGTTCATATCAGTTTAGTTGCAGTTCACGAACATACTCTGTTCATCTTTGCTCATGCGTCTTCTTATTAAGTATAAGGTATTTTAAGTTCAAATAAACACTAACACCCTTTAAAGGGGATAGAGAATCAAAATCATGGTTTTAATTTTTTTGGTGTTCAGAGTCTCCCTGCTGTTGGGAATACACACAAAGTGCCAGGCAGTGTCACAATCTGTGTTTCAAGTATTTCTCCTTTTCTGAAAAGCTGCCAGAAAACCAACCAATGCGTGTTTGACTGAAGGGTGATTTCACATTACAATGAGTGTGGAACATGTAAATACAAACAGAAAGCAGTAATTACTATATTCATGAATCACTGACAACTATGAACATTTTATGCATATGTGTATTTATCTGCTCAACTACTTTTAAATTATACACATAAATCTATGCATGACACTCAGACCTCCCAACACATTCTAAAATAGTTGGCAATGACGACCTCACTGAGTAATGATATGATTTGCAACAACTGCTGTCGGCAGATGATTTTTAACACAATTTAAAAGTACAAGTATAAATGCAACATTCAGAAGAGCCTACGATGTTCATTTCAACATGTTTTAATTCTTGCTGTACCTGATTCATTCTGCCTTTACTACTGTTTAACTAAAACTCACTATTGTTATTATCACCCATTTCTTATAAAAGTTCTTGTGATATTCATTTTACTTTTACCGTTTGCTAAATTACCTTTAAACATTTTTAATCATGATTGCTCCTTGTGATTCTCATCTACATAGTATGTTAGAAAGGAACAAAGGTAGGCTGAAGATTCTTTATCTGCCCGCTAATGAGGCATAAGCTCTCTGAAAGGTTTAAAAACAAATGTCCCTAAAAGGAAGACAGGAAATTATTTGGTTTTGTTTTACTATCTATGTGCATAAACAAAATTAAAGTTCGATTAAATATATGCATCAAGCACACAAGACTAACCTGAATACTCGTGATTTCTGATCACTCAGACAGTTTACATCAGGCATCTCTAAACTATTCCATAAAGGGCTGGTGTGGCTGCAGGTTTTTGTTACAACCAAAAGTACACAGTTTGACCAATCGACACTGAAGACTCAGATCTGTTCATTAATCGACTCAAGTTTGGTGTGCTGCTGCTTGGTTGGAACAAAACCCTGCAAAGTTGTGGAATAGTTTGGAGATGCCGAGTTTACATCCTTGGGCCCAAAGATATCTATGAAGGGCAGGAGACAAATGTCCAATGGGTGCAGTGGAATCATTTGTATCTGTTCATTGGGACATTTCCATGTGTCCTGATTTTCCCTAATTTGGAGTTCTAATTACAGCCTGTATTTTACTTCAACATCTTATTTTGTATTCATCACTATCATTCTTACTTTGTTGTCCTTGGTCACTGCCCAAACAACATTGACTCCCACAGCTACATGTGTAGCACCCACATCAGGACTGGGAGACTCCACTATTGCCCATGAAGTACCTGTCAAATATAACATATTAGACTCATTACAACAGCTGAAGTCAGATATACTACATGCTCCACTACTCAGAAACTAGAGTACCTTTGGAACAGTCCCGACTGATGCCTTCCCTTACAATGAGCTGTCCCTCCCATAGCACCGCCCAGACCAGGTCCCCTGGGCCACAGCTGATCTGGACCACCTCCCCAGGGAGAGGCACCTCCTCCCACAAAGAGCCCTCAGGATTGTGGTGGTAGATTCCATCTCTGAACCATACCTGAACTCAGATGAGAATAGGAGGATGACAGCCAAAAAAAAAACCCCAAAGTATTAGAGGGTAAAGGGTGATATTAGAACAGAACAGAAAGAAAGGAGGAAAAGCATTGAGAACTTAAATACACAGGTTTTTGTGATGTGACAAGACCATAGGTGTGTGATCAGTGGGGATTAAAGTAAAGAAAATAGACACAAGTCAGTCTCTATGGACCGATATATAATTTAGTGTCCATTAAATTATATAAACAAAATTAAGCAGACAATTTATTTGCATTTAAAATTCCATTAGAGAATTTATCAGTAAAAGTTCACAAAGGTTTCAAGAAATGTTTCTTTCTTCAAGCTGCTCTGTATGAATGATTGCTGAAGGACAGGATGTCTTTACAGTAACAAATGTGCAACTTCATCAATCATCACACTGGTGTGAACACCTTGGTTAATGTGAGTGCTGAATGTATGTGAGTGGTGAGTTGTACCTTGCCCTGCAGAGACACAGCCCACAGTGACAGGCGGCCCCTTGGCTCCTCACTGATCTCCCAACCTCCACAGCTGATGTCATTAAAGGGATCTGGGAGACTCGTCTGCTGCGAGGGGATCTTTCACCAAACGGAGAAAAATGCATTGAACTAAAATGATAAGTTTCACTGTGATCTATACGATAAGGCCGACGCCAGTCTCTGTAAACCATGACACACACACACTGGGTTTTATTTCTACTTCAAGTGTTTGGTAGTCTGTAATCCTCTTAAGTCTCCTCACTACTTTCTTCAAATATAGGCCGTTAGAGCACACCGATATGTTGTGATTATAGTACAGTTGTCCGTTTTCACTGATTAAAAAACATCATGTTTTATTCATTGTGTAAAATGTTAATTTTACCACGTTTTTGGATTTCTTTCAATTAGCCTTTGGCTTTTATGGCTCATTGAATTTCTTATTTTATTGTTTTTTTTTTTCCATTTTTCCTTGATGTTCTCACCTATATTGTAAATGTGACCTTTACTTTGGCTGCACAATATATTTTTCCAGAGGTATAATGAGAGGTACACCAAATAAACATCACAACTTTGTTTAAAATGGAAAGATAACCCAATTGTCACTCCAAAAGAGGTCCCTCTATTAGAGCATGACTTAATCTGATTTAAGGGTTCTTGGATACACAGGGTTTGTTACTAGTGAGTAATATGCAGGGTATGGAAAAGGAAATCATCATTCTTGGGTGATTCTTTCCAAACAGAGGAACAAAAAAAATTGCAATATTTTGTTTTTCTACCTCAGTAGGATCCAAGATAAAGTAACAGTGAGTAACAATGGATGCATGAAAAACTAAACACACATATGAAGGAGAGGCAAAAAGTTCTCAGACAAATGTAATAAAAAGTTTATTTCAATATTGTTTTAGTTTTTTTTTTTTATAAGCTCCATTAGAGTCTGTTTCCATGAATAGATTCCTTCTTTATAGAACTGCTGGGACAGTCTTTGACACAGCATTTGTCTGAAAAACCTTTTGACATTACATTGTACAGTTTTTCATGTACCTTAGCCCAGGTGTCCATGGCTTTATACCTCCTGTAGCGCAACCAACGCCTGCGACGGACACATGAGTTCCACTTCTTGTCTTTTGTGTAAGTAGCAGGAAAATCAATGGCATAGGTCCATCCCTGCAAATATTAACATTGCAGCCATTTAGACAAGATCAATCAGGAAATCAATAATGCCAATTATAAAGAGGCATGTGAGATTATAAGATAGGTTTGCTGAGATGGTGAAAGTATACAAAAACCCACCCGACACTCACCTCCTTTTCTGTGGGTTCTCCCTCAAAGTTTTCATCCACATACCAGTCACCTTCCCACTCCCAGCTGCTTGAGGGAAGTTGAAAACTGTCCAGAAGCTGCTGTTGCAGACCTGTAATATCACTCCACTGCCAGCGGTCACTTGGCAACAAGCGATCTGAGAAGCCATCCACAGGATTCCACCTCTGGTTCAGAAAAAAAATAATAATGGCATGATGCAGGCACATATTTACCTCATGACGCACCTAAGAAATTGCTTTAAACTGCTAATATTACATTGGTGGAATATTTACAACTGAAAATTTTAGCCAGAGAAAATCAAAAACAGAACTGCCAAAGAGTATTTACTTGAAGCATGTAGTCAATAGATGCAATCATAACATTGAACTTCAATGTAACTTGGATTCTATTTGCTCCTTTTCATTCATTTATTCTGCAAATGCTTTCTAAAGCACACAGCTGAAAGTCTGCTGGAGTCAGCAAGAGAGGAAGTAGGAGTAGGTTGTATTTTCAGTCACACATATAGCATGTGTCCAAGGGGAACTCACAAATTACCTCATGCAGAAATTAATGTAAGATTAAACAAAAAAAGGACTAAACCTGAAACTCTGGTTTATTTTTATTTGAAGAGCAATTTTCACATTTCATGTGACTTTGACAAATTTGGAAATTTGTCTTTTGTTAACAAGATATTCTATGTATTCTGATTTTTGGTGATGTTATTTTTGATAAATGAGAATAGTTACTTTATTTGTATTCTTTAATGTTAATGTTCTATTCTATTCTATTCTATTGTTATGATTAGTCAATGACCCACTTGATTTTCATAGGTCTCTTCCTGGTAGCGAACGGGCAGGTCAGAAGCGTGGACGTTTAGGTATATGCTGTTGTCACAGGCGATGCCCCAGCAGCACTGCTGAGCCGCTGTCACCCGTTTGATCTCCATTTGGGCATCACGGCATTGCTCCCATTGCTGCCCTGCTGTAGAAAGGCTGTAGACCCGCCCGTACACATCCACTGCCCACAGCAGTGAGATGGGCATGGCTGCACCTAGGACCCGAGGATGAAGATGAAGGATGGTAAGACTGACTGTCTCTACTAACTCCACAACAGTGACAAGAATAACTAACAGCCACACTGTTGTGTCACATCATAAGACCTTACATATTTTATAGTTTCTTTATAAAATAAAATACATTTTACACATTTTAGCCACGGCTTAAAGCAAACCCAAAGTGACATCACCTATCATATGCCTTTCACTGCTTTCTTTATGTATCCTAGTAGTTACTTCTGTAATCTGGGACTTTCCTGACCCTAGTTGGCAGTGAGAATGACAGTGTCAACTAGGCTCAGGGCAGCATCATGAATTCAATTGTGTAAACCAAATTTTACAACCAGATTTCAGGAAATGTATCAATCATCTGGCAAGAAAGAAAGTAATTCCCAAGTCAAAACAGCACAGCAATTTGATTTACTCTTCCTTAAGCAATCACCAAATACTAAAATTACTGTGGTAACATCATCTCACTTTGTGGTCATTCATTGGGAGGTCCTAAAAAAGTATCAATGTAGTAAACCACTGGTTTCGTACACATAAAGAAAATTCTAAAGCCCTTTTTCCGGAGTTTATAATTTCCAGTAGTGCACTGAGAATTATTACAATATTTTAATCCCTTATTCATCATTACTCATGTTCGATAATCTATCTAGTCCACCCGCAGACTAAACCTTTGGCATCAACTTAGAACTATTAGTAACTAGAAAAGCACTCTGAGAGCACAGACCTGTGCCAAGGTAGACCCCTCCCCCACCCCAGACACCACCAAAATCTAACCCTTTCCAGATCTCCCCATTACCAACCTAACCTGAAAATTTTATAAAAATCTGTCCATAAGTTTTTGAGTTATCTTGCTAACAGACAGTAATAATAGTAATTAATAGTATAGCATTCCAGGATTTATAGTTACCATCAGCACAAAAGATTTGAATTGGATTTGGCTTTTGTAATATGCATGAAACATTGAACTAACAACATTAGGTATGATTTTATTACAGCCCATTGAGATAATATGGATGTAAATTTTCACATTGTTGTTCTCCTGTACATTCACATGAATGAATACATAATGATTGAATTAATACATAAAAGGACACAATTTGCTTGTAAAGGAAATAGAGGGTAAGCAAGGATGAAGTAGCAAGTGTGAGTAGTGTGGTGTAAGGGGTTTGTCTATTTTGTAGAAGCTAATTAGGGATGTCTCCCTGTAAATTAATGCAGCTTCTGCTAAAACCCTCCAGAGGTGCTGACATTACTCAGGCCAGGAGAGGAGGTGTCAGGGATCCATGCTGAAGTGTGCCTTGTTTACACTCAGGTCTGATCCATAGCCTGATTATTCCAAAAGTCACTGAGCCATATTCACATCTTGCACACTGTAAGCACACTGTTTCACCGTTAATGTACAGTAGTAAATACATCAGTTGTTAAGTATGCTTGTTGTTGGTGGTGTCCATTTCACAACATTGCATAAGCAGGGAACAGGGATGATGCTGCCTTTAGGTGCATCCCCAGCCAATTGTTAACTCACATTAGTGTGGACTTCAGTTGTTAGACTTTCATCCACTTAACCCCCACCCCCCCTAATATTTCCCAAAAACTAGACAAAAAAATAAGCGGGTGAAAGGACACTCATTACAATGAACAGAAGATTTAGCTTCACATTAGCACTGAGCTAAAGACACAAACTACATATTTAACTGTAGTAAACTGCTAACATGCTACAGTACAGGTGTGAACGACAGAAAAGTCAAATAGAAGATACACATTGTTAAGTAAAAGCAGCTTTAAGCTTCAACAACACTCAGCTCGTGCCTGGTGCAGGCTTACAGGCTTAGCTCTCTAGAAATAGCAATTAACAGTTCGGAACAAAACCAACCTTTAGCTTCCTCTCATAAAGCGTCACCCAAAGCAGAGTTGTCACCCTCCTTCATTTACCGAAGGGGAAAATGAAGGACCAGCTGGAGGTATTAGTGTGTTAATGTGTAGGAAAACCCACTGGCAGTCACATCACAGACTCTCGCTATTAAACAGGAAGTGTTCTAGTGGTGTTTAATTCCTATTGGATGCGTCCGGCACCTGACATGTCCAGTTTTTTCCAGCAGAGGGCGCTACTGCTGCGTGTTTAGATTACGTGACAATGGCTCAACAAGTGTTCATTCAGGGAGTAGATCATAGGTGTCAAACTCCAGTCTGCATGTTTTTTTTAGATATTTCCCTCTTCCATGTGATTCAGTTTAACCCTTTCACTCCCGAGAACTAACAAAATAAGTGTATCATGAGCAAAGTAAGACACAAATCAAAGAAAAATACTAAATAATAATAAAAAAAATGTAAAAAAATAAACAAAATAAACAAAAACGAATAAATATTTGCAAAATGACAAATAATGTGGAAAATTAGAAGATTAATAATCTTTGCTTCTGCCTGAGCCTTTTTCAGTTAAATTCTGTCTTGTTCTCTCTGTTTTTGCTGCTTAGAAGTGAACATATGACTGAAATAAACTAAACTAAAAAAAAAAAAAAAAAAAGCTAAAATTGAAATTTGGTCCCAGCAATTTTGATTTAGCTTTTAAAAATGTTAAAAAAAAAAAAAAACCTCATGCTTTTTGCACAAAACTAAAAGGAAAACGGTAGAATTTTTCTGAATATTTAAACAAAATCATCCATTCAGAATGTATCATCCCTGACACATAAAGAGTTAATAATCAACACCTCATCAGACTGATAATGATGCAATGGCCTTCAGGTGTAATGGAAGAGGGAATCATCTAAAACATGCAGGACACCGGCCCTCGAGGACCACAGTTTGACACCCCTGGAGTAAATGGAAGGAAGCAGGGTGCGAGTTGTGGAAAAAAAGGACATTTTTTAAGACTTTAATTAACGTGTGTAGTTTTCACAGTTATGTAAAGCATGTTTTTGGTTTCTTGAATGTGAAAAAAAATCTGTGTGCTGATTGGTTAATGACGTCACATGACCCCTATGCAACGTTTCTGATGTTGGACTTCTCATGGTTTGGTGAAGACTTGTTAGGGACGGTTAATATAACGTGTCTAGATCATGACATGACTACTTTATATATTTACAACACAAACAGAAAGAAGGGTATACATCCAGGTTAGATTATCTGTCATTGATGAGCTGAATAATTAGGCAGAGAGCAGGAAAATATCCCAAACTATTCATTATGTTTAGACACTTACTGTACCAAAAAGAAGTTAAACTAACTGTAATCCCTAATTTCTTATTCTTATGCACAATCAGCTATTATTCAAATATTCATCCTATCTTTTTGCTTCAATGAAAATTATTACTAATTCAGATTTTTATTCACCACTATTAAAAAAAAAATCATTTATTTTACAGTTTAATGTATTGAAAATACATGATCTTGTTATGAGTGCTAGTGATATATAAGGCCCACAACAATCTTCTCCCTCCTTAATGTAGAATGTAGAAAAAGTCAGTATAGCCTCAGAGGTTAAAAAAATAGCTAAGGCAAAAACAAAGAAAAAAAAAGATAGATACATTTCCATTAGAGAGTTGCATCATTGGAATGGCCTGAATTAAACCAGTTATTAAAAATAAAATTATTATATATATTACAAAATTATTTGAAAAAAAAATTGAGATTTCAGTCTGTTAGTACTTGTATTTGTAGAAGTAGCCTGTTTTACTCTTCTTGTGAAAGGATGGGGAAATTGTCTCCAAATAGAGAAACTGTTCATGTCCATCAAGTGTGGAAACATTCTTGTATAAAACAGCTGAGTTACATAAGCACATATTTCCAATACACCAATCACAATCCCAATGAAAATATCCAAATCCAAAACAGGGTAACAATCATACCTACTACCTCATTGCATTATTACTGAACATCTTATTTCTATCCAGTAAATTATTTAGAATTGATGACAAACCAAAACCATTTCAAAATGTATTTTTATTTCAATGACAGAAGTAGTCAGAATTTTTTATATGGGATACAAACAACAAAAATACAAGCCACGTCATTTGAGTAGCGGTACCACCATACTTTAATGTGTCTTATTATATATACATTACATATTTTACTATATTTATTTTTTTATCTTATTCTATCTTTGGTGCATGCTTAACATTTTTATTATATTTTTATATTATATTTCTTTATTGATATACTATATGTTGAACGTTGCAGCGTTACACCGAGACAAATTCCTAGTTTGTATATTATGTGTACTATACGAACAATGGCAATAAAACTCTTTCTGATTCTGATTCTGAGATAATCACATTTGCAGGGTTTCATTTGGTTGGGACAGCAACTATTGCCTGTAGATGTCACCATTGAATCATCATGAACTGAATACAGCAAGTTTCTAATTTATAACACAATGGTTCAAAAAGGTCCAGAGCTTCAGAAAACTTCATTTTACTATTTCTGCCCATCATGACTCAAATGTATATCACTACAACTCCTGTCTGTTTAAGAAGGATTATTTGTCATTTGTAGGCCTTTATATGGTTTTTTCAGTCTTACGTACACCTAAAAAAGGACCATGATACACAGTAAATTTTGCAGTGTTAAATCAACACTTAGAGAGTTTATTTAACTTCTTCTAGAGTGTATTTGGTCCCATTGTCTCCAAATTAACACTGCAAAATCTACAGTGTATGCACATGACTTTGAATTTACACTGTTTCACATTATGTTTTATCTTGAGAGAGAACAACGGACAGAAAAACAGAGGTATATCTAACGTTGCGCCTCCACCACTGCAGAGCTGTTTGTGTGGCTCAGTGACTTCATCCAGACTGTGATTCGACTTTTTTTTTTTCTTTTACATTAAAATCTGTAGTTTTAGTACATAAGTAATTATGATCATTTACTTACTGGTCTGAATCAATTGAAATGTAATTATTCTGCATGTAGAACCTGACTTAAAATCATTTTTATACCATTAATATCTTTATTGTTATTCATCCTACAGGACAGATTGGACCCTTTGGCGGGCTGGATTTGGCCCCCGGGCCTTATGTTTGACACCTGTGCCTTTGAACAATTATCCAGGGCTTTCAGGAAGGTTCATTGTTTTATATATATGACAGACAGAACTGATACCAAGACAAAGCTGACCACCTTAACTTCTCATAGAAGTCCATCATTATGTCCGTGTTCAGGATCAGGTTCTTCTTTTACACCATAACTCCAGACCATTCACCTCCTCGTCTCCTATGGCAACGAGTCCCACCACTGCTGTGTTGTCTGCAGATGTCACTGTGAGGTTACTATCAGTGAGACCGAACACAAGAACAGGTGAACAGTTGTTTTAACCCTTTCATACATACTGGTCATTGCAGTGAACAGCTATTCAAAGCTATTCTCTTGTATAGAACCTAAAAAAGTTTGCTTAAGGAGCGCTACCTGGACTCAAAATAAGTAATAAAATTAGAGGTGCTCTATTGGACAGGAGAAAACAGCAAAAAACAAAGAAAAATTCCAAGGCATTCTCTTAAAAGTGAAGAATAAAAAGCCTTTATTAAACTGGCTTGGTTAAAAAAAAACCTATTAAAATCATATAAAAACATATAAAAACCTCAACGCGTTTCGGCATAAATGGTCTTCATCAGGGAGTATTATATTATATATACTATATTCTCTTGTATATTCATGGTTTTGTTGTTTTAGTTCCATATCAGTAAACACAGTGGACATTTAAATGCATCATCCCATAGACTGAAAGTCATATTACTGTAACTTTACTGTTCTTGATAAACCTGTGGTAACATCTTTGGCTGTAAATTAATTGTTGATTGTTATTAGACTGTAATTATACATTTGTGTGTGTGTGTGTGTGTGTGTGTGTGTGTGGGGTGGAGGTGGGCTTTATTTTAATAAAATGTTTGTGCATATTATCTCTATGAAGTGAGTATTAGAGTATGTTAAAATATGATAAATCATCAGATTAGCTGAATTAATAATACTTTTATTTCGTAGTTTTCACACAGTAAATACATGTTTCTTTGCTTTAAAATTAAACACAATCATATCCATTTCAATTGATATTTTTTGCAATTTTATGAAAAGTAGGTTAATTTAAAAAAAAAAAATCAATTGCATTGCTTTTTCATGGCTAAAAAATGATATCAATTAGAATAAAAATGGTTTAAAATAATCTTGACTATGGGAAATCTCTTATAATCCATGCATGAAAGTGTTAAATTTAGTAGTTTGTTGTCATAGTTATTTATTTTGCTTGATGCATGCCAATAATTTAAACCTTTAACCTCTGCCATGATTCTGCAAATCTCCTCCAAAACTGTTTTAGAAATAAGAAGGTGCTGCATCAGTTTATTCTCGTATGTCAGTGGATCATCATAGAAGGCTGTCAATGTTTGTTTGGTTAAATCCAGGTTAACATTGCTTTTGTCTGGGCAGTATATGACCATGCAGTGTCTTTGAAAACTATTTCATGTTCTTTTGATATATTAGACTTTTCATGTGTTCTTTTTTTGGCTGCACAGGTGAACAACCTTTGGTCAAAAGCAGCTGTAGACCAGAAGAGTCTGCTGCACGAAACCCATAGTGAGGAACCAGAGGCTCCAGGGAAAATGGACTGTCAGCAGTGTATCGATGTGGAACCTCAAACCCTTGAAAACAGAGACTGGAAAATAGAGAAATACTTCTGACTGAATACTTGTCGTCTGAACCTGCTTTATCCTCACTAGGGTCATGGGGGTCTGTGGGGGTCTAATCCAGCTACAATGGGTGAAGACAGAGTACACCCTATATGAGTCTCCAGTTCACCTCAAGGCTGAACATATATAGACAAACAACTGAATACTATAGAATTTATATTTATTATTGTTAGATCTTTTTTATTTGTTTGAGTTTTGTTTAAAACTTTTTGAAGCAAATCTAATTCCACAGAGAATTTTAGAAAACTACAGTGACTGGATACAGAGCAGTTTATGGCCTCTAACTGTGTGTGACAGTGGACCCCAAGTTCAAAATGTTACAAATGTGCCCCAAACATAATAATAAAATTCACAATATGACAGTTTACAGCAGAAAAAAGATTCTTCTTTGCATTTTTCTTAGTGTATACTTGGATTATTTTCTCTACAGTGATAAAAGTGACAAAAATATTTTTAAAAAATATCATGGGACATTTTATGATCTTATATTATTATTATTATTATTATAAAAATACAAATTATTACTATTATTATTAATTTTTTCACACTAGTCATAATATAATATTGTGATAATTATCATTAGATTGGCCAAAAACACCTTGGAGATGGTTTTGACTTTTATCTTATTCATTTTATATATCCAGGAAGTCCCGTTGACATCAGAAATCTCTTTTGCAAGGCGGATCTGGCCAAACTTGTTTGTGAGATGATGCTGTTACTGTTTTTTTAAGTGTGATTTTTTGAAATCATATTTTCTTTTACATAATTATCTTTCATCACTACACAGGAGTTCTTTTGAGATTTCTTGACCTTTGTTCTGTTTAGTAATAATGACATTATTATTATTATTATTATTATTATATATCTTTATTTGATTCTCATCAGAATTTCATGTGAGTGAAATAACAGTGACAGACTGCAAAGTTTGTTTTCCTTTAATGTGTTTTATTGAGAAAAAGAAGACTATACTGGTAAACACATTGGTAACGTGCTCTGGAACAAGTATGTGGCACTAACTCTGTCCCTGTGATGGTTTGACAAATACACATCAGTGGATCCATAAGGATGAAAAAAAGCATTTCATGGGTCAGTTTGGTCATCATACACTTAAAATTCTTTTAAGCAAACACGTGTCAAAAAAGTATTTTCCTCACAATTGTTTAAATACTTTAACATTTTTCAAATAATGACCCATTTTACACATACAATGAGATGTTTACCAGCAGCGTACATCTGAATTTTGCACTGTACACACAATCAGCACTAAACAGTGAAACCAGGAGTGAAAATATTCCCTTCATCAAAAGGTCATTTTACCCTTTTAAAATACATCAGTCGAACCTAAATCAGTGAGGAATATGGTCAGACTGAGCACTGTGGGTATCGTGGTGCATGGGCACGTCACACAGAATGGACTTCTGTGTATATGCTTTATTAAATATATCATATAAACTTACTGTATATAAATAATCTTATCATTTTCAACAGTGGCAAGCTGTTTTGCCTTCACTCAAATCACAAACCCTTCTCCCAACACATCACGCCCTTCATTCTCACAACTCTGTACATCACAATGTGTCTTTAAAAAAAAGAATGACAAAACAATATCGAGAAAAAAAAATACTAATAATATTTTTGGCAAGTTAGGAAAACAGCCTGTGTGCTGGTCTGTTTAATCACAATTACATCAGTATCATTAATATCTATATCTCCTCATGATGCACGTGTCAACACACAAACCAGACTATTAACTTATGGTCTTTTTTTTTTTATATTTATATCCGCTGAGACATGTATGTGTGACACTTAGACACACAGTAAATGTCAATAACATTGCATAACCCAATGGTGGTGAAGATCATAAGGCCATTTGACAAGACTGGTAATAAATTATAGTGTCATTATGGTAAAACGGAAAACATATATTATTTCTTTTTCACAACTGGCCTTCACAAATACACCAAGTATGGCAGTTTTTGTTCATTTAATAAGAATGTGCAATTTTTAAAGGTTCAGTGAGATATTTAGTGACATCCTGAACACCCCCCCCCCACTGACACTTCCCCAGAGTGGTGTTTGTTTTGCCCATTTCTCGCTTTTTAATTAATGCGATATTAAACTCACACTTAATGCTTGATGCCACCCACTATGCAACAACATCAACAACAAAAAAGAATAAGTGGAAGTGAAGGGTGACCCAGTCCCTCTGTAGATATAAATGACTCATTCTAAGTTAATAAGAATGAAATAATTCTTATTCTCTTAAAAAAATTATTAGATATTCCTGGATTAACATTCTCCTAAACCTTGGCGAGGTGCATCGACAATGAATAATGAAGCTGAGGTTTATTTATTCGGTTTGTGAAATTTTTATGTTGTATGAAAATACTCTGATAATTGGGAACAGTTCAGTGTGAGTCTAGTGGTGATGTTACAGAATGCAGCAAAATTAAACCCTGCTTTTCCCTAACATACAGTGGCTGCTGCAAATCCCTTATTGGAGCTACTGCTGGGTGTGTCTGTTTTAGTTTATTTGATATAAACATGAACGTAGATGAAAATAATGCACCTTAACACTGTATGCCTCATGTGGTACTCTGGAAAAAAAAAGACGATGATGATGATGATGAAGATGATGATGATGATGAGGTCCATCTGGAGCTACATGAGAAACATGTTGGAGCAACTTGGTGCGCAATGGTTCTCACTTCTGTGTGGTTATACACAAATGAAAATATAATAATGAATATTGTAATCCATTTGTACAAGAAGATCCTCCTACAAAAACACACATTAGACTTTCAATGTCTAAATCACCCATTTAAACCATCAGTTGAAGACTATATAAAGTTCAACAACATGGTAATGAGAAGGTTTGTCTTTTCCCTTTTTTTTCTCTTTCTTTTTTTACTTTAAAATAAACACTGACTGGGTACATACCTCAATCTGTACTTTATACTACAAAACAAAGTCTCGAACTTCCTGTTTTCATGATATTGATTATGCAATTTTTCCCTGTTGTAGCTAATGTAAAACACACACACACACACACACATAATAAAGACACTTATGCCAAGAAACAATGGGTCCCTTTGCAATGGCAGACTGGTACTGTGAGAGACTAGCATGCAGGCTGGTGAGATGTCAGGTTGGCATGATATTCATTGTGTCGCAGGTGGGGGGGTCCCATGCTCCATAGTTCCCCAAAAGGCATGACAGCGGTGAAAACCCTCTAGCTCCATTTACAAGATGGGCGCTGATCTGTCATTCGTGACAGTTGGTCTCAGCTTCACTGTGGCAAATGGATTCCCCCCCCTGCAGGAACAGGAGATTAAATTAAATGAAATTAAATTAATCCCTAATATCCTACCGATGAATCACAAAGACACCTGGCGTACTCGCACAAATCTGTGAGTTTGAGTTAGTCGTGTTAGATCACTCACCCCAGAAAAGGAGCTTTTGCAATCCCATTGACTAGAGAAACCTGTTGTGAGAAAACAGAGGAGAAAAGACCCTTGAAGTTTTAGTAAATACATCTAATGCAGTATTACTGTAAAACACCACGCTTCAGCACAGCCACCGCAATCTCACACTCTCCCTCCAGCTGTGATGAAAGTTAGTGCTGCCAGACTGGTTTGATAAGATTTCTCATTAACAGTACCCCTCCTCCTCCTCTTCTTCTTCCTCCTCCTCCTCCTCCTCCTCCTCCTCCTCCTCCTCCTCCTCCTCCTCCTCCTCCTCCTCCTCCTCCTCCTCCTCCTCCTCCTCCTCCCTTATCCATTTTTCCGCCCTGATCAGCTCAGTGGAGCATTGACACTTACATACACTGCAAACTAAAACCTTGCCAAGTCTGGAATCTAGACAGTCTAGAAAGGCTGGTAACAAACACGCTCTTCTTTTTCTCTCACCTGAGGACGATAAATGTTATCAGCCTTACAGAGCACAGTGAGCATAGGGATGAGAAATCAACAGAAACCCCAGGGTTATGTGCCCTGAGGAGTACTGTAGTGCATATTTGCTTTTAAATTGCATAATGCTGTAAAGAGAGTTGATAGAGGTACTTCGACAGTTAATAAATATGTCACAGAACACTGACAACATCAGGAATTTGTATTTTAAGCTTGTACTTTTTTTGTGTGTCAAAAAATGTGGTGAATTAAGATTGATTAATAGATTAATATTCAGTAATGCTTTTATTTTTCATTATTATAAAACACTAAGGGACTTTATGGTGTTCCTAATATTAAGGACACATGCAGTACCTGTCTCATCCAGTTGGGGGCAGTCAACAGCCAGGAAGTCAATAACATGACTATGTTACATTTCCCTGAACTCAATCTTTCAGGCAGCAAAATGTGTCTTCAGACCTAAGCAAACATTTCTTCAATTTTTAAAATTTGAATTTCTTGTAATAAAAGAGTCAAAAAATAACCTAGTTTTAAAGTCCATTTGAAGTGGATGTCCTTACATGGATAAAACTACCATTATGTGTAAAGTTGACTTGCTTGTTAGTTCTTTACCGTTCATTGATATTTTTAATGATGATTTCAATTTCATATCTTTGAAACATTTATATTTTTGCCATATTCTCCCAAAATGTATCAAAATCAGGTATTTACGACTACAGTTTCAAACACGAGGGAAGTACAGTATGCATGTAAATGATATGTTTATTTAGGTATTTTAGCCCTTTTATATTTAATTAAGCCTTCAGGACACAAAACTGAGCATCACTGATATAAAGGCAGGAATATATTATGTTTTCAACATGATCTGTAAGGCAGACAATGGCACTTAACTGGAAAACAATTATTGTGGGATCAATAAAGTACTTCTATTCTATTCTATTCTATTCTATTCTATTCTATTCTATTCTATTCTATTCTATAAATCTCTTCAAACCATTTCTGATGTTTTACATATATGTGTATGTGTGTTTCAGTAATAGATTAATGACGATAATAATAATAATGAATAATAATGTTAATGAGTGTTAATTTTAGGTCCTGTCTGTAGCTAAATGTCTTTGAACGTAAATGTGGCACCTGAAAAGCCTTGCTCAGGGAACCATTGAACCCAGAGATGTAGAGGTGAGGTCCACCCTTGGCTTCCAACCATAACCTGAAGAGCACAGTCAGCTTTTTACACCTGAACAAATGGTCCAAGGGGCACAAGGACTGTTGTCACAGGCATTTAGAGTATTTACTTCCAAGTTCAGAGGCTATGTTCTGAAAGTCATGACGACCGTGTCAATGTCTTGGTCCTTTAGCTTTGTTATTTTTGGTGTAATGAGCATAAATCGTTATCAGTTTATTATTATACAGCAAGCAAATTGAGGAAATGAACACAGTATTAAGAGTTTAATGGCTTTCCTGGGCAAAAGTCAGTATTCAGTGTGCTCACCAGAAAGTAGCACAAAAGAACAGTTAATATTTGTTTGTTTGTTTTTTTTTATTATCCTGGAATAGTAATTTTAAAGCTGTTTGCATGTTTCCTGTTAATTTTGGTTTATTCTTGATACAGAGACTGATAAATGGATACCTAAGTCTTAAAAGAAACGTAAGACTTCTATGACAGTCAGATGAGAACTAATTGCTTCAAATGCAAAACACCGTCATGCCGACTGTTGGGGAGGGATATCCCATATTGCAGTGTATTCAAAGCCCTGAGGTAACAGATACAGAGGACACTGAGTACAGACAGAGCAGCTAGAAAGGTGATGATGAGAGAGAAAGAAGCCCTTCTGGCCTTGTCCACCAGGCTAAAAGCTACCGGTTCAATCTATACATATATATCAGGTGATAAAGTACAGTCACACTGCAAATGAAAATGTCCACACCCTCTTTTCCTTTATCTTTTTCTCTGTACCTCTTTCTGATTTATGATCTCCCCTGTGACATCCCTGGCCTGGAGCATTTTTATTTCAGTTTTTTTTTTTTTATTATTATTTTGAGCCAGCTGGCGGTTTGTTTCATTATTTGCCACGGTTCATTGAAATCATTTTATAATTAACAGTAAAAGCAGGATAAGCAGAAGTAACCATGGGTCATTCAGTTACGCACTCTTCTGGGAAATGATCATCTGGATCAAATATAGTCTATTTCCTCTTACTAACTGAGGTGTGTTTTTTGGCTCGGTTTTTAAGGGAGTGGAGGCGATGACTATGTAGTATGAAGTTCTTGATAAGGTATGATTAAGCAAACTTAAAGTCATCTACTCTATTTTGTGACGTGGGTGTGGAGTGTCAGCCAAAGGCAGCAATAAAAACAGCCTATCAGGACAAAGAAGAACACATAGTAAGTGTGCCATGTTACATGTAACATTCAGTAATGGAAACCCAACATTATAGTTCTCCTCTACTACTGACCAGTATTAGCAGAATTAGCAGTAGAATATAGCAATATAGTAGAGTAGTATAAAGAGGAGTACAAAAGCAGAGTGCAAATATATATAGAAAAAAAAGACTTCCATTGTGGATGCATTAAATTTATCTGATGTGCAACATTTCTAAAGTACATAGTGCTGTGTCAACCACTATGTTTTATAGATTTGCCAGGGTTATATAATGACCACACATCTCTTTTTTTTTTTTTTTTTTTTTATCTCTCTTTAAATAATCTTCCACTACACTCACCATGTTCTGGACAAACAATATGAGATTTACTGCACTAAATTTCTGATGGATTAATTACTCCAGTTTCTATTCAAAACATGTTACATGATTTATACTATATGGGCTACTTTATATCATATATAATATTAGATGATTGTGATTATTACATGGCATGACATACACATATTGGATAAGTTCATGTTATTGAAAGACACTGTAAGACCAAGCTTCTATCATATCACTTCACTTGAAATGGCTAAAATAGACCTAAAAATAATTTAATAATTCATGCAATTATTATTTTTTAAATTGGAAAATCATAAAAGACATGTCAAAGTCTGATGTAGAACGCTTGGAATTTCTGAAGGAGGCTCTGTACAAAATACCCCACCATTTCTTTTGAAAAATTTGAGACAGTCAGTCTGAAAGAGTTCAAGATGTAACTGCAGCAAAGGTCACACTGAATTCTTTTGACTTTTTTGTGTCACAGATAATTACTACAGATTTTTTATTTTTTATTTTTTTTTTTACCTTTCTTCTTGTTTTTAATAATTTCTGAACATTACCAGAGAGATTTTGTTGTTTCTTAATAAAGAGACTGACATGATAAACTACAGATGATCCATAGACTCTGGTAGGACTCTTATAATAAACATGTGGCTGGAAAATGAAACAATAAGAAAACAAGGCAGTCAGAGACAGCAGACCTCTGACAAGGCTTGATATGGCATCATATGACGCCAAAATGTGACGTGATCGAGCTAAAGGTTTTGACCCATCTGATGTCCGAACGTGAGACGATGTGAATGAAAAACCCCCACCAGATTCTATCTTGTCTGAATCCTGACATATTACCACTTATGTGTTTTAAATGTTGACCTTTAGTGTGACCTTGACCTTTGACCTTCATTGTTCAAAATCTAATGGGTTCTTCCTGGACCCATTATCTATCATTCCTGACAGTTTCATCAAAATCCATTCAGAACTTTTTGTGTAATCCTGCTGACAGACAGACAGACCAACAAACTGACAGTGTGTTAGTTCATTACAAACCAAAAGTACCCACATCCAACCTTGGTTATGTTGATTAGTCTGTGTTTGTTTAGATTAAAAGCTTTTTTGCTTTATATACGTGTCAATGAAGTAATGTTGGTCATTAGTTTGTGTTAGAAATGCTTTCTTTTGCATAGTTTTCACTGTCATTACTAAGCACCTGAGCCATCTTAGGCAATGACCTCAGAAAAATTAACCTTAAATCAATATGGAGAGCATTTAAGCTAAACTAACTGTCTTTTCCCAGATCTGATGGTTGCAGTGTTCTGCCATAGGACCTCTTTTTATTATCTATTCTTTAACAGTTATAGCTTTTCCAATTTTTGTATGCACATGTTTTAAAAATACAGCTAAACATAGAGTGACATGATATGTTTTGATTGAAAAATCTACATTTTTTCTGGCAGATGAATCCTTAAAGCAGTGATTCAAAAAGTGTAGGCAAGATGCTTGAATCAAAACAACATCTAAGCCTATGAAAACCCTTGTTTGACTAATAAGGACCCAACAGATAATGCTTCATATCATGGAAAGAAGTCATATCAACCAAACAGATCAAACAGGAAAAACATCTAATGCTTGTCTGTGCTGTTATTTATTTATCTATTTTATTAAACTTTAGCTTGTCTTTCTTTATAGAAGGATGAATGAATATGTTCAGTATCAAGGCTGTATTTCATAATGTAGCAACCAGTTAGTATTTTTTGTGTGTTTTACTCATGCCACCACTAGTACTGACCATGTTCTGTGGCGATGGTGTCGAGGGAACCACTGGGCTTGTTGGCAAATCATCGCTGTAGTCTGGTGGAGGCAGCAGCACTGGCTCCTGCTCCTCCAGCTCCAGGAGACTGATGCCACTCAGACGGCGTACTGGTGTTCCCAGATGACTGTTAAAGGAAGAATGATCCATTTTTTGTAAATTAGCTGTAAAAACTAATAACTAGTCAATTTCAGTATGTTGTAATATTTACCTACCTATTTGTTAACACTGGCTCACTGTAAGGTCTGCAGTAAGATGAAGGAAACCAGCCCCGCCTAAGATAAAAAAGACAAAATAGAACAATATTAGGAGTGTTATATAAGAAATATGAGTTAACAGCATTCATAGTACTATACACACTTTCTTTACGCTAGTTGAAGTAGAGCTAGACTGAAAGCAGAAAGAACTATTAAACATTATTATCTAAAAATGAAAAAGCAAAGGGATGAAATGTAGTTAAAGTATCAAAAAGTAAAATATAAGCTTTTCAGGGAAATTTTTATTAGCTACTTTTGTGCAAAGCTCTTCAAACATTGCTGATTCTTTCTTATTGGAATCTGAATGTCCAGGTGTTCTGGCTTCCTCTCACCATCCAACAACAGGCACCTTTAATCAGTTAAGTAGCTAACGTACTGTAAATCACCCATAGGTGTGAATGTGAGACTGGTTGTCCCAGTGATGAACTGCCAGGGTCTCTCCCACCCTTAACCTGTCGGTAGTAAGGATATGCACCCCCCGCCATCATTAAGAAGTTTAACAAATAATTGAATGAATGAAGACGTGAAGATGAACATGAAGTTTCTCCACAGATCAGATGTTTTATGTCTCCATCTTGTTGCAAAAAAACTCAGCTTAGTATCATTTTTATTTGATTTAAATAAAAAGACAATTAGTGGTTGTAAGAGTGTTATGATTATTTACCCTTTTTTTAAAAAAAAAATTCAGCTTTTCCATTTTTCAAATAATTTTTCTGTTGCGCTATATTTTATTTTATGTGTTTCCATCTTGTCTTATTGTATATCTTCTTATATATTTGATATCATATTTGTTTGATAACATCTTTTGTTTTGTTTTTTTTATTGTTTATGCTGTGATCATCTAGTCGTGTTCTAATCTTGTTACATTATCATGTGTAATATTCCTATTCTTCCACCTTTATAGATTAAAATCAGTCTTGATACTGGAAAGATATGTAGCGATGGAGTATGAAAATAATCAATAATACCCCACAGACACATTAAGTTGGAAGGAGTATAAGGTACAAAATACATGTAGTAAAAGCAAAAGAAGAAAAAAGCAAAAGGAGATACCTGGAAACTCAACTTAACTACAGTAGCAACATATTGGTTCTTAGTTATTTCCCACCTCTGTACTTGCATACCCATTAGTTATCACCTTAACTGCTCTACCTATTGTTAAAATGCACACCCTACTGTTTACTCATGGCTGAATTAAAGAAATAACTCACAGCCTAATAGTGCAATCAAGCATGTCACTACAAACCATTAAGCAGAAGATAAATTATGACATAAATCAATGCAAAAATTCACCCTTCAGGAGAAAAGTCTTATAGAGGGCAGTTTCATACTTTGAAAAATCTTGTTATATGAAAGTGAGAGGCTTTAAAACAAACTATATATATGTATATATATATATATATATATATATGTATATCACAGAATATATGACAGACAAACAGACAGATTTTATTCAGTCAGTCGAAGTTTTCTCCAAGTCACGTCTGGAGAAAAAGATGGCTTATCAGTCCAAAGCACGGCTTTGTTGCTAAGAAACAGAATGTACTATGATTTATCCCAACATGTCCCCTTCTCTACAATCCACTGCTGACTGCATTAAAGCCACTAAGATTGCAAAGGCCATTTAGCAACGCTCTCACACACAGCGAGCAGATACGAGTTTTGTTCATTTGTTTTAAAATTGGACTGAAACAAATTTTAAAAAATCTGCGCAGTTTCTCTGTGATCCTCTTGCCTTCACTGTGATTCTTAATTAATCCAGTGAGTTGTTGAAGATGAGTGTAATTAAAGAGGCAGTCACAGGATACTTTATGGATTTATGCCACTACAGCTGCATATACAACATTTGCTTTGCTGTACTTTCAGACTACAGAACTGAAACGAATGAGACACATGAGGTAAACAGGTGACATGTTGTTTGTATAGGAAAGAATTTGTCTTAATGCTTGAGAACATTTTCCCTCCCAACCATCTGAAAGTGTGATGTCACCTCAATTACCTCTTCTCCTCAAAGAAATAAACAAATTTAGGGCTGGATTACTGTTAAACAAGTTAAAATAAAACACAAACTCTTCATGTGTTGTGTGTGTGTGCAAGTTGAGTGTGTGGCTGGATTGAGTGAACAAGACTTGAAGCTTTATGATTGTCATGCTGAACATACCTAACGTGCTCTGTGTTTCTAGGCATGATGTATTAGCAGAGCAAAATATTAGCAAACACAATGCACAAACTAGTATTGCCACCTGAGAAATGTGAACAACGCTTGTGTGTCAGTGCTGTTGCATACTTGTTGGAATGAAAGTACATTTCCTCTTATGGGTGTGCCAACGGTTGTGTTTAGATTCCATTTTAATTTTCTACGGGAGGGAGTTCACGATAAATCCTTCCAACTCACACAAAAGATGATATTTGTTTCTTATTTTCTTATTTTTTATTTTACTCATCTCTTTCACATTATATGTTTAAGGGCACTGTTTAAGGACACTTGCCTTTTTGTGTCAACCAATACCACAAGAAGAGAAAATCAACCATCTTTTAGTTTATCTCTTAATACTTTTCTTTGTCCCAGACACTCTGTGGCACTCACCATAAATTCATTCATTCCTACTAAAGGTAGAACTCGTCCTGAACACAAATACAACATGTAGTTTACATTTGTAGACTAGGCTATAAATGGGTTAATAATATACAGTACTAAAACAAATCATAAAAAAGAGCAGATTAATTTTCACACACACACACACACACACACACACACACACACACACACACACACACACACACACACACAGAAATTGAATCTGCTTCTTTGGTTGCATTGGTGATATGGCCAAAATAGGATAATAATTTCCATTTATCCATCTAAATCTAGGCAGGCAGGCAGGCAGGTAGGTAGGTAGGTAGGTAGGTAGGTAGGTAGGTAGGTAGGTAGATAGATAGATAGATAGATAGATAGATAGATAGATAGATAGATAGATAGATAGATAGATAGATAGATAGATAGATAGATAGATAGATAGATAGATAGATAGATAGATAGATAGATAGATAGATAGATAGACAGATAGACAGACAGACAGACAGACAGACAGACAGACAGACAGACAGACAGACAGACAGATAGACAGATAGATAGATAGATAGATAGATAGATAGATAGATAGATAGATAGATAGATAGATAGATAGATAGATAGATAGATAGATAGATAGATAGATAGATAGATAGATAGATAGATAGATAGATAGATAGATAAATAATAGGATGATACTGACCTTAAAAGATGTATCAAGACATTAAAGAAGCAATAACAGTAAAATGGTTTAACAAGATGAAAACAATATAAACGGCAATTGGGGTGAAAAAGCAATACATTTTATGAGGCTTTAATCAATAAAATTAAGCTATAAAATGAGCTGGGTGGAGGTGGCCTGAGACCAAAACAACTGCTGTGTGATTTGAGTGAATAAACAGGGTAATGTACTTACTGGCTTGTCTTCTCCAGTTCACCGTACAGCCAACCATCCTTTTCCTCCTGGATGAGAAGGGTGATAACATCACCATCATCGAAGCTGAGGAGTGTGTCATTGTTTCCTGCTGTGTGTGGGAAAATGGTCCTAACACGGGGTTTTCTGGCCATGTTGAGGCCGGACGACTGAGATGTTGACCTGGACAGACTACCCTCTCCAAGGCTGCCCTGGTCTGGATAAAAGATGGAACACTGTCAGTGATCTAAAAAGACCTCCTTTATAAAATGGTTGAAGAGATCCCATAATGCACACAATGCATTTTATGGATAAGTGTTGAAGATTGCATTTTCTTGTAATTTGTAGTCAATCAATACCTGAATTGTGATCTGAAGAGGATGTCAGTGGAGACCTAGGCTCTGGATTGAACATGTTGGCTAATGGACTTATCTGGGCCTTTAGTGGTGGTGCTGGAGGAGGCACCACTGAGTCCACATTATTCTGGGGGAAAATTTGACAAATTAACAGTATGACAACATTAAAATCAAACCAAACAGTTGGCTAAGTGACCTCATTTGAACTAATCAGGTCAAAGTCTTGATACAAGGAAACAGTTATTGCTGTAATTAGAGCTGATTATCTGTCTCCTACACAGCCATAAACACAGCATGGAAAAAAAATCATAAAACAATAGATTAAAGTAGATGAAAACAACAGCACATGCAGGATTTCCCATGGCTGATAGCCAGCTGGTAGCACTCTGCTTGTTTAGCAATACCAAGATCAATCTGATACCATTGATCTTGGTATTGCAACTTCAAAATAAAACAAGAAAATATTACAGAGCCAAACTTTTCTGCACGGTTTGGGTTGTTTATGTCCAATCTCCCAAGATTTTTGTGAACTTCTTGCATCTGAAACTTTGGAAAAGATGAATACCAAAGTAGCTAATGAAAAGAAGGAGGTTTTAAACAGGAGTTTTAACATATGTTGTTCAATCTGCCAGCTAACTGTACATAAAAATGAATATCTGTGAAGCATTACCCATGGGTTTGTAGGTTTCCATTTTAAAGTCTGCAGTTGCTATCACAATCTTTTTTGGAAACCAATATTTGGATAAAAGAGAGGAGCTGGGGAAGAGCAAGTGGTAAAACACACCAAGGTAACACTAACTAAAAATTCTAACCACAGAACAGTGTCATACCATAACTAAGTAGTATTTCCAGCTACTTCAGCAGGTACATTTTGATGTTTGATCAAATCAAATTTTATTTATATAGCACCTTACAACACCAAAAGCTGCACAAGGTGCTTTCTAAAATGAGATAAAAACAATAAAAACAAGTAACAATTATAAAACCAAGATAAGAACAAAGATAAAACAAGTTACGAAACCATAGCAACAACATAAAACAGACATTGACAGTCGACTACATGTCAAACACTTGCCTAAATAAATATGTCTTTAAATGAGATGTAAAAACACCCACTTGATAATAGTAATCTGTACTTCACTAGTTCATTTAAATGGCATCCTCTATTACAGACCATATACAAGTTAATAAATAAAAATGTAATCCTGTTTTTTCATTTTCTCCCCATCCTAATACAAACACAGTGCAGATGTTAGTTATTAGCATTAACACATGGTACACATTATGGACAGTAAGTTTCCACTGACCACGCTCAGGGAGTAACTTCAGATCTTCATCAGTACTGTGGTCACACACACTGACAGGACAATTATCCTGAGAGAATAGGTAAACTTGACAAGGTCGAAGAGCTAATCGCACTAATATGCTGCTCCTGTTAATAATGTTAACATTGGCTAATGTTGATAAGATATAATAAAACACTGGGTGTCGTGATTACGTACCGGTAATAGTTTGTGACAGACTCCTTGTTCGTGTACATTAGTTGTAGCGACTACAACTAATGTAAAGTTGCCTCTCAGTCGTAAAAATATCTTTTATTCAACAAACAGAAGTTCTGAATATGGCTTTCAATCAAAGCCCACATGACAAACACAGCACTCAGCCATGTGTCATAGCAACCATGCTCTTTATTCATATATAGGTGCCATGAAAAATTAACAGGTGAGATATTAAAAAAACAACAACAAAAAACAATCCTCACAGTTTGTCATGAATGGGGGGGATTTTTATAGAAATTGAGATGGATTTTTTTTTTTTTTTGTATCAGGATGCAAAGCTGGGCATTTTAATATGGAACTCCAGTGGGATTCAAAGAACTGTAGTTTCTGACACATCCCTTTTTTGTTTCACTCTTCGGCCCTGGAGGTTGCATGGTTGGTGTAAATTAATTAATTTGATGTGCTGCTGAGTAAACACTTACCCTGTTGTAGCGTTCAACAAGCGGTGATTGTTCTGGAGTAGAGGACAGCCCCTCTATCATCGTCTTTATTGTGTCTGGTACCTGGGTGATGTCGCAGCATTTCTCCTGCCAGCTGGGGAGCTTCACTGCCAGAATCTCTTTGGCCTAGAAATAAAAAAAACACAAAAAGAAAGAGAGTGGGTGTTAAACAATCAGACTGTTAGGAACTGCTGGGTGTGTCTGTTTGAACATATTTACCTTCTCATGAAAGTTGCTAATTTGATAGGAGAACATGCAGTGTTTATCTGCCAGGAAACAGAAGCGTCTCTTCTCTTCCAGCAGGGCCTCTTTGCAGCCATCAGCAATGAACTTCTGCATATCCATTTGACGTGATGTCATGGTCTCCATACACTGCAGACAGAGCCACAGGACAGCAAGAAATGTTACAGTGACTAGATGGCAGCAAGGGTCATGTCAATGAAATGTGTGAGTGTATTTATGGGAGCATTTGGCATTTTCACGTTTGTTATGAAGAGGAGATTTCTTACAAGTACCTGCAAAGTGCAGTGCAAATGAGTTAGGGCAAACAGTGAATCCGCAAGGTGTCAATTAGGAGGAATGTGAGTTGGGAAACTGTCTCTGAAAGGGTTCCCTCTGAGTAAATACTGATTAAAGCTAATCCTGTGGTCACATCTTCCTGTGCCCAGGTCAAACATACAAATATAGGAAATAATGAGATGTGTTATCGAACTATTCAATTACTGCTGTCAATGGATCAATGTGAACTCAGCTATACTACAGCTTCCCACAGAGAGACTGAAAATGACTCAGACCATGATGAGGTGCAGATGGCTGACTGGCCATGACATTAGGAATATCAACCTCTTTCAAATGACTTTTCATCTAACCATTCATGTCTTTATTCTACACCCACTTCCCCTTTCACTTCCACTTTTCCCCAGGTTGTCATGGTGATGATAAGGCAGCCTTCTCTCTAAGGGCTCCGTCAAAGACCCTCTTCTACTGTCTGCTCTTATTTGCCTCCAGATTTTCACTTTCTATTTCCCATTTTCACAGCAAACAACCACCCGGATTCTCAGTGAAAAAATGGGAGAGGAGACACATGGTTGGATGACCTCTCAAGGATTACGCATAATTAATAGAAACCCGGACAATTAATTTTGCCGTCTCTGGTGTCATCAAACAGTGTCATTTTTATCAGAAGCCATTCGCAGTTCTGACAAGGAAGGGGCCCTAGTTTCAGCTCACGTTAAACCCTAAGCTCCACCCAGATAAGGAGACTTAGCATCTTTTAAAAGGTGCCATTCAAGTGCAAAGATAAACAGGTGAGTGATACTGGAGAAGTGAAACAGTGCTGAGAGAAGAGAAAAATGGAGGTCAAAACATCTATGGCTAATTTACGAACCGCAATCACTTGTTCATTGTTCCACCCATCTATTATATCTATCAACATAAAAGTGAGGCAGACAGGAACCATTTCTCAGGCTGCTTTATATCATTATTATTTGTAATCCCTTTTTCATGTTATCATATTGATTCACAAATCACTGAGTGAACAGCAGAACATTACCACATAAAGGCTGTCTCAGGCATTAGACAGTTTTTAAACTGGCAACTAGGAGTTGGTGGTATAGATAAAAAAATTCAATCTCAGTGCTATCATAATCGGTTAATTTAATCAACACGACAAGCAATTTTCCTCCCAAAATGTTCAAGTACAAAAAACTGAAAGTCAATACGTCAAACAAATTCAATGCCCAGACTTGAGTTTAAACATTACCGAACACTGTGTAACAAAACTGACAAACTAAACTTCAAAGAACCTCATATATGCCTCTGTTCACAAAGCTGCGGCATTTCTATTAGTCCAGTTTGTTGTTGAGTATCATATCTGAGCTGCAGAAAAGTTGACTTTATGAGGTCATATTTCTACTACAAATAACAGTTATACTTGTTCTCTGGCTCTGCTCCCAGCATATTATACTTTTTTGTAACCACTCTTCCTTCCCATGTCTTTGCATGCTGTAGCATGTTATAAGCAGATTTTTTTAAAAACAAATCAGCACCAACAATGCAAGCATAAGGTGAAGTTTGCAGTGATATTTCATCTATCGTGCCAAGAGTTGCAATCCCACTGCACTCATTTGTGGTGGATTAATGCTTGAACGTCCACCTCAGATTCCTGTCTTCAGTGACTCATCCCTTTCACAATGAATATACAATGGAAGGCCAAAACACAGAATCACCAGCTCCACACATCTCTCTTTATCTTGGCCAAAGCATCTGAGACACTGACACATCACTGAGTAATATCAGTGTCTTTCACAAACGTTAACACATACAAGACGGGCTCTCCTAACATCCCAATTGACGTGTACTGATTTGCATGTCCAATATAGAATTTTGTGGGAGTGGTTGAACCGTGGTTTGTGGGTGATATATTAAGATCGATTGCACAAATGACAACAGGAGCAATAGGGCAGTCTTGGAGACCACCCTATTTAAATGAGAACTTTATGTGTACTACTGGTTGTCGTCATGGAAACAATATGCTGGAAAAAATGCTCTGTGATATACCAGCACTAATGGCAACAGTGCGCTGAAATGATTCAGATGCACGGAAATATGGAAATGTAACGTTGTGAGGAGTTACTGTGGAGGTACTGCATGACTCATTCATTCATTCATTTTTCATTTTAGCATTTTTCTCACACTATAGCCAAATGTAAATGTAAATCTAAAATGTATTTTTAAAATCATCAGCTCAAGTGGAAAAGAGTGTGTATGTGTATGTGTGTGTGTGTGTGTGTGTGTGTGTGTGTGTGTGGAGGCTTATGTCTCATTTATTTTTTCTTTCCTCATTCCAAAAATGTTCATACAAAGATGAAAAATGAATTCCCTGCATTTTATTTTACCATTTCAATGTCTCCAACTTGCAACAATAACCATTTCCATGCATGTGCAAGATGTGTTAAATATGGACACAATTTCCATGACAAAAATTGTTTTCAGGTTTGGAAAATTACATTGTGTGTGGTAAATTAATATATTTACATATATTTTATTTATATTTTCTCCTCCCAGGACATGTACAATTAATTTGTGAACAGCTCATATTGCATATTCATTGTGGCAAATCTACTAACTGCATGCAGACACACTATTTTGGACCTTTTTTACCTCAGCCAAGGAGGTATGAAATTTGGGTCTGTTTGTTCGTCTGTCTGATTGTTTGTTTGTCAGGAGGATTACGCAAAAAATTCTGAATGGATGTTGATGAAACTTTCAGGAATGATAGATAATGGGTCAAGGAAGAATCCATTAGATTTTGAGAAATGAAGGTCAAAGGTCAAGGTCACACTGAAGGTCAACAGCTAAAACCCATCAGTGGTAATATCTCACGATTCAGACAAGATAGAACCAGGTAACTGTCTGTTGTGTGTGTGTGTGTGTCCACATAGACATATCATGCTATAACTCAATGAATACTTGAGATATCGCCATGAAATTACATGGTCATATATATATATATATATATATATATATATATATATATATATATATATATATATATATATATATATATATATATATATATATATAATGTGCATCAGATGTAATCAGATGTGATCAGATGTGATGATCATTTGAGTGAAGGTCAAAGGTCAAGGTCATAATTAACTAAATGGTCAAAATCACATTATGGGTTATAACTCAAGAACGGAGAGTCACAGAAGATGAAGATTGGTACCAAATGATGTGGAATGAAGATTTCTACACTTCTCATGATTGGTGTTTTCATCTACAACCAAGAGTTTTGGAGATCTCGAGGTTAAAAAATTGTCTTCTGTAACATTGTTTGTTTGTGTCAAGCTTAGACATATCACGCTATAATTTAATCAATACTGGATATATTATCATAATATTACATGCACTGATGCATATATACATATAAGAAAATTATCAATATTGCAAAAGATCAAAGGTCAAGGTCGCATTTAGCAGAAAGGTCAAAATCACATTATTGGCTCTAATTCAAGACCAGGTTGTCATAGAAACTTGAGATTGGCACAAAATAGGGATGAGATTGGGCAAAATTGTTTGTATAATAACAACTATCCTCAGACAAACTGCCCTCATATAAACTGCACAGTTGTCAGAGGCTTCTCTCTGACATTACAAGTATGAAACCACCATGCCTGAAAAAAAAACAAGCATGGAAACATGAAGGAAAGAAAAGGTTATGGTTGGTTTAGTTTCAGTCTCACCTCGTTCTCTTTAATTTCATACTTGGAGGAGTGCTTGCCCTGGCTCTTCCTCCTTAGCTTTTTAAGGTCTGTCTGGGAGCGCTCCAGACAGTCCTGCTTCAGCTTGTGTTCTGACTGATAGCGTTTAAAAGTAGCCTGTATGAAATATGTCACAAAGGAGGCAAAAGACATGATGAGCAGATAGTAGTTTTCATTAAACAAATCTTCTGCTGATAAGAAAAGAAGCATAAATAATCTCTCAGGCTGAAATGAACATTTATGAGCAGAACATAAAACTAATTTTAGAGTGTGCAACTCAGACTAAAACCAATCAGTGGTCCTTTGATGAGATTTCTACATCCAGAGCAGCTTTACTTACATCAACCTACAATTTGGTGATTGTAACACTTACATTCATGTATTTGACATCCATCTCCGTCTTCTTTTCCAGCTCAATAATAATCTCTCTGTGGAACTTTTTGAACTGCAAAGAAAAAAAACAACATATTGCTTATTTTTTGTTTCAAACATACATCCTCCAGTAATGCTGTTCATAACACAATGTACAGTTCAGTCACATGGATCGAGTGATCAGATAAGACTGGAGTGACCCGCAGGAATGTATGATAAGGAGTTTCTGACAGACATAAGTACTCGCAATGGCTTATCGAACTGTTAAAGTTAAAGATTTACAACTTTCCCCTCTAGGAAATACATTAGTCCAAGTTGGTCCCAGGAAACCCAGGAAACTGAAGAACACATGCTTCTCTTACATAAGTAATAAGTAAATAGTACTATTTTTATTTGTAATGACTGCAAATCACCCCTATGTTAATGTCAACCTTCATCTGGTTTCTAATGTCGACATATCCAGTTTTCTGATCAGTTGCATTACTAGACAATTTCTTCTTGCATAATGGGTTTAATGTTTTGGGTGGCGCCATATTTAAACAGGTGACACTTGTCTTCAATTTTCTCCTCATAGCAATAGCAGGTATTTTAAATATTTTGCTCTGAGGCACCAGGGTCAGGAACGATTCTGTAGGTTTTCTTGTCAAACTTCCTTTAACCTTTGGTTACAATGTCTTACCTCTCTAAAATGAAAGGAATGATCTCATGAGGTTACAAAGGTTTCATGTCCACAAAAGAACAGCATGATCAAGCCTCGTGCAAGTTAAGTAGTTACAAAGTACTTCAAAGAATAATAGTTTGTCACTTTTAGAGGCACAACCAGTGACCCATTGAAGTAGGAATTCATAATTAATTCCTGCTACAACAAAATATTATTTCAGTAAAAGTGTAAAAAATGACAGTAGAATTAACAGTAAAAAAAACCCTTGTAAGTTGGAGGTAAGTCACTGTGCGTGCACCAGAGTAAAGACGGTGATCCCATACAAATTCACGTGAAAAATAGTGAACAATCCCTTTAACAAAGTCAGATTTGTATGTAGAAATTATGTGTTTCTATCGCTTTGAGAAAATAAAACCATAAATTGAGAAGCAATGTGGTGCCATTTAAACTGTAAGTCCACAGTGATGAAATAACAGCCTTTTTTATATAAGAAAAATAATAATGAGGCAAACACTGAACAATTTAAGATTTTAAATACGTAAATTAACAGATGGCTGTGGTTTAGTTGGTAGAGCAAGTCATCCAATGACCAAAAGCTCTGACAGTTTGAATCCTGGCTTTGACTGTTCACATCTTAATGTGTCCTCACAAAATAGCAAAAACAAAAAGACAATGAACTTTAAATTTCTCCCAGTTTAGGCCTGGTGGATTTAGAAAAGGTTGTTAGCACTATGTAAGGTACGGTCCACTTACTACATGTACAAAATGTTACATTTGTAAGTATGTTTATAGTTTGATGTGTTTTTTACAGGATTTTTCTGGCAACCACTGCCAGCCAGTTTTTTTCCGTAAAAACAATGGGATTTTTTTTCTTTTTACAGTTCATGTAAATGGAACATACAAGGTTCAAGTGTTTTTGTTGTTCATTCTAGAGGGTGTGGAAGCTTTGGGCTACTTACATTCTCCTCCAGTTCGTTGTGGACCTTCCTGTGAGCTTCTGCTATCTCCATCAGAACCACACCTAGAGACACATCAGCAATAACTTTCAGTATTTACCAAAGGACTCAGAACTAGCATATCAGACTTTAATCATCACAGACAAAACATTCAACAACAGTTTATGACAAGGCCATTTAATGATAGTGTAAATTTTATATTAAAAAACAATCTTTTGCAAATGTCCTGAATAAGCATTGTACAGGATGGCTGACTTATCAACTTGTGGACAGATACCAATGCCAGTTATTAGTAATTCAGTAAACAGATAGTAAACATTTGCAGTTAAAATTTAAATCCTGGTGTCATTTTTAAGAACAACAGAAAACAGCAGACTTCCAGGTCAAATTTAGAAATCTGTCAATCCTATTTCAACCACTGTGTAGTGATTGTTTACCGTCACATTGAACAAAGTAATAAAAATAACATATTAAACATGTTAAAATATGTTTTCCCCACTTTAAAAACTGATCAGAATGTAAAGTGAACTTTTTAACAGTGCAAAAAACAAAACAAATTAAATGAGGGTTATGAACATTTTCATAGCCAGGATTAAGGTGAACAAGGCAGTCACAGACAGCAGACCTCCACCAAGCCTTGATTTTTCATTCACACATGATGTGATCGAGCCATAGGTGTTGACCCATCTGATATCCGAAGGTGAGACGATGTGATTGAAAAAAACCCCCCACCAGATTCTATCTTGTCTGAATCCTGAGATTTTACCACTGATGTGTGTTAGCTGTTGACCTTTAAGGTGACCTTGACCTTTGACCTTCATTGCTCAAAATCTAATGGGTTCATCCTTGACTCATTATCTATAATTCCTGAAAGTTCCTGAAAATCTGTTCAGAACTTTTTTGTAATAAACATACAGACAAACAAACGGACTCCAAATTTAATATCTCCTTGGTGGAGGTAATAAACTAATATAAATACTATAATGCCATCATGCCAAAATAGGGGCTATGCTGAGTGACAGAAACACATCGCATGTGTGTCTGTCATGCTCTTTTACTTCACCTTAGATGAAAAAAAAAAAACAGCACGGCCATCTGAAGAGGCATTCGCTAGCTAATCTGCGTGATATAAGCAGCATCCCCTCGCTAACCTGAGTGAGCAGCAGCACAGACAACGCGCTCCTTTTTTCCAAACATGATGTGGACAGTGTGGTCTGCGTCTTGGCGGCCACTGCCTTCAACTTTTTGCACTTAATATGAAAACTGAGGACGTGTGACAGACATGTGAACAGTCCGGTTTTAGAGCCGTGGGTCCAGACAAAATGTGGACATATGTTCACCTACTGATGTCCAGTTAAATTTAACAGAAAACTCTTTGCTAACGTTAGCCTATGATTTGTTGGGGTTAATATGATGTTTGTGTCTTTTCAGTGGACATTGTTATATTACAGTGAACCTTAATACAAGTTGCTCATTGCTGGACAGACGTGTGTCTGTGTTTTGTTTTTCTTTTTTTAGTCACGTGTCTGTGTTGTTCCTCAGCTGACAATGTGATGTCATCACGACACGTCAACTCGACTCCGACTTTATTGACGGATAAGTCGACTTGAAAAAAACTGAAGTCGTTAATGCCCTATCGTGCAGCCCTAGCATTGAGTAAATTTGAGAACTTGAGAATTTGTGAATAAATCAAAGAACATGAACATGTACATAAAACTATTTTTGATTAAACCACATATTGAGAAGAAAATTCATAATAGATGTTTAAAGCAATTGACACTTGAAAAATTCTGAATATGAGTAAACACCATCCCTCAACATACCCTGTTTCCACCTGGCCTTGCATTTGCATACTGTATTTTACAGATGTTCACTGTTTGAACAGCTGTCAATAAGTAATCTGTTATGAAATCCCCTGGTATTGTGGAGTCAGACACAGAACAGTCTCCATTCACTGGCACGTTACAATATAGATAGAGCAGCATATGGCATCAAACAATGGTAGTGAGTCAATACTGTAAACAGAAGTGGACAATCAAAGCTAAGCAGTTTATAGAGCTATCTCTATCACAATGGAGTGAAATCTAGACTCAAGGTTTACTACAGGGCACGGTGTTCTGGTGAAAACTGTCAAAAACAGCATGGGACATTATATACAGTCACATGACAGTCTAACTGTGGGTCACAGCTGGGGAAAATAGTAGTAGAAAAGGTCTGCATGAGTTGTAGCACCTTCACAAGAATGCAAGAAAAGCACCACAGGCACCACAGTTTTAAAAATATATAAAAATTGTGAGTGTCAGCCCACACTTCTTCAACTGAATCAACAAGAAACAAGCACACACTCATGCAGGTTTATGCCAACAACACCTGACATTCCTCCCTGGACGTCTGCACTCAGAAAAAACAACCGTAATGACTCTCTGATACAGAGCTGTACGTCTGTGATCCAGCAGGCACAGTCCAGCTACAACAACATTGCCCTCTGAAGGTCACCAGAACGTACTGGTAAATGCTGCCTTTGTGCCGTGATGGAGAGGGGCTGGCGTTGGGTGCAGGACTGTTTATACAGCCCCAACAACACTGAGCACGGGGTTGAAGGAAAGACAGGAGGGGGGTTCAAAGAGACCGTTGTGCACCTGCAGGTTTCACCATCAGGGTTAACAAGGTGTGAAACCTGCCTGAGGGAGGTTAAATGTTACACACAATCATCTGGGTGTTACACTTATGCCTTATGCACCTGTAGATCACTTGATTTTTGAGCTGCAGGTCTTAAAATGTACACAAAGTACCCATATTTATGTACTACAGGTGGTGCCACTTATGGTGGTTGATGTCAAATACATGGTGTTCCTTTGTTAAGATCTCCCTCATTACTGAGGAAAAGTTGTTACACATGTAAGGGTAAATTATAAAGGTAAATAGAAGCTCAAAGTAAGACTTACTGAGATAAAAGAACAGGGTAAAACAAAGAAGTCATATTGCGACATGGCTCATATTTCAATTCAATGTAACATGTTAATGGTCATGGTAACTAAATCCTACAATTTTGCTGGGGTATGCACACAACTAGCATATCCAATTCCATTTGTTGGTTTCGATTTGTAGCCTGAGGATTCTCTGTAACACTACAGTCTTTCATTGTACATTCTAACACTTCTAACCTTTAAAAGAAAACATGAATATATTGTAACTTTAGTACTATATTTTCATTCATTCTTTATTCACAATGTCAGTGTGTGTCTATGTGTACAGGCACGGTGTTAAATGATGTGCGTTGGTAAAGTGTAGTCATGGAGATGGTTGTAACACCTTTAAAGAGAGCAGCATGAGTCACATAAACAGGTAATTCTGAAACAGTATACAAGATAAAAATGTAATAAAAAAAATTGACGTGCATTTATTACAGAGGAAACACAATAACAGCATTACAAGCTGATGTCATGCTAATGTTTTGCGGTATCAACATGAGTCACCTGAAACCTTTAAAACACCACTTATTAATACGAATTAGCTAGCAAGTTAAAAAAAAGCAGAAATAGTCATCTAAAATGCAATGCATGTTATAGAAAATGAAAATCAACAGAAAAAAATAAGTCAGTTGCACTCTTTTGAATATCAAATTTTGTCAAGCAGATATTAAAAAATGTAGAAAGCAGAGGTTAAAATAATCTAAAACATAATGTGTAGTATTTGTATATGTAGTATTCGTAACATAAGTTTCTGATACAGCAATTTAAGAGGTAAAAGGTAAAAGATAAATCCTCCAAGCACATGAACTAAAATATCTAGTATGAGCTAAGGTAAAAACATGAGTGATATGAGCAGCATCCGCTAGCTAACCTGAGTGATAAGCAGAGCATTAAGACAACACGCTCTTTTTTTCCCCAAACATGATGTGGACAGTGTGATGTGTTTCTTGGTGGCCGCTGCCTTCAACTTTTTACACTTAATATGAAAACAGAGGATGTGTGACAGACGTGTGGACAGTCCGGTTTTAGAGCTGTAGGTCCAGACAAAATGTGGACATATGTTCACCTTCTGATGTCCAGTTAAATTTAACAGAAAACTCTTTGCTAACGTTAGCCTATGTTTTGTTCAGCTTAAAATGCTGTTTGTCTTGTCAGTGGACATTGTTATGTTGCAGTGAACTTTAATACCAGTTGGTCATTGTTGGACAGACGTGTTTCTGTGGGGTTTTTTTTTTTTTTGGTTGTTTGTTTGTTTGTTTCTCCTCTGACAATGTGATGACATCATCACGACATGTCAACTCCACTTCGAATTTATTGACAAATAAGTTGACTTGAAAAAAACTGAAGTTGTTAATGTGTTAGTATGTGTTCATATGAGACAGATATGGACGAAATAAGCTCAACCACAATCGGTTCATATGTGAAATGGACAGAACAAGGCCACATAAACCAAACCACAATGGCGCCACATCTAGCATGCCATTATACAAACAGTGCCATAATTGCCGGACCTGGCCCACATTCAATTGACATACAACTTGCCATGCCAGCAGTCGACCAGCAGTGCCGCTTTAACGCCAGATCTGGCCCAGACCTATCTGCTATGTGGGGTGGGATTAATGTTAAATACATTTAGTTTCTAGTCTTTGTTAGCAGACATTAACAAATCTGCAAAGGCAAGCTAGAGTTTATCTGACTACTCAGTCTACATGACACAAAAACATTTTGAAACCACTCAAACAACTAGTATTTTTAAGACACACAGTACATTCCTTTTAGCATTCTCTAACTGGAGATGAATGCGAATGAGTTTTTAGTGTTTGGACTGTTCAAGTTCATCGACAAAAAAAAAAAACAGAACAGCAACATGGGTGGTTTATCTCTGTTCATCTTATCTCCTATCTTGCTGGCAATATGTTCTCTTTTGAGGATTTTAAGTGTCAACTTAATCTTATCTCACTGGTTTCAAATACACAATGCTGCAATTGATAAAGACTCCTTATTGAAAACAACTTGACTACCACGGTTCCATGATTCATTCAGAGGGTTTATGATTCATCATGATACATACCTTATATTGTTCTCTCTTTTAAGTTGCTCGTTAAACACCCGCCTAACTCAAGTTGAATTTACCAGACGTCTACTTAAGATGAAGCTACAAAAGGATAACAGTCTACAGATTCACATGGGACTAATACAGAAGGTGTTAATTGTCGACTTTAAGCTGAGATTTTTGGAAAAGCTGCTTACTCTCTGTGCCACCTGTATCCGGTGCCTGTTTAACAAGACTACTGATAGGACAGAACAACACCTTAAAAATTCTCAACAAGTGACGTGATTTATGAGCTGGAAATGCCCTATGCCAATACAACCATGCCTATTTGGTGTTTGATAAGGAGCCTTGCATTGGTCGAGCAAACAGTGGCACCTTATTTGTAGCCTTTGTTTCTACACTTTATCTAATTGGTAGTCCTTCATCTATCCTCTCTACCTTCCCTTGAGTAGTCAGCCACTGTCTATCACTGTCATGTAATTTAATATTTTGATGTTAAGATGCATCGGTGGGCAGGTCCAACTGCAATGTGATGAAATATACATCACTTAAAGAATCAGGATTGATCGGTATCTCAATTATACACATTCCATCGCAGGTAGGGTGCAAAACTGTTTGTAGGTTGCCATAGGTGGGGCTACTCCCTTGTTGTGCTGTGGTGAAAACATGCACAGTTTAAGTCCTTCTGCACTGACACGTGCAAAATGAATGCAGAGCAACTAATATGTGACACCGGGTGGAGTTGCATACATAACATACTATATAGAAAATAGGTCATGAATAAATGCAAAGACAACTAGCAGTGAGGAAAAAACATTGATTCAGTAATAAAGAGTTTTGTTGACTGGAAAAAAGCTACAATCAAATAGAGTTGCAGACAGTAAAATTAGACTAAGATTAGTTTTCAGTCAATGTTAATGGATTATTGTGTACAAGAAGACAACACTTTGCACAATGAGAGATCTTTAATAAGAAATGGTTTGAAAATTGTAGCTTCTACTACCTGGGGAGCAACAAATAAAACTAATAATAATAATAATAGATGAATTCTATGCAATTTTCCAAAATAAACTATTAACCACTTGTGCACCTTCATACATCTCCCTTGTACTAACAAGTACTTTTACTTCTCTTCCATTCAGCCTGCCTTGCGTTCACTGTAGGTCAATAATTGTGATGTTATCCTAAACACAGAGTGATGACCTGCCATCTCACACAGTACATAACATTATTTATAACCACAGCCACTAAAACTAAGGGCAGCCCACAGCATCTTCAATAAATCTTTATCTAGTTACAACACACTGAAGGCTAAGTATTGTTTTTTTTTTTATGTTGGAAGAAAATAAAGTTTGTCTAAAGTTTTATAGGCACAGATATAATAGCTTTTTGATAAAGGACTCGATATACTGAGAAAGGAAAGAAAGGGTTGAAAAGAATCATGGGGTGCTTACTCCAACATTACAGTTTATTGAAGAGGCAAGTGAGGCTCTGGTCTTTTTAGAGGTCCCTTAAAGGAAACTCCTCAGGTACCACAGAGCCATAAGTTTAATGATGGATGCAGAACAAGGGGTTTTAAGGTCTAGGATCATTACAGAGCTGTGGAGTGTGACGAGACACCAGTTAAAACCAACTGAACAATAAGTCTGAACAACCTCCACTTGTCTGTATTTAATTTTTCTTCATCAAGACTGCTTGATTTCTATACATGCCTGTTCTGCTGACCCAGATATTATTGTCTAATTCATCATGTTAGCCATCCTAAGAAACTTGAGAGAAGTGTTTTACCGAAGTAGTGGTCTGTCTACTACTACTGGTACAATTACGGCATCTTGTTTCTTAACTGGTTTAAGAAATTAGCAAAAAACAAAAACAAAAAAAAATTGTGACAGCAGCTGTTAAAAAATAAATATTCAAACCAGTATAGTTCCTTTATTAGGGTTAATTTCCGCTGTCATGTTTCCAGCACCAATCCCCTTTTCCAGACTTCTAGACATACGTGTATAGAAAAACCATGACAAATGCTCCAAATACTGTGGCATTACCAGCCATGTCATTAATTGTTTTACTACAAAATTGACCAAAAGACGAATTGTGATAAAGCATAGAGTACTTACATAATGTAAAATAGGCATGATTTTATTAGTGTAGCAACAAGTTATTTAACCCTAACTGATGCAGTGAGTAGCTTCTCATTTCTTAAAGGAGTGATATTTAGATTTTTTTTAAAAATTATTTTTAAATTCCGGTCTGTCTGTCTGTCTGTTTGTTTGTCGGTTTGTCTGACTTTCAACAGGATTATGCAAAAAGTTCTGAACGAATGACACTTTCAGGAATGATCGATATTGGGTCAAGGAAGAACCCATTAGATTTTCAGCAATGCAGGTCAAAGGTCAAGGTAACACTAAAGGTCAACAGCTAAAAGACATCAGTGGTAATATCTCAGGATTCAGACAAGAGAGAATCAGGCGTTTTTTTGCATTCACATCGTCTCACCTTCGGACATCAGATGGGTCAACACCTATGGCTCCATTATGTCACGTTTTTACGTCAAATGACGCCATATCAAGCCTTGGTGGAGGTTGGCGCCAGATTTCCGCCATTCGGGAAAACAGTTTAGAATTTGGGACTGTCCCAAATTTTTTCAGGACACCTGGTCACCCTAATTCAACTACATTGGTGCATCTTCAACCCTATAGCTGAGCAATGACACCAGAAAAGTTATTTTGAGTGCTGGCCCTTTAAATGTGCATGAGCCCCTCCAGGGTTTTGGCTGTACTGCTCTATCAAGTTCAACCTACAACTGAAAATTTTATGTAATCAGCTCAAAGTTTGGGCATATTTTCAGTATGGACTACCACTACTGATGCTTACAATTGTGGCATATTCAGAAAAATGTTCATTGGAGGTCCTGACATTAACTGTCCAAATGTTCTGATGTAACTAGTTATAGATGCAACATATTAAGAAGGAATTGAAACGGCTGTAGAAATCCACTCGATTTTTGCCAAAAAGAAATAGAAAGTTAAGTTTGCAGTACCTGGACAGTTCAAATTCATACTTTTTGAACTTTTAGGGTCCAAATACACAAATAAATGTACCAAAGGCTAATAAAAGTGTGTTTAGCAAATTATTACCCCTTTAAAGGGGTCATAATCATACACTGGACTGTATCTCAATGGAAACATGTCATGTGATCTGATCCAGACTGACCCTGTTCCAGAGTGATGGGTTTGTCAGGGTAGGAGGACAAGTGGATGAAGGAATTACCCATCATGTCCAGTGCCTACAGTACAAGGCTGCAGGGGCAGTGATGGTCTGGGGTTGTATCAGTTGTTCTGGTCTAGGTCCAGCGAGTTTATGTGTCCAAAACATGATAGAACTTGTGACATTGCTGTTGGTGCAAGATTATCAAAATAATGCCACAATGAATTTGTGCCACAATCAAAGGTAAATGTATCCAATAAAGTAAGACTTTTGTATGTATATATTGTAAAATAAATAAATAAAAATAAATAACTGACCATGTGATCTTGGGATTTTTATGTGTTTCATAAGCATGAAGAAATGAAGAAATGAAACATATCATGGTTGATATAAACCTTAATACAGGAATCACTAGTATGCATATTTTGCCAGGTTACCCAGCTGAAGGGGAGAGGGGTATTAGTTTTGGCTCGGTTTGTGTGTCTGTGTTTATGCAAAAACTACTGGACCAGTTTCCATTAAATTATTAGAAAAACTGAAAAAGAAAATCCATTATATTTTGGTTAATGAAGGTCAAAGGTCAAAGGTCAAGGTCACAGTCACCAAAAAGATATTCTCATAAGAGATAGGGCAAATCAGGTAAAATGTGTGCAAGGGGGGGGGGGCGGGGATTATTGTGCTGGGCACCACTTGTTTCACTACTTATATTGATTTTTGAGCACCCAACAACATAGTAAAAACAATGTCAATTTAACTCTTGGAGAGTTGAATTCAACTGTTTCATATAATATTTGGTCCCATTCAAAGTTAGATAAAAATTTTGAGTGTGTAAAGATATTTAATACGTGGTGTTTTCACACTATTAAGAGTAATATTGTTATATTTTATATAGTTATTTTTTACTCCAAATTTTGTTTAAAAATTACTCTAATGTGTTAATATTTATTTCTCTGCAGTGTTATTTTCTTCATCAGTTTGCACCCTATACTAATCTTGAAACAGGGATCATCAAAGTGGGGGTTGTGAGGGGTGTAATGTTTACTGTATGGGTTAAAATCACCATCTGACATGTTTTTGCTTTGAAAGAGCAAAGTCTTTGTAATACAATTATAGCTTCACAGTGACAGTTAGGTTGAACATCCTTCTGATTTGACTAATGGTGTCACATAAATACCAAATAAAAATAAAAAGGCCAATAAATGTTGTAAAACAGACACATAAACCTAAACAAACATAAACATAATCCTATGTTGAACCCCTGCACATAAAATAGAGCAGAAGGAGTAAAATGTCCAGTACCCATAATGCAATGTGGCAGATGGCTTTAATCATCCCACTGTAGGGTTTAGTTTGACAATGCATCTGTGCAGAAATTCACACTAATTTTTAACTCCACTGTTAAAAGGTGGTTTAATCTCCATAGAGCTATAAATACTCTATAGCTGGAATCTGAAATAGTGACACTGGATTTTTTTACTGTGAAGATTATATTACACTATGATGTTTTTTTTTTTGTTTTGTCACTTAATTAAGATTCATTGTTGAATAATATTTTAAGAAACAAGGCAAAATAGCTGGATTCCAGCTTCATGAAAGAAAATATTTTCTACCTACTTTCTCCCTCTGGGATAGCGAACAAAATATTTCAGTTATTGACCAAAAAAAAAAAAAAAAACACTTGAGGGCATCATTTGGCATTTTGGGAAACAATGACATTTTTCATCACTTTATGAACTTTTACAGACAAAACAACACATCAATAAAGCAATAATAATCATTACTTCTAATTGTGACTCATGAGGTGTTCCTTTCCTCACTGCTATGAAAAATAGGAGAGGGAAAAATATGAACACGAAAAAAGATGAATAATAATAATAATAATAACAATAATAAGACAAACTTTACACCAGAGCAATTCTTCTTTGAGCCAGGACAGATGAGTCTGCTCCAGGTGGTCACAGAGAAAATTAAAAACAGAGAGAAAATTGAAGAAAGCTCTATTTCTGCAAGATGTTTGAAAACCCCAGATGACACATTGCACTGTGTAATATTGTGTGTGTAATGAAAGATAAATTGCCCATCACCTGATCTAGGTAACACTGTGGGTCAGGTCTAAAGAGCTAAAAAAAAAAAAAAAAGAAAAAGTCCCTTCAAAATAAACTACATGTTGGAAATATCACAAACCTTTTGCAACCTCTCCTCAAAAGAAATAGTTTTCCTCTCTAAAGCCTAAACCTGTTTCACAATATATTTGAAGGATACTGTCTGTTATGAATCCTCTGGCTCTGGCTCTGGCTGGATAGCATTACCATTCCTCCTCATGCTGACAGTGAACTTCAATATTTCAAAAACAATTTTCAACCACGGCTTGACAAACAGCACAGAGAAAAGGTGGAAAGGGTGGGGATGGTGCCATTCTTTCTCTAGTAACATTTTCAGTACTTCAGTACCTGCTGCTTTTCAAAGTGGAATGGCAACTCCCTGTGGAGTCAACATACAGTACGCTCATTCACAGGAAGTTTCTAATTGCGCACCAACAAAAAAAATTATAGCATGACTTTTGACTATATAATGTGATTCATGGCAGATCAGCCTCACTGCTATAATGATTGTAGATTGAATTCAACAAAAGGCGATCTATTACTCATGCTATGTAATAAGTATGACCTTTCATGTACAAGTAGAAAATGCACTTTCTTAAGAAAACATGTTTGTATTGGTAAGGTACATGATATGAACATTAGTTTTCTAAGGCTAAAGCAGTGGTCCCCATACGACGGCCCGCGGGCCGGATATGGCCCACCTCCACATTTGGTCCGGCCCCCTGAACAATACCAGAGACCATTTAGATTTTATTTTAATATGTGTGTATTTGTATTTGATAATAAAGCTGGACTTTTGCAATAAAATGTTCCTTAGTTATGAACTAATTTCATTATTAATGAAGTGGAAAGCGTGGGGTTGTCTCCAGGATTTGGTTTAGCGTGGGTTGTGGTTCCGATTAAAGAACACAGATACAGATGTCCTCATTGAAGGTTTATTCACTCCGGTCTGTAATAATACAGAGTAATACTTAATATAACAATATATACATACAATATTAAATTAACTAACACTGACTATATGAGTCACTCAGATGTATTACATGGGTCATAGAACACACAAATAACCTCACGGAAATCACAGATGACAGCTAGCATATTATGGTATTAGCTTCAACAGCACATCGGTGCTAAACAGCATTAGCTTATACAGTACACCATGCTAACATCTACCCGAACTGTACTGTGTTATTTATCTCACCTTGTGGCATCTACACACAGTAATAAACCAGAAATAGATGAATAAAAAAGAGAAAAAGAAGCCTAGATGGCGAACTTGGCACGGTTACCTAGCAACACAGCGGCTAATAAAACACGGACTACGTTCATAACCGTCTTAACATCAGTGGTGCGTTCAACAGCATGGGGCATTTGAAAACGTACAGAAAAAGAGTTATTCTTGAACAAATATAACCAAACAATCAAATAAACAATTACACTGTGAGGGCTTTCTAACAATTAACTATTAGTAACTAGTTTAACACAATAATTTTGAGAGACTGCTCATATGAGTCATTTAAGTCAGAGATTCTGCTCTGACAACTAAGCTGAACTTGGACCTGTTAAGACCAGGAAGTTTATGTTCTATGGACCTTTTTACTGTGAAGAACCCACAGAGGGTTATTTATTTCATAAATAGTGTTATTATATATTTTCTGACTTTTGTTGTGTGAAGAATCCAGAAAGGGTTATTTGATTGTGGCTTTCTGGAATTTTTTTTATTTTTTATTTTAATTTTTTTACATGTAGGCACTCCTGCATTCGTCACACTTTTTCTGTTACAAACTGATCCTGGCCCCTCATCTGAGAAGGGAAAAGTTATGTGGCCCTCACAGGAAATAGTTTGGGGACCCCTGGGCTAAAGGGTACATTAAACTTATAGTCCAACAGTAATAGCAAAATTATAATAAAAAAAATATGCTTTGAAGTCACAATCAAGTTCAACATTTTAGGATTGTTGAATGGATGTTAATGATATTTCCTTTTAGTTTTCAGTCTCATGCCCATATATTTCTTCCAACCTTGGGGATAGGGTGAAGGTGAAAATAGTGGATGTTAACTGGTTAAACACATTTTCTAGTCCAAACAAAGTGGAGGTGAAATAATAGCATGCTTGGCAGCAGACACACAAAGCAGCCTTAAGGTACATACTTGCATAATCCTCTCTTCTTTTGTGTGCTTCTTTCTCTAACAGAGGATACAAAAGGGTACTTTTTAACTTAAGATTCTTGACTATTATTATTAACAGTGTTGATACTTGACCTATGAAATGTTCCATAGAGAGTGTAGCCTGAAATAAGTATTAATTATTTGATGGTCTTCCTTATGAGAAAATGTGTTCTGCTTTCAACAAAAGTTTGAACTCTATGGAATCTATCTGGTCAAGTTGTTCCTGTGACATACAGTATTGAAGTTATTAAAGTAACATTACTAGATGTGACTCAACAAAGTAAAAGCAAAATTAGAAGCTTCCAATTATTTAAAATTTCTCCCAAGCAGTTGTGATATTTAACTAATTTCCCTTTAAAGTGAGGATACTTTCACCTTTATTACAGCATCAGCGAGAGAGAGAATGTGGACAAACTGTAGTCATGCAGTTAAAAGTGCTGTGAAATAGAACAGCACAGTATGAGGTAAAAGCCTCAGGTAACTCTCTGTAAAGACCTGCCAACCACTGTGACGCAAGTGCTTTTTACACCACACTATTCACAGAGGGAGGAAAAAAAAAAACATTCTGTCACTTCAGAGAAAAAAAAAATCCCTACAGGTGTCTGCTGTGGAAAGATATTCAAAACAACACAGTAACATCATGATTGACAGAAGTGGGGTTAGAAAGAAATTATGCTGAATATTGTGACTCTCCTGTGTCTAAATAGAGTTTGCAGCTGTCAGAGATGGAATGAATAAGTAAAGATTAAACTAGGGGCAAGACAAAACAATCATAAATCCTGCAGAAAAGAAAGAATGTTTCATAGTCTGAGCCTCTCCAGGCCACTGTACAGACAGAGAGGGCCAGTGGTGGAGAGTGGATAGGCAGATGGAGGAGCAGAGGATAAAGTGGATCAGTGGTGGGAAGACAGTCTTCTCTGTCTTGTCTGTTTATTCAGTGTATTTGCTACTCTGCCTACTATGGTGTGTGTGAGAATTCACACTGTCTCGCTGTCATTTATTCCAGGCAGCCAACCGATGGCTGTGAAGAAAGTTCAAGACTTTAAGACAAGTGTGTGCCTCTTTACTAAAAGCATTTTCTAAGGCGTTGTATTTCTTTGACTGTAGTTAAAGTCAGCTGCAGTGCAAAATAATGTGCTTAAGTTACCATAAAGTGGAAGTGGGCAATCACATCAAAATGGAATCAGAGAATGACATTTTTTTTAGTTTGTCTAAATCAGCACAATGAATCCAGTCCCAATTGCCATGAAAGCCTGTGCAAAAGAGTGTAATGAGAAAAGACAACTATTTAAAGTTCCAGTGAAAGTTTGGATTCAGTTGCCATGTTTCCATAAAATAACAAGCGATGGTGAAGCAAAATTTAGCAAAGCTGCAAAACAGACAGTGTGCATTAGGTACATTTACTGGTTTGGAGTAAATAAAGCTGTACTGTTAACAGTAGTGTATGGGGCGGTGAAGAAATATGTGCAAAACTACAATATGTTAGACCTCCAAACTTGTACAATCTGCAGTGATTCAAGAGCCACTTTGATCACACATGGGACAGTTCGATTCTGTTGCCCTGTTGTTCTTAATGATTTTTGTGTTTGGTGTAAAACCTCTCCCATGTTGACCCATGTTACACATGAATGCATGTGCAAGATGTGGATCAGTCAGCCAATGAGTTACACAAGTTACATGTTCATTATGACAGAATACATTCCAAAAAGGTGTATTCGGTTTCCATTACACACAAGAACTCACACAAGGTAAAAACTTCAACATGTTGCTACCTTTCAAGTTGCCATTTCCATCAACCTTTTAATGATAAACATCAATATCCATAGTGAATCAAATATTCCCTTAATAAACAAACATGTATTCTCCTCTGTAACAATATGAGTAATTAAAGAAATTGAGTAGACTGGATAAACTTTGGTTGTCCCTTTGTTTCCAAATTAAAATAGACTTTATTGCCATTAAACAGTCATCTGAAATTAGGGAAAATGTCAACGCACTAGGTAAGGCTTAAACTCAACACATTCACATCCCTCTGCAGGTTAATGTCTTCCAAGTAACATGCACTGACCAACAGCACTACTAAAGCCTCTATAGCCCTTTTTTGATGTGATTTGTTTTTTGTTCAGGTAAATTTGCTAAAAGCCTAACATATTTTGCATAATTTAGAGCAAAATGACAGCAATATGACTAAGAGAAACACATAATGAATCAGCTCTTAAATGAATGTATGGTTAGACTCCTGTAGCCACCAGCAGCTCACTGAGTTATAATACGTATAATAAGATATAATTCATGTCTTTGAAATAATCAGCTCTACCAGTATTTGAAGACATTTAGAAAATGTATTTTTAGTTCTAGAAAGGTCAAGAAAGGCGGTGCCTGAAAAACCAAGTGAAATAATACATGATGCAATGTTCAACCACGACTACCATCAGTAAATTCTATCTTACTGTTGGCTATAGCGGCAAACTAGCAGAAAAGACTTCTGCTAGTTTGCTGAAAATAATGAATGATCTCTTTTAACATCTAGAATGTATGACGCGTCATGACATCAGATGAAACAATTCAGTGAAGCATTCATGAAACACCTCATTGTTTCTGGTATGTAGTTAAAATGTCACCAATCAACCTTGTATCATGAACCTGAATATATTATTTAATCAAGTGATAAAGTACTAGCATTGTTTACTGACAGGTGTGGCCAGGCAAAAATGATCAACGTTTACCAAGTAAAGAGAATGTCTCCAGTAGCAGTAAATGTTTCACTGCATTGTCTAAGAAAACAAGTCTTAATAATAATCCAAATTTGTATCATAATATATAATAAAGTTGCTTTCACTAATACTGTTATGAAGTTTTATCTACTTTTGTAAGCCTTTATGTTTATCGCTAACAATATATTCATTACAGTGTCAGTATAGACAATGACACTGCTGTACTCATCAGCTGTTCACTCATATTTTCTTAGCTTCCTCATTACTGTCTTTATATTTTAACCGAATGTGACAACCACCTCTCATTCGAGTTCTTTTTCACAAGCTGCAGAAATGACATCACCTGCTTTAACATTTCATCAAATCTTGTTTGTTGCTTTCACAACACAATTATCCTCTCGAAGAAAATCTACAGCTATGGTTTAAAGCGACAGCATAATGTAAATTGACTTTGCATTCACTGTGATCACAGCTTTCCTTTTAAAGCCTACCAGCATATGACAACGAATATCAGTGTTATCTTTTACTTTTAACTGTGCTGCTTTGATTCAATGCCTGTCTTGTCACTCAGAGCTTACATGATGCTACTATGTTAAACCGTTATATTAAAGAGTGTTGCACAAGCATAAAAAACAATAATACATGTTGAGTTAAATGTAATAGCAGTGAATTAGGACCTCTGCACAAAGTAGGACAGCACTAAATTGTAGCACTAATAGAATAATTGGAGATGAGTCATAGGAAGGATGAAAAACAACCTGCACAAGCCTGATGGCAGTTTTAGAGAGAGGAGAGAGACGAGAAGAAGCCCTTCAGTTAGAGGGGAGAAGTAGGCAGATGGAAACAGTGGTTCAATCAATCTGAATTCCAGATGCTGGTATAATTAACTCACATTTAGGAAGATGGCTGCAACCAACAAAAATATGTCACCATGATGCAAAATGCATGCAAGCAGCTTTTTGACATTTTTGGTAAAGTAAAGGAGGTTAGTAATCATTGTTTATGTGGTGATACCAGGCAGATCCTATTGAACTGTCACTTTAATAGATGTAACCTGGACTCAGATGAAACTCACCAAGCTCTCTGGAGACTGGAGACAGAGTAGCGCTCTCTCCTATCTTTGAAACAGCTTCGAAATACACCTTTCCGGCAATGGTCATCGCTGTGTTGGGGAGAGAAACATATACGTGTGTGTCATCAAGTTGTGAATTGGGACGCAAGGCTTTCTAGATAATAGCTTCCTGGGTTACACGTTCATTGTATAAGACTTAGGTGGATCTAACAACACAAAAAGAGTATAATGTTCATAATGTGTTCACAATGAAGGGCTGTTAATATAAAGTATGAAAATGGGGAGGGAGGATTAAATAAGTTGTACTTCTTCTTACTCCTTTTCAAACATGGTTCATGGATGCTAAGCTCATTTGATTTTTTTTTTCTTTATCTTTTCTTTTTTCTTTCCTTATTTTTATTGTATGTTATGTTTTTTTTTTTATCACTTGTTTGAAGCATGTTCAAAATAAAGATTTAAAAAATAGCGTTGTTGTTGGTTTAGTTTCTAGAAAATACTGTTTTATTTCTATTATCTAATAATTGGCTATTAATACCTACAAAGGGAGTCTGCTATGTTGCCAACGACTTGTTTTTTTTGGGGTTTTTTTGTTTTATAAGATGACATCCAATATGATGCCAGCTGATGTGAATATGGATCTACGTATATATGGAGTTCTTTTCAATATGACAAAAAAGTTCAAAAAAAGATGAACCAAATACTGGATCCAATTCAGAGCCTTTTGTATTTTGCATGTTTTTGCAGCCATTTTCCATTAGTTTTGGGGCCACAGTGCAGTTTACAGTTTGGGTGTCATCATGTTGGTTCTTTGGAGCCCAAAGTTTGGACAAAAGTGCAAGGGATAGAGCCTGGATAGCTCAGTCTGTAGAGCATTAGACTGTGGGGGGTCCAGGGTTCAAGTTCCTGTTTGGGCAGCAGTACTCTTATCTGTCCTAAGGGATCAATCAAGTTCTACCTAATCTAAATGTTTGGTTACTGACAACACAAAACGTAATCAATTATTTGCAATTGCAATTTGGTATTTTTATAGTGTAACTTATTAGCTGTTATACACACCACTCAATCACAGCCAGAGTCAAAAAAATCAACCCAAAATATTATTAAATTTCATTAAATTTAAAGATCAGAATATTCATTAGGAATAAAATAAAGGAGAGTAGACTGACCCCTGAAAAATGTATTGGTCTAACATTTACACAGATGCTCAATATAAGTGAGCAACAGAAACTAGGACTATTGGAAACACACTGTAAACCTGAACATTCTGAATAATTAAATATGTTCAGTTGTGAATACTCAAAGTTTCAGAAATAGTAATACCAACTCAAATGTATTAAGTTGCTGTAACATGTTCTTCTTTTTAAGTACTTCCAACTAATTTTTTTTTTATCAAGAGGAACTATTGTGGATATAAGTGAACATAGATATAAACATAGACATAAAAACATAGATGAGGTACAACACAGTAAAGGACGGGTGTGGTTCAGTTGGTAGAGCGGGTCGTCCAATGACTGAAGGGTCAGCGGTTTGAGTCCCGGCTCCGGCTGTCCAAGTGTCCTTGGGCAAGACATTGAACCCTGACTCAGTCTCCAAGTAGGACTGACAGAACCTTATAATACTAAATTAATAAGAAATGTTTTAATTTAAGTATACTTTAATAAGCATCTAAATTTTAAGTTCTGGAAATGTGTATTTTTTTTTAAGTTTCATCAACTTAAAATAATTGAGTTTTTAATTTAATTTCTTAGTTCTGCTAACTTATTAGGGTTTACAGTGCAGGATCTAGTGTTCATCATACGTTCACTTTAAATTCACTTTCATTTCAATCTACAACTTTGCTGCTCGAGGCCACTAAATATTACACTGAACCTTCAAATTTTTTATTCATTTGATGTCATCCTTCTTTTTATATTGCATGTAGAAAGCACAACATTTTTACCTGTGACTGATTTCTCATAGTTCTTCCCAAGGTTCACCAGGTTCCTCAGACCTGGGTTAAACTGTTCCATCACATTCTAAAAACAAAAACCAGAAAGGGATGAAAACATTTGTGAATAAAACAAAAAACAAAAAGAAAAACTTTTTCATAGATCTATTTATACAGTTATACACAGTTTTGAAAGATGATTTTCTTATTAATTCTCACAAGCATAACTTATTTCTTTGTGAAGCTATTTTTATGGAGGTGGGTGGACAAGTTGAAAACATAAAAATAAGTGCAAATGTTTGTGCCATTGAACTAAAAATATCACCCTGCGAGAACAATAAAACTCTCAATCTTTAACTTGACCCCTCACGTAAGCTTTACAATTCCCTCAAAAGAGCAAAGTCCCACACAAAGTTACTATTTGTGGCATGAACCTCACACCCCACCCCTGCACCGTCTCTCTCTCTCTCCCTCTCCCTCTCTCTCTGTCACTATTGAAATGCCTCAACAATCAAGTGTTGTTCACCTCCCAGTCTCTATTCCCCTGGCACGCCCTCAATAGAACAATGAAGGGGGCAGGTATGAATCACAGAGAAAATGAACTGAGCTGGAAACAGAAAAAAGAGAAACAGGTTTCCTCATTTTCTGTCTCAAAAAGGTGAAACTGTGGCAAATTACACATGACAGGTATGACTCTCCTCTTTCTTACTCTCTTTTTCTTTCATACAAGTGCCACTATCATGAACTCTAAAGTTTCTCACTGAGGCGTAAATCAATGGTCAAACCTTGAAAAACATTTGCACCACTTTACTTTAATCACATTATACTGTTCTCTTGATTTTTCTTATCTCGTTTTTATCTCCTCTGAGAGTGTTACAAGAACATAAATACAACCACAGGCACTCTCACATTCTTATCACACCTGAGAGGCAGCAGTGTAAACTTGATTAGATCACCTTAAGCTCAGCTGATCAAATCACTTCAAGTGTTTTGATAAACCAGAAGAAGCTGACTAATGAGGAAAACTTCCTTCTCTGGTCCACATGTTTCACAAACACTGTACTGTAATATGTTATTATTTACTTATGCATGCTTTAATACTTTATAACTGACTTATATGGTGTCCATTGCCCTCTATAGGAAATGTATATTTATAATTGTCATTAAAATAGACTTTTTCATTGTTTTTTGTCTTTTTGATTCTTGTTTAAATCCCCTCATGGATGGTGAGATGCTGAAAAATTAAATATATTTGTATCGTGATATTCCTTATGACTTTTCTCCATATGGATTTCTGATGTTGACTGCGAAGAAAAGGATAAAACAACAATTGTTTATTTCCTTTTTCCCAACTTCCACCCAGAAATAGGGGATTACTACCCTGCTAATATTATGTAGAAAATATCGTTAAAGACTATAAAGTTACGATTTTTTGCAGGATACAGTGAAAGCAACACGTAAAGAAATAGAAAACAAGCACTCGCGTTATATGATAATTTTAACTATTACAGCAGTGGTCAAGTAGAAGAAATAAACCAAAGCCATAAACTGTATAAAAACACATTAACAATAACCAGCACAGACTTCGGCTCACCTTGTATATACTTTCCGTCAGCTTGCTCACATCATCTGGAGCCCGGGACATGTTGGCAGGTCCTGTTTGTCAACCACAACAGGTTGATAATACAAAATAAAATAAAAATATATATATATACTGTAAAAACGTAACGTATAGATCGATGTTTCGTAATCCCAGTGTTGACTCGATCGATAATTAGATCCCACAACCGGTCCTAGTCCCCAACCTGCACCGTCGCTCCTCCGTGCATGTGGACAGACAGACTGACTGACTCCCTGCAGCCGGCGGACACCAATGACTGGGGCACGAGACACTTTCCTCGAGCGTTTACAGGCTGAGGGGAGGGTGCGCGAGGAAGAGGAGGGTGCCGTGACGTCACGAGAAGTGAAACTACACGTATACTTGTGAAGCCAGACTGTTTGATAATTCACCTTTTAATACACTAAAACTTGTGTGTATTGTTTCGCACGTTTTTTTTTTTGCAATACAGTACATTTGTATACTCACCTGTTTATTGTTTGTATCAATAATTACATTTATACGTGTTGTTTATTTCTGTTAAACCTTGCATCTTTGTCAATTATCAATACATTTTGGTAGAACTAATGCCATTTTTTTATTTAATTATTATTTATTGTGATTTTTTTTAAATAGTTCACCCACATTTAAAAATAAACAAATACAAATAAAACAAAAAACATATGCCTGTGACAAAACGAAAAGTTGTCAGATCACAGAGAGACTCCCTGGATCAGAGGAATGGATTTGAAGATGAGTTCTGGTCTGATGTGTGTACCACTGTAATGATGTGGGTGACCTGTAGAGGAAATTATGACACACATGTTCACAATGGATAAACTCAAAGGCATTAGGAGAGGGGCACTCGAAGCCCTTTCACATTAGGCATAATTGGAATACACTTATCTTAGTCTCAGGCATGCACACTACTGTATTGATGCTGTGATATTGATAAATAACAGGACACTCAGATCATTTTATTGGAATCTGATTCATTTTGATTCATTCTCTGACAGGATCAGGGAGTCACTTATCTCATTTGAGTCATTTGAACCAGAATTGCCCAGTCACAATCACAAGGTATATGCATCAGAGTACTTGCCTTGCAGCAATCCTATGATAATTTAAATCTCTGTATGTAAAAGGTTCACCTAAATGCATTGCTGAGCGACAGGAAATGTTTCCCTGTCAGGCCATCAGACGGATTAACTCCACCTTATAATTATAATAATTACACACACCTATATTTTCTTTTCTTTTGTACAGTTATTATCTTTGATTTTCATTTTGATAATATGTTGTCTAATATATATTCTACAAGTTTCTGTTCTAAATGTGTGTGTTAATATGCATATTTAGTACTACATACAGCCAGCTGTGTATATTTAGACCTTTATATATGAATATATATTTTCCTTTTTGATGTTTAGTTGATTTCTGTCCTGCTTTTATATTATTAATAGCTATCCTCCAGCTGTTCTCGTCTATATTCATGGGTTTTGTTGTATTAGGTGCATAGCAGCCAATGGACAATGGACACTTTTGCACCATTCTATAACCTGTAATTTATACCATCACTGTAACTCTGTTGTTCTTGATAAACCTGATCTACATTAACATGTTTGAGTGTAAATCAAATGCTAATTGTTATTGGACTATAATGAACACTTTCAGTTTATTATATTATCTCCATGAAGTGAGTAAAAATTAGTATTAAAGTATGATAAAATGTGGGAAAACAGACTAACAGCATTAAAAATGTTTTAATTTCATAGCTTTTACATAGGGTATCACTTTCTGACATTGCGCATTAAATACATGCTTCATTGCTTCAGGAATTAAACACATGGTGCCCAGCTGAGTGGTCATTTTTGTAACTTCATGACAAATAGGTTCATTAAAACCCGATTCGATCACATTGTCTTTTTCATAGAGGAATAAAACACTCAGGAAAAAATCTTGACTAAGATTCTTATAATTCATGCATGAAATTATTAAATGGAGCGGTAGTAAAACACCCTCATTAATTGCACCCCTTGTGCAATTCTAATAGTTCCTCTGTCTGTGCAGTGAATCTCAGAAAGAGATTCGAGTAAAGCTTCACTCATCCACCTCAGACTATTGGGTTTACAGGTACATTTATCTCAGTCACTCCTTTTCCTCCCCATAAACAACTTTGAATTATAATTCGTGGGTCTTTTGGCAGCCACTGTAAGACTGTGCTGTTCATACACTGTAGATTTTGCAGTGTTAATTTGGAAACAATGGGACCAAATACACTCTTGAAGAAGTTAAATAAACTCTCTAAGTGTTAATTTAACACTGCAAAATTTACTGTGTAGGATGTAAACGCTGTGGGTCACACAGTGTAGAATTTGATTGTAGGAGGATTCAACTGATCTGAATGAATGGACGAACACCCCATGAGTCATTTTAGTTATTTACAGAAAAGGTCAGTTTATAAATTCACTTGACCAACTCCCATTATTGATCAGTTCCTCTTAGTCAACTATTCAAACTAAACTAAGAACAAAGAACTTCATGAAAACCCCCCCTCAGAATTTTCTGCCTCCAAATTACCCTATTTTCAAACAATAGTGAACATGACAATCACATAAACTACATTAGAGACTCAGCACGCAGGGAAACACTGTTGAATAATAATGTCACATTTCTGCTGATGAACTTACCACACTGAAAATATTTTTTTGGGATGTGGAGACACGCTATGGAGAATCATTAGACTATTCACTGCCAATTCTGAAAAACATGTTCTACCAGAATGCTTGTTTAACTCAAGACCCAAACAGCTGCTGTTGACCAAAACCATTTACTATATCAACTGTTTAATCCCTGATTATCTTAACCATATCTATCTATCTATCTATCTATCTATCTATCTATCTATCTATCTATCTATCTATCTATCTATCTATCTATCTATCTATCTATCTATCTATCTATCTATCTATCTATCTATCTATCTATCTATCTATCTATCTATCTATCTATCTATCTATCTATCTATCTATCCATCCATCCATCCATCCATCCATCCATCCATCCATCCATCCATCCATCCATCCATCCATCCATCCATCCATCCATCCATCCATTCATCCATCCATCCGTCCGTCTATTGAATTTTCTCTTAACTTTTAATAGCATCTACTTGATCGATAAATATAGGGAAGAATATAAGATTTACACTGAAAAATGCAAAAATCCAGAGGACAAATCATAAAAAAATAATTCAAGAAAGGTGAAACAGACAGAAATTTACAAAAGTAGCATTGAGTCTATATGTGTGTAAATAATATCTATTTTCTGATATGAAAGATATAATATACAGGAACGTAAGGGTAATCCAGATTCTTACAGATAAGCTGCAATGTAAACCAGTTTTTATTGATGTTTAATAATATTACAAACCTTATAAATACTAGAAAGGCTCGAATCAGCTATTTCAAGTGATATATGTTGGATAAACCTACTATAAATGCATGCATATTTTGATGCATATGTTAATGGAATAGCACATGTTTTTAAATATATGTATAGATGGAGTTGACAGGATATCTTTTGTTTGTTTCCTTGTCATTAGTAAAACATATAGACATTGTAAATAATTTATAAATGCATGAAAGTATGGGCAACAGGCCATTATTTCTGTGTTCTCTTCCTTGGGTAGAGTTAGTATTTTAAAATTTTTTTATAGCACATGAAATGATAATTTATTTGGAGTCCAAAACTAAATCTTAAACACCCCAGTCTTAAATGACCCAGTCTTTGCAAACAAATTATTAACAGAATTCTATGAGTTGCCATTTTGGAGACTCTACTACAGGGGCATCAAACATGTGGCTCGTGGCCCAAAACCAGTCTGCTAAAGGTTCCAATGTGGCCCACAGGATATATTTACCAAGTTCAAAAATATTAAGATATTAACAGTCAAGGAAGATAAACTGGTTCAAGTTCAGGGAGTGCATAAAGACAAACTGTGATGTCAACTAAAATAATAGCATAATAATAATAATAGTACTCAATCAATCCATCAGTACTACTACTACTACTGCCACCAATAATAATAATAAGTGCTAAAAATAATATTAACTCTCCTTTAATAATAACATGCATATAACTTGAACAAATATGAACAACTTGAAATGTCTAAAGCAGATTAAATGTAATTTTATTTATTTAAAGACTGTTAGAATGTTTTCTTTTGCATTTTTAAATCCAATACATAATGCACATGCGTGTATATATATATATATATATATATATATATATATATATATATATATATATATATGTTAAGTTGACCCAATAATCATAATATTGTAATTATAGGTTTTTCACTTTTTTTTTTTTGTTTGGATAGTTTGTAAATGTAAATATTGTAATAATCTCATGAGGTTTTGTGCACAAAATCAAAGAGAAAAATGTGTAGTTGTCATTATTTATAGATTATAATGTTATTATTCCACTGGTCGGACACATTTAAAATTCAATTGGGTTGAATCTGGCCCCTGAAAGAAAACAGTTTGACACCCCTGCGCTGGTGGTTGGGTAATTCTTAGAGTATTTGCACCACCTTGTGGATCATCCTGTCCTCATCATTGGTGAAATGAATCTCATTTCAATGCAGAGATATATTATATGAAACATTCTAGATCTGTAAACACCACCCACATCACTGAGTGGAATCTAATCCAGCACTGAACCACCCACTCAAAAGCTGATTGTTGTTGTCAAAGCACATGACCGAAACGCATGGTGACAATTTCAAGCCTTGTCAGTTTTCCTCATAGTCCATTAGAAGAGGCTCATGTCACTTTCACTCCTGATGTCCTGCCACTTTTATCTCACAGTTAACTTTATTTTTTTACCTCGGGTCCTCCAGTGATCTCCTGGAGAGGACTGGCAGATATGGAGAGGTAAATCTAACTGCTGTATTTTCATCTGAACCCTGTAGATTCACTGTTAACCTTTTGGATATATCCTTACAGACAAAATGTTTGGATCCTTATGTGTCTGTTCATGTTCCTGGGTGTGGCAGAGACCTTGAACAATTTGACAGACTTGGGTATGTTATCTATTATCCTTTTATAATGTTCTTATATGTTTTACATTTTTACAACTGAGTAAGCAATTGTTCTAAAACAGAAAACGTTGCTGGGAAGTTGGTTTTCTACCAAATGGAGGGGAATGCAACCTATGTGAGAGACACCGGAGAACTGGCTTCAGATGTTCCTACTGAAACAATGTTCCAACTCTTCGATCCACAGAAGGATTTTAGCAAAGCAAAGTTCTCCTACACATGGGATTTAGGAAATGGGTAAGGGTGTTTTATATATATATATATATATATATATATATATATATATATATATATATATATATATATATATATATATATATATATATATATATATATATATATATATATATATATATATATAATTTCTTTTTATTTCTACAATGTTAGCTACGTCTTTCAAATTCTTTTTCTTCAATTTTTTGTAATGCAGAGAAGTCATTGAAGGAACTGAGCCAGTTGTCCGGTATCATTACGCAGAGTCAGGGAACTACACATTGCGGCTGAAAGTAGGAGTTAATATGACCAAAACTTCATCTCTGATCACTGGAGTCTACTCAATGGATGTCCAAGTACTTGGTATGTACTGTAGCAACTCAATACATCACTGTTTCTTTATGTCACTTATGGATTTAGAGATTTATGTTAAGCATTTTTTTTTTTTTACTCATTCAAGTAGCAAAAAGGAACATATGACAAGCCATGATAATTGTTGTTATTGTTGTTATTATTTACATGCAAGTTTAATGAAGAATATGTGAATAAAACAGAGTAAAGTAAGGAAGAACATTAAATCTAAATTAAAGTTATGTAAAAGTAGAGAAGGTCATGTACATGGGTAACATGAAGGGATTTCTAACACCAGTCCAAGCAACCAGACAAGTGACGAATCATGTGATCATTTCAGTATTAACCCCTTAATGCCTGAATTATATAGAAGTATGAAGATATGCATGTATGTATGTATGTGTGTGTGTGTGTGTGTGTGTGTGTGTGTGTGTATGTATGTATGTATGTGTGTGTGTGTGTATGTATGTATGTGTGTGTGTATGTGTGTATGTGTGTATGTATGTATGTATGTGTGTGTGTGTGTGTGTGTGTGTGTGTGTGTATGTATGTATGTGTGTGTGTGTATGTATGTATGTATGTATGTATGTATTTGTGTGTGTGTGTGTGTGTATGTATGTATGTATGTATTTGTGTGTGAGTGTATGTATGTATGTATATATGTATATTTCATTTGATTAATTTCATTCATTTTCATTTATTTGTTTATTTGAACAGGTAAAAACAAAATAAGTAAAACATACAAAGTGTTTAAGCAGAAATTAAAATGGCACCTCTTTAGCATCCTAGATAACTTTACCTTGTTCAAAATGGTGTAAGATGAAGTTAACAAAATATAAAAAAAAGAGTAGGGTTGTGAAAATTAAGACATTGATGCAAATTAACACATTAATGCAGATTAAACTATCATCATAATGAATCTGATTACAAAATTTAACACAAAACATATTAAGTATGTTTTGGATATTTGATCACTTTTTGTGTATTTTTTTCTGTATTTTAGTAGACTTTTTGAATATGTTGTGGATTTTTCATCATTTTCATCACAATTTTATTTTGCATGTATGTTTTTTGCATATGTATTTTGTGGCAAATTTGAGTACAACACCCCCCTCCCAAAAAAACAAACAAACAAAAAAAAAAGACAATACAGTCAACTGACATCAACTGCTTTAATTATGATTAATCAAAATTAATCCAAAGCAGCTCTGTGATTAATCTGATTTAACATTTTAATAATTTGACAGCCCTAAAAAAAGGAAACATTAAATTAGGTGGATATAATTAATTTGACTATAGTACGGTATATACAATATATAGAATTTTGGGGGTATTTTGCAGATTTGTGACACTAGGCATTAATATTAACTCACATCATACACTTGTACAACTGCAAAAAATAAAAGTCATAGAACTTATGAAGGCTAAAATGTGATGTATGTTTTCCCTGCTAATTTACAATAATTACAATAATCAATATCTACTGACATTGATCGCTCTTATATCCCCCTATATATACAGTGAAACAGAAAATGTATAGACTGCATTTGTTTTGTATTTCCTTAGAATTCAAATCTGTGATCAGTTTAACAACATGTACCAATATTTTCAGATTCCTCAGTAGCTTCCAGAGGTGGAAGTAACTAAGTAAAATATACTTCCATTACTGTACTGAAGTGGATTTTTTAGGTATCTGTACTTCACTTGAATATTTATTTTTCTGGCAACTTTTTACTTTTACTCACTACAATTTTGCATAAATATCTGTACTTTATATGCTTTACATTCTCTGAATAGACTTGTTACTTTTACAAACTAAACAGATGTGACAATATGAAAAATCTGTCTCTTCAGAGGGAAAATCAGTGGAGGAGAAAACCTGATTTTATATATTATAGTTATATGACTGTTGTCTCACAATTTTGACTTTTTATTTCATAACTTGGACTTGTTAGCTCACAATTGTGACGTCTTATCTCATAATTTTTTACTTTTTATCTCACAATTTTTACTTTTTATTTCATAATTTTAACATTTTATCTCACAATTTGGACTTTTTGTCTTAAAATTGTATTTTTTAACTCATATTTCTAACTTTACAAAAAAAATATATCATGATGACTTTTTATCTCAATTATAACTTTTTCTCCCCTAAATTTCCTGCCCATACCCACAAAACAGTACTGTAACTCAAACACATTATCTACACAGTAAGTCAATTTTAAAGGCTTTATTTTGGATACTTTCAAAATGTTTCTGAGTTTTCCTGGTTCAATAATTATTGGCAAAAAAAAAACAGTTTTACTTTTTGTACTTTATTACAATTAAGAAATCGTACTGTTTTTTTTCTACTTTTAATTAAGTAAAGGAGTTGACTCAGTACTTGTATTTTTACCAGAGTATTTTTCACATAAGTAGCTGTACTTCTACTTAAGTACAGAATGTGAGTACTTTGACCATCTCTGGTAGCTTCACAATTTCATATCGTGACATGATAACACACATATGTATTTCTGCGTTGACTAATCTAGGGTTACTGTTGCTTCAGCCCCCAACCATGACAAAGAAAGGACTAAAAATAGTATCTGACACTACGGGGAAGTCCCGACTCCCATGCCTTAGAAATGCCAAAAAAGTTATGCCAATTTAAAGCAAAGTGAGCTGATACTGAGTTGAAGTAGCATGAGAACACCATACTAATTCTAATAACAGTACATATAAACGTACAAAAGCAAATATAAACATTGTTGAACATGTATGTTATTTACTTAGACTTAGGTGGAGTTGAACTAAATGGACTGAGCTTATATTGGCCATCCTACCAAATTGGTAAAATGGCTCAGCTGCTAGTTGATTGATTGATTGATTAATTGATTTGATTGATTGATAGTCTTTATTTGAACTCAATTTAAAAGACAAAACAAAATAAAAACAAGATAATAATGATCATGCTGCAAAAGTCAAAATCTAAATAAAGAAAAGAAAAAAAAGTGCATTTGTTATTATCATTATGCATTTTACAAAAGTCCAAAATGAATAGGATGAAGCACAATGCTTATCTACTCCTACCCCCTAATTCAGCATCCCTACCTGTGAACATAAACACAATGTTTCAATGTTTCTTACACATATATACATATACATAAACACACATATACATACATACATATACACACACACATACACATATATATACTTTTTTTTCTTCTTCTTTCTTCCCCTCTCTTCCCCTCCCTCCTTCCCCTCTTCCTCTCCTTCCCTGTCTGCAAAACATTTTTATTTATATACAAAAATAAAGAAAGAAAGAAAAAAATAAAAATAAAAATAAAAATAAAAATAAAAATAAAAATAAAAATAAAAATAAAAATAAAAATAAAAATAAAAATAAAAATAAAAATAAAAATAAAAATAAAAATAAAAATAAAAATAAAAATAAAAATAAAAATAAAAAAATAAAAAAATAAAAAAAAAAAAAATAAATAAATAAATAAATAATAATCCAACTTTTTCTTTTTTCCTTTCTTCCCCTTCCATGTAAAGGTTCTATTCTTATTTTTGTAGACGTATATATATATATATATATATATATATTTTTTTTTTTTTTTGGTAGACGTATATATATATATATATATATATATATATATATATATATATATATATATATATATATATATATATATATATATATATATATATATATATATATATATATATATATATATACACATATATATATATACATACATATACATGTACATATACACACATTCAAATGTCTATACATAGGACACTGTTACGCTAATGATTTGTATTTATTTATTACTTTTGCTTTATATATCTTTTTAAATTTAGTGAGTGAGCTACAGTTCTTTAAATCTACGTCTAAAGTATTCCATAATTTGGTGCCAACAACCGATACACATCTTGCTTTATTGTCAATCCTTGCATTATTTTGAGTGAAAATGGCAGTTCCTCGAAGGTTATACCGGCTCTCTTTGGCATGGAACAGCTCCTGGACACAGATTGGAAGCAAATTATTATGCGCCTTGTACATAATGATCGCGGTACTTAATTCGACAATATCCTGTAGCTTCAGGATATTTAAATTGATGAATAGTGGATTTGTTGGTGCGTAGTAATCTGATTTACTGACGATTCTTAGGGCCTTTTTTTGTAGTAGGAATAATGGTTTGGTAGCTGTCCTGTAATTGTTCCCCCACACCTCCACACAATAACTCAGGTATAGAAGTACAAGGGAACAGTACAGGATGTAAAGAGATTTGCTATTCAGGAATGGTTTCAATCTATATATTATTGCAATGACCTTTGATATTTTGGCTCGCAGGTTGTTAATGTGTGTTTTCCAGTTTATTTTGTCATCAATTGTTAATCCCAAGAATTTTGTTTCTGTCACTCGTTCAATTTCTACATTATCAATCATTATTTTCGCTTCTTTGGCAATTTCTCTATTTCCAAAGATTATGAATTTAGTTTTCTTGATATTGAGTGATAGTTTATTAATATCAAACCATCTTTTTAGAACAGATAGCTCACTTTGTACTGTGTCCAAAAGCTGGCCCAGCTGATTTCCTGAGCAGCACAAACTTGTGTCATCGGCAAACAGAACACATTTCATTTGGTTGAAGATATCACACACATCATTTATGTACATGATAAAAAGCCTTGGTCCCAAGACTGAGCCTTGTGGAACTCCATATGTTATTTTTCTCTTGTCCGAGTCAACACTGTTCATGTGCACATATTGATATCTATCACTGAGATAACTTTTTATCCAATCATTAGCTGTGCCTCGAACTCCATATTTTTCCATTTTTTTCAATAGCAGCCCATGGTGAATCGTATCAAATGCCTTCCTAGATCAATGAATACCCCTACTGTGTATTGCTTGTTGTTAGTTGCAGTAGTTATTTGTTCTACTAAGTCAATAACTGCCATTGAGGTTGACATATTTGGTCTGAAGCCATACTGGTGGTTACTTAGTATATTGTGTTTTTCAATGAAGCTGTCAAGCCATGCTACAAATAATTATTCTACTATTTTTGAGAATTGTGGGAGCAGAGAAATTGGTCGGTAGTTCGTAAATTCCCGCTTGTCTCCATTTTTAAAAATTGCGATAATTTTTGCAATTTTCATTTTACCGGGGAAGATGCCGGTTGAAAAAGATAAGTTACAAATGTAGGAAAAGGGTGTAACTATTGTATAAATAATTTCCTTAACAAGCATCATATCAAGATCTGTGTTGTCAGTTGACCTTTTGTTTTGGCATTTATTAACAATCTCAATTATTTCACTCTCATGCACCTTGTTGATGAATATCGAACCAGGATTTGGTTTGATTTTTCCTAAATTAGTATCTTCAGTGTCTGTAGGCACCACAATTGCACTTGCTAATGTGGGTCCTACATCAACAAAAAAGTTATTAAATTCATTGACTATGTTGTTCGTGTATAATTAGGTTGTCTTTATTAAATTGTTTTGGATATTCTGCTTTTATTTTTCCTTTTTTGATTATACTATTTAATATTTTCCAAGTTCCATATGTGTTACTCTTGTGCTTTTCCAATAGCTCATGATAATAATTCTTCTTATTTATTCTTATAATACTTGTTAGATTATTCTTATATGATTTATACCTATTTTCTGTTTCCTTGGTTCTGTTTTTCATATATTGTTTATACAGTAGATTTTTCTTTTTACATGCATTTTCTAGACCTTTGGTGATCCATGGGCTATTTTGTCTGGATTCTTTTTTATTTACAAGTGTTCTAACGGGACAGTGCTTATCATATAGTGTGGTTATGGTAGACATGAATACATCATAAGCCTGATCAGGATCCTCAGTTCCATAGACTTCATCCCAGGTCTGTCTGCATAAATCTGCTTTTAGGGCATTGACAGCCCCAGGAGTTCTACGCCTTGTCTGTTTAAGATAAGACTTATTAACTTATAAATAAGTGTATTTCCTTTTCTAGAATATGTTTAAAAATACCAAAGACAGGTAGATGATCAGAGATATCATTTAAGAGCAGTCCTGCGGTTATGTGACATTCGATTTGATTTATAAATATGTTATCTATTAGTGTTGCTGTATCTACAGTAATTCTGCTCGGTTTAGTAATTAGTGGGAAAAAACTACTGCTATATCTTCCGTTTATAAAATCAGTTATTTTTGGGTTACCGTGGGGGTTTAAAAGATCCACATTAAAGTCCCCGCAAAGTATGTATATTTTGTTGCTAGTATTTCTAAACATGTCGTCAAGGTTTTTATTAAATATATCTAAATATTATATATATATCTGTTACCCATGGGGGGGTCGGTATTAGACATCTATGTCCCTGGACTTTATGGTTAATGACAGCTGTCTAATTGTGCTGAGCAAAGAGAAAATATGTAGCAGAGCCTGAACACCAACATCAAATATTATATCCACACTTGTATTCTTATTCTATATTTATATACAATGGTTCATTCTATTTGTCAGTATTCTGACAAAATAAATGGAAACAGAAAATTTGACCAGTTTTCTTTTCTAATGAATTATCATATTCTATTGATCCTTTGCTTATTATATTTCCAACAATAAGGTATTTTGAGTTCATATTTAGCCAAAAGAGTTCAGAATTGCTGCATTGTTGCAATAGTCGTCATATATATGCATTAAGTTAATACTATGATCACTAACAGACCACCAGTTATTTTGTCAGAAATAAAAGACACTTGTAAACATGTATTTTGTAATAATAGTTGGCTAGATGTACGTGTACGTGTACATGTACGTGTACGTGTATGTGTATGTGTATGTGTACGTGTATGTGTGTTGTGTATGTAAAATCAATATAATCAACTTTATACATTTTAAAAGAAAAGGTGTTTGATTTGGGCACATCATAAAAATTCACCATGACAAAATAAAATAAAATATTTATTGTAAGTTATTTAACTGTGGAGACCAGATACCTTTAAAAAATAGCCTGTACCTGGGGCATGGGAAAATATTCAGAGTTTAATAGAATTATTTTCCTTTTAATGGGAATGTGATGTTTCGGTTGGGAATGCAAATGTATTCTAATATTGTATGTACATTTAAAAAATGAAAGTTGACTCTACTTTTACTAAATATGTGTTCTTCAGATGTGGTGAAACATGGATGCAGTCATAGTTTTTCCAAAATAGCATAAAAATTACACACACTTTCCAACCCTAAATTTGAACCAATTTGGTAGAATGGCTCATATAGTGGATTTTATGAACCTTCATGATGCCCAGAAAAATGTACAATTTCCTTTCATTCACCCATTCATACACATACACATACACACACACACACACACACACACACACACACACACTTGTTTCCATGTCTCATGCAGACCACGTCTGTAATCAAGTAGCCATTGGGTAGTGAGTGTATGTAAATTTTTTAAATACCATAATCATTAAAAAATAAATAAATAAAATGAAATTGATGATGACAATTTTTTAAATGTCATTTAAAAAATGAATGAATAAATACAAAATAATAATTATGTAAAAAAAATACATACAAATATAATAATAATAATAATAATAATAATAATAATAATAATAATAATAATAATAATAATAATAATAATAATAATAATAATAATAATAATAATAATAATAATGTTTTTAAAAATATAGAAATAAATAATGAAAAAAATGAAATACACTATTTCAATGAATTCTTTAAAAAATACATGATTTTTTTTTAAGTAAACATATTTTCAAATCTTTGAAGAATACATGTTACACTTTGCACCAGTTTCCCTCATGCTTTATGGGGACTTCAAGAAAAGAGAAATTAATGTATTTATAGGGCCATATCATTTCCATTTTACTAGAGGGGACCTTTATTCATATTTTACCCATGGGGACCTGAATTTTGGTCCCCATAGTGTCAGAGGTCCACTTGGTGTGACTGTGTAAACATATCAATGTCCCCATAAAGATAGGAATACACACAACTCTACCAGCTGAGCCACAGCCATCCATATACTAATGAATATTGTTGTAAAGTTTTCAGAAAATTACCATATTTTGCACTAATCTATCATTGTCATTATGTAATAACTGTCAGTGAAAAACTATCATTCACACAAAAAATAATGACTTTTGTTTTACTTGTTTGCTTGTTTTTGGATCCTTATGGTAGTGTTTAGTTTAGTTTTTTTGTTTGCTTGTTGTTTTTTTTTTTAAATCTCAATCTCATTTCTTTATTATTATTTATTACTATATTATTTTCTTTTTTATGCCTGCAGAACATTAAGATGGTGACATACTGTATGTTTTATAATTGAAATAAAAGTTTGAAAACATATAGATGTAAAGGGAAAAAAAAGTTACAGCCATGCCCAGTTTCCCGTACATTTAATTTATAATTTTGAAATGAAAAATAACATTTTACTAATATGGGGAATACTAATATACACTTATTTCCAGATGCCATCAAACACATCGAGCTGAAGGGTCCGTTAGATTATGAGGTGTCTCAGAACACCACGTTGGCTGTCCATGTGGATGGAAGGTAAGCTGCTTTAATTTGCATAGTCCGCAAATTGTGCACAAAATTCAGAGGTATAATAGTTTTTCTTAGAGCTTCAGGATAGTTGAAAGATACATTGACCTGAAATGTATGTTAATATTCACTAAGACTAGGTAAGTAAATAGTTATTATGTGATGTTATAACTCGTAGTGACTTTGTTCTAGATTTGGCATGGCCGTGAAATGGATTACAGCATTTCTTTTTCAAGATGGAAAACTTTAGAAGAAATTCTTTCTCATGGTGTAGACATATAGTCTTAAGGTTTTGCTGATCAAACTTGCTACGCATAGCAACAAGTTTAAGTTCTGCTACTAGAATAGTTCTTAGTGAAACTCCTCTAGTATGATGAAGCTGATGACAAGGATTCACTTTCATTCATTATCTGAACCCGCTTTATCCTCACTAGGGTCGCGGGGGTCACATCCAGCTACAATGGGCGAAGGCGGGGTACGCCCTGTATGAGATGCCAGTTCATCGCAGGGCTGAACATATATAGACAAACAATCACTCCCACATTCACACCTATGGACAATTTAGATTAACCAATTAACCTATCAGTGCATGTCTTTGGATGGTGGGAGGAAACCGGAGTGCCCGACGAAAACCCACGCGGACACGGGGAGGACATGCAAACTCCACACAGAAAGGTCTGGTGTGGGATTCGAACCAGGGTCCTTCTTGCTGTGAGCCACGAGTGCTAACCACTGCCGTGCCACCCAAGGATTCACTTATTCTACAAAAAATATTAAAATATATTAGATTGTAAATTAGAATTGACAATATAAGAGTTTTCACTCCATGAATTTCAGGATGTATATTCTGATGAAGAAATACAGATTTGTGCATCACCTTTTCACATAATAACTATTTACTTGCCCAGTCGTGGTAAATATTAATATATATTACAGGTCAATGTATTTTTGAACTATCCTGAAGCTCTAACAAAAAATATTACACCTGTGAATTTTGCGTACTATTTGCATACTATGAAGGGCTATGAAATGGACTAAAATTTATGTCAAGGTCACGTGATCCACAAGGTCAAATTCAAGGTCAAATATATGATTTCAAGGTCATTACATGAAAACTTGGTCAGATGGTGAATTTGTTTTCAGATTTGGATTCCTTAAAAGGTTTCTGACAGAAAATTGAACCAGTAGTTCAGAAATTATTGAAAAATGGCGGCCAGGGCAAAAATAGCTAACATCGGCAGAATGTTGTCGGCCATATTTCGGAAACGGTTGGTCCAATTAACATAAAAGTTGGAGAATCATCTATGCCTACCAGACCTACCCCTAGGATAAAGTTTCAGCAAAATCTGATGGGGTAAGGTTTAACCCATTAGGTGAAGTGACATGGAATGACCCATAAGCCATTGCGGTTAAATTGTCAATTTGTATCGAATCGAACTGAATCGGTTCAAATTGAACCAAATCGTGCACTATTTTTTATGAATCACCCTGAATCAGTTTGGAGTCTGTGCATCGAGATTCTAATTGGATTGTTTTGTGAGTGAAGATTCACACCGCTAATATATTAAGGCTGTCAAAGTTAACGCGTTATTAACGTGTTAATGCAACATGCCTTTAACGGCATAATTTTTTAAATGCGCAATTAACGCAGTGGCATTTGAACTTTGGGCATTTCCGTAACTCAGAAAACCAGAAGCAATGCGCCCAGGTCGATGCCGCCAACAGATAAGGACAGTGGCGCTGACCGGATATGGAAAGCCAAAGTGTCCACATAGGCACATGTTCCGTGTATTATATCACACATTCCATAACGCATTCTAGCACGTGTGCCATTGCGCGTGCCAGAATATGTGATAGCTTGCCAGAACGCGTGCTAGAACGTGTTATGGAACGTGTGATATAATAAATGGAACGTGTGCCTATGTGAACACTTTGGCTTGCCATATCCAGCGAGCTATCACTGTTTCTCTACAACACAGCCCATTTGATAATGGTAATACTTTGGTCTGTTGAAAAAGAGAAGAAATGGAGGCTGATGTTTAGTTAAGTTTATTTGGTCTGTTAAAAGAGAGGAGATGGAGGCTGGCTTGTTCAGCCTCTGCTGAATATAACAGCTGTTTATAGGGTATAGACTGACTGCACTAACATTTGAGTCATGTTCTATAACACTCATACACACTTTATTTTAAGTCATTTTGTGCATCACCCTGTTTGTTTTTTAATTTGATGCAAATTTCTATGCAGTGCATTGAGGTGCATTCTTTTATGTTAAATGGATGGAGTGTGAAGTTCAACACACTACTGGGTTAATAAACATTACTATACAGTTTGCATATGTTACTTATTTGAACTGAGAATATTTCTCATTGTACCAATAAATAAACATATTTTTTTGCATAAAGCAAGCATTTGTCTATTCTCATGTTGAAAATTCTCATGTCTCCTATTCTTTACCCAGTCCTCCTATGTGGGTGTGTTGGCGTTTCCTTCCTAACTGTGTGCCGGACTCAAGTGGAGCCTGCACGCTCACCTTGCTCTATGAGAACGTCCTGAGGTTGAATCACACCTTCACTTCACCCGGCGTCCACTGCCTGGACATCACTGTCCGCAATGACATCAGCAAGCTGCAGTCGTCCTTCAGCCTCTTTGTAAAAAAAAGCAGTAAGTGGACAAACCCTATCATTAACCCAAAGAGATACAGTATACACCTAACAGGATAGTTTCTCTATCAAAATCATACACTGGGAAAAAAAAATCTAAGCTTTACCAACTGTATTTTTCTCATTTCTGATCACACTTAAAATAAGACATAAGAATAACTTCTGTCATTTCCCTGCTCACCATAAACAGGACATTTCATTTATCGCCACGGACTCTGGCTGATCGGGTAGATCAGACAGAGTTTTGTTTGGTTTTGTTCCAGTTTTTTTCTGTCTGTGTCTTCATTTTGGTTCTGTTTTCCCTTCAACACTGAGTATCTGAGTCTTTTCCACTTCACCCCTTCATGACAAACTGTCCGGGTTTTTGGAGATGACAAAAACTGAATGGTCCCGCACCGGCAACTGCAAACTTCGCTGCTTAAGTACTGTAGCTGCAGATCAGTAACGACTTGCAGCTGGTCGTGACAAGACGGCTCCTTGCAGAAGTGAAGGGAGGGGGTATGATTGGCCTTGGCAGAGTCTGCGCTCTTTTAGTGCATTTCTAGTTTTCTCAGAAATCAATGTGACTATTGTTCTGAAGATATAGTACACAAACACAAACACACTGCATGATAATATCTGTCAGTATGATCAGTTTGTTGCTGATCCACAAAATGATCCAGAACAGTGAACATGTTATAATTTCTTCCTTTTGTTCCTGACCTGTACTTGGAATGTAGTTCAGTAAGTTTAACTGTATAATGTGAGCATTCATTCAATCCAGGTCACAATACACATTGATCTCTATCTGGAACACTATGACAAAACCATTACTAGAGTACAGCATAATTACACTATTTATTACACTATACTTATGCCTGTCATTAGTGTGAAGGTCCGTCCCTGTAGTGAATGACTGGATCAGTTCCAGATTAAATCCACCATTCATCATCAACAGCTCTGAAACATTAGAGAATAGAAACTGTACTTTTATTTGTGAAAAGAATGTGTGCTTCTACTGAATCTAAAAGACGTTGTGCTGGGTCATGGGGTGTTTCGCATAAAACTTACCATGTGCCTTTTATCCATTTTAGTTCCACAGATGTGAAAACTCAAGCATGTTAGAGGGGAGGAATGTTACTGGCCAGCATGTTAGTAGAGCTCAATTGATTCGCTTTCGTAATGGACTCTGATCCTGACATGATTTCCTGTAAAATAACTTTTCTTCATGAAGATATGAAAGTTGCCACCATGTGAGTTTTCTGTTAAATATAAAACAAAGTTCACACATAACTTTGTGTGATGAAGCACCTATACCACCCTGAGCTGAAGTCAGGGGTGCTGCTAGGATCTGTTGGGGCTCTAAGCAAGACCCCCCCCGCCCCCTACCATAAAGAAATTCCATTCTATTTAATTTTTCTGTTAGTCTCTCTCACATACATTTTTTCAATTATACCTCATGTGCTACAGGTGTATTATTATTGAATTAATTTTAAATACCATGTTTATCTTGCATTTTCAGGTAGCACACATGTGATCTTCATCTTGTTATGTGCTGCCATTCTTCTTGCCTCTTTCTCCTTCATCGCTGTCATTGCCTGCCGCCCTCGTCATAACAACAGAACACTGGTACAGTATTATAATGTTCTCCTAGATCTATATATGCTGTTATTCCTTCTTGCAGATGTCTAGTGCTGTTTAACTGTAACTCAGTTTTCTTGACTTTCTAAAACCAACGTGAACTATTTACAATCTGAGAAACTGTGTGAATTGTTTGGATGCAGCATATATGATTTACTACAATACAGGAATGTTATTGCATGGATCATACAGGCTATGCTAATCAGTATCAAGATGAAATGCACTTAGATGTACTTCTCAACTCATAAAAATCCAAGCATCCATTGTCAACCAAAACCATCTACTGATGTAAAATGTTTAATAACTTCTGATCCATTAATCTAACAGTGCATGTTTGAGGTAAAATACAGTTTGTCATCTTTTCACGGTCATCAGAGCCTCGCACACCAAGCGTCTAAGGACGCCTACCAAGCGTCTGCGGGTAGCGTTACGAGTGCTGCAGCACAGAGTTCGTGCCAGGGGTGCCAGCTAGGTCTGAGTGCCCACTGAGCTGGAGTCTGAATCAACCTGGACACTGACCCAGATGAGGCTAGGTTCAGCTCCATCCCCGACTGATCCAAAATGTTGAGCTGTTGACCCACTAGACATTGATGCGATGTCTGCACTGTAGCATTTGCAATGCTACCCTCCCCACAGAAGCTAGGTGGGTGTTCCGTAGATGCTTGGTGTGGGCAGTAACAACTATGGTATACATAGCGTTGCGTGATGTCACCACATCTGGAACGCTTTACCTAGTGTCGCCGGCTATCATTTTAGATGGGGTAAACATTTGCATAGATACCACCGACAAGCACGGACTACAGCCCTGATTGACTACTGGCTACACCCCAAAATCAATCGAAATCTGAGGGTTTTCAATCAATATGCTTAAATCCTGCATTGTGTATGGATGCAGCACACATGCCTGGCAAGAGGGAAATATATCATTCTTCAGAATTCAGATGAAAAAAGGAGAAAAGCGATCCAAGTGGATACAAGAAATTCGTAGGGTGAACAGTGATGGAACTCTGGCAAGTCTAAATGGGCATACGTTTGTAGTCAGCATTTCATATTCATACATAGCTGGCCACTCGAGGTCAGGCCACTGAGTTGGATAATTTTTCCAGGAACCGTATGGTAATTATTTAAGAAAGCCTATAAAACAATGCTAATTGGTAATTACATAAAACACTACAGAATCTTTGTTTTTTTCTCCTTCACTGTTCTCCCTATATCATTTTTTAATCTGTATTGCAAAGCAACATGTATCAGCTTTGAAACATCTTTTTTTTCAGTCTTTCTTGCTTTCGTTTGTACATGTGAAATTTCAATAAGGTGGGCATAAAAAGCTTCGGCTTGAGCCCAAAGCCTTTACAATCAGTGTTACTCTTTGTATTCCTGATTCTGTCACCAATTGTTTTGTTTTTTTGACCAAGATGAATAAAGGAAACAAACAAACAATTGATATGCACAGAACTCTAATCCTAGCATGGATAGTTTCTGGTCATACCTTTGTGTTTCGGGAGGTTCTAAACTCAGTTCAGTTCATTTTATTTCGAGCACACAAAACTCAGTCTCAAATTCAAAACATAAACTCATTATATAATTGTGGGACATTGTAGAAGATTTGGTTTTTCGTGATTGTCAGTGGTATCTATGCAAATGTTTACCCCTCCTAAAATGGCAGCCGCCGTCACAAGATTAAGTGTCCTGGATGATGATGTCACCACAAAGCTATGTATTAGTGCAGTAAATGCAATATTTTGGACAGAAAAAAAAATCATACTACAAAAACCACTGCAGTTTACTGCATTGTACTGTAAAATGCAATATTTTGGACACAAAACAACTGCAGCACTGCTACTGTACTTTTCCTGTACACAACAGTCATTTTTTTTAATAAGGGCTGTCTAATTTAAACAAATGAACAACTAGCCTACTTACCATCATTCCCAACTGTCTCTGCCACTTTCTTCTATGCATCATGGAGCATGACATTGTCCCCGCATGTCGTAATTTACGTATGTCGTAAAGACAAGGCAACCTGGACACTGCAATTATCAAGGTAGATGCTAGATGGGAACAGCCAGACGGATGGGGGGGGTAGGACTAAGGTCCGGATGTTTCTATTGATTCTATTGCTATGGCCTGAAATATGACAGTCAGATGCAGAGCAGTAAAATAGCTGAATCGGGGTGCATTTCATTGGACATATTTCTTTGTGGAGTGCTTTTATTTTTTTTTTCTTTCATGTGGAGTGTTTTGACAAATCTCAGCACCATGAGGGTGGAATATTGTTTTTTTATTTATTATATTTGTCTGAACCTGATTAGAGTACCGACTCATTAAATACTGTTTTTACCTTTTTCCTGTACACCACCAAAACTAGACAGAGAGGAAGGCCATGGTGATGCAAAGTGACATTAAAATAATAAAATGCAAGTAAAATAAGGCTTCAATGACTTGCAACTGGTTTATTTTTAACAAGACCTGCGTCCGTCCAGCCTTTCCAATCTAGCATCTACCTTTTGGAACCAGCCTCTACCAGTGAACTGAAATATTTGTCACTTCCGGGTTGGTTTCTCTTCTGTCACTTGGGATGGACACTCATGGTTTATGTTCAATGAATGATATATTTTGTTGGGAAAAAGTTTTTTTTTCTCTCATTTTCCCTTTTTTGATATAACAACCTTCTCAGAACTTTTATGAACATCTATCTGATCATAAAATATGGTGGAAAAAAAGGCAATAGGCTATGATTTACACTGAAAATAGCAAAATACAGAGGAGGCACTTTTGGTGAAAAGTCACTTTTTCTTCAGTTTTCTCTGAATCTTAGGTTTTACAAAAAATCTACATGATAAATAAATTAAAACAAAATGCCTGATTTTCACACAAAAAAAGATAAAATGACAATAAATAGTAATAAATCAATTATGAAAGGTTAAATAAGGAGAATAAATATTTGAGAAAAAAAAAATTTTCTCTCTATATTCAACCTTCCTTCCTTCATTTTTTTTTTTTTTTTTTTTTTTTTACCAATCATACACTGTAGATTTTGCAGTGTTCATTTGGAGACAATGGGACCAAATACACTCTAGAAGAAGTTAAATAAACTCTCTAAGTGTTGATTTAACACTGCAAAATTTACTGTGTAGTAATATTATCCTCTGAATTTAGTATTTTTTTCTGTTAAATCATACATTTTCCTGTATTTGATTTATTGATCATGTTAATTGAAGCTCTGATTAAAGTTAAGACACATTATGTCAGGAAAATATCAGGAAAGACATCATATATAAGGTAGATAACAGCTCACAGAAAATTCAGAGGCCATTATATCAAAACAGGGAAAATTAGGGAAAAATACTTTATCAACAAAACATATCATGAATTTAAACCACATAAACCAAGTGTGCCCACCCATTATCATCAAATAACTTAAATGTATATACACTTTTAAAAACAAAATAATTTTTTAAATAAAATTTTACTAATCCAAACTCTGTTATAGTTGTTTTTGTGCTTGCTAACAATGTTAAAGAGAAAGTATAGTTAACAAAAACTGAGTAGAATTCCTTGTATGTTATGGTATTACCATGTTCACATACAACCTGTGAACATTCAAATGGGTCATATCTGATGACCATGAAAAGATGACAGACTGTATGTTGCACCAATTATATACATGGATTGATATGATCAAAGAATCAATCATTGGATTTTTTTTTTGTTAAATCCACATATAAAGTATTAATATTACTGCATGCACTGTACATAACCACAAGGTGTCTCCCTGTGTCTAAAAACACCAGTTATTGATTTACATTCTGCCATTTGTGTTGGTTATTTTTCCAGTTTACAACCTCCAGTAATGCTTTATTCCTGAAGAACAGAGAGTCTGATGGCCAAAGCAGGATTCTGTTCAACTTTTTGAATGTGGAGAAAGAAGAGAAAGCACCACTTCTTTTCCAGAGTGGGACTCAGTACTCATCTTAAACCTCATATTTTTCCCTCATTCTCTTTGAACTCTGCAACACTCTACACATATTTGGTAATATAAATGTACAGTTAATAATTAGTAGCATTACAGGAATTCTCACACTACCCAGCCTGTTTCAGCAGATTAACTGAACCTATAAATCTGTTATAAACTATTCAGAAACAGTAACTATTATTATAATAAATTTATTAAATATAAGTTCTAAGCTGTGGTGATTACTAGTTTAGTTGTAAAGATTCAGTGGTAAATATACCTTTTGTGTGTCTTATAAAACAAGTGACCGCCATTACTTTGTCTCAAAGCCAAGGCTGTCATTCAGATGATTTTATAATAAATTAATGAACTCAATGAAGGTCATGTTTAAACAATGCCTGTTAACCTATGCTTGCTGAGAGTATGTCACTGTGCTCATTTATTTATGATAAAATTAATAGATCTGTAAGATGAGGACTTGCTTTGTTCTTGCTTCCCAGAAGGTGAATAAAAACATATAGTTTGTTTACTTTGTAGGGCTTTTGCTTGCAGCCCTTCACTTTAAAATGATAATAAAAGTGCAGCCATATTTTGTTCAAGAGGATCATATTTGATCCATGTATCTGGAGGGTAATTACACATTGTTATATATGAATAATTAAACAAAGCCTATAGCTTAGTATAGTGAATATACAATATATCTACAGGGAACAAAATGCACAAACACCCCCCCCCCCCACCCCCCCAAGATCATTAAGGTCTGTGGTGTGTATGTATTTCTATTACAACTACAAAGGGGAAGTTTGTTTGTTTTTTTCCGACAGCTAAAATGTGAAGAAAAAATAAAGATAAGACCCCTGGCTTGTATAAAATAGACTGAGTAGTTTCAATTTAATTTAAAAAATATGGGAGCACTCCTATGATTCCTCTGATTCCTATGTAGATGAACCTTTACACTCTCTGATGGAATGTCTTTGTTATCAATATTTGACCTTGTGTGTTCACCTGTTTAACACCAAAATAATAATAAAGCATAAAATACTCGCCCATATCTTTTTCAAAATATTTAATCGTCTACAACAGGTGTGTCAAACTTGCGGCGCACAGACCAAACCAGAGGTGGAAGTAACTAAGTAGAAGTACTCCCTTTAATGTATTTAAGTAATTTACTTGAGTAGTTATTTTCCTGGCAACATTTTATTTTTACTCCCTATATTTTGCTATAAATATCTGTACTTTATACTCTTTACATTGTCAGAATAGACTTATTACTTTTTCGAAATAGACAAATGTGACAGTATGAAAAATAAGTCGTAAATCAGAAATTGTGACTTTTTATCTCATAATTATCCATTTCCTATCAAATAGTTTGACTTTCATCTCATAATTTTGACTTTTTTTCTCATAATTTTGACTTTTTATCTCACAATTTAGTTTTTTTAATCTCATAATTCTGCTATTTTTTTTTCTTTTTTAAATCTCCTATTTATGACTTTTGAATTTTTCCTAAATGTCCCGCTCATACCCGCTAAACTGAGTACCATAACCCAATAAAACACATCATCTACCCAGAAACTCACTTTTAAAGGATTTATTTTTGGATATTTTTTGACATTTTTCTGTTTTTTCCTGCTTAAATAACTATTATTTCATCCATGGCAAAAAAGAAATTCAGTTTTACTTTTTACTTTATTGCAATTGAGAAGTTGTATTTTTTTTTTACTTTTACTTTAGTAAAGGACTTGAATCAGTACTTCTACTTTTACCAGAGTATTTTTTTCACACCAGTAGCTGTATTTATACTTAAGTACACAATGTGAGTACTTTTACCACCTCTGACCAAAATTTTCCCGCCAATATTCCAATCTGGCCATTGAGACAAATTTGCAAGCTGTAAAAATTACACTAAATATATATATTTCTGCTTATTTGTAAATCTTTAGTTCAGGGGCCACAGAGTGTTATCTCAAATAAAACAATAGCATAATAACTTAGAAATAATGTTGCCAATCATTACATAACACCTATAAATAATGAAAACTCCATATTTTTTGTCTTTATGTTAGTCCAAAAAAATAACAGTAAATTATGAAAATATTTACAAACTATCATTTAACAATAAAATGTGGATAACCTGAACAAATGTGAACAAGACATATGTAAAGAAAATGAAGTAAAAATCATATTCTGTCTGTTACAAAATGTTTTGTGCTTTTTATAGATGCAATCTATAATGCACATGCATAAATGAAAACAATGTAAAAGCTGTTTAATAAAAAAAAATCTGATGATTTACATATTTGTGTGGATAGTTTCATGTAATTTTTTTCATAATTCCATGTTATTTGTGCACTTTTTAAAATATAATGCACCAAATAATTAAATTTTCTTTAAAAAATAAAAAAGCAACAACCAAATTACAAAATGTGGCAAAGTTTATTACAACTTGTGTTTAAGAATAATAATACAAACAGTATGTTAGAAAATATCTCAGTTTGATGTGAATACTTATTACATTATTAAATATTGCACTGGCTCTGCAGGGGTGTTTAGGACCTCATCTCAGCTACCTATGGACGAAAGCAAAACTAGAAGTTATGTGTGTGGTATTCAGTGACATCTTGAGTTTTCCATTGCCATCATTTATGGCCACTTTTATTCTGTAGGTTTTAACTAAGACACCTGTCCACAGTTTACAGTATTGTGAAACTACCACACTACACTAACAATAATTAAGTATAGTGTAATTATGAAGTAAAAGCACTGTTTTTGTCAGTACGATGACAGATATTTATGCAAGAAATGAAATTATTTGGGTTATTATCAAGGAAACAAGGAAGATGTATAGATATAAGCTCTGAAATTAAACTATTTTTTGCTATTAACATTATAGTTGTCCAAACAAATTGTCCAAAGAAATGGAAGAAAACAAGGAGCGGTGTAATAATATTTTTTGTGACTGTAGATCTAGAACAGAAACAGGTTTTAAAAGCAGATCTTCAGTTTAGACCTGACTGAAGATGTCGTTTGTGGGAAAACAAACCTGATGTAAACCTGTTTATCAATTACCACAGATAACATGAAATCAGAGAACCTCAATGGTTAATTTTTGCTCCATGATGGTGATTATAGAAAGAAAAGAAAAGCCTAATTGTATAAACTGAGGCAAAAAAAAAATTGCCATTTTTTCTGAAATGCATTTTTGTTTGTATATTTTCTGTACGCACATATCACTACAAAGTGTGAGAAATATATGTGTAGTCATGCATCTCAGAAAAATTACGGATACTGAAGAAGCTATATGTAATCCTCTGGACTGAGAGAAGGATAAAAGACCATGAAACTTCCAGAACATTCTGAAGGTATGTTATATAACACAACATTTCTGAGAGAAAATATCCAGAGTTAACCCAGGAGAGTTGAAGATTCATGGATTCCAAATGGAGGTCATTCTAATTTTACCTGTTGAAGCTATTTAACTGTAATTATTTAACTGTAATATTTGTGTTAAAAAGATATTGGTTTAATTCATACCAAATTGGCTTTATTAATTGCTAGTGACCCAGAATAGATCTCATTACATTTGAGTCAAAGTTCATATTTTTTTTTCAATTAATTTATTTTTTATTTAAATAATGGCCAACATTTCAAATATGTATGAAAACACCAATTTACTTAAAACTTGGCACATATATATAATCATAAGCTACAATGTGTGCAAGGGGGTTGTTTATTGTTTATTTATAGTTTGTGTTTTACACAGTGCTGTACGTAAGGATAATGTATTGTCCACACTTTAGCAAGGGATAATGTATTGCACACATTGCTAATGTATTGCAACACCCCGTCGGAAAATATTTTTCTATAGTCATGCGTGGACAACACATTATCCCACTTATTTTGTGGGTTATTACAGTTTATTACTGCTACTACTCTAACAGATTGGACAAAATAGCCAGTACAACGTAGCGAATATTTACTTTCAAAGTGGCCGAACTACCTGCGGAGTGATATGGTGCCGGGAATCTGAAGTGACAAAACCCGTTGCCATTGGCAACAGGTGTTCCTGGCGCAGCGGGCGGTTATAGAAAGAAATCCACCCACAGAAGCCTGGGAACGTCCATTCAAAGTCAACGGGAGCTGTCGCGATGTTGTAGAGGGCCGTCGAATAATGCAAACAATATGTAGTTTATGTGATATCTCATGGAATTTAGGAGGTTTGGAGTAAATGGTTCCAATAAATAAAAAGTAATCACCTTGAGGTTTATCAAACTGACATCAGTGAGCTCACTTTTATGCTGTTAGGTACATCCATGGTGTTTGGTGACAGCTTGTCCCCTGTTAGAGATGTCACAACATTATTAATTGAGAAGTTTTTTTTAATGAATACCAGCTGCTGCAGAATCTGCAGCAACTCTACAGGCACTAAAATTAATAGTTCACCATCATCAAAGCAATGACCTTGAGCTCAAAGACTGTGCTAGTTTTCCAAACAGAGGACTTTTATTTTCAAATGTTTGTATCATATGAAGTTATAAAATAATTGTCTGCAAGCCTTTGAGCACACACGTTTAAGGTGCATAATGTCATAAATGCCAATACATGCTTTACATTTATAGACAACATCCCTCATGAGTACAAACTCCAGTGTGACTGTAGTCTGCATTTAGTTGGAAACCTTCAGTTTTATTATTAAATATTTAAAAGTTAAAGATTAAAATGGTATGTAGTAATATTGTAATACTCTTTGACTTGGATTTATATATGAAGCATATATATATATATATATATATATATATATATATATATATATATATATATATATATATGAATAAGTGAAATTTCTGTTATAGTGTGGAATAAGACTTTATAGTGATAAATTAATATAAAATATCATGACTAGGAGAAATTATCATAGATACTGTGTTTGTAGTAAATATAAAGTAAATATAAATATACTTATAGGTGATTATACAAATTGCATTGTGTGAGGTAAAATAAGGCGTATATAAATGATTGTAGATGTTTTTGTGTCAAGGATAAACAGATATAAAACAGTTTGTTAAGACATAGAAGGCAGACGCTACTGGATTATTAGTTTGTAAAAAGGGGGTGGGAATTTATAAGTTTTACTTTCTCCCACTCCAAGAGCGATGTTTTGCTGGTCATTGTGATTGATCTATTGATGATTTTATGTGCTCGAAATAAACTGAAACTAAAAAAAGTGGTTTTTTTTATAGATTTCATTGTAGATAATAGGTAGGTAGGTTTTGACAGGTCATCATAGTTTCCTTTTTTTCACATTCTGGCTGCAAAATACTCAAGAGATCATTAGTACAAGAGCAATTTAGTGTAAATGAATTAAAATATTGAAATACAGTAAAGGATCTTTAACAGGTATTGTGGAACATATGACTGTCGTGATCTCGCAGCTTTCAGAAACAGTGAGGAAATGCAGGAGTAATTTGCCAAGAAAGGAATAATGGTGTATATATATATATAAACATGTAAAAGAAAATCAAGAAAATTAGTTAGGTAGCATCTTGACGCACAGCTGGGTCTGGCCACAGTGCCTTGTCCTTATCACAGACAATATCACCTGTGGTCTTTTTCGTAGAGTCCATTTCCTGATTGAAGTGGTAACAATCAACCATTGAGGCGTTTGCCCAGGCGGTGCATATATATTGGCCAATTAGCTCATGTCATGTCATTTTGAATGGTAGTGTTTTGAAATGGAAAACATGTGACCTTATGTCAGATTGTTGTATCTTATGTAGAAAATTGTGTTCAGTATTTTTTTTTTTTAAAAAGTGCCCAAAAGCAGCCCAGTTTTTCTAGTCTACTATCCAGACACAGAAAAGGTTCAGAAAAACAGGTTGGTGAAATTCATAAACAAGATTGCCAAAGAAAGAGAAGCTCAGACAACAGAGCAGATGGTGTTGAGTGTACACATCCTCAGGTCATTGAAAATGAAAAGGTTAATGAAAATGAGAAAACTGAACTGAGTCAGAGTGATGTTTCTGAGACTTCATCTAACAAGACACATTGTACACAACCAGGTAATGCTAGTGCTAGTCGGAAAGAACCCACAAAGTCAAAGCAATGGAAAAACACAGTGAGTGAAGAAATGGAAACACAGGTAAAAAAAAAAAAAAAAAAAAAAAAAAAAAGAAAGAAAGAAATCTTTATAGTCACCCATTTACCAGCAGGTAAACAGACAGACAGTGGTGATGATGGTGGGGGGTTTATGCGCTCAACACAGACATTGATGCTTGGAAGAAATAGAAAGCTGGATTTGTAGTAAAAAAAAAAGCTACATTCAGAGACTAGAAATTGACTTTGAAGAGACATTCTCACCCACAGCAGATGTGACGAGTGTGAGAGTGGTCATGCAAAAAGCAGCACAGAAAAAGCTGATTCTACATCAAATGGATGTCAAAACAGCTTACTTCAATGAACATATTGACTGAAATATACATGGAGCAACCAGAATGTTATGTGAAAAAAAATCAGAAAGTGGTGTGTAAGTTACAAAAACTTATTTATGGTTTGATTACATTTTTTTCTTCTGTTAATTTTTTCTGGTAAATTCCCAGTGTATTGAATTTCCAGCCAGTGTTAGCTCAGTGTTTGCCTTAATCAGACAATTGATGGTGCAAATACCTTCCTTTTTGACCAAAACAAATTTACCGATGCTGACGTTAATGATTAAACATGCTTGAAAAATCTCAATATTTCTCATATGGTGAATATTTGAAATGTCTAGAAGGTTTTACATTATAACATTATATTATTTGAAAACCCCTACACATGTGGAAATAATTTCAACTTCCATTCATTTTCTAAAAAAGCGTACCAATCCTGGCAAGGGCTAATAGCTGCTGCAGTCTCAGACATCTCAAGTCTCCCTGATATAGATAGTGGCTCACTGATGCCCGCGAGACAAATAAAATATTACGGATTAACACAGTAATGACAGCATGCAGGCAAGACAAAAAGTAATGCATCATGCTTAGATTACTTCAATTATATTATGCAGGCACGAGAGAGAGAGAGAGAGAGAGAGAGAGAGAGAGAGAGAGAGAGAGAGAGAGAGAGAGAGAGAGAGAGAGGGTGGGTGGGGGGCTGTCGGCTAATGGTGGAACCTGTGCATTCATTCACAGACTGCGGTCACACTAGCCACTCCAATTTTTTGTGCGCTTTTAATACAGACGTTATGGTAATGGCAGCTCTCCACCGACTCTCCGATCAAACTTATGCCCAGTGAGCTGCTTAAGTGTGATATTTGACAGATGTGCACCTTCTCCACAAGCATCAACGGCTGTCCGCTCAGCTTTACCCGACTGGAGAGGTTTCAGGAGCAGACACAGACTTCCTTGCTGTCGGGGAGTTTAGGGACCGTCACAAAATAAATCGACCGGCAACACTAAAAAAAACCGATTTTTTCCCCAATTAAATCAATTGTATATTCATATCAAATGTATAAATAAATACACGAATGAATTAATCTGTACATAAATAAATGAGCAATTAATAAGTATTAATTTAATTTAACAAGCAAATGCTTACTCAAATTACACGTTTTTGTCCAATAGTGTGTGGGTCATGTGACCTCTGGACTCCAATAGGCCTTTAATTTATAGCCCTTGTCGGGGCACACAAAACACACCTCGTATATTTAATTTATAGCATTTCATTGATTTTTTTTCTCATGAATTGCATGTTTTCGTTCAATAATTTGGAAAGGGGGTGGGGGGGTGGGGGTTAGAAGGGTCAATAAGCATCTCCCTGAATGAGGTTTTGGAACTTGGCATGTCTGCAGTCCATTACCATCTACCATCAGGTGATGGGATTGTTAGAATCTTATGTGTGGGTGTATGTTTTCCCTCCCTTTTGGCTTTATTTGTTTCCTGGAGCAGGGTAGAGCCGGGGCATGACCCCTCACCTGGATACCTGTGCACAATTACCAATGAAGTCATCTGCAAACAAGCACCACTGCCTCCTGTATATAAACCTGGTTATCCAGAATATTCCTCATCAGATCGTCTGCTTACCTCTGTGGTAAAAGCAAGTGTCTTGGCTCTAACATTTTAGGTAGACCAAATTCAGTTTTGTTTTAACCCTTGTTCGCACTCTGGTTTTAGATCCTGTTTTTTACCGGTCTTCATTTTCCCTGGACTCCAATTATACCATTGTCCAGCTCCTGCTCTTCCTCTTCTGTTTTTGTTATTTTTGTGGATTACCTTCATTAAACCAATAATTTTTACCTGCAAAATGTTTTTTCAGTCTGTTTGGTGTCTGCATCATGGGTCCTCATAACAACCAATTATGACAGGGATGAAGCCTGAATTCAGTGCACATGGATTCAACAAATCCATAAAACTACTTTTGCATTCTTTATGATAGTATCATGCCCAAAACACAGCACCAGTGTTCTTAATGCGTAACACAAACAAAACCAGTTAGAAATTAAAACATTCTGCTTCACATTTTCAACATATTCTGTAAAGGCAAGTATAATTTATTATTAATAATAATAGTAATATAAATAAAATGCTCTGTGGTCATTGTTGTGCTTGTTCTTAAAAAAAAAACAAAAACAAAAAAAAACAGACAAGAACACATAAATCACCCTCAGACAGCCACTTCCATTTTCATGGGTTGCAGTCCTGAATAGCCTGATGGAAACACATTACTTTATCTTTCAACTCGGGGGGGGGGGGGGGTTGAATTTATGAACATCACATTATGTGAGGAGAACAAAGATGTATTTTATAACTGTTGACACTGCATGAACATTTGTGTTGCATTATGTATGTGCTCAGACAAGGCCACATGAAGACAAGTCTTTGTGAACAACAACCAGGTAATTAGTCTGAGTTTACTCAAGAAAAAGGATTGCATCAAAACAATTCATTTTCCACTAAGGATTATTTTGTACATGTGCCAGTAGAATACATTTTTCTTATTTTCAAATGTACTCTACAGTTTATATGCAGGTCTTGGACATTTCTAATACCTGATGATTTTTGACCTTATAATAGTTGGGGGTGCCCCTACAGCAGGGGGTGTCCAAATCCAGTCCTTGAGGGCCGGTGTCCTACATGTTTTAGATATTTCCCTCTTCCGGCACGATTCAGTTGACCCTTTAACTCGTGAAACTTTAGCAGTTCCATCGTAAAAATAATTAAAATAAGCAGCAAAATGAACACAAATGGCCGAAGTCACCAATAAAATGAACAAAAATGAATAATAAACTGACAAAATAATTTGTAACATGAAGAAAGTAAGACACAAATGGAGTAAAATTAAAGACAAAAATGATAAAAATAAAAAATAAAATGTAAAAAAAAAAAAAGAACAATGAGCAACAATGTTAACAAAAGCTTGGTGTCTTACTTTGTTCATGTTAAAAATTATTTTGTGAATTTATTCATTTTTTGTTCATTTTATTGATGACTTTGGCCATTTTTGTTCATGTTGTTGCTTGTTTTAATTATTTTTACTGTGGAACTGCTAACGTTTCAGGAGTTAAAGGGTTAAACTGAATCACGTGAAAGAGGGAAATATCTAAAACATGTAGGACTAGATTTGGACACCCCTGCCCTACAGCATATATGCATGATTGAAAGACCTCATGATGTTTCTTAGTCTGGAAAAAAAAAAATCAATATAATTTAAGAGGGGTTCCTGAGAAATTAGAGTTAACCTGGAACTCAGCACCAGAATACATAAATAAATCAAAAATACTTGAAGATTCTTAAGCATTACTCAAACATGGTGTGACCCCGCTGTCTTGTTACCTGACTGACTTTTCTATTGTTTTTATTTTATGTTATTTTTGCTGATGTTAAGTAATGTATATATGTTGGGCATCACTCTTTTTTTCTTCTCAATTGTATGTGTAAAAGGACATATCTGTATATATCTCTGAAGGTAGCTTTTTTCGCTACATTGTTATATACACAATTGTATTGTAGTGAGGAGGGTAGGGGAGGTTTGGGAATGAAAGGGTTTGTTTGTAGGGATAAAAAAAAAACAGAAAATGGAAAATGAATTTTTTTTCTGTCAGTTGTACTTTTCGTATGTGAATTCAATAAACATATATGTAAAACAATAATGTTTGGGGGAAAAAATACACCTTTTTGATGTTTTTTTTAAATCATAGACTTCATTGGACTCTTAGTGTCTTGTTTTGTAAGTTTTCCGTTTGTCTTCCTGTTTTTCTGTCGTTGTTAGTGCCTGGGCTTTTACTTTGTCATCTTCACAATGTCTCATTTTACTTCCTTTCACTGGTGTTGTCCCACCCCTTAATTTAACCTCAGCTGTTTTGGGTCTTATATAAACTCCTCCTGTGTCTTTGTCTGGTGCGAGTTTGTCTTTCTTTATGAAGCAAATAAGCGGTCTTGATTCTGGTCTAGTCCTCACTGTGTATGACTTGGTTTGGTTTTCTGGTTGTTGTCTGCTGTCTATCCCCTGTCTGGTTTGGCGTAAATGGTACCTACTCTAATCTGTACTTTTAAAACTTCTGTACTATTTAAGGACTTTGCGAGGGTTTTAGGGGTTTTAAATGCATTGTTCTTACTTATTTTTTCATTCATTTATTTATTTTAATTGTAGAGTTATAATATATTATGTACATAATCTCATTCTTAATTTAAGAATGTTTTTGTTTTTAAGTCTGGCCAGATCAAAAATTTCGCTCTACTGAGTACCTGTCTGGTATAATGTTGAATGACAATTAAGGAATATTGAGTCTTGAATCTGTTACCTGACCCTGTGCTTGTTCCTGGATAAGTGTTTGCCTCACCCTCATTGGCCCTGTTTTGGATTCTGGACCCTGGTTTAGACCCACACCTGGACACTGGTAAGGAGTTTTGGATTGTCCCCTTTTTATGGATTTCTGGCTTTGTCTCTTGCCTGTTTTTTGACCACCGTTTTGCCTTGCAGGCTTGACCGTGTGCCACCTAACAGTTCCTTGTTCAGCAACTCAGGCTTCTAAGAAAAACTGTTTTTATAATAAAACCTTTAAAGACATATTTCTGTTTCTGAGATTTGCTTTTGGCTCCATCTGGTTTCTGAAGCCTTATCATTCATGGGAAGATGTGAAAATGCATTCTAACAATGTGATAAAGGACTTCATTGACACATAGAAAACTATAATATAACACAAAACTGTCATTTATGAAGCTTTTTTATTTGGTTTTTGAAGAACCATGTAAAATTCAGGTAATTTGTGTCTTATTTTGGATCATATATTAAAATAAAATATACAAATTCTTTATAATTAGCAACTAGCCAGTAACTGAATGATGTTTGTAGGATAAAATTCAACCTGTGCAGACATTAAATCCGTGCACCTTCATAGTTAGTTTGGCTTTACTTTTCATTGGAGTGTGTAAATCCAACTACCACAGAAGGGATGACAAAACCCACTTCACTAGAGAAATGTTTTTACCCAAATATCCAAAAATCTTTTAAAATATACAAAGATGCATGGCCAGTAGAATAGGTATACATTACAATGTTTTATTTCATTGTTACATTTTTTTGCAGCAGTGTGTGGTTGTCCAAAGGGCTGTGTCTGTGGCGTCATCGCTGACCTTTTAGCCTCTCTCATCTGTTAAGCGTTGCTAATGCCACCCAGGACACCTGTTGTTGTCCTGACCGACGCCCTCTGCGTCTAAAGATCCTACTCAGCCACTGTTAGTCACTGCTCATGTCATTCCTGACAGTTAGACCATGGGATTTTAGCCTGGTGTCAATCTGCCATACGCTTACTCACACACCGCCAAGGATTAAGTATAAAACCTCAGACAAGACTGAAAAATTCACACAAATCGACAGATAAAGCACAATCAATTCCAAATAGATTTTGCAACATCATTTTATTTGCATTCATATTTATTGGCAATATTTTTTTTTGTAGTTTTTCAACAAAAAAAATAATTTAATGGCACTTATATGTTCAGAAAAAGGCCACAGTACAAGGTTCATGTTTGCCTTACAAATATATTAAGCACAAAAATTGCACATGGATTAAATTAGAATATATATATATCTATATCTATCTATCTATATATATATATATATATATATATATATATATATATATATATATATATATATATATATATATATATATATATATATATATTACAGAACAAAAAATTTACAACAGAGATATTGAGTAGAAAACATACTGTAGATGCGTTCAATATATTTGGTAAGACAGTTCACAAAATCACAACAGACTGTGAATAAATATACATTACAACACTGAAGCTTTGAATATATATCATTAGAATACTTCACTTCAGATAGTTTCCTTCAAATGGAAAAGGCAACAATCCCCATGTTCTTGCTGTTATAATGGAATACATTCCACCAAGGAGCAATTCTGCAGGAATATTAAATGAACTTATAGTATCAACTGTAACTGTACCTTTAACACCACCTGCCACAACTATAGTGATTAACGTTTTCTTCTTTTTTTTTCTCCCTTTCTCTGCACTAAAACTGACCTAACATGTCAGGGTAGGAGGTTTAATTGACGATGGCTCTAAGCCCATTTCCAAGTTAAGAAAGAGACATAACATTAGCACAGACCTTTAATCTTCCCTTACTCCCACACAGCACACAACACTGACTCGCATGTCAACTCAAAAAGTGTTTGTTCGTGTGGATGGAGTCATAGTAGGAGACATGGATATGCCTGTCTGAGCTGGACAACAGTGGATTTTCTTTACGTTAACCCATGAAGACCCAGTGCTACTTTTGTGTCATTTCCCAAGTTAATCTTTTTTTTTTTTTTTTTTTTTTTACTGTAAATAATGTATTTTTCTATATTTACTTTCGATGTTCATAAAAAATAAATAAATAAATAAATAAAAAGACCATTACATTCAAATGTTGGTTTTTTTTCAATCAAAATGGAGAAAACTGAAGAAAAAGTGTGTTCTTTTTAGGAAGCTATTTCATTAACTGAATGTAAAAACAATTGTTTCCAACTACTCTCAGTTAACACCAAACTAAAGTTCTCATTCAGTTTAGGGTTCATTTTGCTCATGTTACTTATTATTTTGTGACTCTTTTATTCATTTTTGTTCATTTTATTGATCACTTTGTCTATTTAGCTCATTTTGTTGCGTATTTCATTCTTCTTTTTTATTTAATTCATCTTAGTTTTGGTTTTTTTCGCTTATTTTTTCACATTGTTCATTGTTTGTACTTAAAAAAAAATTTCCCCTTTGGCCATTTATCAAACTTCATAGGTTTTACTAGTAAATCAATGTTGTATTAATTAGATGACGGTGTTTCCATGTTCACTATGGAGCCTCTGAATGTCTAAATGGGTTAATGACCATTTTTATTGTGCATAATTAATTACAAATATTGGTCGGGTTAGTGGATAAACAGGTCTTAAACTCCTCTTGTTAAATTATGGAGTGACATAAATATGCATTCAAAGATGTGTAATTCATTGATTGGTTTGTAAAGATATTTTTAAAGCATACAAGCAAGAATTATGAAAGTAGATGAAGCATATACAAGCATTAAGCTTCTGCCTAAGCCTGTTCAGTCGCTTAATTAACTTAAAGTCAACCTCATTGATTGTATGTTTTGTATTATAGAAGATAACTAATTAGACTGAAACCTTAAAACTAAAACAGTTTACATCAGTACATACTTTTTGTTTGGGTCTTTATGGGTTAAGATCATCTGGATGTATATGTGAGAAAGGGGTTGAATATTATATATTTGTAACAGTACCCCAAGGACGCCCTCTGCTTTTGGAAGTAACACCCAAAATGAGCAAGTAATGATGCAACATCTAAATAACAATTTGCACTTTGGTGTGTTTCCATTTTCTAGCTCATAAGATCCCAGATACAAGGTGCAAGGCAGGGTCACACCACAATATGAATTCTCTGAATAACTCAATAACCCCCCCCCCCAAAAAAAAAAAAAAAAAAAGCTTAACAGACACTTACATAACAATTCTGAATAAATGAAAACAACCAATAAATAAATAAAACAAAACAGTGTGTTTAAGCATTGGGTAGCCTCTCCTGACACATCTCCAAGGCCTGTTTGGATGCTCCTCTCCCAAAGACCTCCCTCCACATTACTTGCCAGCCAGGAGATCACATTCCCAGGGATGTAAGAACTGCAGTTGGCCATAGACTGGATCTCAGCCGGTTTCAGAACACGGTCCCAAATATTCACCTGACTCAGCTCACCCACAAAGGCCTGTCCGGCATCAAATCGCCCACCCACCACATCCTGTAAGAGCCATAAATAACAGGATGTCAAATTAAATACCATCAACAATAACGTCATGATAGAAAGTCATTACATTGTCAAAGCGTGGGACGTCTGTGGGACTCCAATGTGGACGCGCGATGGACTTTTAAATATACCACTGAGGTAAAGGTCCATAAAACATTTCTCTGGTACTTGCAGGGAAATCCCTAAGTAAATAAATAATCTTTACATAGACCATGGTGAGTATTTTCTAAGTCACTGCACATCCTTCATCTCAGTGCTGGAGTTTAACTTATATATTTCAAGATTAAAAAAGGGGTTGTTGTTGTTGTTGTTTTCACCCACACAATTATTTTATCTATGATCTTACTCAATGTAATTAGATGACTACATAAGCTGTTGTGTGTGTTCTTGAATATGCTAGTGTATACAAGTATAAATAAAAACATGACCACTGGTCTGTGAAACTAGTGATGGCCAATAAATACATTTAGACAGACAGACAGACAGACAGACAGACAGACAGACAGACAGACAGACAGACAGACAGACAGACAGACAGACAGACAGATAGATAGATAGATAGATAGATAGATAGATAGATAGATAGATAGATAGATAGATAGATAGATAGATAGATAGATAGATAGATAGACAGACAGACAGACAGACAGACAGACAGACAGACAGACAGACAGACAGACAGACAGACAGACAGACAGATAGACAGATAGACAGATAGACAGACAGACAGACAGATAGATAGATAGATAGATAGATAGATAGATAGATAGATAGATAGATAGATAGATAGATAGATAGATAGATAGATAGATAGATAGATAGATAGATAGATAGACAGACAGACAGACAGACAGACAGACAGACAGATAGATAGATAGATAGATAGATAGATAGATAGATAGATAGATAGATAGATAGATAGATAGATAGATAGATAGATAGATAGATAGATAGATAGATAGATAGATAGACAGATAGACAGACAGACAGACAGACAGACAGACAGACAGACAGACAGACAGACAGACAGACAGACAGACAGATAGACAGATAGACAGACAGATAGACAGATAGATAGATAGATAGATAGATAGATAGATAGATAGATAGATAGATAGATAGATAGATAGATAGATAGATAGATAGATAGATAGATAGATAGATAGATAGATAGATAGATAGATAGATAGATAGATAGGTATGTAGGTAGGTAGGTAGGTAGGAGGTAAACCTCACTTTTTTCCTCCTTTTTTTTCTATCAATTATTATTTTTCTATCAATACCAAGGATACTGAAAGCTTTATGAATGTCACGTACAGACTTTGAAGCAGAAATGACACTTCATCACCTCCCTAACCATAATGTTCTATTAGTAGCTTTTCAATTTGCTCTTGAAAAACTCATTTTATCATTCAAGTGTTGCAAAATTAATAAATTTTATTATACTTCAAGCTGTTTTTAATTTGCTTACAAAGTGCTTCCTTCTCAGAACAGTGCAAAACACTGCTGATTGGATTTCTGCAGCAGTGATGAATCTTCTTCCTTTCACTCTGGCATTTTTAATAATGTACTGATAGGTCCAGAGGGGGGTCACAGCATCTGTGGGCAGTGACAGCTTTCCTGTTAGTTTGATAATTGTTCTGTCAAGATAACCTGCCACCATCTTATTACTGCTACGGATGAATTTATTCTTTCCAACTACCTGTACCAAATATATTCCATGAGTCAGCCTGGATATTAGAAGAACAGCTTAGCATGGAACAAATGAAGGTGCAAACATCTTTACATACATGATGGCACTACTCATTTATTTCTATATATTATGTTCTTTTACAGATTTTTCTGACCTGTTCCTGGCCCAGGATGATGACTCCACCAGGTTTGATGGGGTGCCATGCTGCCAAGTTGTCACCAGTACCAAGCTTTTCCCCATCTTGGTAAGCCTCCCATTGGCCATCCCGTGTGGTCCAGGAGATACAGATGTGATGCCATCGCCCATCACGGACTTCCAAGGGCAGCTGAGCTACCTAGAGTCCAAAAATATTCCAAATATAGCAAAAACATGATACAAATGCAGCAGTCATATAGTAGTGTGTGTGTGTGTGTTTTGCAGCTTATATCTTTGTTGCTTTTGCAGAGTTGTAACAGGTGGCTTTATTTTGAACAGAAAATAGATAGGAAATTTGTGCAGAATACTGAAGCACACCATATTTTTTTAATTTAGAAATCTGCATTAAACAGCTTCTGCATGTAGTCACTGTTTTTATTACCTCAATTTTTATTCAGTAAATCTTCACTATGTTTTTTTTCCCCATAATCTTACGCTGTCAATGAGGCTTTTATGATCTTGTATCCTTCTCTCTGTCCAAACGATAACCACTACAACTTTCATATTTCTTCCTAAAATGCTTTTTTTTTAACCTTTCTAAACATGAGATAACTTTTTTAACGTAATGTATGCCCACTGCCACCAGTCACCTGACTTGTCAGTGTATGCCAAAATTTGTACACATATGGACGGACAGATGGGAAGGTTGATAAACTAGTACAAATACCCTTTGGCCAGTGTGACTGAGGGTAAAAATTGTGTTTAACTGTCATCAAAACCACTGTGAGGAATCCATGCATTATTTTTTTTTATCAGGATCTATCTTTTAACTAACACATAGAGTCACATTTTTCCAGTATTGCTAAAATTAGCCATATTCTATATTCTATATTCTATTCTAAAATTAGCATCATTCTACAGAATGATGCTGAAAAATTTGTCCATGCCTTTATTACATCCAAACTACATTAGTGTAATTTACTTCTCTCAGGCTGATCCAAAATGCTGTTACCCAGGTACTGACTAAAACCAGTATCAGAGACTTTTCTTCACTGTCTTCCTGTAAAAGCTAGGATTGACTTTAAAACACTCCTCCTTATTTACAAAGCCCTTCAGGGCCTAGCACCTAATTATCTAAAAGAGCTTTTACTTCAATACAATTCATCTTTAGTAAAATGCTCTCAACATGTAGGCTCACTAGTGACCTGTAAAAGTAGAACAGATTCAGTTTATGGAACCAGCTCTATACCTCGGTTGGGGGGGGTTGGCAGACACCCTGTGTGTATATTTAACAGTAGGTTAAAAACTTGTCTTTTTGATTAATCCTTTAGAGCAGCTCAGGTTGCTCTTAGTTATTTATTATTTCTTTTATTTATGCATTTGGCAGGTGTTTTTATGCAAAGTGACTTAAAACGTGAGCAAACAGGCTCTAACAAAGTTCCTTAGAAGAAACAAACAATCACAGAAATAGAATAGAAAAGCACTCTGAGAGCACTTTCTTTTTTTTTTTAAATCACATTAAAAAGAAAATAACAGTAAAAACAATGATAACCACAACAACAATAAAAAAAAATAACAATTAAATAACAATGATAAACAGCAATAAATAATTAAAAGCAACAATAAAAATGTCTTATCTTTTCTCTTCTATTTATGTCCCAGCTAGTACATGTCACTGACTTGACTTCTTCCCCAGAGTTTCTATGCTATAGGTTTTCCCAGGATCTTGGCAGGTTTTCCCTGGGTCTTCTCTGGACCTGCTGCTCCTCTCCTTCCTTTATCATTGTCACTCATGTGTCCATGTGGCTGCGGCAGCCTTTGTTATACAGTTCCATACATATTTAACTTCAGTTTTCTGTACATCATCTGCATCCACGTCTCCCCATGCTTCCCTACTCTCCCCTTTACTCCTCCTTTCCTCTCTCTTTTATCCCAACTGATCAAGGCAGACTGTCATCCTCCAGGTTTCTATCTGTTTAAAGGTAGTTTTTTCTTGCCACTGTCACTAGTCACAGGTGTCGGCTCCTGCAGGATTCTGATGGGTTTCTGTAAATTAGAGCCTGGTTTCAACTTGCTATATATATATATATATGTGTGAGATCATTTCTGTCATGATTTGGTGTTATATAAATAACATTTGATTTGATTTGATGATCTTCTCATCCATCTTTACTGAAAAATGTAAACTTGGGTGAAAATATATATTTCATCTTTCCCTTAAAAGTCACTTTTCACTCCTTGTGGACTGATGTCAGGTTTGCACAGAATTTCTATATAAGGTGTGTGTTAGATCATAAATCCCTTGAAAAACATTTGTGAAGTGATGACACACATCCTGGTACGTGGTACATCCACCCCTTAAATTCAGATTTTCAGAAAGGACTCATGAATGTGAGAAAACTGTTAAAAGTGCCCTGAAAAATTCTGCACAGACATAAAGATTACAGTGAACCAACACTGAAGAAGTGTAATGTTTAGGATGAATTCGTTACATATAAATATATGAAATGAACCATGATTTGATTAACATGACGACATTCACATACAATGTACATCATGTGAATTTCCATGTTATCAAATAAACCAAGGGCGTCACAGCCATTTAAAATGTAGGGTGTTCTAAGTTGTGGCACATGAGCAAAATTTTCTGAGTCTATCATTGGAAAATTTACGAACAATTATCCATTAATGATTAAATTTTTTATATTAAAAAAGTAAGGCAGAAAATAATAACAAAAATATGTGTTTCCTTAATTAAACATTTATTCAGTACATAAGTAAAAATTATGAGGTAAAAAGTACAAATTATGTGAGAAAAATCTAAATTATTAGATAAAAAGTCCCAATTATGGGATAAAAAGGATTTTTTTTTAATCAGACACTGATTTTACAGACACTGTACCTCTTTTTTCTTACAAAAATGTTTTGTTCATGTCAGGGGAGACGACTAAAAAAATATTTCTCAGGGGGAACATCACTGAAAAAAGTTTGACAACCACAGAACAAGACATAGTTTAGTTAACTTACTTTAACAACGGCAACATTTCTCATTACTTACTGGTTGATGACTTAACACCGCGAAGAAGAGCTGTTTACATTACCAGGGAACTGAGGTGCGCTTCATTTAAATATACTGGTGTACCACCGGGGCGGGTAAACAGTTTAAACCATAGATATTGTAACAGCCCTGCAATGTTATTGATGTTTGTTTGGTGTGATTGCGACTGATAGTAACCGTTTATCCCAAAATAAAAAAGCAGGTGAGACCAACTCTCCGTCCATTTCCTTGATCCAGTAACGATAAAATATATAAACTCAGGAAAAAGTGGGGGGTATGAAATCATCTGGTTGGAGAAGTGGGGGTGTCGCAACACCCCCATCCCCCACGGGTGTGACGCCCATGAAATAAACTATAACTGCGTTTCCATTACCCTTGGAAATTTGCAAAATGTAAATATCGCTATAAAAAAAACTGGTAATGGAAATGCAGCTTATGACATTTAAGGAACCATCCACTCATTACTTGCCTTGTCATTTATCAGCAACTCAATTGGATTATTGCCCCATTCGATCAAAACAATCTCATTGGCTTGCCCAGGTACGCCATAGGAGAAGGGCGTGCCTACACCAGGGCTGGCACTAGACTTGATCCACATGCAGAGTGTGAAGGCGTACATCTCTGGCAGGCTTTTGGTGATACGTCCATACAGGTAGTTGGTACGCTGGGGGAGGGACAACTTAAACTGCTCTGGAGACTTGAAATCTCCTCCCCCTGTAATGAGAGAGAGAGAGAGAGAGAGAGAGAGAGAGAGAGAGAGAGAGAGAGACATAGGAACAACAGTAGTTTCTTTTAGTCCACTGACAGACTTGGAAAAAAAAACACTTTTACTGTAAAAATAAATATGTTATTCATCCTGTTTCAAATGTTTTAACTAATTTTTTTAACCTCTTTCATTTCTCTGAGTCTTTTCCTTGAACTCCACCCCATTAGATTATATGTTAAACTGAATAGCATATATAATTCTATGTGTATTCTTTTGTGCAGCTCCATGTACTGACCTTTCATATCATAATACTTAGATATGTCCTCTTCATCTCCATCATTATGACACTGCTATGGTTTTAGTATGAACCCAGCTATCATAGTCCACCTTACCTTTCTCCAGCTCATTGATCCTCTCCACCAGAGCGTTCAGTTGACTTTCTGTCTTCTGCCTGTATGCAGCTGTTGCATTGGACAACATGCTTTTCTCCTCCTCCAGGTTGCTGACCTTCTTTAGGAGCTGTTTCTCCAGCTCCCCAAGGCGTCGCTGCAGCAGATTACGGAGCTCACTGGGGAATGAAGCTCCAGAAATGTTGGCCCGCATTTGTTGTTGCTGAAAGAAACATATAGACAAAATTATGAGGAAGAAATGCACTAGGATAAATAAATGAAGTGAGTCCTCTGGCTACTGAGAGTAGTAGGCCTATACATAAAGGTTCAACAAGTTAATTTATCACTGTCTTTGGATGAAATTCTTTAGATTATTGGACCATAGTGAAAGTGTGGGACACTTTTCTGTCCATTTGATTATTTTACTTTTGGTAATAATTTCAAATCTGACTATAAATAAGCCCAGGATTGCACGTTAATAAGTCTTAAAAGGAACATTATTGATGACTATCATGTCCTCATTATCATGAAAAGCACCGTTTTGTCGGTATTGGAGGTATTGCTTTGATATTTTTGCTCACTTTCTCTACGCACAGACACACGTCACGTAATCTCATGCGTAACGGGAAGGTTAAGGTTTGCCAAACAGACATTTAATCTGTTTCCAGATACTGTATTATCTGGAAACTGATTATATTACTATATATTGTATATTCAAAAGTCCTTTTAAAATAGATAAATCTGAAAATCCTCTGAATCAGGACTGAGGATTAAAAAAATAATAATGATTTTACACCTTTGGCAGCAGCAGATAATTATTGCGCAAATAGTGGCGCTTACCTCCAGGTTTTCCAGCCGGTCTTTGAGCCCCTGCATGGTCTTTCCCAGACTGTCAATTGTGTCATTGGGATCTCTGGGAACATCACCCATTGTATTTTGCTTCTCTTTGCCCCAAGAACCTCCCTTTTCATTCTTTCTGTCATCAGAAGTAGAAGCGCAAAGCGAAAGCTTGGTTGTTAACTCGTTGATGGTGCCTATCTGTTTGGAAATTGTTTCTTTTTGCTGAAGAATAGTCTCCCGTAGTTGCATTACAGTATTTCTCAACTCCTCTTCTTGACTCCCGGCGCTCAGCTCGGGCAACAAAGTTACCGGGCAACTGGTGTCACCGTTAATGGGTACAGCCCGACAAATGTACCGTTTTCCATCATCTGGTTGTCCGCTCACTGGCTGTCTGCTCCCCAGGGCACAAAAACACAACAATCCATAGAGGAGGGAATACATATCTAAGATGTTAACCTTTTTTTTTTTTTTTTTTGGAAAGTCAAATTAGAGTGAAAAACTAAAAATCCCGAGCGTTGTGGATTGTTTGGTTAATCCAAAATCGAGTTACGCGATCAACTATTGCGTAAAAGTGTCCCCCAGGAGCATAAGTCTGGAAAAAGAAACATCATAGTTAATTAGTCTTAATAGCTAATATTAAAAAAAATACAACAGACAATCCAATCGTGGCAGTCAAGTCTATGTGTCAAGGTAAGCCTAGTTAACGTAGTGCGGTTTAGGAGCCTATTCCTGGCTCTATAGAGGAGCGCGCAGAGTATAGTGCTGATCGGACAGACAGGAAAGAGGATTATCAAAAAAGGTGTCTGTGGAAGTTACTGGATTGGTTGTAACGGGCTGACGTCAACTGCCAGCTAGATAAAAAATAATAATATTTAGGCTTAACTATACCCTATGAAAAAAAAAAAAAAATTATGCCTCAGCCTTGTTGCGCATTTGGCACCATGACTTCTACTGATTCTGTTTCAATCTCTTTAAAATCTTCATTCATCTCTAAGATAGAAAACTTTTTTTAGACACATAAATGTGATTCATAACAAATACCTTAAGAAAAAATATTAGTGGATATTTAAACTATACCTGTTGCACATCTTTACACTCCAGTGCGCATAAAGTAATAATGGGTTATTTCCTTTCTGTCAAAAAAATAAGAGGTTCATTCTGAATACAGGTGAGTCCTTTCATTAAAGTAGACAGTGAAGAAACAGGATGTATGAGGTAAACAATTAGCAACAGCTGCCTGCCTGGTTGTGAAAGGTCAATAAATCCTGGTGCGCAGACTGGAAGATATACCACTGTGCTTTGAACACAGTATGCAGCTGTGTCACTATCCACGACTTTTTCATAACACACACGAAAAGGTGGAGGCAGAAGTCTTATTTAAATGGTAAGCACTACAGTTTGACCTGCATTTATTCTAATGACACAATGGAAGGAAGACCTATATGCTGCTTTTCAATGACACATGCACACATCTGCAGTTTTCACTTTTAGCACCAACTGAAAAGGGACATCATATTGAGGACCTATATTTGTTGGAGTGTAACTGCAGTTTATTATTTTTGCTGTAGCTGTTTAAATATAGTTTATTGCGTCTATTATGGTCATTTAGTTTAGTTTAGTCATTTTATTTCGAATATGTCAAACACAAAAACATTTGATCTTTCATAAGCCAATAATTGATGAAATAACAAGACAAAGACAATATAGCATAAATAAAAAATAAGAAGGCAAGTAAAATATTCGAAAGGCAGTGGGAAGAAGTAAAAAAAAACAACAACTATTATCTCCCACTCCTATTGCACCAAACATACATACAAACACACACACACACACACACACACACACACACACACACACACACATATATATATATATATATATATATATATATATATATATATTCCAGTTGGTTTATCAAAATGATACAAAAATATCCAAATATATATACCAACAAACATAATAAGTAACATGAACAAAATAAGACACAAATGGCACAAAAGTGAAGAAAAATAATAAAATACAATATTAAATGTAGAAATATAAAACAAAAGAAGGAACAAAAACTAATAAATATTTACAAAATAATAACTTCACTTACTTAAAATAATATAAAATGAAGTATAAATACACAAATAAATAAATAAATAATATTGTAATTTGGTTCCAGTAGTTTTAGTTTTGGATTTTTTCTTTTTTCTAAATTAGTTGCTTTTTGACATCTGTTTACCTCCATATATCAGATCTAGGAACAAAACTCAGTAAAAAAAAAATTAAAAAATGTCTGAATATTGAAACTAAACCCTCCTGTCAGAACGCACCATGGCTGATGCATCAGGGGTTAAAGGGTTAAGTTGACTTAGCATATCTTTGTGTTACCAACTTAATCCCTTGTCCTTATGATAACAGTTATTGACTAAGCTGTAGCCTATTTAAGATAAGCTCTGACTGAAGAGACTAAAGATAATTCGTCCAATGTAACATTGTTTGTTGGTTCAACACAATTTCAAATGAAGTTGTCATAATTTAAGAAAGACTAAAGGAAACTGTTGCATTTATTTTTGTTGTTGTTGAGGCTAAACCTGTCTTTTTAAAGTGTATATAGACAAACAACCACTCACATTCACACCTATGGGTAATATAGATTAACCAATTAAGCTATCAGTGCATGGTGGGTGAAAGTGTTGATTTTGTGGAGTACATTCTTTAACTCTAACTTAGTGTGTGTTGAGGATGAAGCATAGTAATATTTGAAACTTCATTCGGTGGGTGTTGAGGAGCGTGATGGTCCATCAGTTACATGACCAGAAGAGCCATGGATATTATATTTACACTGTTAGAAACAACAATGCTAAATTTAAAAAAAATGGAAAAATGTGTTGTATGAACATATGTATATAATGATGTTTATTAGCTGTTTTGCGTTCCTTTTTTTATTTTTATAATTAAAGGTAGTAGGCTTAACTATGACTTTTCCAGTTATTGTCAACTTTAAAGCATATTCTGGGCTGATGTATTGCACTAAGCTAATGTCCTGTCCAAAGCAGGTTATTATTGACTGTTTTACATATATTGAGTTGTACTGCTATGATTTCAAATGTGAATCAATGTCAAAATAGAAATTGTATTACAGCCAGTGCAATGTGCAATAGCATTTCCCTTTATTAGTATAGCTGTGGATTGAAAAAAAGGTTGACTACATTAAACTGAATGTGAGTTAATATTTAAATTAACTCCATTTTAGTGTTACATTTACTCTATGGAGAACAATTTCAACTCAGAATAATGGCTTCAAGATCAACAAAATATATATTTTTAAACTTTTTCTCAGCCCTGGAGTATATGCATGTATGGTCACACATGTACACTAAAATTGAGTCATTTGTGACTCACAGGGAGTTTATTCCAAAAGCCAAAAATCTGCAGTGAATTTTTTTAACCCTTGTTTTCTAACTTTAGATCTGGTTCCTCAGTATTGGCCTATATATGTACCAATTTGCACTTTACCAGTAATACAGAAAATGAAAGTAAGTGGCTTTACTCTCAGTATTAAACTGATACTGACATTGATGCAGCAAATATTTGTGTCCCTGTTTTGGACTGATTTTGTAGCTTTGTTTAATAGTGACAGTCTGAAAAGTGGAAATAGACATAGAATGTGTATGTTACTCAATAAAAGGTGTACAGTGATATCTTATCAGTGCAATACAGTTGAAATCAAATAAACAAATAAAATCAAAAGTAATATGTTGTTAACCAAAATGACAGATCAATTGATGATAAGTGCACATAAAGTGAATATTTCTTGCACACACAATGATTACTGAATAGGATACTTAAATACAGCAAAAAAAGAGAAAACTATTGGGGCACAACTACAAAAACTGCACAAAAGTTTTAAGCTTATGCTTCATACTCTTTTTTTGGACATGTCATTGTGTATTATTATTATTATTATTATTGTTGTTGTTGTTGTTGTTGTTGTTGTTGTATTGATTATTGTTGTATTGATTATTGTTGTACTCTACACATGTTCGAAATAAATCATTCAAATCAAATCAAATCAAAATCAAGATGCATTATAAAGAAAAACACTAATGAAGAAAAAAGAAACAATAAATCAACTGAAATAAACAAGGATGCATTGCTGTCTTTAGTAGCTCTGCGAACCCTTTGAAAACCAATTACCTACCATCATAATGCAAGTTTCTCTGAGAGAAAAACATAAGTGTAATATCAGAGTCAATTTTTCCCTAAAGTTTAAAGCTACCTTTTTGTTAAAATAATCTCTGTACCCTGCAGAAAAATCAGATCATGGGGATAAAAAAAATCAAAATGTAAGTTCTATTATAAGACCAGGTTTTACAATGAGAGAAATACTTGAAGCTCTTTATCTGCATGACTCACATTTCCTCTCATTTTGCAAGTGCATATGGGTAAAAAGACTCAATACATCTGGAGGGTTTTAGATGTGTGAATAGATTTTCAGGGCATTGTTGATGGTTCAGTCCGAGTCTCAAGAAAAGTGCACCTCTTTCTATATGAAAAATAATGCAGAGGTGATCCTGCTTTATCACAGGGCCGTCGGCAGCTTCAGCAGTATTCTGAGAAAACAGAAATCTAATGGACAGATGAGTGGTTTGGGAAAGGTGGAGAACCAATGTGTCATCTCAGGATGAAACCCCCAAACAAAAAGATGTGCTAATGAAATGAACAGGGCGGTGCAATAAGCCCGAGACAAACATCCTTTCGCAGATCATTATTACACCTGGGAACAGAGAACACCAAAGAGAATAAGAGTGTCACATTATATGTCAAATTATCGGTTACATTCTATGAGACAGTCAGTGAAAGGAATATCTCATTTTCTGTTGTCTTTTTGCCAGTGAGTTCACTGTATGGGAGGAGGATGCTGTGAAGCAGAGAATTATGAATTAAAAGCCATTAGCAGAGCATGTGGGCAGGAGACAGGCTTGATAGATTAGGCAAGATAAATAATGGCCTGTGTCTTTCAACAGGACTTCATTATTTCCAAAGCTATTACAAGGCATGTTAAGAATGAAGGGCCACCACATATTTTCCTTTTTCTAGTATTTATCATCTCAAGTGTGAGGGTTGTGACATCACTATAACAAACAATGAAAAACTATAGAAATACACAACATGACAATTTGTTTTTATCATTATGATCATATTATCAATATCTAAGCATTGTTATGAAGTCACGAATAAAAAGATGCTTTCTCTACCAATGGGCATGTTCTCTTAAGCCAAACACCAATGAAATTATTGAAAATAAAATAAAATTATAGTATGTCCTCCCTTCTTCTGATGAATATTAGACATCTATCTTCCATTAGTCACTCTGTCCCAGATTTATTAAATGTTGTTATTAAAAATCAGCTCCAAAGACCATGATTTTAGCAATTTCCGGCCTTTCATTCCTATCAAATGAGTTTATGTAGCCCCAGTGTGTTAGAAGCATTAGAGCATGCAGTTATACTTAAAGATCTGACGTCATATCATTTCACTCAGACCCACCTTCATAGTGAACAGTAACTCTTAGGGCATAACAGTTAGGCTATCTACAATCACTAACCTTCATCTAAAGATTGCTGCCATCTCGTGGCGAAAATAACACAGCAAACACTACCTGCAGTTTTCAACATATTTCACATCATCATTTGGCCCTTTGCTTAATATAGCTTGACCAGACAATGCTATTTGCAGTGTTTTATAAAGTCTCTGTGCTGATTTATGCAATTCAGTGACCATATCACAATACATTTAATGGGAGGCAGGTCTCTGGGCAATCTGTTCACATAGTCCCTTTTTTTTAACTATGAGACGTTTAAATTAAATTGGTACTCAGAAAAAAATCCTCATTATATAGTGTCTAATTCAGGTATATGGGGTATACCTACTTATTTGTCAGTCAACATTGGATATACACACACTTATAAATCCCCCTGATGTGTATAGAGAACTTATCCTGTCATATTGAAAAAATAAATACAGAAATATAAAAATGTCTTGATAATTGTATTTCTGTACCGTTTATTTATTTCTGTACCGTTTATTTATTTATGTTGTCCTTATTTATATTTTTGTTCCATTAATTTTTATCCCCACATTTGTTTCCGTCTTGTTATGTATTTACATTTTCTTTGTTCGTTTTTATTTCTATATTTTATTTTCATCTGACATCTGAATAATTCCATAACAATGACCAAATACTACTGATGGATTTGATTAGAGAAATGGAGAGAGAGAAAACACTACGTAGTCTAGTCTATCAAAACTACGTATTGAATAAAATGTTTACTCACAGACTGAAATTAACTTCAAGTTTATCCCCCAGTATTCTGAAGGGAAATTTAAATTACAGGGGGTAAAGTGGAAGATAGTCAAACCTGAAATTGCTACACTGTGAGCAAGTTACGCAGGTATCCGCAACATTTTCTTCTTTGCTAACAACCGCAGGAGCCAGAAGACCATCGAAATTGATGGTCTTATTTCAGCAGAGCGTTTGTGTATATCCATCCGCTGGTACTAGCACACGGTGCATTGACTGACAAAACCAAAATTTGAATATCATAATGCCATTAATCTTGGTTTAGACAATATTGGCACAGTCAGAAAAATGTTTTTCTATATATGTACTTTAATGGGCAAAATACTGCGCGCAATACGCGGAAGGATATCACACATCCTTACTGGTTGCGAGTTCTGAGCACAGCGCGGTGGACACTGAGCGGCGGTTTCCTGTCTGCATCGTTGGGTAACTACAACTTATTTGCTTCTCAATGAACATTAGTGGATTATAATAATATTTTCTTAATCCTTTATCAGTGTATACATTTTTTGAATATTTTGTTTCAAGAAAGGGGGATTCATTCTCTGGACAATGCTTTCCACTTAAAATTCAGTCAAATGATAGTGGATGCGCGAGCGCTTTCTTTCTTTGCGAAAGCTAGCTTGTTAGCTAACAGTTGCAATTGCTGTTTTGTTGCAATCAGTTAAAACTAGACGTATCGGCTTTATTGCACTGATAAAGTAGTGTTTGCTTGCAGCAATTAATTGAATGACTTCTCACTTAGGTACACATAGGCTAGTCTTAAATTAAATATGATATGAGCGTACAAAATGTGCAAGATGATGGTTGAAAATGACGCAATCATTGTGCGCCGGGTAATAATATAGGCATGTTTGTAAATCGGTTACCGGAACACCTGTGATTTTTATTCTTTAATGTTGGCTATTTGGAGTAAGAACAACGACTTTTAATGCCCATGCTTTCTTATATTCTACAGAGTTTATGGAATCCCGCTGAGAGCTGTGCAGACTACTGTCTGCCTTATTTCTTACAGCAGCATCATTTGACTCAGCGACCATGGCATTTGTGCCGGCTCCTAGCCCCACTGTGGTTGACCAGACCACACTGATGAAGAAATACCTGCAGTTTGTAGCGGCACTGACGGACACCAACACACGTAAGTTATATTACGTCATGCCGTAATTTTGCAAAATGTAGCCAGGAATCCAAATGATTTTGTGGACTGTATACTCTTGAATTATTCTAGTTGCTTGGCAAGCATTATGAGCACATGTTATATTGTAAGTAAGTAGTAACACTACTGGCAGTCTTCCTCAGTTAGGTACTGTTTGATAATAAATGGATGTTACTACACTACCTTGCAAATGCCTTAGTTCAACTGCTAAGTTTTTGCTGGTTTCCACGAAGCATGCATTTGTTAAGACACAACAAAAGAAATAAAAATGCTGAGTATCAATGAAGAGAATCCGAACTAAATGGTTTCTCCAGGTAAAAGTCATCATTTAGTGTGGCTTGCATTTTTATGACAAAAAGTAGCCAAAACTATACAAAAGAATTCAGTACATTGACATGTCATGCTACATTCTTGCCACTTGTAACTAGAAATGTTTTCTTCTGAATAGAACAAATCATGTTTCAATTAAAAACTTGTGCTTAGCATGGTGATGTGATGAGAGCGATATACTTTAGTCCAGTTAAAGGTACATGTGTCTGGGAGAGTGATTGGTGGGTGATTGGTAGTGTGTGTTTATTTGAATGTGTTGTTTATGTACCTTTTGATCAGTCTGGACGCTGAAAGTAAAACTGATAAGATCTGAGAATCCCTGCTGAGCCCAATGTGAATGTAAAGAAATACCAAACTGTGCAATGAACAAGTTTAACTACTAAATGTCCTTCAACTTCCAGCTGATGAAACTAAACTGAAGATGATGCAGGAGGTCAGCGAAAACTTTGAGGTAAGTTAGGGAAATTTAGTTGTTGCTAATAATTGTTTTTTTTTTTTTAAATCACTTATAATGCACTATAATAATATAATAATCATTCTCTGTGTGGAATTTAGAACTAGTTAATGGGCATTTTAATGTGTGTTTATCTTGTCTCTTTTAGAATGTGACATCTTCACCTCAGTACTCAACGTTCTTGGAGCACATCATCCCCCGTTTTCTCACGTTTCTCCAGGACGGAGAGGTTCAGTTCCTTCAAGAAAAACCTACACAGGTATGTCACAAATTGATACATGTGCATGATTTAGGTCAAATTTGAGTTTGCTTGAAAAACAAGTTGAGGTAATCAGGTATGTGACCCTCACTGTTCACCATACCAACAGTATTGTCAAAAAATACAATCAGAACCTTTGCTTGTTTGATTTCCAAAATATCTAGTAGCAATAATGACTCATTAAAATTCACCAAAAAAAGTTCTGATATTGTGTTATCAGATTTGCCTCTGTAAAGTAATGAATCTGCGTATTAATGTCTTATAATGTCTTACACTTTGTAATTTTTAACTTTCCAACAGAAATTGGTAGATTACTTTAAGAGTTAAATTTTGAATCTGTGTGTCTGACTTAACAGTTCATAGACCATACATATTTCCACACTGATACAAATGGGAAACATTAAGATAACATTGCGATGGTCCAACTGCCACCACTGACAAGTTGTAGTATTTGCACTCCAAATACAAATCTCTGTCAACAGTATGAAGCAATGTGACCTCTGTTTCATATAAATAAACCAGCATCATATGAGGATATAGTATTTGACAGCTGAAAGTGACATCAGTGTGTTAAAATGTGGTGCTTGGAAATGGTGAACATCTTTTAGTGACTGACTTCATAGAAGTATATGTGATTGGATGCTTTGCTGTAATCTGTTTTTTTTTTTTTTTTTTTTTCAGCAACTGAGAAAGTTGGTTTTAGAAATAATTCACCGCATCCCAACAAATGAACACCTTCGACCACACACCAAGAACGTTCTCTCTGTGATGTTCCGTTTTCTGGAGGTACAAGTCATCTGTGTCGCAATGGTGCGGACAATAGTTTTTTTCCCACAGATGTACATTCATATAGCTTTTTTTTTTTCTTCCCAGATTGAAAGTGAGGAAAATGTGCTCATATGTCTTCGCATTATTATTGAGCTTCACAAACAATTTCGCCCTCCAATTTCTCAAGAGGTGAGAATGTTGTCTTTGTAGCTTTTATTTTCCCATGATAGTGATATCATGTAAAAATTACATTATTGCCTTTTTTGCATATTATTTAAATATTTTTTTTTATCTAATTTGAAAAGCTGCCAGTGTTTTCTAAGAATTTAGTACTATGGCTATTATTTAAAATTACATTTTACGAACAAGTTCACCTCATTTTAAATACTCAGCACATAATTTTGTCATCAGAACACCAGATAAGTGTTTTATTTAATAAGAAGTAATAAATATATCCTGAATTGTGGATTTACATGTTTCCCCCCATTGCCCCTTAGATTCATCACTTTCTGGACTTTGTGAAACAGATTTACAAAGACCTCCCAAAAGTAGTGGTAAGTACAGTATTCTAATACTTAGTTAAACTTTTAATTGTGAGAACTGTGAATCTTACTGATCTGATCTGACCCCCCCCCCCCCCCCCCCAAAAAAAAAACCAAAACACACACACACAGCAAGTACCATACTTCTATTTAGTTCCTAACTTCCATTGATCTTTCTTTCCCCTTTGCTTCCACCAGGCTCGGTATTTTGAAAATCCACAAGTAATTGCCGAAAACACGGTTCCTTCTCCAGAGATGGTAGGGATGATCACATCTGTGTTGGTAAAAACTGCACCTGAAAGGGAAGACAGTGAAACAAGAACGGTAAGGTTACCATAAGTTAGTGTCAATTTATATTGCTGTACTGTTCGGTTTAACAATACTCTTTGTGGCCACTGGGTGGTAGTAGTGCACTTTGTTGGCACATGAACAGGAGAGTCTGCTATAAAAAAAAAATCACCTGAAAATGACTTGATGCTTAACTGCTGACCGCTGTGTGCTGTAGGAAAGTATGGCTGATGTGATAATACATTTGGGAATCATAGTTTCAAGTTTGTTACCCAGTTAGGTGGAATTACTTTTTTGAGAACTTTCTGAAAAAAATACTTCACAGTTCTCAATCAATTTATTTAGTAACATTCCACATGTATCTTGACATGTAGTTTGTGTAGCATTTGCATTATGTAGTCAAAACAGGTGTCATCATCATGATTTTACATTTGTTTCCATATCTAGCACACTATTATCCCTCGAGGGTCCTTGTCTCTGAAAGTGTTGGCAGAGTTGCCCATCATAGTGGTGCTGATGTATCAGGTGAGTACACAAATCCTGCACTTTATACTAGAGGTGCACGACTGGGGCAAAAAAATCTACCTTTTTTAATGTTATGCACAATTTATGATTTTTAACCAATTGTTTTTCAATAGTTTTCTGACTGCCGGACAAAGTGTGATTAAAATTAGTCTTCATATATGGCATAGTCTTTTACTGAAACTATGTCATATATGAATGAGAAACATACAGGCTATTAATATTAATCAGGGTACATTTTGAATACATTTTTGAATTTTTACGTACGTACATACATACATACATACATACATACATACATACATACATACATACATACATACATACATACATACATACATACATACATACATACATACATACATACATACATACATACATACATACATATATATATATATATATATATATATGTATGTGTATATATATATATATATATATATATATATATATATATATATATATATATATATATATGTATGTGTATATATATATATATGTATGTGTATATATAATGGTTAAGGCATTATTCATGATTGTTATTCAGTATCCTTAACAGTAATTTCGTCATGGTTTGAAAACAAGAGAAAGCAATGAAACACTGTTAGTTCTTGCAAATTTTTCCTCCAACTTGCATTCTGTGTGAAACTGAATAAATACCACACACTGCATTATAAAAATATATAGTGTCTTTTCAAGGGGTGGAAAAAAGGAATTGACCTATTTGCATTTTTATTAATTTTTTTTAGAAAATTGGAGTCAACTTTCATAGCACATTTCCCTATGAAAAACAGTAGTTTTGGAATTAATCCCTTCAGCAGCTCTACTAATGTGCGTGTCAAGTTAAGAGATGGCTTTCATTAACTGAGGTCCTTTTACTGTTTTGTTCCCTCAGCTTTACAAGCTGAACATTCACAATGTGGTGTCAGAGTTTGTTCCTCTCATCATGAACACCATCATGCTCCAGGTTTCACCACAGGCTAGGTAAGTTACATCTTTTTGTGTGTGTTTACTCATGCATGTTAGCTGTGCAAGTGTGTCTCAGATTAGCTTTTGAATGTGTCTTTACAAATTAAATTTTCACTTTACAACTTCCAAAACAAGCTTGGGCATGTTTTAGAGAATTGATTCCTCCCCCCTTGATGGTATTGCACTGCACTTTGTTTTTCTACGCCCAAGTTAAATCCATTTGGCAAAGTTAAAATTGTAGAAATTGGCTTAGCGGGAGGTGAAACCTCTCAGGGTTGGAAGAGTGTGTGTTAAGCATTTGGAACATCAAGAAAATGTACTGGAGTTAATTTAGAACAAAATATATCTGCATTCTCTGGCAGGTGTGGTGAGAGTTTCTTCATCACATGCAGAAACAGCTGTGAATCAAAAAAAACAAATCACCCATGTAGAATTGACTCCCATATGTAGACCCACAATTTTAGCCTCTAATTGCCTCCTACTGCAGGTATACAGCATCATTAATGTCTTCCTCAATGGCTTTTCTATGTTAATTATGATGCTTCCATTCCAGGCAGCACAAGCTGTATAACAAGGAGCTGTATGCAGACTTCATCGCTGCACAGATCAAAACTCTGTCATTTCTAGCCTACATCATCCGAATCTACCAGGTACAGTACATCTGTTTGGTGGTTCACATTGGCATCAGGTCCCGTCGTAAATTAATTGTGTTTTATCAAGTGAAACAGCTATATAATTTAGTTAAAGATCCTTTAACTAAATTATAAATAACCTTTATCTGTATAACATAGTTTCTGACATTTTAGTGCATAATCTGTATGTTAACATGTTTCTGATTGTGTTTTAAATTTAAATTCATGAAAACTGTCCTTAATGAAAACATAGATTTTTAACACTTTATTTCCAAAACATGTTCGGGGTCACTGAGTATTTGTGCAGACTTTATCAAGGAGGACAGTAGAAACTACAACCACATGAATTGTATTACTATACATTTTTACATATTATTTGCACTGTTAGTTTCCCATACTTCACATATCATTAAGCTCATAGATAAAAATAAAATAAAAGCCCAGTATAAACATGTTGAAAGTGTCTTGTATAAAAATGCTTGTGTTTTAATTCACTCACTTTGTATGTGTGTCTTTTAGGATCTGGTTGGGAAGTACTCTCAGCAGATGGTAAAGGGCATGCTGCAGCTGCTGTCCAACTGCCCCTCTGAGACTGCACACCTCCGCAAAGAACTGCTTATTGCAGCCAAGCACATCCTCACAACTGACCTGCGCAGCCGTATGTAACACATACCAACACACACACACACACACACACAAATGAAGAGGTTTAGAGTTATGAACAAAGATATGTGAATGCATCTTTAATGCACAGTAGTATTTCTATATACTCTTTTTTTTTTCTCTCTCTCTCTCTCTCCCTCTGAGTGAAAACTGAAAAACATGACTAATTGTTCTTCAATGTATTCATCTGGGTCAAAACGTCAGCAGACTAGATTAACTTGCCAAGTCATCCTTCTTCGTATTTCTGACTTACGAAATAACATTGTTATTAACTGTCAAACTGAATGTGTAGAAGCTCATTTCGATTTGGTGACAGAGTGGTGATAAGTGAGTCTGAATGAAATGGAATAAAAGCTCAGCCATCCATCACCGAAAAGTTGTGCCTGCAGTGCACATGTAGGGTGATTTTCTGCATTATCCTGAGTTACTTCTGCTTTAGTGACTTAAACCATTTTCAGGTCATTTACCAAAAGAATGTCTACATTGTGGAGAAGATCATCTAACCACAATTAATTGTTTGAGAGATATGTCTTTTGTACCTGCCAAAATAGAGGACGAAATGGTTGGACTGCATTTAATAAAACTAATATTATGAGTTTCTGCTTAATTCTATATTTTTAAGGATGTTTAAGAATGTCTGCGTATTGGATCATTTGTCTCCCCCATTACATTTACAATTAAATATAAGGAACACCTTGACAGATTGTCCAAAAGATTGACACATTCATTTGAATTCAAGGATGAATTAAAGGAATTTTGCCGGTCAGGTTATGGTCACTGATTAATTTTGAAAAGATTAATTTTAAAATTTGGTATAAATCATCTGCAGTGATTGAATTATAATCTAATAAACGTCTAATAATAGATATAATATAATAAACATGTAATAATAGATGTTTGTAGTCGAAAGTCGATGCCACTAATATAAAACAAAGTTTGGCAAACTGGTTTTGGTGCAGTATTTGTCTATGCACCTAATTGAACTAATGGCACTAATTCCATTATTTCTCGATGCTGTGTGTTTTCATTTTTACAATGTATGCCCTCAGCAACTATTTGGCTCAGTAACACATCTGGAGTCACACCATTCAGATGATCATCTGATTGTGTTTCAGAGTTCATTCCTTGTATGGACAAACTTTTTGATGAATCCATCCTGATTGGTTCTGGCTACACTGCTCGAGAGACTCTTAGGTGAGTGTGTGTATGTGTACCATCATTTGATCTCTTTGGTGTCAGAACCCTCTCTCTCTTGGTGGTTGATTGCTCAGCCAGGTGCATGTAAAATGTCCTAGCATATTAATCAGACTTTTGATGCCGCTGAAATTCTCAAGGAAGGCTGAGTGCAACACTGCAGCACAGATCACTGTCAACTTCTCTTGTACACCTGCATCTCCAGAGGGCAGGCTACCCACTACAAGCCCTCCCCGAGGTTGATTTCAATATCTCCTTGACCCCCCAGTTGCTAAACTAGCTCACCTCATCAACAAAATAGCTGTCATTTCACATTAGTACCATTTAGGAAACAAGGTGGTTCAATAAGACCTGGCAGGACTATCAGTGTCATTCATTAGATTTTTTCCCTTTCCTCGTACGCCCATTTTAGTTGTGTCCCATATCGGATTTTCATTCCAAGTCTTCTGCTCTACTGATTATGATTTTTTTTTTTTTACCTCCCAGAAAATGTCAGATGATTGAAACATAGCCTTTTCAGTATTCACTACAACCAATTCAAGAAGTATGGCTATTATTTAACTTCAAATGTCACTGTTACTGTGCCTTTTTTTTCCCCTTTAGACCCCTGGCCTACAGCACACTAGCAGATCTGGTGCACCATGTTCGTCAGAACTTGCCCCTGACAGATTTATCTCTAGCTGTGCAGCTCTTTGCCAAGAACATTGATGACGAATCACTTCCCAGTAACATCCAGACCATGTCCTGCAAGCTGTTACTCAACTTGGTTGACTGCATCCGCTCAAAGTCAGAGCAGGAGAACGGCAATGGGCGGGACATTCTCATGAGGATGCTTGAGGTAAGAGTCAAGTATTCTTCAGCAAGGAATACTTGACATTTTTAGCTCAGCAGCTGATAGGCCATGAGCTACTGTTCACAGTTTTGATAAATTTTGATTTTTAATGAATTTTTAAATGTTAAAAATGCCTTTACTTATAACGGTTCATATATTGATGGTTTATAACATAGAAATTGTTAGAGATATCAATATAGTTTCTGTTGAGTCATATGGGCTTTCATTTTGTCCATGACCTTTGACCTGGAGTGGTCAAACTCTAGGTCATCATTGTCAAGATTTCAACAGTCCTCTCTGAAACGACCGTTCGGAGTTTTATATGTAGCTGTCTTGGGACAATGTCTATAGAGGTCTTTCACACCTTTGAAAAATTTAGACTTTTGCATTTTTTATGATTTTTTTTAATACTAAAAATTTACTTTATTAAAATGGGATATATTTTGATGGGTTATAAAATGGGAATGGTTAGAGATTTCAATTAGTTACTATTGAGCACTGATGGGAAGTCCTATATGGACTTGAATTTAATGAATTGACTTCTTCACCAGTGAAAGGCAAGGCAGGTGGCCATCCTCCAGAAGTCAGGGTCTATGTGAAGTTTCTGCCTGTGAAAAAGGAAGTTTTTCCTTACCACTGTCACCAGTCACATGTGTTTGAGGGTTTTGTTGGTTTTCTGTACATTAGTCTGGTTTCAAATAGTTCCATATATGAAGTGTCACAAGGTCACTTCTGTTATGATTTGGTGCTATAGAAATAAAATTTGATTTGATTTGAAAGTACAACCCACTTATATTTGGAGATTGAGCTCCTGCATCAAGACCACAGGACTTTAACACAAAGGCAGAACTTGACAAAATTCAAAAATAGAAATGTAAGGTTCTTGGTAGAACATGTTGGTGAGATACAAGGCCATTGGTCCTCTATTATATGCACATGTGAAACATGTTAATTTTATCTCTTTTTTTTTTTTTTGGCAAAATTAGGTGTTCGTGCTGAAGTTTCATACCATTGCACGATACCAGCTTGTCTCAATTTTCAAAAAGTGCAAACCTCAGTCAGAGATGGGTGTGGTTGACCCTGGAGCATTGCCTGGAGTACCAGCCACGCCTACTCCATCCACCACCCCTGCCATACCACCTCCTGCACCTCCTACACCTGTTGCTGCCACACCTGCACCCCCTGCAACTCCTTTTGATCGACCTGGTGAGAAGGAAGACAAGCAAACATTCCAAGTGTCAGATTGCCGCAGCTTGGTCAAGACTCTAGTGTGTGGTGTGAAGACAATAACATGGGGTATCACCTCTTGCAAAGCTCCTGGAGGTGAGAGGAAACACAGAAGCACAAAGCATGATTTTTTTTGTTGGGTGTTTGCACGTAATGAGCATAACTGCTCCCCTGTGGTTGAAGGAATATTAAACGCTCACACACATAACATACTCCATGTCAGGTATAAAACTGTGTATCTGTAAATCACATACTTTGCTACTTACAACCTTTTATGTCTTAACCAACCAGAGGTCCAGTATGTCCCTAACAAGCAGCTCCAGCCAAAGGAGACACAAATCTACATTAAGCTGGTAAAATATGCCATGCAAGCCTTGGACATCTATCAGGTATGATTTTTGGATCTGGTTATTTTTTTCATTTGTGCAATTTGTTCAAAGTTTATATAGAGTAATAATAATACAAATAAATAATTAAAACACATTTCATATGTATATACATACTATAATGGCTACTTTTAAATGATAAAAAACATTCAATAATCTTTGTCTTTTTTTCTGTAACCTGTGGTTCTGATAACACCCTGATGTATCAGGTCCCTTATATCTCTCCTGATCAGGTACAGGTTGCCAATAACCAGCAGACGTACATCAGAGTGGCCAATTGCCAGACTGTGCGCATGAAAGAGGAGAAAGAGGTTCTGGAGCACTTTGCTGGTGTCTTTACAATGATGAATCCCCTCACATTTAAGGAAATTTTTCAAACTACTGTGCCGTACATGGTGGAAAGAATCTCTAAGAATTATGCACTGCAGGTAAATATCAGAAGAAAAGTGTTCTTCTAATAATTGTGAATAAAATGTCTTATTTTATCATACATGTATTTAATTTTATTATTTACTTTGTTCAGTCCATCACTTGTGCTCACATTCAATGTATTGTTCTTTCTCTCAGATTGTGGCAAACTCTTTCTTGGCCAACTTGACAACTTCTGCCCTGTTTGCTACAATCTTGGTGGAGTATCTTCTGGAGAGACTGCCAGAAATGGGCTCCAATGTTGAGCTGTCAAACCTCTACCTCAAGCTCTTCAAGCTGGTTTTTGGTTCAGTATCGCTGTTTGCTGCTGAGAATGAGCAGATGCTTAAGGTATGTCTGCGAAATGTAAAGCTTGGCGAGAATATTTTTTAAAAGTCTGTTTTTATTTGTTTGTTTGTTTGTTCCTTCTAAGTGATTTTGTGGTTTTTTTTTGTTTTTTTTTCCCTCCTTGTTTTTGTTTCAGCCACACCTCCACAAAATAGTGAACAGCTCTATGGAGTTGGCCCAGTCAGCTAAGGAACCCTATAACTACTTCCTGCTCCTCCGGGCTCTGTTTCGTTCCATTGGTGGAGGGAGCCATGATCTGCTCTACCAGGAGTTCCTACCTCTTCTACCTAATCTGCTGCAAGGTAAGGCTATCTGTGTGCTATTTAATCAGTTAACCAGTTTATTTGAGCTAGTGTTATTCCATCTGGCTGTATTCGTTCTTAATTTGCGGTCTTCCTTGTTCATACTATTAGGTCTGAACATGCTGCAAAGTGGCCTTCACAAGCAGCACATGAAGGACCTTTTTGTGGAGCTGTGTCTGACAGTACCAGTCCGTCTAAGCTCTTTACTGCCCTACTTGCCCATGCTAATGGACCCACTGGTGTCTGCCCTTAATGGCTCCCAGACTCTGGTCAGTCAAGGCCTTCGCACCCTAGAGCTGTGTGTGGATAATTTACAGCCCGACTTTCTCTATGACCACATCCAACCGGTCAGGGCAGAACTCATGCAGGTGAGAGGGTTGTTCTCATGGCACATTGCTCCTGAACTTCGTGCAGTTTGTATCAAGTTGTTTTACTCCACAGAAAGATATTTGTGGTTCTGTTATATTCCTTATGAAGTAATATTTGCCCTCTAGTGGTCACTATAGGTAGCATTATTAGAGCTTCTTGATTTATCAAAAATCTTGAAATCTAATAAGTATTTGGATAATTTTGAAAGTGGTGCTCAAAATTAACCCGAATCTGTTATATCACAAAACACTCAATTGAGGAGCTTTGGTAATAAAGGAATTTAAATTACATGAGATATCAGGAAAACATAAGGCCTCTGTTAAAGTCACCAGCAAATGCCTAGCATCACCCCATATTTCATATCAGGAGCTTCATCAAAGTCCTGCACCATTGTGACAGGGCATGAGATGGGTTTTAATTTGCATAATGGTCTTATGTTTAACTTGTTAAAAACTCTAGAGTGAATATTTGCAGAGTGCACACTCTTGTTACTGATTAACCTGCCAGGACTTATCACCACTTTAACAGATAGGTTCATGCTTCTGATGTGCAATTATGAAATATGAATCCCTGTTGTTTTTTTATTTTGTATAATGCTGAAGTTTTTTTTTTTTTTTTTATTATTATCCTTTCTTCTATTTCACCCCAGGCCTTGTGGCGCACCCTTCGTAACCCAGCTGAGAGCATCTCCCACGTTGCTTACCGGGTATTGGGAAAGTTTGGTGGCAGTAATCGGAAGATGCTGAAGGAATCTCAGAGGCTACATTATGTTGTGACTGAGGTCCAGGGTCCCAGCATCAAGGCAGAATTCACTGACTGCAAGGCATCCATTCAGCTACCCATGGAAAAGGTAAGACTGTTTTTAGGTTATGTCTACTTAATGCGGCTTACTTTGTTTTAAATGCAGGTTTTTTTTTTTGGTTTTTTTTGTTTTTTTAACAGGAAGTGTTGGAAAGTCTGGAACACTGCCTGAAAGTAGTTTACAGAACATCCCCTTTTACCCTTTTATTTTAGTTTCAGAAAAAAAAAGAATCAAATTTATAAAAGAGGTTTTATAATCCTCATTATTGTTCTCCACTGTGAGCTATATATCCCTGTCAGGGATTTGTGTATGTGAGAGAGAAAGTGAGTGAAAAGATGTGTGTCCTCCAGGTAATTAAATTCATCTCCCGTTTCTCCTCCTCATCCCCAGTCAGTAATCATCAATCTAGTGTGTGTGGCCATGACGGCATTATTTACTCTCACTAATGGCCGCTTCTTTTTTGTGCCTATCTGTCTGTTTGCCATCACCATGTGCCCAGGCAACACTCACACACTCTTAAACGCCCACACACCAAAGGCTGAAGGCATGAATCTCTGGCAAGCTTAGGATGCAGCCATATGGAAACCGTTACAGTGCTGTAAGGTAGACAGATCAAATAACTGTGGTGGGAATAACTTGAATCTTCTCAAGGTTCAAGAACAGCATGAAACAAAACATTCACATACGATCAGAACTCTTTATCCAAAACTTTTCTGCTTTTATTAAGTCATTGTTACCACATTAATCTTTTGTGTTTAGCCATTTCAGAAATATTTTCCAGTATCTTTATGTTCTTGAGTAAAAAGCTACATTTTCCTAGAAATGGGAAATTGGAGAACTGCATTTACCAGAGGTCTATCCATGACAGGAATAACCTAATATTGTAATATTCTGACAGGTCTACAATTCAATTATGTTGTCATCTCTCCTCATCCTCTTGTCTGTTCTTTTAGACTCATCTTCTCCCCTCTGTTCAGAGAGGCATTAATTAGTTCATTTTCTCCCTTTTTAAGTGCCTGACTGCCCGGGTATGTCAACCCATAATGTAGAAATTATAATGACCTTTGCACGGCCAGATGGTGCTCTGTGTTTCCTGCAAATTAACCACATACTGCCTCATATTTGAATCTCCGTCAAATACAAGCAATATAAGAAAACTGACATATTACAGCATTGAGCTTTGTCATATCACGATGAATAGCAGTTGTCTATGAACACTTTGATGAATTTGAAGTAAGAATTGTCTGTTTTATTCTTTTCAAGGCAATAGAGACGGCTCTGGACTGTCTGAAGAGTGCCAACACGGAGCCCTATTACAGACGTCAGGCTTGGGAGGTCATTAAGTGTTTCCTGGTGGCCATGACCAGTCTGGATGACAACAAACATGCTCTCTACCAGTTGTTGTCTCATCCAAAGTAAGTCATGCTTTGCACTTCAACTGTAGTCTAGGTGTTAATATTGTGGTCAAATAGGATTTGTTATTTACAGTAAAGTGATTTCAGTTGTGTTCCACTATGTAGCTGAGAGAGCCCTGGAAGCTCCAGACCCACAGACAGGCTAATTGACCACTTTTCAATTTATCTCACAATATTCTCGAACCACTAACTACAAATTATGAGCCATGTTTACCTACTTTTTTGGTAGCTGGTGACACTGCCTTGTTTAAGTAGCTTCTGACTGTTGCTATATTTTGATTTGGTTTGATCACTTCTTACAGATCTGCTTTGTAATTTAGGGAGTTTATCCTTGTGTGTTTTGTCTTAAACCTTCATAAAGTTGAATTCCAATCATTAGAAAGGTTTATGCTACGTTATTAACCAACAGTCACATGGCTTTGCCCACCAGATGGAAGCATAGAGGTGCAGCACCTCCTTTCCACAGTCGGAAGTGCCTCCTTGCCGTATTTCAAACCTCTGGTATTGTGCTAGCAAACTCTCGTGAGTGTCATCATCTTACAATGTTTCAAGCATTTAAAAGGCCACTTTCTGCACAAGATTTTCCTTAAACAACTCTAGCTGACACGAATCATTGGCTCCTCCACCAAGTGCAAAGTGTATACAAAGCCTGCTTTCCTCCAGGGGGGCCAAGCATGAGGCCGTGACGCACTGTGGGGTGGTCCAGTGTGCCTCCTTGTTCAGAATTACTAAGGAGAGCCCCAAGTCAGATAAGGAGTGGTAGTTGTAGCTTAAGTGGTGGATAATAATAATGTGTTGAACTGCTGTGGTATTTCTCTTCTCATCTCACCTGTAGCACCTGTTCACACACTTTGCGCTCACTTTGCATCTTCGTCTCTGTCCCCTCCGCACATTGCCTTATCAATTTCATCTCAAGAGCAGGAGTTGCTCATTACCCCCACCACCACACCCACCCACCCTCTCGCTGGCCTTGCTGTGAGTCAGAGACACATACATGAACAGACAAATAGGAAGAGGGAGGGGGTTTCTTGTTGGAGGGCGAGTCACATTATCATTACTGATCCCCGGGCAGGAGCTAATTGACTTTCCCCTGTCTGTTTATGCTATACCATGCCCCTTACACTTTCAAATCATTATGCACTGACATACACACACATACATGCGAGTCTATTTGCACATGTGTCTGTGAGGATAATGAAGTGTGTCAGTTATGATCAAGGGGGTTGAACTGCTTGCCGCCTTCTCTTGTCAGATGTCTCGATTTGCAGTGTCATTTCTTACTTGAAAGGTTTTCTCACTCTCTTCCTTCTTTTATCTTCTTACCATCATCTCCCTTTGCCTCACTGTTTGGTCATTGTAAATATAGTCTTTAAGTTAAAAAGAAGAAAAGACCCCTAGAGCAATTCTTTAAATGCCAAGTGGCAAGAACAGAGTGGTGTTGGAGTGGCAGGCCCCTGAATCGGTGACCACCAATTGATCTGACATCCTGTCAACCATCCAACACCCCGCCCCACCACACATACCTTCTTCACCCCTCCACACAGCTGTACTTGCTCTCTTCTTGGCCTTCCCTGCTAGCCCCCTCCCCACACATCTTCTCTCTCCTCCTCCAAAGAGCAGTCTTTTAAATGGCAATAATGAAATGAAGCGATCCATCAGGTCTGCCCCTGGCGTGTGGCATTATAAAGCACAAGCTCAAGCATGGAGAAAACAGCTGCTCAATCACACCATGGCCCAGTTGCCATCAACTGCAGTAAATAACAAAAATACAAACAGGGGACAAAGAGGGAGGCAAAGGAATACAAAGGCTAAATGAAGTAAGGAGAGTGAGAATAAATGACAGAGTATCAAAAATACAGGCAGGGGGACTGCGTTTCACTTGTACTTCAATGCCGCCACAGCAAAAATGTTAATATGTTGTCCTTGTTAATATGTCAACGTCAAATTCACTGTGTGCTTTTCTTTCTCATCAGTTTCACTGAGAAGTGGATCCCCAATGTCATCATCTCTCATCGCTACAAAGCACAAGACACGCCTGCCCGCAGGACTTTTGAACAGGCCCTGACTGGGGCATTCATGTCAGCAGTGATAAAGGACCTAAGACCCAGTGCGCTGCCCTTCGTAGCCAGTTTGATACGCCATTATACGATGGTAGCTGTGGCTCAGCAGTGTGGTAAGGGACCAGTGCCCCTTGTATTCTCTACATCTAATATTAGCTTTATGGGTTACCCTGAAATTTGTCATTTGTTATATTCTGCACTGATACGGTAATTGTTCAAGCTACGAATCTGCGATTGATATTTTGAAATATGCATTATATGTAGGCTGAATCCCAATTCACCCGTTGGTCCTACCCCTTACCCTTACCCCTTTTTTGTGCATTCACATGAAGAGGTAATGTTGTCCCAATTCTTAGTTGGATGGAGGGGCTGTATGACCCTGGAAACTGAGACAAACCAGGACCACACTATGAACAGAGGGGTAGAATTCGGATTGAATCATCAGCTAGATGGAAGGAAACGCAGCCAAAAAATGTGGCTGTGACAAAAGAAATGCACAAATATCCATCTTTTCTTTGTGAATGACTTAATCGTTTTATTCATTGTTAATGCTATTTTAATGTGTTATAGACAGCATTAAAGTTGATAACTGCAAAAATGACCAAAGTAGAGATGCCTACAACTACTGGTGTGTGTATGATGAATACTTTCAGAAACAATGTTTCCACTATGCAGAACTGACTGTTCTTGGATCACAGATACTATTCCTGAACAGTGTTTCTATTACAAGATATGACTGACTTTACAATATCTGGATGTCAGCAGTGTGGCATACTTCTGTATTGTCTGCTCAGAAGTGTTGATAAACTTGCCCGTTACGTATTGTCTTGTCTGGATTTTTATGTTGGCTACCAAATGCTGAGTCTGGTGGACTGACAATCATGTAGTTTTTGGCTGTCATTATGTGGATTAGTATACTGCTACATTTACTGTCCAACTTCTGCATCTGTTTTTTGTAAAACAGTGGGTCACAGAGACATCTGATGTAACAAGTTGCAAAGTGTTGCCCCTTTTCTTTAGGGGAATATTTCAAACCCCTACCCCCTGTAACTCATTTTCAAGGGGTAGGGGTAAGAAGTGATTTGGGATTAGGCCATGCATTATACATTTCAAGGTATCAGTTCTGTTTTATGTTAGAGGTTTCCTTATCGTTCAACTTTTTTTTTTTCCTCCCAACTATTCCAGGTCCATTCTTGCTGCCATGCTACCAGCTGGGCAGCCAGCCCAGCACAGCCATGTTCCACAGTGAGGAGAATGGCTCAAAGGGCATGGATCCACTGGTTCTTATTGATGCCATAGCTATCTGCATGGCCTATGAGGAGAAGGAGCTGTGCAAAATTGGAGAAGTGGCGTTAGCTGTCATTTTTGATGTGGCCAGCATCATCCTCGGCTCCAAAGAGAGGGTCAGTAACTATGAGAAATTGATCGTTTATTTTTCTCTTCAAAGATAGACATTTGAAATGATAGCAATTGATCCTTGCATTTAGTAACTTGCTTTATACATTGCACGTTAATGTGAAAACATGAGGAAAAATTTATTATATATTATTATAAAATATATTATAAATTTAAATTATATTGTGTATATTTTGTATATTTATATCTGTATATATAGCGTGTTTAGCTGTTTATTTGTTTATATGCGTGTAGGCCAGTTGTTTGATTTTTTTCTGCTGCTGTGATCTGTAAATTTCTCTACTGTGAGACGAATAAAGGTTTATCTTATCTTAAAATGTGCATCTGGTCAAATTCAACTACATATATATATATATATATATATATATATATATATATATATATATATATATATATATATATATATATATATATATATATAGAGTACATATGAATTCTGTTTTAAGCTGTATTCAAACTGTGAACATTCTGATCAAATAATCATTATGGTCTCTCTCCTCCAACCAAAGGCTTGCCAGCTGCCCTTGTTCTCTTATATTGTGGAGCGTCTGTGTGCCTGCTGCTATGAGCAGGCCTGGTATGCCAAGCTTGGTGGTGTTGTATCCATTAAATTCCTGATGGAGAGACTGCCTCTGATCTGGGTATTGCAGAACCAGCTCACCTTTCTCAAAGCCCTCCTCTTTGTCATGATGGACCTCACAGGAGAGGTAAGGAGATATTGCTGGTTTGTTCAATTTCAAGTGCAAGGATTTAACTGCTTCATTTTTACATTGTTGTACATTTATTTATGAGTGTTACAGTGTGTCTCACCCTCTCACTGCTATGTCATTGCTGTGACTCGCTGATTTTCACACAGGTGTCAAATGGAGCAGTAGCCATGGCTAAGACCACCCTGGAACAGCTGCTAGTGCGCTGTGCTACTCCACTGAAAGATGAAGAAAAGACTGACGAGCTACTAGCTGCACAGGATAAATCATTTCACATGGTGACTCATGACCTAGTTCGAGAGGTCACATCCCCCAATTCGACTGTGAGAAAGCAGGCTATGCACTCCCTACAAGTGTTGGCTCAGGTCACTGGCAAGAGTGTAACGGTCATCATGGAACCACACAAAGAGGTAAAAACCAAGGGTTTCAACAGTTTGCATTAATTATATGTCATTCAGTTCTATGGTGGACAAAACTTATTTAACATGTTTAAGATTGATATTAGCCTATGATTTTTAAGACGGATCAAATGATATTACTTCTCATCAGTTAAGTTGATTGCACATGGGTTATGCGTGTTTCCAGGTTTTGCAAGATATGGTTCCTCCCAAAAAGCATTTACTCCGCCACCAACCTGCAAATGCTCAAATTGGTCTTATGGAGGGCAACACATTTTGCACCACCCTGCAGCCACGTCTGTTCACAATGGATCTTAACGTCATGGAGCACAAGGTCTTCTACACAGAGGTGTGTGAAGTCTTCTTTTTTTCTTTTTTTTTGGCACATTTGATGGCTCGATGGGTGCAGATGTACTCAAACATGTGTTTGAGTGCCCTAATAATGTTTGTTTTTCCTCTGTTCAGCTGTTGAATCTATGTGAGGCAGAAGATGCTGCTCTGATGAAACTGCCCTGCTATAAGAGCCTTCCTTCCCTGGTTCCTCTCCGTATTGCTGCTCTCAGTGAGTTGGACCTGCTGAATTTAATAATAGACAGAGACAGACATTGTCATTCCAGATTTAAATCTGATAGATAGATAGATAGATAGATAGATAGATAGATAGATAGATAGATAGATAGATAGATAGATAGATAGATAATTGATTTATCAATATATAGCCAAAAAGTCCTTTCATGCTTAATAATCATCATTGTTGTCTTCTTCCATCTGTGTTAAAATTTATTTTGATAAGTTGTAATTCTTCAGTGTTATTGACATCTTTCCTCCTGGTTAGATGCCTTGGCCGCTTGCAATTATCTGCCACAGTCCAGAGAGAAGATCATTGCAGCCCTGTTCAAAGCCCTCAACTCCACCAACAATGAACTGCAGGAAGCTGGAGAGGCATGCATGAGAAAGGTGAGTGAGGATCACCTGTTGTCCTCTGGAGCACTTCTCTTTTTTTCACTCAAATTCTTCTTTCCACACAGGCATGTCCAAACTATTCCACAAAGGGCCAGTGTAGCTGCAGGTTTTTGTTCCAACCAAGCAGCAGCACACTTGATTGGACTCAATTAATCAACTGACCTCAGTCTTCGGAGTCAATTGGTCAAATTGTGTACTCTTGGCTGGTTGAAACAAAAACCTGCAGCCACACCGGCCCTTTGTGGAATAGTTTGGACATGCCTGATCTAACACAAAGCATATATTAATAGGCCCCATTAAACTGTACTGTACAATTTAGTTTTTGTAGTTGTGATTGGCGATTGGTTGGGAAGAATGAAAGTACAAGTAAGAATTTGTAAATGTGATGACTAAACCATTTATATCCTCGAATTGAGTTTCAGGGATAATGTTTTTTTTGGTCCAACCCGATCCACCCGGTCCATCTATGCTGGATTATTCTTTGCATCCTTTTAGAAATTCCATATCAATGAGTATTACAGAAAGGAAGAACTGATTTGATTTTGGATGATTTACCATTTCTAGATTGTCTGCAAGGGGCTGTTCAAAAGTTTAAAATCACTAAACAGTCTTTTCTTCATATCAAAAATTATTTTTCTGATCGACTTCAAATCAAGTGAATATGAAAAGTCATGACCTGGGGATGGGTTGGGGCCAGGCTGGGGATATACTCCATATAACGCATCTCATCTTAATGCAAAAGCTTCATCGATGTATTTTTTCAGGTTCAAATTAATTAATTTATTCAATAGAAATATCGTAGCTTTGTTATATTACTTACTTGATTCCTCTTCTTACTTTTTTTGTATGTTTTGTGTTTGAAAGATTTTTTTTTTTATTATTATCTTATTTTCCATTGCTCTCCTCAGCCCTGCTTCCTCTGTCTTTCCTCTATATTGCACATGTCATTTGCCATTGTAGAGGTCTTTTATTAATCCTCCCCTTACACCATTTTCCCACCCAGTTATCTTCATGTAGGCCTCCCTCCGCTTTATCACACTCTCCCTGAACCAGACCTGCCTCAATTCATCAAAGTATCCATATCGTCTTAGCCAATATCAATCCACCCCGAGCTCTTTGTCCCCTTTTCCTCCATTTTTGTGTCCTTCATATTCTCTCTTTACAGCCATCACTTCTTTTCACTATCCTATCCTATACCCCCTTTTTTTTGGCTGGCCATTCTCTGCTCTCTCCATTCTTTCATCTCTGCCCTGCTAGCACTAATGAGCGTTGCCATGGCCCGATCGATACAGGATGGAGTGTTTGTTCTCTGTGCTGAGAGGAAAATGAATGTGGCTGCCATGCATCATTCCCTCCTGTCTGTGAGAGGGTGTGCATGTGCGTCATCAGTGTTTGGCGTTCACATGTGTGCGCTTGTTTATGACTATCCATGCCTTCATTTGAGTGGTTTTAGTAGCTTAATAGAGACACAAGGGGTAGTGAGCAGTTTACACATCTAGAAAACCTGCTGAGGTGTCATATAGAAGATTAATGATTTATTGGTAAATAACAGTTGGTGATGAGTTTGATGCACTGCAGAAAGGAAGATTCTTTGACAGGCTTAATAATACTTTGAAATACCACTGAGCACTACATCAAATATACTCAGTGCATTGGAAAATGATCTGCATAGGAATGACTGCGGCAAATATTGAACTTATGGCTACGAAGCCTTTATTTACTGACAGTGTAAAAGTTGTTTTGGTGCTATGGGTTTTTTGCTATTTCTTATGGCTCTCTTCCACATGGGTTGTTTGTAGAATTAGTTGCTACCATAGAAGTTTGTTTAACTTTGCTTTGTTTTTGTGCTATCGTCATGTTTTTTGCTTCCTGCTCAAATTGTAGCCCATTTCAGAAACAGCTCTTTGCTGGGTTCCCGCGGAGTCAAAAAAAAAGTCTAAAATTTAACCACTTAAATTTTAGGCCTTAAAAACATCTATATTTTCATCCCATGTCTAAAATGTAATTCACTTAAGTCTTACTTTTTTTTTTTTTACGTCCACTCTGTCCATTCTGAGAGTAGTGTCTGTAGAAGGGAAAAAAAGTGCCTGTTGCTGTTTCTACTGACAGCTGCTGAAAACAAATTATTTAGCGGCAGTGTGTCCACACTACTGTGTTCTGTACCTTTCATATTTTTGTTTCAGCTAGTGTACGTGGAGCCTTAGGTTAGTCAGACGGGATAGTGAGGACGTGTGTTAATGTAATGGGTAAATGTCAGTTCGACAAGAAGTGGCTCGAGAGTAACGAATTCTCCAACTGGTTGGAAGAGGTAATCAGTGACAGGCACTCAGCTTGTTTCAAAGCTTGCAAAAAAAAATTATTTTAAAAATCTACAGTTGGGGACTTTGGGCACGACACTGCTTCTTTACGGTTCTCACCACTTTAGTTTGGGTTTGCTGACGTTTCGGCACTAAACCTTCATCAAAGCAGTGTCGTGCTCTTCCTCTATAGGCTGTTATATTTTGAAAAGCTGCACCTGTCGACAAACTTTGATTGACAAAATGTTGATTAATAATAAGGCGCTGTCACTGATGCATGTTTTGCTATTGGTTGTTCAAACGCATCAATGGGCAATCTGAGACAAATACTAAATTAATGAAAATATTTGAGCTGATTTAGGAGTGAAATATGTGACCATGTGGCAAAAACCACAGAAACAAATTATCTTTTGGGTTGCCTTTAATCTCAAATAGTCCATTTGGTTTCTGTAATGCTAGTTCAGTGTCCCCTGCTGGTAGACTCTTCCTCTACAGATGAACTGAGTATTAAGAAGCTTTCACACTTCTCAGACTATTTTATCTATGCAGTGCTATATCTCTTGAATTTGAGACTTTGTTGGATAGAGGATTAAAGATATAAATAGAAATTAATTGAAACGTAGCATTTTTATCACATTTTTAATTAGATTAGACAATGTACTAGAAAGCCTCCTGCTTTATCATCTTAATTAATAAAGCAACATTGGTATCGGCCATTTCAGCAATATTAGGTATCAGCCAAAATGTTCACATCAATGCATCTCTGGTTACCATGTCCTGTGCACAGTTTAAAAAAAAATCAGTTGCATTTAAATGCTAAAATGTTGTTTACAATGTAAGCTGAAGAGGTTTATATGTTTGTTTACAGTTTTGGTTTTGTGCAAGTATTGAATCCTGATTAAGAGGAGAAAATGAATTAAAGATGCTGTGTGGCATCCATTTTCCTGCCTCACACTTTCTGTAAAATAGTATTTTTCCAGATATGTGGCCATTGCAGCATGTGTTTTATTGACTGCATTACTTCAATGTAATCTTTTTTTATTTCTTATATCCCATAAATATAAGAAACTTGCACTTTTTTCATTTACAATACAAAGTGATATGGTTTTGAGAATCAAACTTGATTGCCTTTTTATTTGAGGGGGTCTAAAAATGTTCTCATAATGGTCTAAAAAAAAGGTCTCAAATTTAACTCGGTGATTCAGGCAAGAACCTTGTCTTTGGTATATCATCATTTATGTATAAATATATGTTTTGTCCATAGCAGTCACAGCTACTTTGAAGCAGTGACACATTACTTTACACCAGAGGTTGGGCCAGACATGTTTTACCATCTGTCATTTTGATGGACAGGGTTGTAAAAATTCCGTCATGACACATTATTAACCGTCATTTCAAATGTAATTTTTAAAGAGTCATATTTAATCGTATTTAATGTTGAAAAACTATCTCAGTGATGCAGTAACTGTTGGCTGATAATCGTCATCCTCAACTGCATCTTTTTTCATTGCATTTATCAGTGCCATCATATTTACTGAGCTTTTGAAAATATCCAAGTAGACTGCGGTTGTGTTAACAAAGTAGCATTTAGTTCAGCTAAAGTAAACTAAACAACGAAATGAGAGTTGACAATGACTGATTAATATAAAGACTCACTATCAACAATGGGTCTACTACAGGTGGGTTGGGTGTGACAGAAGTACCGGTGTTATAGGGTCCTCCACAGGTCCACTTTACAAACCCACTTGTATCTGCATGCGTTAGACCCGTAACCAGATCCATGATTAAACACACTGTCTACTGATTAACTGTCACTTTTAAGGACTTATATTTGGCTAAATCATACACAGTCAGTGCCCGTCATTGACATCTGTGGCCGCATATAAAAGTGCTTCAAAATAAAACAAGCTGGCTGTGAATCAGCCACGACTCCACGGTTTCAGCCATGAATCTGCTTTTATTTTTTTCTACCCGCCTACTCTGAATTAAAATTTTTTATACCCATCTCTGCATGTTTTACAGTTTAGCCCATTGGATACCTACAGGGCAATGTAGTTGTGAACAGTGGTTCTGTAGGTTCTACACTAGTAGGATACTATTATGGACTGTTTGATGTGTGTTTACAGACACACCAATTCTGTCGGTAGGTTCTATGTGAAACTTTCTTTGGTACATTATCCTCAGTATTTTAATCTGTTAAAATGACAGACGATCTTCAAAATTTTCTATTGTATTACAAAAAAGTCTGTCAATGGACATCATATTTTCACTTAGCACATCCTCTGCTTTACACTACTTGTATTTTGAGAATATGTTTATCAGAATTGTCATTGAGCTATGATGCATTCTTGTACTCTGTTTCAGTTTCTTGAAGGTGCCACCATTGAGGTTGACCAGATCCACACTCACATGCGTCCACTCCTAATGATGCTGGGTGACTACCGCAGCCTGACACTCAATGTGGTGAACCGTCTAACCTCTGTTACGCGTCTTTTCCCAAACTCCTTCAATGACAAGTTCTGTGACCAGATGATGGTGAGTGACTTACTGTCTTGTTTACTTTACTGAACTTGTGATGGCACAGCATGCAGTTTAAACACTTGCTGTAGAAATGTTGGTGATATGGTTTTGGATATATTGAAATTTTTTACATTTTGTCAGTATTCTACTGATCAAGTAAGAAGAAAATCTATTTTTAGGAAAGACTTGATTACATTGCTATATTAAAAATGTGAGGTACATAGTCTGTTGTGATGTGGTAATATTGTGTGTAAAAAAAAGTTTTTTCACCTTTAATTGTTGCTATAATTGTGTCATTGCTATCATTTGCTGCCTGAATATGTATGTGAATACTGCTTTATCTCTTTGTCAGCAACACCTGAGGAAGTGGATGGAGGTAGTTGTGATAACGCACAAGGGCGGCCAGCGCAGTGATGGCAGTGTGAGTATGGGTGCTTCAAACATGCACCATACAGTAGATACTTGGGAAATGTACCTTTTTATCATTGATTACATGCTGATGTTTGTGTCCCTCACCAACCCTTTAGAAAACAGTCATTTCTTTTTGGAAAAGATCAGGATAGCTGTCATCTGACATCTTTTTTTCCCCCGTTGGTTGGCTCCAGTCACACCTAACAGTGCACGCTGAAGGGACTGAAATGGCCTCTTATACACACAAAGCCATAGTCACATGTAGTCAACACCTCCACAATGTGGTCTCCTCCCCAGTGAGTTGTGAGTGGCCACATTACAATCAATGATTAATTAGGCGCCAGGCAGGCGGTGGTGGGCCCAGCGCTGCGTCTCCTCATTATCTTCCCGACAGATAACCTTGTAAAAGCAGAGAAAAGGTGAGAGTGAGAGAGGGGAAAAAAAGCAGCTGCCTCCTGCTTATAGAAATAAAGCCCGTTTTCCTTTCCTTCTCTTTATGAGTTCATCCCTCTCCATCTCAAACTGTTGTGTTTAATTAGATGCAAATTGGCTCTTTGTCTTTCCCTCCCTCCTGCTTGTGGTCTTTGTGCCTGTTGACAGCACTGCAGGCTGTGACTATAAAGACAGGGTCATAGGGTCAATTAGCAAAGCCTGATAAAGACAAAATGTGGACAAAGAAGCAGGACAGAGGAGGATGGCCTGAGACATGATGGCATAAATGAAGGTTTAGAAAGAGAAAATGCACTGTAGTAAGTGGTCATAATAATTAAGGAGCATTTCTGAAATGGGAAAGGAAATGTATTTTTCCAAGAGACTAAAGATGTGGTCCTGAATTAAATTTCTGCCTGGTTTTGTGTCTTAATATCTGTCACGAAGTTGTTTGAAAGACTGTCTTACAGTAGATTCTGTGGTGTTTGTGAATATTTTAGAATGTGCACTGCCCAGCAGTGAGAAAAGCTGTTACTGAGATCACTCTAAAATTACTGCTCTCTGCCCATTCATTTCACCCTAACTTATCTGCTCCCCTCCCACATGGAACAAAGACAGACCACCACACAATCACACAAAAATACAAACATAATACTCTGCTGACTCTGATCATTGTCTCCCGTTCTGGTTCTGGTACAGCCTGCGTTGGAGGGCGTTGAGGTGAGATGTGAACCCGGTGTTGCGCCCTCTGTTGGTGATTCTGTCAGTGATTTTTTTAAACTTAATTGAAACAATGTCGTGATGGTGAATTGAACTAATGTTGTGGTAGTGGTACTGTTGGAATTGCCCCGTATTTCTGTGTCTTTGTGTCTGTGGTCATCTTAAGGAAAGTTCCTGTCATCTCAGCCTCACTCTAACCTCACATTTTGACTGTTTATATGTCCAGTTCTCTATTTTTCTTAGTGAAATCTGCACCCCCCCTCCAAGACATAGATAATGCAAGTTAAATTAAATGAATAATGCATAATGTTATTTCTTCTTTGTATCCTATATGTTGTGTAGGTGTGGTGGGATGTTTTATACCCACTGACTGAGCAAACTGTCAGCTCTTCGGACTAAGAGTCATCCTTGTCTTTCTACAGTGGCTGTCCCTCAAGACTGTCAAAAAAAATGATGCCCGTATACAGTACCATTTCCTGTCCAAGAATTTCATCTGATTCCTTCTTCTGTCCACTCTCTTTCTCCTAGGAGATGAAGATTTGCTCTGCCATCATTAACCTTTTCCACCTCATTCCTGCTGCACCTCAGACCCTGGTCAAACCTCTTTTGGAGGTGGTCATGAAGACTGAAAGAGCTATGCTCATAGAGGTGGGACATGGGCTCCGTTATCCAGGCTGAGTTGTAGAAATGCTATTTAAAACTTTAAATGAAAATAGAAATACAGCCCATGTAGGCTGCATGAGTGTTTGTAACTGAACATTTTTGCAGAAGCATAAGTTTATTCAAATGTAAACACTTGTTCGGTGAGATTTTTTTCCTTATTGAGTAGACTGATCTGACCAGACTTGTCCTGTGAAGGACTTAAAAGCTAAAAAAAGTATGTAATATTTTTTTTTACAATTATAATTCAGTTTTGTTTTTGTTTTAAATTAATTTCTTACCATGTTACCAGCACTATAAACTCTGGTCTTTTCTTTAGACTGCTGAAAGTCATCTTTGAACTTGTATGAAAAAAAATTCCATCTTTTCTCATATCTCATATTCATATCGTTCTGCCTCCCCTTACCATCTGTACTACAACTTTCCTCTTACTACAGGCTGGAAGTCCATTCAGGGAGCCTCTAATCAAGTTCCTGACACGTCACCCATCTCAGACGGTGGAGCTGTTCATGATGGAGGCTACACTGAACGACCCCCAGTGGAGTCGTATGTTCATGGTCAGACACTGGGAGCTCAGTTCCTGCATTATTTTTTTATAGACACATTTGGCATTAAAATATCATCTAGTGTTTTTTGCTACATTGGTAATTGGCTGTGATCAAGACACGATAAGTGTCTGGAGACTCGGTAGCTTTGTTAATACCATATTAAAATGGAGCACTTAAAGGACAATGCAGGTTTTTTGCAATTGGGGCCTTGATTATGATGTCATTTGAATGGTTCTACTCACCCATGTTACTTTAATTAAATGTTGATTCCTCTGGAAGAAATATCCATAAAAAGATATCCACAAATTCTAATAATTATTAATTAACATTAACACACCGGTAACAGCGGAGGAAAAATATCCAACCGGGTCCTTTTTACATGCTGCTTATGTGTCCATAGACTGTATATAAGTTAATATTTCTTCAACCCTGTCAACATTGTGCTAAACCCACCTTACAATCTCGCAACACAAATGGAGCAAAGTGAGGCTCTGGCTGAGGCTCTATGGAGCGTCTCTAGATCAACGATTTTTGCCACTAGAGGCTGGCTAGTTTACGAGGCTACTAGTCCAGGTCTTTCAAAGTTGAAATGGGACTGTAGCGGAATTAGCACTACTGTATCACAATGGACATATGAACTGATTTGAACAAAAAAGTGCGTCTGCAAGTCACTGCCCTGCTGACTGTCGTTGGATGCCGTTTTATGGATATTTCTTCCAGAATAATCAAAATTGCAAAAAAGTAACATGGCTGAGTAGAACAATTCAAATGACATCATAATTAAGGTCCCATTTGCAAGAAAAAATGACATTGTCCTTTAAAGGAGCACAATAACATGTTCACTTAATTTGTCTTTTTTTTTTTTTTTACACAAATGAACCTTGATCAAGGTTTACTACTGGTATATTTTTTGACTGTAGTTAAAAAGAATGTTTATATACTTTCAGAGTTTTCTGAAGCACAAAGATGCCAAGCCACTAAGAGATGTGTTGGCCTCCAATCCCAATCGGTTTGTTCCCTTGCTGGTTCCTGCTGGTACTGCAGCCACAGTCCGACCCGGATCTCCTTCTACAACCACAGCTAGACTCGACCTACAGTTTCAAGCCATAAAGGTATACACATGTTCATTTGGACTCTTTAAGCCTCATCCATATCTGCATTGTCTTCAGCTGTTTTCATTGTTTTACCCTTGGTTATCCTGTCTTTTCAGATCATCAGCATTATAGTAAAGAATGATGAGGGCTGGCTGGCAGGGCAGCACTCCTTGGTGAGCCAGCTCAGACGAGTCTGGGTTAGTGAAGCCTTCCAGGAAAGACATCGCAAAGACAATATGGCTGCCACCAACTGGAAGGAGCCCAAGTTGCTGGCTTACTGCCTGCTAAGCTACTGCAAGTATGTACACTGGTTCAACCTCTAATAGGATAAGAGTGAGAGAAACGTTCTTTTATGTCATGAAATTGGATGTGAAATTTGGTTTGGGAGCTGGGCCTGGGATCATATGTCCCCTGACATTTCTACAAATTTTACAATGGTACCTATATGGCCCTTTGACTCAATGAGTTGTGACAAAACTATGTGCCTTTCTATAGTGCTCTGTGCAACTTCGATTTGCTCAGTGCCATTTGTAATTTCTGCCGCCCCCTTTCTCAACAAGATAATGCAACATATGTACAAATACTTGATGCTTAAGCCCAATGCTGACCGAATATTAGTAAATAGACAAACCTGCTGTATATTATTGCTGCAGGATGAACTAGCCTGTCACAGCTCAACTTTAGGTGGTGGATGGTGTCGGCTATAACTTTACTTGTCAAATCACCAGTTGCAGGATTTAGAATGAAGTGCTATAATACTGTGTGCATTTTTGAGTATCTGTGCACTATAGCTTACCTGTTGGCACAAAATTGAGCACTATTTTTTATTTCCCATGGAAAAATCATACATAATTCATGACCTTTTTTGAATTTTAAGTATTTTATCAGTGCTAGAAATGCAGCTGGAGTAAAGCACTTATTATAGTCATTCATATTTGAACACACTACAAAATATGTTCATTTACACACAGCATGAAAAGTGTGTAGCTACAACAAAAGTACAGCCAGTCCTTGCTAGATGTACACTTTCTCATTCAGTTGCATTTGTCTTAAGTTGCAAGGTTTGTGAATGTTGTGAAGCTGACTTTCACTACTTCAGAATGAATTGAGTTTGACTGTGTTTGGTCAGTCAGCCTCTCTTTTTTTTAATGGGAAACTGAGGCGAACCAAATCCTATTCATATTCAACATTATTTGATTTTTCTGGTGCCATCAAAATTAGTACAAGTTTCTACTTGTGCACTGAACTAATCAATGCTGTCTCTCTACAGGCGAAACTACTCAGAGATTGAGTTGCTGTTCCAGCTCCTCAGAGCCTTTACGGGTCGCTTCTTATGCAACATGACTTTCCTTAAGGAGTATATGGAGGAAGACATTCCCAGAAACTACTCCATTGCTCAGAAACGTGCCCTGTTCTTCCGCTTTGTTGAGTTCAATGACCCTCACTTCAATGATGAGCTCAAAGCTAAGGTACGTAGTCAAGCAATCGGATCAGAGAACTCTATAGACAAATGTGTACCATGAGATGAAATTAGAATTTCCTGTGGAATTGATTTGTTCGTATGGTGGTGGTGGAGGCAGTATGGCTGTGCATTTTGGTTGCGTGCGTTTGTTTCTGTCCTACTTGTAATACTATGGGAGCACAGGGCGGCTCTGTTTGTGCCCCCAAAGAAGTGAAACTGTAACTTACTTATCTTTTCTACCTTGATGGGTCGAGATCTTCATCCTGGTCTATTATATTTTATACATATGTATAATAAGTATAATGCAACGGTGATTACATTTTAAAAATTAATTATTTACTGTGGCAGCAAGAAATTTGCCACAGCGCAGTGTCATGGCAAAATCTATACCAGCTATACACTGGATGAAATTTTCTGATTTTGTCTTACTTTAGCCAAGTTATAGGTTCAGGCACACATAAGTGAGGCCAACCTGTAAGTATAGTAAATACTGGATTAGATGTATATAGTACTTTTATATGGAATGTATAATCAAAGTGTGCACACAGTGGATCCATTATTCATACACTCTCACATGTTCCCTCTGGTGGTCGTAAACTACAAATGTAGTCACAGTTGCCCTGGCTGCCATTTTGCGCCAATGTCCCCTCCTGAAGTGTCTTGCCCAAGGACACAACAGCACCGGGAAGAGCAGGATTCGAACCACCAATCCTTCGGTTGCTGGACGACCTGCTGTACCAACTGAGCCACGCTCCAGTCTCATTGCGTTTTTTGTCCCTTTGTAATTTAAGGTGTTTCACGGCAGCAGGAAAGTTGCAGCTGTGGTTTTTAGCCAGTGAGCACTGCGCCTTAGCTTGAGCCTGTCCACCTCTGTTGGCTCCAGGTTAGCTCTTAGCTACAGGCAGCGCAGAGTTTGATTGGTGTAGAATTGATATCCGTGTGAATTATATCTGTTCCCCTTAAACGGTTCCGGTCCCTATAGTGGTTCAAAATATACTTCTGTTATACTTTTTAAAAAAAAATACATACATGATATATATATATATATATATATATATATATATATATATATATATATATATATTAGCACTCTAACAGATGTAAAGTACAACAACATGCCTACTCATATTGAAATTTGAATCTCTGTGGGTTATAGTATAGCCTTTATATAATATTGTATATTCTTTAGTACATTCTTTATATAATATAGTACTAACTTGAAGAGAGGGAAGTGGCTGGAGACTCATCACCCTCCCCTGCCACTGTTGTCATCATCTTTTGGCAGGTGCTCTCTTGAGGTGGACATCCTTAAGCTCTCAAACACGGTGCATGTGTCTATATTAATGTTATGTTTTATAAGATATTTCTTTGGGGTGGATGTGCTTCCACCTTTACACTAAATTAATGTATTGCATTTATTGCACTTTGCATGTTCATTTCCACATCTCTGAAAATATAGCCACACTTTGGAGCGTTTACTTTTTATCACCTTTGGCATTGTTGCATTTACAGTGCTGTTCATAGTTGGCAAGCTAGCTGACGGGTGACTTTGAACGTAGCTTCTGTGGCCGCAGGTGGTGCTTCGACGCTTGGGAATCAGAGGGAGAGGTTCTCGGTTAAATGATGTGGGCGCCTCCTTGCTGTAAAAGGCTTGTTCTGGTTTTTGCATCTGCTTTAACTCCACACTGTCTGACTGTCTGTTTTAAAGTCACCCTGCTCCAACACACCTGATTCAAAGCAGTGGGTCATTATCAGGCTTCAGCAGAACTTAATAATGAGCTGATCAGGTGTGTTGGAGTGTGAAGTAGCGTAGCGTAGGCCTATATCCCCCTGCTCAGACAAGTGGCACGTGGCGTAATGTCACTGCGTCACAGATGAGAATGTCCAGGAACCAATATAGGAACTGTTAAAAAAAAAAAAATAAAATAACTGGGTTTGGTTTCAAAATTTCATAACCGGTTCTCCGGGTCCCAACCCTACATTGGTGTCGATCAATCTTCCCCCAAGCTGTCAGCTCCACCTCTGAATCCATGTTTGGAATTCCCAAGAGTGACTGCATGTGATGTTACCAAGATGGTGATGGTGGGAACCGCCAACTTTGCTTCATTTCTATTCTTCAGAAACCGATGGGTCACATGAACAGAATCCTTGTCCATATTTTATAGACAGTCTATGGTTTTGTTGTTTTATGGTATTAATATTCACATGGTAGATGGTCACCTGCTAAATCTGTGGAAAGATTGAGTGGAAAGAACACTTTACCACAGGCAGAATTTACTAGTATTTGGCTCGAGGCAGGTGTTCAATACTGTCAGTAGACCTTTTTAAAAAAATAAATATTACAGTTAAAGGCAATTAAATACCAAAAACAAAACAAGAGAATTCCAATTTTCAAGAATTCCATCAAGGAAGTAATGGATTTATGACTAGATTTTAATTTCTGTTGAAATCTCCCAAATGTATTCAAATATTAAAATGAAATTCGTACAATGTGCACAAAATGAAATCTTTTAAGTTAAAGATCAGGTAGTTTTTTCACTGAGAAAAATGAAGAAGTTTATTCTCACATCAATGTGCAAATGTAAAACTGCTTTGTAGATTTAGACCCAGTGGAATATCAGTTTTGTAAGCCTAAAAAACACTTGGATGAGCTTTTTGTCCACATGAGTTGGTCATAGACTGAATAATGCATTATAAGTCATGTTGCAGTATTGGATCTTAACCTCAAATTACTCACTTTGCCTTGTCAGTGTGGGAAATGCAGGCATTTAGGGACCTGATCTAAGTGACTTTTATGGTTGATGTGTTTTGTACCAGAAGTTCTTTGATAGAGTCAGGAAGGTCATTTTGTCTGGTTGTAGACCCTTGGAGGCTCACAGATGAATGCTTCTGTCCTCTCTACCTGACCTGCTACTGCAAGCATTACAATCATTCGGCTGCTTTTTAATTAAGCTCATTCTCCCGCATGCATGCACTTATGCATTCACACATAGGCAATGCACACATACACACGCATTTTGCACAGCTGTAACAGGCACACAACCTGGCACAGAGGAGCAACAGTACTGCCGTTGAGTACAAATGAGTCAGTGGGGAAGGCCTGCCCTGGCACACAATTGCATATATCCAAATGGCTGTGTGAAAATGCACATAACTTCATTTAGACATGATACTTGCAGCTGTAGAAAGAGCATCAAACTCAAGGACATTCGCTTGTGTTTATGATGCTGCTCACTTCACAGAGCCCTTTTTGATCATGTTTGATTTCATTCAGTGGCATATAGAGTGAAAGTAGAGGTGATGGGTAAAAATACAGTCCATAGAAATAAGTATTCTCTCTGTGTTGTGTCTTTCACAGACAGAACACTGCTTTTGAAAGTTAAAACACTGCAGAGTTTAGTAATGGAGTATCACTACTACCTTCTACACCCGAACAGAATTTTGCCCATATTGTTGTTGTTTTCCCCCCTAATTATCCTGTTCTTGTGTGCAGCAGATGCTAGCTGGGCCTGTGAGGCAGGGAGATGGGCAGGCAGAGAGATACATGTTGATTTGTTTTTCTTTTTTGCATACATATGTTCATGTTTTTAATGTATGAGTCATGAGCAAATGAATTAGTCTAAGAGATACCTTTGCTGGGGTCTGAATAATTGGCTTTAGTTTGTAGAGTAAGCATAATATCTTAGGTTTGTGTTTTAAACGTCCCTATTTTTTTCTTGGGTGTTAGCATCTGAGGTTGTAATGAAGCATCACAGGGCTCTTGGAGCATATTTCACTCTTCACTTTCAAGACGTACAAAAGAAAAAGACGGAGGAGGAGTGAGACGGTATGCGAAAGCAGCAATGAATCATCTGCAATGGCACAGACTGACCTCATGCTGCTCCTGTATTGCTTCTTTTGTTTTATCCAAACAATTCTTTTAAAAACTGCTTTTTTGGTGCTTCCCCCCCCCCCCCAGAAGCATTAGACTATTCATGCAATAGAATTCAAACAAACAAGAGCATGAAATGTATGAAGCACAGTGCGTCTGCATCCTATTCTTCTTCATTTTTTTTTGTTCCCAATATGACTTACAGTGTGGCAGGATGTTCAGAATGTATCTACATGCTGTGCTAGTATCATTTCCTCAGAGGTGGTTTAAATCAAACTGCTGTGTTAAGTTGAAACAACAAAAATACATTTCATTCCCTTCTCATATTCCTCTCTTGGTGTGCATATGTGAATAAACCTTCTCTGCATGAAACCAACATTTAAATGTTTTGGATGTCATGCTGAAAATAATTTATTCAGATTTTTTTTTTGTTTGTTTTACGCTTATGTTGAATAACAACACGGTGCATGAATGCTTAATTATAGTCCTTGATAGTTTGCTGTCATCTTTGGACAAAAATTCCCTAATTACCTTTCAGCATATTGTAATTCAAGTGAGATGACAGGAAATTAGAATTGTAGCCATTTCTGACAGTTGTTGAAGTTCTATTCCAAGATGCAAACATTGGCTAAACAAAAGTGTAAGACAGTAGATTGACAGCAGTAATAACTGATAACATTTCAGACACATCTCAACTACCGTACGCCATGATTTTAAAAGCTTGAGTCACCTGAGGATTTTGTTAATTGGCTAAAATTAGCACAATTGGGTACATTCAGGCTAGGCAATATAATATGGAAATGTATTTAAGTCATTGCCTACCAGTGCTGCTTTAAGTAAATTTTAACTTTACAACAAATAAGGTATATTGTTTTGTCTTCGGTTAGTGCAAGCAAAATACATTAAAATCAAAATTGTAAGTCTCCATAACACTGAAAACAAAATGACAATGAATTTTTTGACACAATGGAGTATATAATCTAATGATATTCTGGAAATATTCCATGGTTTTGCTGTGACTGAAGCTGAATATGCTTAATACATTTTCTTGGTGTCTTCAGCTTGGCTTATGCATATCTTTGCACATATGTGAGTGTTGCAATTGTGCATGTATGTGCAGAATGTGCATGAATAATGTGCTAATGGAAGAGCAGGAACATATGCCTCCACCGCTTGTTCTTTACTGTCGTCCCCAGTGATGGATTGAATAGAGGAGTTCATTAGCAAATTGTCGCTCCTGTAACAAATGCAGCCCTTTGCTGTATTGTGGTTGGTTTATTCTATACTTTACTACCTAATCAAGACTTTGCCCTCGTTTGTAGATCTCAACAGTCCCTGAAGGTTTCAGCATGTTAATAAAAAGAATTTGAAAGCATTGTCATCATTTGATGTTTTTTCTCTTATACTCACATGTCAAGAGAATTTGTTCCAGGTTTAGATGAGGTAGTTTTTTTTAATCGTTTTTAATATTGTGCCATTTGCTGCTTTTGTCTTTTCATTTGTTGTTAATGAGATGCTGCTAAGGCTTATGTCTGTCATTATGCCTTTGCTTTTTTCTACCACTCTTTAATGAAGCTAAGCCTTTACCCCATTATTTTCAACCTACACAGAACACAGGTGGCTCTAATTTACTAGATAATACCATTTCATCACTCAAAACTAAGTAAGAGTTATAGAGTTGCAAGTATGCAGATTCTTTTAAACAGCATTTGAAAGCCCACACTGGGTGAATATACTGATTACTTCTTCCTTTTACTTGAAAGCAGTATCAGTCATCCATTGTAGTGTTGAATCCTAGAGAGTAAGGTGACATGTCGTCTGATCACTATATTTCATGTGTTCTTATCGGATGGAATGATTTAAGCTTGTGTTTTTAATGGTTCTCAGGTGCTGCAGCACATCCTGAACCCTGCCTTCCTGTACAGCTTTGAGAAAGGGGAAGGTGAACAGCTGCTTGGGCCCCCAAATCCTGAAGGGGACAATCCTGAAAGCATCACAAGTGTCTTCATCACGAAGGTAAACACTCAGACAAATGCTTGCAGACATCCTTTTTCCTCCTATCAACATCTTTTCTTCCCCCTCTCAGATGCTTGCTTCATATCCTTTCTTTGTTTTGTTCATTACTCAACAGCTTTGTCTCTCCATCTGTCTCTTTGATTTCATTACCTGCCGCATTTCCTCTCATAATGTCTTATCAGTCCGGCATCTCTTCACGCTGTCAGTTATCGTCAGCTGCATTGCACTCGGTGCGATGCTTTTTCTCTCGGAGCCTCCACATACTACTTGATCACTTAATTGTTGCCATTCGGTCTTTTTCTTCATCAATGTCTGTCCCTTCCTTCTGTCTTTTTTTTTTTTGCTCAGTTTCTCTTCCAGCCCAGACCATAATTTGAGATGTAAATGTCATGGTGTGACCATGCTAAAGGTCACCATGTTTGTGCTGTGGCAGATCTCATCACTGACTAACGCCAGTCCTAATGGCTGCTAATGGCTCCTCTATGGTCCGGTTAAAACTCATTTCCTTACTTTCCCCCATCTTTCTGCTGGTGCTCTTTTTCATTTTTCTTTTTCTCAACTTCCGATAACAGTAGTTATTTCGAACAGTGTCTATTTGTAAGTAGAGTGAAGTATGTTTAAAGTGGACTATGCTGTGATATTGTACTAACCAGCTGCTATCAACTGTGCTGCAAATACTTAATACTGTGTTCTTTTGTCCTTGCATCAACTCACTCTCCCTTTCCTCCTTAAGGTTCTTGATCCAGAGAAGCAGGCTGATCTTCTAGACTCTCTACGAATCTGCCTGTTGCAGTTCTCAACTCTGCTGGTAGAACATGCTCCGCATCATATTCACGACAACAACAAATCACGCAACAGCAAGCTACGGCGCCTCATGACTTTTGCCTGGCCATGCCTACTGCCCAAAGCCTGTGTGGACCCTGCCTGCAAATACAGCGGACACCTTCTCCTTGCCCATATCATTGCAAAGTTTGCTATCCACAAGAAGATTGTCCTGCAGGTGAGGAGGAAATATTATAGTTGTATTCCTATACTGTGTGTGAAGTGTTAATTTTCATATTACTAAAACACATTGTAATGTTCTTACAGGTATTCCATAGCTTGCTGAAAGCCCATACCATGGAGGCCAGAGCCATTGTGCGCCAGGCAATGGCTATTCTAACCCCAGCTGTGCCTGCCCGTATGGAAGATGGCCACCAGATGTTGACCCACTGGACCCGCAAAATCATTGTGGAGGAAGGGCACACGATACCGCAGCTGGTCCACATACTCCACCTCATTGTGCAACATTTCAGGGTGAGATGACCAAAAAAAAGCAAGCACACACACACACACACACACACACACACACACACACACACACACACACACACACACACATTAAAGGTAGCATCACACTTCCTTCTATCAGCTAATCACCAACTATCAACTCCCACTGGCATTCAGTCTTGTCTCTATGATCATATTTTGCTGCATTTTATCTCCTATTGTGTTCATCAGTTGTTGATGATTGTCGTTATATTTACGAAACAAAGGTCGACACCTTTTCAATAATAATAAAAAAAAAAATCCACATTTCCATAATGTCTGTAATATGAATCTGTAAAATTAAATGATATTAAAAAAAAAAAAAAAAAGGAGAGAGAGGGGGGGGGGGCTTTTTGAGTGAAAGTGTATGTTCACCTTGGGGTTTTCTTTTAACTCACCAGTGTTTTATACCGTATTTTTGTATTATTGCACAAAATAAAGAGAAATAGACCAGCTAATCCATCAACTTAACATGCTAAATGACTACAACCTTTAGAACCACGTCTATATTATGCTTTTCCAATCAGTTTTTACATTAATTGGGCTTAGTTAATTCCAAAATAGCTTGGCTGGTGCTATCTTAAGGAATTCTCTGTTTCTTAAAGTTGGTATATTTTCTGATATTGGTTTTTTTGTTTTTGAAAATGTCTAGAAGCTGTTTTTATTGATTGTCAGTTAATTCTGATTTATTATGTATCTCAACCAATAATAATGATAATTCAGCTACACTACCATATTAACCCGAATATAAGATGGCTTTAATTATAAGATGACCCCCTCTTTTCAAGACTAATCTTCAGAAAAAGACTTGGCTAACCAAAATGTACTTTGCTTAAAGACTTTTTTTAATCTTTGAAATAATTACAACCTGCTTTAATTTTTGACTGTCCGAACTGAAGTCTGCATTCGGCTTTTACTCACAGACATCCTCTGTCTCTTACTCTCATGCTGTGGTCCCTTCTCCTCCCACAAAACACATCATCCATCCAATTCATTTGATATGCCGCACTTTTTAACTCCCTTGCTTTTTGTTGGGAGGCGTTGAAGGGCGATTGGGTGCAGCTTGTCTGTAAAAATCAGGCTTGTTATCATAGAATTTCATGTACTGATGAACAATATACAAATCAATAACAGTAAATGGATCTATAATGTATATTACAATGAATGAATAACAGGAGCATTAGGCGTAGGTGGCGCAGCAGGAAGTGGTAGAATGAGAAAGAAGATGGAGAAATAAATGAACCCGTAAAAGTTGATGCAGCTTGCGCAAGAACAGAGTATGTGCCAGTGCGGTTCAGAGAAGAGTGTGGGATCAGTGAACAATAGAAATGGAAACCATCAAAGGAGGGAACATCATAAAATCAGGCACAGAGAATCAAAGGGGGGCAAGTGGTGACCATCGCGGCCCTGATTTCAGAGGCCTGGTGCATTTGGGTGCAATTCATCTGATGAGCTGAGCTGTGGGTGACACCATGGCCGTGACACTCATCACCCATGAAACACTAGTGTTTATACAACACTCTTTTTCTCTGCCTCTACTTTTTCGCTGTCTCATTTTACCTCTACACACACACAAACACATACGTACACACACGAATGCCACCCATCTCCCACTCATTCAATATATGAACTAGTGATAGTGATAGCAGTCGTAATAACACATGAATGTCCAATATAAAACTCTAATATAACCATCACCACCACAATAAGGAACCTAGAAGGCTACAAAAAAAATGTCTCCCCATTTTCTCTACACTTTCTTTTGATACTGCAGTTTCAATGTTTATGTAGTTATTGAACTTGAGATTCTGTGGGTCTTAAAAATCTGTGAAAATGCTCCAAAACGCTGGCAGCCAATGAGTTAAACAGCATCTGCTTTGGTATCCACGATAAGCTTTTCTCTTACTGTTCACATTTTTCAGATGGTCTTTTTGAAGACGTCATCTTTGAACACTTCATTCCATAACTCCATATTTTTTGGCTGCATGACAGTTCTTTGATGCCTCTGCTACATTGACCACACCATCATCTTATAGTTAGCCTCATAGCTCCGCCCCAGTTGTGTATTAAACTTGCCCCCACTTTGGATCCACTTTGCTTTGGACAATCACTGCACCTCTCCATTTTTTCATATCTCCTCTCACTGCTTCTCTACTGTGATTGACATATAACACCAGCCAGAGATGAGGTTAGTGCCGCCCTTTGCTGTTGCAGTTGTGTAGCAACCCCACACGACTGTCAGCATGTGTCAATGGTTTACACCCTGATTATAAGATGACCCCATTTTTACTAATTATTTTTAACAAGAAAAGTCTCATCCTAGATTCGGGTCAGTACTGGCATTTAAAGTTATATTGTATGTTGTGGGAGTGTTTAATATTGATTAGCTAAACTTGAGTTTGATGTTGACAGCCCCTACAGCACAATATCATGTCCTGCTGCCTCCTAGTCAAAACACTGGGTCCTTCATATTGCTTAGTAGAGTTAATGCCACCTGCTTGCTGCATGGACTCATCTTTGCGCTGTTAGATTTTCAGACACATCCTTCATAAAATGATCCACCCGGGCAAAGAGTGTCCACCTAAGAGGCAGTGGCCTTTATGTTCGACTTCCTCCATAAACTTGAGAGATATGTTCTGCCCTCTCACTCCTTGAAGCTGATGTTTGCTGCCTTGCCAGTTTGAGAGCGACAGTCTCTTAGTAGAACACTGACATTTTCCTCAGCTCCCCTCTCTATCTCACTGACAGGCTGCTCTCACTGGGCCAGATGACTAATCTAATGTAATCACATCAGCATAATTACACTGGGGAGGAGATAATGACAGACAGATGAGAGACTTTGTGCGTGTGTGTGTTTGATAAAGAAATAGAGAGATTGTGTGCGTGTTTGTCTGTGTGCACATGTGATGGACAGGGCTTAGCCACTCTGTCATTAAGGAGCTGTGAAGTCCTGCTCTATCAACTATAATTACCCTCAAAGTGAGAAGGTTTAATATTCTTTGACACTAGCAACAGCCCTCAGATAGACATCTCATCACTTGCTCTTTTGTCTGCGTGTGTCTGAGTGTTTGAGAGTCCCAGTTCAGTTTACGATGAAACTAAGTGACTCTTGAAGAGCGCTTGAGAGTTTGAATGCTCAAGGCTAAGTGCGTGTCGTCATGTCCTTGAGACTAAGTGGGACTACGGCTTCAGAGTTTGCCTCTTTTAATTCAGTATCTTAAGGTGATTGTAGAACTCATTTGACTCAACTGATGTATTATCACCCTAAAAATTAGAGTAGTGTATCAGCAGAAAAAACACCTTTTCTGTAAATTAATTCAGATCATTTTCATCTATCACAAGATGAGGCTAGCTGGATCAGTACCAGTAATTTATTAATCACTTAATTCATTTCCTGATAACCTTTCAAATTAGTTGTGTTTACCGTGATGAAGAATAGAATTCTTTGTAACCCTGCAGTCTGACAAAGCTGATCACTTTTGTCCATGTATCTCATATATCTAGTTTATGAACAGCTCTGAGGTTTGACTTGTCTGCTGTCATGCTCTTAAATCAAAGATGGCCTAAAGCAGATCCCAGGCCACAATGACATTTTGACATTTGAGTTCTCCCTCTACGGCTGTGTCATCCGTTTTGTTCGTTGCTCATGTGATCTACCTTTTAATATTTCAAACTTTGCTGCTGGCATTGTATGTGCTTTAGGACATAAAAATGCAATAAAGCCCTGATGTGTTGTTTGTGTATGGAGCACAGAATATTGAAGCTTTGTGAGCCAATTATATCCTCGAATGAACTTTTTGGTCCTACCGTGGGATATCCTCTGTGTGAACATGATAACTTGAAGGATATTTAGTTTAGAAATGACATGTTTTCCATATTAATGAATATCATGGAGAGGAAGAACTCTCTCTTCAAGCCAAGTGCAAATGAAAGTTCATGACCTGGAGATGCCTCATGTTATGACAAGGATTGGGAGCATTCAGGGATATATGGCATAGGCCTAGTCTTTATGAGTTTGTTGTACACCGATCTACCCTAGTTCAGTGTTCTACAATACAACTATATAACACAGTCACTACAAAAGATTGCATAAGTTCTTATGTTCTGTCCATTCCCTCCAGGTGTACTACCCCGTCCGACACCATCTAGTGCAGCACATGATCAGTGCAATGCAGCGCCTGGGCTTTACCCCCAGTGTAACCATCGAGCAAAGAAAACTAGCCGTCGATCTAGCTGAGGTGGTCATAAAGTGGGAATTACAGCGGATCAAAGACCAACAGGTTTGCTCATGGATTGCCTTAAATACATGCAAATTGTCAATGGTATCATCAAATCGTGTCCTAATGCAAAGTTTCTAATTCTAATGTCTCATAATGTGCAGTGTAATTTGCTCCTTAAAATGTTCACCCTTTCTTTTTTTTTTCCTATCCGACCTCTGCCTTTCTTTGCTACAACAGCCGGAGTCTGAGGTTGACATCGGGGCTGGTGGAGAAGGAACCAGTGGTGCTGTTGGTGTGAAAAGAGGGCTGTCTGTGGACGCTGCAGCAGCTGGACAGGACGTCAAAAGGTTCCGGACAGCCACTGGAGCGGCCTCTACGGTAGACTTAGCCCATGGCTCAGTTTCAGATGCTTTGGTCAGAAGTAAAACGTAACATCTACGAGTATTATACGGCGCTATTTCTTGAACTGAAGTCTGCTTTTAGATCTAGTTTTGTTAATGTTAATTTAAAAAATCTTGATGTTTTGAGTATTTTTGCTATCATCCTTTTTTTTAATTTAAACCTGTGGAAAACATTACATTCATAAAATTAACAAACATGACGCATAAAAAACCCATCCAGCCTAATAACTGTAGAAGTTACCACAGTTATATTGTGCTAAACTATTGAAAAGTGACTTATACAAAATGGTTGCATTAGGGGAAAAAATAAAGTGTTAAAATAAGGATAGTTAAATCAGTAACAAACAAACCCTTATAATGATCCCAGTAGTCTCAATGTGGATAGCTTCATGGAGTGTTGATTCCAAGTACGTAGATAATAGTTACTAAAAACAGTACTTTCTAAGTCATTATGACTCTTTGGCTCTTATAAAGTGAGCCAGGACTGTGAACAGGTGCAATGGTTATGGTTCCCAGTATTCCAGCAGAGGTGTGGAGGCAGCCCAAGTTGTTTTTAAAATAAATAAAAATGTCCCTTCATGTTGAGGAGGAGCACAAGTCAGTTTTCTGGTATAGCAGAGGCAATGCTGTGTACCATATGCATCACCTGTGATAAATCTTGAAGCTGAATGATATATTGCATCTAATAGTTGAAGGGTTAAATGCCATCCCCATAGTCTGTAACAGATGGGAAAAGCACCCCAGCAGTCATTTTTTCTGATTGAGAGCATTGATGATTAGACTTGCTTGTGTTTTTGATTCTTATTTATGCCAACATGACAAATATTAACGTTTTTATAACAGATTTTCTCTTCCTGTACATAGTGTCTCATTGTTAGTGAAGGGTTTGGGTTACAGATTTTGGACAGATTAAGAGTTTATGTTTTATAAGCAATGGCTTTAATGCTTAAGAAAAAGCTGTTCTTTATTTAGTCAATTTGAACAATTACTTTTTTTGTTGCAGATAGTTTCAATGCTAGAATTATCTTTCATTTGACATAATCAAAAATGTAATGGCATCATTTGCTTCCGATAAAGAAAATTAAGAAAAAGATAGTTAAACAAAAAGAGGCAGACAAAATATCTGTTTAGATATTTATTTTTTTATATCTGTGCACAGATATATTCCCATGATTCAGTTAAACTGAATCATGTGAAATAGGGAAATATCTAAAACATGCAGGACACCGGCCCTCGAGGACCGGAGTTTGAGACCCCTGTATTAGTACATAAATATGTAGATCATGCAGCATTTTAGTACTGTGTGAAAACTGTATTATGTCTTGAACAAGAAATACAAATTTAATGTATTCCATTTTAATTTAAATTTTGGCACAATGTTAAGTATAGTAATGTGTGTGTGTGTGCGCGTGTTTAATGTATTTTCCAGGTTTTTGGCCGAACACAGTCAATGCCAGGCACAGAGACCATGCTTACAAAGCCAGTGGAGAAACAACACACAGACACTGTGGTCAATTTCCTCATCAGGATTGCATGCCAGGTAATAGCATGGAGACAGACACACTTACACAAACACATACTTACTTCAGGTACAGGTCTGCCATCCATAGCGCCTGCCAGGTAGGACACCCCTATCCTAACCCTGCAGTGGTGAAGGTAGGACACACCTGGTGGCTGTCCTAAACTTATCTCTGCACACACAAACACAGTCCTTTATGTGTCTCCTCTCGCAGCTGTCCCTTGGTTTAGTGGCAGTGATGACCTGGCTTATAAGCCTGAAATAGACTGCTGAGATTTCACTCACCTTGACTTTTCCTACTTTTTTTTTGGCCCAGGCTTCATTCTCACTGTTCATTCAACCATCTCTTCTCAAGAAGCCAAGGGGGATCACTCTCTTCTCCAAGGACTGTATATAGAAAACCTTACTAGAAAATGTTATCTTATACCCCCCTCTATTACATTTATTCCACTTTTATTATAAGTTCCCTCTGATAATAAAAAAAAACCATATCCTGTTTATGAGCGAATGATGACTATGAAACAAAGGAACACATTTATTGTGTTGCTCAGGGATATTTTAGCAGGATATATGCTTGCACATGAGGCTATGAACAAGCCATCTGATTGAAGGACAGTATCCTTATGGGCTACTCTTAATGCATGAGTGAACCTGCAATCTGTGGTCATGGCCCCTGTTTCCCCTTGGCCTATGTGATTTCTTGTCTTGTCAGAACACCACTATGGTATTGGCGATGAAGACCCATTGACATTGATGATGATTATGATGCCAACCTTCTTCTCCATCCCTCGTCTAGGTGAATGACAATACCAACGTGGCGGGTTCTCCAGGGGAACTGCTGTCCCGTCGCTGTGTGGGCCTGATGAAGACTGCCCTCAGGCCTGACATGTGGCCCCGTGCCGAACTCAAACTGCAGTGGTTTGACAAGTTGCTTATGACAGTGGTAAGATGGCTTATGCTCCCAGAACCATTTGGCATGACTCAGTCATTGTGTACAAGGGCTGTTTATTGTTAAGAATCTGTACGTGTCAAGATACCATTCATCCCTATAAAAAGCTGTTGAAATAATTTACTCATGTAGCCTGCCGACTGTAGTCCTCGATCATTTTAGTTTCATCATAGCTGCACCGGTATTTCATTGCACTTTGAAAATCACTGAAAATGAATGTGCACCTGTGATAAATCCACCCAAATTAACTGGATCAATATTTCACGGTCCTCTCCAGTTAAAAAAAAAAAACAAAACAAAAACTGTAGAGATCGTAGCAAACCAGAGAAATGACGTTTTGAGATTTTCTAGGCATTTTATGTAAAGTAAACTACACAAAGGCCGATAAAGCCAATGGTCAGGCTATATTTTAAATCATTAATACATGCTGGTTAAAGAGGAAAAAACCTGTGCAACTATCAATATTAAGTTCAAGATATCAGCCATCTCTCGGTTACAACAATAGAAGTGTAGAGTATACGGCAACAACAAATTGTACTATCAACACTCATCATACAACTGAACCCTCCAGACACCTGAGAAAGATTCACTCTATCAGATATCAATAATCATAGATTGTGATCAGTTTGAGTGGAACAGAGGTGATCATAATATTTATTACACTATTGTAACTTTCCATAGGCCTGGGTAATCATTTCCAACCTGTGTAACTGCACAGATCATCTATTCAGCCTGGAAATAATCTTTGTTTAAATGATCATGTCACATATCTAATTTGAACTTGCTTGAGCACATGTTTAGGCATGCACATTAAAATAGCAATGGCTGTTTTTCCACACACAATAAATGAAAAAATATTGCACCTCTTCTGTTTGCAAAGACTGCAGAAGTTTCTCTTCTTAAGCTTTGACTTAGTGTGTAGAGCCCTTTGTCTGTTATCAGGAATACATGAAGAGAAGCACCAACTGCCATAATGACAAAATAATGACAGTGGTGAGATAACAGGGGTCTATCCGAGTTGGCCTGTGCCTCCCTGTTCAACCCTCCACTCCCCTTCATTCTAAACTCCTCATCCTTGCCTTCTGTATCGCCCCACTGTGCCTCTGCATCTCTCCTCCTCATTCCCTCCCTCCTGCTCCCAGTTTTTCCCTCTCATCTTCTGTTTCTTTTCAGCCTCTTATCGCAGCCTCTCTCTCTCTTTCTTTCTTTATCCATTGCTCCCCTCCTCCTTTACTCATCTCTGGTCTGATTCAGTACCGCTGGTGAGACAAGGTTATCACCACCGTGCACTTGCAATTGTCACGTCCTTCCCTTGTTCTCTTTTGGGGATCGCAGCATTGGCCGCACGTTTTCTCTCAGCCTGCACAAACATATGTAAACCCAATCAACCCCACCGTAGCCTATGCAGATGGCCTGACAACACTTTGTGTAGGTCTGACGAAGATGCAAATGCACAGACATGTCTCCCTTGGGATCACACTCTACCTGCCCAGCCGTCTTACTCAGACTAATGAACAATGCTCCAAATCGGATTACCTTTTATCATCTCATTGTACTGCCATGGCAGTGATTAAGAGTCAGGAGAGGTGGCTTGAGAGGGCAAATGATTTGGACAAATGCACAAAACATGTAACACACACGCACATGCAAGTACAAATACACACACCCACACACCCTATCTGATTGGCTCCAGAGACAGTGGCCCATTTTGTTAATACAGTCCCAAATCAATAGTGCCTTAATATCTACCTGGGGCCTTATCACAGAGTCACCTTGTTCATTAGCCCAGATTAGTGCCATGGATCTGTCCCAGATTACCCTCTTGGCCCTGCCATCATTGTAAACCTTGATTGCAATTTAGACAAAATTAGGCCCCGATGTTGCTCATTGATTTGTAGTTTAGCAGTGATCACATTGGCTACTTCTTTTATGTGAGAAATACCTCTTTGTGTAGAATATAGATTTTTCTCAGTGGTCTGCAATTTGTATAGGGGGAAAACTTGAATGATTAATATATTTACTGATGATTTTTGCACTACGGGGTTTTTCTTTTTTTTTTTTAAACTAGTTATTGGTAAAATATGTGTTAAGAAGAGCAGCGATCTCTAAACTTTGCACTCGACACCTAACCATTACCACCACTAACACACTAAATGTGTCCTTAACCTGGATATTGTGTTCCCCTCTGTGTCCTTCCAGGAGCAGCCAGCACAGGCTAATATCTCCAACATCTGCACTGGGCTGGAGATTCTCTGCTTCTTGTTGACAGTATTGCAGTCCCCAGCCATCTTGGCCCACTTTAAACCTCTCCAGAGGGGCATCGCGGCATGCATGACATGCGGCAACACCAAAGTCCTGCGGGCTGTCCACTCTCTCCTCTCTCGTCTTATGAGCATATTCCCCACTGAACATAGTAAGCTACTGTTGGTTAAGTAATTTAACAGATTTACTGCACTTTCAAACTCAGGAGAGTGCAACATATTTTATCCTGTACTTAGACTACACCCTGCTGTGATCATTAAAGACATGTCAGAATGTTTGGAAAAGTTGTTCTATTGATAGCTATGTCCTTAGTTTGGTTCTGATTATGCTGTCAAAATATTAATTTTCTCTTAGGCTCATCAACAGTGGCGTCCAAGTATGAGGAACTGGAGTGTCTGTATGCTGCGGTGGGAAAGGTCATTTATGAGGGGCTTACCAACTACGAAAAGGCAACAAGCAACACTAACCCAACGCAGCTCTTTGGTAAGGCCTTAGCTCTCAATTTCTCCCTTTTTGCCAAATTTCCTTTCTCCCTTTTCCAACACCCTATGTGCTCGGGTAATCTTTTTTTTTTTCCCCCTCTCACTTTTTCCTCTTTTTTTCCCGCATACTCTTTTTCTATTATTCCACCAAACACAAGCTACCTCTCCATCACTTTCAACAATTAAGCCAGTGAGTGGGTCATTAAAATGCAAACCAGTGGGGCCTATCGCTCGGGCTGACATCTGGTCTGTTTGAAAAGAGGCCACAGCCCAGTGGTTTGCAAAAGGGTGTCTATGGGATGATTATCACTTTTAACTAGCTCCCCTTCCCCCTTATTTCCACTGCATTATCCACCGTAGATGTTGTGGGTTGTTTAGAGAATAACAATTTACATTAAGACTTTTTATTGAATTCTACATGTGATTATTCTATTTTATGTCTCTGGTCTGGCAACAACTAAAGGTGGAGAGGTTAAATTTTTTTCAAACAGTTTTTTTGGTTACATTGTCAGCTGAAACACTTTTATAACTTTCGTTTTTTATAGTATCCCTTTCATTAATAAGAGCTGATCACTTTACCATGTGCAATTTTATGTTGGAAAAAGTTTAACTGTAAATGTTTTGAGCTTTTTTACAATATTGTGACATGAAAGAGGGTTAAAAAACATGACTTGGGCAGTTTTTAAACTCAAGTGAAATATCACTTGTCTCACTTGTATGTTGGGAGAAATTTTTCATATCTGGCACAACTTGACACAAATGGAATACATTTTGGTGGTCAAAGGTCAAGACCATAGAAATTATTTAAAATTTTTTAAATAAAATTATAAATTCAATAAATATTTTAGAAATGATTATTAGACTTATAGACTTTGGTCAGCGCTTGCTCTCTCCATTCCCCAGTCTCCACCTGTTTCACATCCCTCTCCTTGTGGGGACCCAGTTCTCATCCAGTGTTTATTGGTTTCGGTTGAGGGTATTAACCCCAATTAGTCGGTAGATTAGTCGACTAATCGATAAAATAATCACCCAATTAATCATTTTAAAAATAATCGTTTGTCCCCAGTCCTAGGTAATGCTGTTTGATACAACATTCCTAAAATGCCAGTATGGGTCAATAAAAAGCTTTTGGTATCATGCTGTCACAGAGAATTAGTCCTGATGTGATGCTTTTCTCCGGACTGAAGGGTGACATTTTAACATTTGTTTGCCCCCCCCCCCCCCAAGGGAACAGCACCAGAGAAGGACATTACTCGACCTACCTATCCCGTCTTCTGTCTGTCTGAACCCGTTGTTAGGTTCCTTACAAAGCATGTCCTTGCTCTTTTGTATGGCTGAATATGTGTACTCACTGGTTAAGGTTCTATTTGGTTTGTTTTACTCTGCATCCCCCCCCCAATTCACCCTGTGTTTCCCACTTATTTGTCCAGGAACACTGATGATCCTCAAGTCTGCCTGCAGTTACAATGCCATTTACATCGACCGTCTCATCTCTGTCTTCATGCGCTCACTTCAAAAGATGGTGCGAGAACATCTCAGCCCTCAGCAGGCTAATCCAGGAGCCACAGAGACCAGCACAGGTACAAGGCATAGGGTGAATTCAGTCAATACACAGAACAATGAGCACACAGTGTAACCTTCAATGCCTGGTTCACTATACCCCCTATATTTCTCCCTGTCCGCTGGCACTACTTGACCAGCTCTTGACATTAAAGTTATGCTCTGAACCAGACATAAGCTACCATTTGGCTGATCCTAGTCTGCAGGGCTGCAGTTACACTTGACTGACAATTTTAACAAGGGTGATGTTCTTACCTTCTCCAACCTCCATCTAACAAGGGCCCGACTGTGTGGGATGTTTAATGTACACTCACACTCACAATATGACCTTCCTTAGACTCTCTTGCAGCTCAGATATCCAATGTATCTCAGCAGTGTCTTGCTTCTTAAAAAGAGTGTATCAGAAGTACGATATCAATGGTTCCAGCTGTGTTCTCAATAGCTGTTGTGCTCAGGGGAGATCCACTTTTCAGATAGTCTGGTTTCGCTGGGAGTGTTCCGCAGCTCTGGTTCCCAGCCTGTATTTGTCCCCAGTCTTTCTTGAAAAAAGCAAACAGATGGTCACCTTGTGCTGTTTTGCTGTAGGTTTGAAAGGTTAGGTGCTGTTTGACGCAGAGCCCCCTGCACATCTTTCCTTTCACGTCCATCAATAAGGACAAAGAGACGGGGTTCAAAATGTGCAATTGAAATGTGAAATAAATGTCTCCAGTTCTACAGTTTATTTAGCTTTGTCATTGTTGCTCCTGGATTTATTTCTTCCTCACTGAATCTTTAGGTTTATGTAAGTTGGACAGTACATAATTCCTGCTGCTGCTGCTGCTTAGACTGGAGGCAATGGCTGTTAGATGCTATCAGTACTTTAAGTGGGCCCCTAATGACTATATCGGGAAATGCAGACATTCACTGCTCCACTAGGAGTTGTTGTAGTCACTAAAACTAAAGGCTATCTAAGCAGTGTGTTCTTTTCTTCTAAAGATTGTTCATGTTCCATTAATCTAATGAGCTTTACTCATGTAGGTACAGCTTCACTGTATTTAATTTGTTTAATATTTCAGCTACTACTTTATATTAGTACCTGTCCTGAAATGGGTGGTAATATGGTACTGTTTTCAAAGTTTTTCTGTCCTCTCTGTTCCGTCAGTGACCAGTGAACTGGTAATGTTGAGTCTTGATCTGGTGAAGACTCGGCTGTCTGTCATGAGCATGGAAATGAGGAAGAACTTCATCCAGGTCATTCTCACCTCTCTAATCGAGAAGTCCCCTGATCCTAAAATTCTTCGTGCTGTTGTCAAGATAGTTGAAGAGTGGGTGAAAAATAATTCACCTATGGCTGCAAATCAGGTGAGATACATTTTTGTTGTGATTTGTCAGTAAGATGATTAACAATGAGAAACAGCGTTAAGCTATACAAATAAGGTGAACGAATACCGAAAAGGTTGATTCAGCAGATTAACGCATTACTTGTTCTGATTTTAGCACATGTGAATCTGAGAGCTGAATCAGCAAAATGTATTCCAAAAAGTGTGCAACCTTTGGACAAACAACAAGCAAAGCACATTTCTAAATCCCTAAATATTATCATATCTTCAGAGGTGCATTTTCTTTTAAGCTGTAGACTGGTACATGGCGCAGGCCTGCAAGAGACAAAGAAACAGTATGATTATCTGTGTTTTAGGTTCCTGCTGGTGTTTGCTCTTTTGTTTTTCCTTTATCCACATTTCTGTCTTAAGTATCATTGTCACTTTTCATTCTCCCTTCAGATGCCCAACTTACGTGAGAAGTCCATCTTGCTGGTGAAGATGATGACCTACATAGAGAAGCGTTTCCCAGATGAGCTTGAGTTAAACGCCCAGTTCCTGGACCTCGTTAATTACGTCTACAGGTAATTACTGTCATTTATCACATGGCCAAATGGCCGTGCCCCTGACGCCACGCCGCCCTTGCATCCATCTTTAACAGGGGGACTGAAGGTTGGGAGGTTGAGGCGGGGAAAGACATGGGAGGTTGGGTCAAGGAGCAATGGAAAATGTAAATGAAGAAGAGGAGGTCTGAAACTTCAGCCCTATTAATCCATGGGTGGATTGGAAAATATGAATCACAATAGATAGATGTGGTGATTAGACTGAGGCAAAAGGCATTAATTAATGAGAACTGTAAGTGTGGATAAAAAATGTAGGAGAAAAAGAGAGAAGCACTGTTCAGAAACGGTCAGAAGACAGCAGGTGGTGATAGAGATAGAAAATGTGCCAGGATCTTTCACAGGGCCACAGTTATGTCAGGGCTCAACTAACTCATGACAGGACACCCAGTAGGTGGGGGCCGGAGGGTAGAGACCGATCTACTGCCTGCTATTCATCAAACCATAGCTCTTTGTCTTCCTGTATTACACGCACACACACATTTAATCAGCTAAATGTACCCTGTATCCCATCCGCTCCATCTGCTGTTCATGTCAAGCGATTTTAAACAAGCAGTAAACCCATGATGGACAGCAAGTAATGATAATGGAATGATAGAACAGCTGTGCCAGAACAATGTGTGATTAAGAGAATGGTATGAATAGAGGTAATCTTTGGCGGTGGTAGACCTGCCTGTGTTGTTTTTTTTTTTTATGCCACCTTTCTTCTCCTGTTACGTGAATCATACCCTTGAGGCCCATTCACTATAGCAGGATGATGGAGGAATGATGGTTTTGTCTTTAATATATGGCTGTTAATGCTTTACTATGTCGGCAGCCTCTGTCTCAACGACCGTCATTTTTACTCAACATCGTGTTAACAGCCACCTCCTTACACTGACCCTTTCATTTCATGACACATTTGCTCTTGCATTGCACTTGAATGTCCACCTGCCATAAAGAATGTATCTGAACTCTGAAATTGCCAACAGAGTGTATATGCCAGTGGGGTTTACCAATGAGTTTTTATGTCTCTATACTTAAATTTAATGGGAAAATCAAGCTTTTTTCATTTGAGTTAAAATAAAGGGAAATGTATGTATCAAAAATGTCATTATTAAATTGCTTCAGCAACTGAAAGTTACTAAATAATTAAGCAAACACGACCATTTGTAGTAGTATAGTAGCTAAAATTTTAATTGTCCAACCTGCAAACAAACCAATGGTGCCAGGCACTGGCATTCTGTTCTTTGTACAATTTTGTGTAGTGCACAAAAATATTCTTGATTACAAATAGTTGCAGTAACCAATCACAATATTTCTCTAGCTTAGTCTGTACTCTGTCTTCATGAATCAAAAGTAAAAAAAAAAATAAAAAATTATGCAACTTAGTACGTAAACCCTGTTAAATAAGTGTTTTTTCTCTTTTGATATTTAGAGATGAGAGTCTTTCAGGAAGTGACATCACATCCAAGTTGGAGCCAGCCTTCCTTTCTGGGCTTCGCTGCACTCAACCATTGATCCGAGCCAAGTTTTTTGAGGTGTTTGATGCTTCAATGAAACGTCGAGTCTATGAGAGGCTTCTTTACATCTGTTGCTCTCAGAACTGGGAAGCTATGGGCAGCCATTTCTGGATCAAACAGTGCATAGAGGTAAGTGGAATATTGCTTGTACCTAGCACCAGATTTTCTAAGTCTTTTCATCCCACATAAAAAGTGTTGACGTTTTAGGTAAGGCTTCCTTTTGTTTCGCTTCTTTAGTTTCAGTCAGCCTCCTGTCACGCCTGTCAGTCGTCACGTCACTAGCTGTCACTGATTGCCTGTTTTCTCTGGTTTGCATCTGTTTGTTTATGTGCAATGTGTTTGTTAGCTGCTGTTGGCAGTGTGTGAGCGAAACACCATCATCGGTACCAGCTGTCAAGGATCAATGCTGCCTTCTATCACTAATGTCATCAACCTGGCTGACAGCCACGACCGCGCCGCCTTTGCCATGGCAACGCATGTCAAGCAGGAGCCACGTGAGAGGGAAAACAGCGAGACCAAGGAGGAGGTAGACCACACACAGGAGACATGCTCTTTCACATAAATTAGCACATTATCCTATTAAGTGTGTTGCATTCTATGGTTCTTAAAAAAAGATTAAAGCCTTTTTCATTTCTCTATTATTAAAACTGATGTAATTTCATTCATATGCAAACATAAAAAGCTTTGTGTTCAATATAGACCAAATTATGTCAAGGCTGTTTTGAATACACAGTTATATTGATCTTCTTTTTTTACTCAGGATGTGGAGATTGACATAGAATTAGCGCCAGGTGACCAGACGGCCATTCCCAAAACAAAAGAGCAGGCTGAGAGAGATGCAGGGAACCAACTTCACATGCTCACCAATCGCCATGATAAGTTCCTTGACTCACTGCGAGAGGTGAAGGTAAGTATACAGTCAATACACTGTGAACCGATGAATGAAGGTTAAAGGATAACACGGGAAACCACTATTTTATGAAATGACTGTATTAATTTTATCCAGGGGGTAATTAGTGACTTTGAGATTGTACTTCTAAAGCATTTTTGAAAACGTTTAATTTTTCTCATTGTTACTCTGCCCTGCTAGTTTTTAATCAACCTATTAAAGGCACTGATTTTATCCAAGGACAATGGTTAAACAGCACTGCTACGCTGAGTCAGCTTGCTGTAATTCACCCCCCCCCCCCCCCTTTTCCTGACAGACTGGAGCACTTCTGAACGCGTTGGTGCAACTTTGTCACATCTCCACACCACTGGCTGAGAGGACCTGGGTACAGCTGTTCCCTCGTCTCTGGAAGATCCTGTCAGACAGGCAGCAGCATGTAAGTATTACCAACCTCCATCAGGTTACAACCAGGACCAAGAAACTCAATATTTGTAAATGAAGTATGGATGGATGTAATTGTACCATGTTGTGGTCATGGTTAGTATTACATTAAATAAAAAAAAATACAATTTAATCCCAATATAAAATTGTCAACACAGTGCAGTAAATGTGCCAAAAGAGTATTGTCTATTAGCAAAAAGGGAAAAAACAGCATAGTTAATATAGTTGTGTGACAAATGTATACGTGAAACTTCCCTGAGGATTTTTTACTATGATGGAATTTTCAAAGTGGCCCTATTAAGGAAATGCATGAAATAACATTGAAAGCTCATAATGTGAGTTTAGTTTCTATCAGACTGGATCAATTCAGGTTAATTGTATTGCTCTCCATCTTAGTTTTTTTCTTGCACATTGTCCCTCTCTTCCTTTTTTTGCATCCTGTCAATGATTTTGAAAACAGACACTAACCTTGGCCTTCGTATTTGTGCTTCAAAATATGCAATTTACACTCAATTAAACAGATTCATTTATGCTAAATATGGTAATGAGAAAGCAAAAGCAGGAAAGCTGTAATGAGTTTAATGAACCAGATGCATATAGAGTATTTTGAGACTCTTTGAAAGGCCTTGATTTGAAGTGATTGAGCCCTTAAACATATGAAAGATGCAAGTATGACAGATGACTTCAAAATTATATTTTCTTTTCCTGTGACAGGCATGGAGTCACACGTCACATATGTTCTTTCAGATGCCTGCCTCAGGCTACCATGTCAGTTTCTTGTGAAAATGAAGTGATTACTGCTGCTCATGCTTTATATCTGTGCCAAATGAGAGAGAAGCTTATTCAATATTGGAAGGATTTTGGTGGCACATTGGCCTTTTCTGCCACCACCAGTCTAATTAAAGTAACCATCAAGCATTAACTATTCCATACTGCCAGCGAGAGGTGAAATTACATTCATTACCAATAAATCATTTATTTCTGAGCTTGTTAGTCACAAGTATTAGAAAAATAACCCTGTATTTTTGTTTAGTCTATTGTTTCCAGCCATGGGTGTTCTGAGGGGCCTGGTTGTGTAGTTTCCTTCTGCAGATCACAGTAACCAGTAATTTGGTTTTAAGAATATTACTGGGCGTGTATGAATTGGTTTATGTAGGGTCTGATCTAGACCAGCTCTAATTGGTGCATTGTGAGATAGCGTTTGTTATGATTTAATGCGACATAAATAAAACATGTAGGAATTATTTTATCTTATAAAAATTAAATCTTATCTTATCTTATCTTATAAAAATTAAACACTACTGGGTAAAAAAAAAAAAGAAAGAAAAAATAGCTGTCATTGTACGAATATTTCTTAAAACAAGGTCTTGGTTAATGTATCTTATGTATCATTCATGTACTATATTATGTTTCACCACCGGCAGTATGACACACAGATATGTGATATGTAGGTTACATATCCCTCTTTTTTTTATGCAAACAATTTACTTCCAGTAACTAATGCTTGTTTCGACCTAAAGAGGCACAGAGGCAGCTCAGAGGTTGTAATTTGTCCCTTTTCAGTCTTTTCACCTACCCTTTTATACCTTTTTCTTGTTTCTTCACAGTTCGCTTTTACTGGAAAAAGGCATCATGTTGCGTCCCATACATGCAACAAAATGCCTTTATCGATAAAGTCATATCAGTGCTGTGCGGCTAAAGTGAAATAAGGTCGCTGATGATCTGTCTCTTCCCCCTCTTTTCTCCAGGCTCTATCAGGTGAAATGAGTCCTTTCCTATGCAGCGGCAGCCACCAAGCCCAGAGGGACTGTCAGCCCAGTGCACTTAACTGTTTTGTGGAGGCCATGTCCCAGTGTGTGCCTCCGATTCCCATCCGACCCTGTGTGCTGAAGTACTTGGGCAAGACACACAACCTCTGGCTACGCTCCACTCTTATGTTGGAGCAGCAGGCGTTTGAAAAAGGCCTCAGCTTGCACAGCAAACCCAAGCAGAGCACTGAATTCTATGAGCAGGAGAGCATCACACCTCCACAACAGGTAATGTACTCATATTTAAAACAAGGTTAAGTTCATGTTGCAAATCACAGTTTATTCATAGATGTATGAGTCACAGTTGATGTTTTAAGAGGGTTTTTTTTTTGTTTATTTTTTTAAATCACACTAGAACTGCCCACCCCCACCAACACACACACACACACACACACACACAATTTATTTTGTCTTAAATTATAATAAACTCTCTCAGTAGCACATAATTTCTTCTATCTGCATTGTTTTCTTCTACAGCAACTTTTGACAAATATTTTGTCATTGAACTCTACTCATTAACAAAGCTTTTATTGCTCATTAATTTCCCATTCTCTTTCTGTTTGTGTCGTCTATAGGAGATTTTAGACTCTCTGGCAGAGCTCTATTCTCTGCTCCAGGAGGAGGACATGTGGGCAGGACTGTGGCAGAAAAGATGCAAGTTTCCCGAGACAGCCACTGCCATTGCCTATGAGCAGCATGGCTTCTTTGAACAGGTAAGGGAAAGCACAATCAACTGATAGTTTTTCTATGTAAACTGTTCAGTCTTCATTTCAGAATTCAGAATATCTTATTTAAGGTTTATGGCACTACTTCATTCTATTAATGGCATGTGTTTTCAGGCGCAGGAAAGCTATGAGAAAGCAATGGAGAAGGCTAGAAAAGAGCATGAGCGGAGCAACGTTTCCCCAGCTATCTTCCCTGAGTATCAACTGTGGGAGGACCACTGGATACGGTAGGATCTTTATATATTCAGTGCAGTATTTTCTTTATGATATAGATAGTATTTTTTCCATTCATCATCACTGTGCCATTGCTCCTCATGATGTGTCCTTCTCTTACCTGATATCCTTAGGTGAGGTGGAAGAAAATGTCAAGTTAAAATGATACAAAATAGAAACTAAAACTATGAATGTATTCAATAATGGTAATTTGTCACCATACAAGGACTTATTACTCAAATAGTGCTGAGTTTTATAGGTTCAAAAGAAAAAACATAATTTAAAGGACTATTATGTTAAATTCAAGGGTATCTATTTACAGAAATTTAATAGTATTTTAATTAATAATTCGTCTTTATAAACATAGGGAGTTGTCTATTAGCCTAATATGTTGCCCTTTTTAGTTCATTTATTTGTATATTTATTGTTTATCACACTGAACAGAAAACACAGTAGCTCTCGAGGAGGTGTTTTGAAAGTGCCTTTGGTTTCAGTTTTTTTATCTCACAACTAGACATCACTAAATGCTTCCTTTTCCTTTTCCATGTCATAGTTGTTCCAAGGAACTCAACCAATGGGAGCCGTTGACAGAATATGGCCAATCTAAAGGCCACTCAAACCCCTATCTTGTGCTTGAGTGTGCTTGGAGAGTTTCCAATTGGGCTGCCATGAAAGAGGCACTTGTACAGGTGAGTAATGAACAGTCATCATATATGAATATGTAATCATGTAAATACATACTCTCACTCCATTCTAAAGGGTATAAAATTTCAAACACTTTGACAAAAAGTAAAATAAATAAAATGGTTATAACCACTACTTCTCACTAACTGAGACCTGGTGAACCAGACACTCATCTCTACTGCTTCATTTTAATTGTGGTTTGCGATAATGTGCTGTATATTAAGCTCATACCGTGTGTCATTGTCATGCAAAGTAACTTAATATTGTTATCAACGGGTATTCTACAGCCCCCACCCCTGTTGGGAGAATGAAACAGAGGCGAGGTGGCCGTAAAGCTGTGGAAGTGGAGTTCAGCTCTTCGCTCTGTTAATTTATTGGCCTCATGTTTCTTAAAACAAAGTGTGGACTGGTGGGCGGCGTGTGATAGTACCTGACATATAACAAATACTCCTGCTTTGCTCCTTCAAGGAGACTTGGAGCCAATCCATTGAGCTGTTGTGTCCTAAGGTGACACCTAATTAAATTGTCTGGATGGCCACAGCAACTCTATCCTTCTTTCCTTGTTTCATTCCTCCTTGTTTGGTGTCCTCATTTCTCTTTTTTTTTTTGTCTCTTCCTTCTCCAACTTCTCTCCTTCAATTAGCCTCCGTATTATTATTATCTCTTCTTCCAATTCTGCCTCCATCTTTTCACCCCGAGTCCTGTAGTTTCTAGCTCTGGGTTTAGCAGCTAATATTTACGACAGCTGTGTGCGTGAATAATTACCCCGGCATCTGCTGCAGGGTGATTTGTTTTATGGCAGAGGAGAAGAGCAAGGCTTTCAGTCGCCTGCCTGGCCCTCGCTCTCCTGCTCAGAGGCGAAGTCCAAATGTCCCCGCTTTCAATTAAACCTGGGTCTTGATAAGGGCGGTCCTGTCTCCAGGATATTCATCAAGCGTCACCCCTGATAAGTGCGCTTTGACCGATCACTGTAATTTTCTCCAGCATCACAGGAGCAGGCACAAATACACACCTGTGCTTTCTCACACTCGTGCTCTTTTCACTCTTCCTCATTTTGGTTCTCTCATTCTTTTTCTTGCTCCCTTATAAACACACAACAGCAAACCACAGCTTTGATGTATCAGGCTCCCTAGGGCTATTATTTGTTTAGTGTTAATGCACTCAGAGTTTTAATCAATAGTGAGGCCTTTTCCTCTTTGCCGCCTCTGTGTCAGACTCGTCAGACTGATTAGTCATTAGAACAAAAGTACAGCTGAAACCATTCAGAAAATGAATCGGAAACAGAATTGCTGTGTATTTGTCCAAGTACTAAATCATGCACAGAAAGTGTCATAGACCTTTTCCCCTTGGATGTTTTCATTTAGAAATGCCACACTCAAAACTAGTGAAGAGTTTGTGTTTTTCTTCTAAAGACAAATATACAAAGAGAACATCATTGTATGTATACTTACTCAGAAAAATAATTATCAGTTACAATTTATCCTATTAATAATTTATTTTCAAGTAGTTAGTGGTAGTTGGCTTCTCCTGATATTGTAGATGTTCAATATACTGTACATATTCTGTGACACAGTACAGGTCATGACAATATGAGCATGATTGCAGGCATATGTCTCCCAAACTGGCAATAGAGGTGGAATTTTAACAACTTTGTTTGCTGCCCAACATGAAAAATTAAGTTTGTAATTCTTCAGTGCAATAATATATGTGTATATATATATATATATATACACATACATAATTTAATTTAGCACTCGTGCCTCACAGCAAGAAGGACCCTGGTTGAAATCCCACACCAGACCTTTCTGTGTGGAGTTTGCATGTTCTCCCCGTGTCTGCGTGGGTTTTCTCCGGTTTCCTCCCTCCACCCAAACACATGCACTGATAGGTTAATTGGTTAATCTAAATTGTCCATAGGTGTGAATGTGACAGTGATTGTTTGTCTATATATGTTCAGCCCTGAGATGAACTGGAGACTCATACAGGGTGTACCCCGCCTTCACCCATTGTAGCTGGATTAGGCCCCCTGTGACCCTAGTGAGGATAAAACGGGTTCAGATGGCGAGACGAATATGTTAATTTGTTACTGGTGTTACTGATATTTGTTACTTTTGGTTTACTACTGGTAAATTAACAAGTAAAAGGCAAAATGCATGCCCAGTATCCAGAGTCGTACAATTTAACGAATACAGAATCTAAACAAATAGATACTTTCATAGAAACTATTTCCACTGTATCCAGAGGTAGGTTTTAGCTTTGCCTTTAACAGTTTATTTTTTTATGTGAGTCCTGAATAAAGGTAAAATGTGTCTAATTAATTTGGTCCATATACGATATATTTTCTGATATATTTTCTGAACCGTCTGTTATACTTATCTTTGCCAGAATTATTAATCACAAGCTCTGATATTCCAGGTTGTGGTTAGTGTATTTTTCATAGCACAAATGTAGGAAAAAAAAGGTATAACTGCTTTAATTTACACAAGCAATGATTTGTTTTATTGCCAATTTCATAGTAAAAAATTGCCCCCCCGCCATAAAATTTGTAATCATAATGATATCACACCTCTCAGTCAGTCACTGATGCATCAGTTTTCTGGTCACTATCTGTTGTTGCCAATTTTCATTTGCTTGTTTTTTTAAGACCCAAGTTTATTTTTTTAATTTCAGGTTGAATTGAGCTGTCCCAAAGAGATGGCATGGAAAGTGAACATGCACCGTGGCTACCTGGCGATCTGTCACCCAGAAGAGCAGCAGCTCAACTTCATAGAGCGGCTGGTGGAGATGGCTTCCAGCCTGGCCATTCGAGAATGGAGGAGGCTACCTCACATTGTCTCCCATGTCCACACACCACTGCTGCAGGTCAGTATGATGAGTTATTCTGATAAAAAGGTATTAGATTGAACTCAGACAAAACTGATGCTAACTCAGTTTATTGTGATAACCACTTGAAGAGATGCATGTCGAGAGATCATCAGTAGTCCTAAGACACTGCGTTGTTGAGTCGCACCGATTACAGCCTTTATCTCTCTTCCTCAGTCCATTTTATAAAACCTAGATAGATGATTTTAAAAAAAAAGAAAGAAAATTAAGCCTCTTTGATTCCATAATAAGAGATTACAATAGACCAGGGTACATATTATAAAGGAGAATAAGAGAAGAAAGAATACAGGTGATGGAAATTGAAAAAAGTAGCGAGTTAACAGAGAGTGTGTGTGTGTGTGTGTGTGTGGGGGGGGGGGGGGGTTGTGTGTGAGAAAAGAACAGGAGAGAATAAAGAGTTAGTTTAGAATGGCTGTAATTACTTCCCTGCCATCAGATACCATTTGATTAAATACCTGCAGCAGAATTACATTTACATGATGAATGGGACGGTCTGAATGAAGGTTAGAAATGGACCATCAGCTGATATTAACAGATAATTGTGAAAAATATTGTATTGCCTAATTTATTTTGTTTTGGGGGAGTTGATTTCAGACCGGGTGTGTGTGTGTGGGGGGGACTTCTGCGCAGCTCAGTTTCGGTACATTTATCTTTTCGAAATGGTTATTTGAACTGGATGACTACTTTTTTTTTGTTTTTTTTCTTATTGCACGTTATGTCTATGTGTTTTGGTCTGTGTGTGTGTGCTCGCATACATGCAGTCCAATTATTTACCCGAGCTGAGGGAAAACAAGCTATTTATTCCTCTGCCCAGCCAAGCGGCCTGTTGTAAATCTCCATTCCAGACGCTATATCTCACATTCACAACTCTATGAGCCTTAGCGAATGAGAAGCCAACGTTCTGCAAATACAGTAGGGTTCAAATACCATTTGAATCAAGTTATCATCAAATCCCAGTTCTCAGCCGTGAATGACGATCAATGGATTATCACCCACACTATTGATTACGAAGGTTGGCATTAATATTGATTGATGAGTAGTTATAATGGAATGATTGATTGTATGTTCACAAAGTGGCTTTGGGCCAATCAATGTGGCTTCTTTTCACAGAATGAAATTGAACCCTCGCTTATCATTTTCACATTTTCCCCATCTTTGCTCATTTTTTTTTTCTATGCCATATCTGAGTAGACTACCAATTGATGTAATCTGAAAAGACAGTCATTTTTCTCCACAAATTATTTTGGTAGTATCACGACTGTCTTTTCCATATATCCCCAAGTAATGTATTTCTTTGGCAAAATGGTGTGATTTTTGTTGTTAGCAGGTTTCTTCAATAGTGTAAACACACTGATTGAAAATCAAAACAAAATAAGAGGTCTCTGTTGATTGCTAATTCAAAAGTGTCCCAGAGGGTATTACTTTCTTCTCAGGGTGGTGTGATCCAGGGTGGTGAGACTGTTATTAGAAGTACATACACTTGGTCACTTTGATCCATCTAATTTTCAGCTTGAGTACAACTCTTAAGCTAGTGATCTTGAGGCTTCATACATGCCTTTAACCAAACACCAGTAGGTCTGGCGTTTTTTTTTTTTCCCACCAATTCCTGCCTTCTCATCTTGTGTTCTTTTTTGCTCTACTCTCTTTCCATTTGCATTTCCTTCCTCTTCTAATCTGACTTTTTGTACTCTGTCTCTTACACTTTCTTCACTAAATCCATCTCATCTAATTTATAAGACGTTTTTGGAATGACTGGTCACTTATTTGAAGGCAGATGGACGCCATGTGTGTAATTCATTACAAATTTGGCTAATGGCATACATTTGTTGTGGTGCACTAACAAAACATTATCAAGATTAAGTGCAGCTGGCATACTGTCTGGACCAAATCTTTGAGGTAGACTGCCAAGCAGGCCTGTGAACACAAAATGATAACTGTAAATAAAAAAATACTTGGCTATCATTTGCATGAGAAGCATTTGCTTTGGCTGCTGACTTCCAACCTGCAAGTAAACTGAAAACTTTTAGAGTTAAGTGAGTATCGTCAGGCTCATGTAAACAGTTAATGATGTAATGGTTTATATTTTTCTCCAGGCAGCGCAACAGATCATTGAGCTGCAAGAAGCAGCCCAGATAAATGCAGGGCTTCAGCCAGCGAACCTGGGCCGTAACACCAGCCTTCATGACATGAAAACGGTAGTAAAAACATGGAGGAACCGTCTGCCCATCGTATCTGATGACCTGTCACACTGGAGCAGCATCTTTATGTGGCGCCAGCACCACTACCAAGGTATGACAAACATTTATGCTTACCCAGAACTGCCTCAAAATCGAAACACATTTGTTCACATACAAGACTATTTACATGTGTGTATTTGATGTTCACTCTGACATCCAACACACTCAGGTTTTTGCGTAGGCTTCTGCTAGTTCCAGAAAGGTGTCTTCTTTAAAATGCCACGATGTGCAGAACGCCCACAGGGTCTCTGCACATTTCCAAATGTCAGCTCACTAAAGCCCTCTTTCTCCCTGCAGGACATAGTGCGCATGCACACACACACACACATACACACACACACACACACACAAACCCACATATTTACCTTGCTCAGTGCTCAGCTCTCTCCCGTGGTGACTTTGAAACCATTCACAGAGGCAGCCACTGCAAAATGTGATGTCTCAAGCAACTTGAGCTCCAACTTGCACTGTGAGGCACTGAAATAATGATGGGACTGATTCTGCGGCACCATACTAATAAAATCCACTTCATTTATACATGACAGGTTTCAAACTTATGTTAAAAAGAAAAAGAATTTTCTTGATGAAATTCATTGCCATGGCCCATTTAGTGTTGAATACCTTCAGTGTCCTCAGTGCTCTCTTGTGTATTATGGAAGCACAGGTTTTCATAGTGCTACACGATTGACAAATTCACCCCTTTATGCTCGGTTCTTACTGCTCATTTCTTTAGTTGTTGCACATCCTTGCTACAGTCATGACTTTTTTTCTTCCATCCACAGCTATAGTGACTGCATATGAGACAAACACACAGCATGATCCCAACAACAACAATGCCATGCTGGGAGTTCATGCTTCAGCTTCTGCTATCATTCAGTATGGAAAGATAGCACGCAAACAGGTACAAGTTCAAGCTTGTAAACCAGTTTGATCATACAAAAGATTCTAAACAATAAGCATGGTATTTAAGGCTTTTTTTGTGTTTTTTTTTTTCTTTCCAGGGCTTGGTGAATGTGGCTCTGGACATTTTGAGTCGTATCCATACCATCCCTACGGTGCCTATTGTCGACTGCTTCCAAAAGATTCGGCAACAGGTTAAATGTTATTTGCAGCTGGCTGGGGTCATGGGCAAGAATGAGTGCATGCAGGTGAGTGAAATTGGAGAATCTGTTACTACTTACTTTAAACACTGATTATGTATGCATAGGCAGGTACTTATACATGACTCTTGTTTTTATCACTATTTCCATGATATTTTGGGATTCAGTTTCTCTTTTCTGAATTGTTAGACTTGAAGCATTTCACTTTCAGAATTTTTTAACACCACACATTATGACTAGCCTGCTTACTGATCCTATATGTATTGGACAGAAGCCAGAAAGTGACAACAGGAACATTGTCTGAAGTAGTTAAATACACAAGTTACTGTAGTGTGTGTGCGCTCTGCTGTGTATAAAACGTGAATGGGACAACAGGAACCATTTACAAAAAAAATAAGGTACGCTCAAAACAACGCAATGATGAACTTAGTTTTACTTAAGCTGAAGTAAATCTGGTGCTGAGTAGCTATAGGAGCAGCTGTAACTGTTGTTAGGGATACTTCTAAATGTAAGAAGTAGGAAGATCAAGAAGTGTTTGAGGTGGCTCTAGGTGACAAGTTGTAGCGGTGAGACATAGAAAAGAGTGTAACTCAGGCACTTGCTCTTAAGCCTATGAAGTGCTCTGATTAATAGAAGCAGTTCAGCACACCACAAGTCATTAAAAGTGCTAGTAGACACTCTTCTCTCTCTTTCTCACTTCTATCTCATCTTCTCTGGTTCTCCTCGTCTCGCTCGCTCTTTCTCTCTCTCTCTCTCTCTCTCTCGCTGCACATCGTTTGTCACAGCAGTACATGGGGGACACCTAATCAGAGGCTCACCATAATGGAAGTTTAGTTCCCTTAACACCTCTTTCCTTACTTCTTAATGAACACAGTGCAGTTTGTTTGTTTTTCACCTGTGATTATGGGCTTGTCTTAAAGCGAATGCCTTGTATCTTCGTTGGATTTCTTTTCCTTAGTGTAATGACAGTTTTTTTTTCCCCCCTCGGTTCAGAATTCACTCCTCTGTCTTTCAGGGTTTGGAGGTGATAGAGTCAACCAACCTGAAATACTTCACCAAGGAGATGACAGCAGAGTTCTACGCTCTCAAGGGCATGTTCCTAGCACAGATCAACAAGTATGGTCACCAGTGCTGTAATGGTCTTTCCAGCCCAGTGCAAGCATTTTCACCTCTTACTTCTCAAATTTTTAGTATCTAGGTTGATATTTCTATTTTCACATTGTCCTGAAACTGTGTCAATGGTCCCTGAACTCATACGTAGGTGTTGTTCCCTGTTAGGACATGGCAGTCATATTTAATCAGTATTCCCGCCACAAGCTGAATCACCTCTGAGATTATGTTACTGCTGTGACATGGCTTAGATGTTAAAGCGCTTTTGCGTCATCAGTTTGTTACATTGTCAAAATGTGTTTTTTTGACTTAAGGGGTCGCCTGTGGAGTGCACAACTGAAGTCTTGATGCTTTTCCCGGCCATACGTACTCACAGATGCTGTCTTTAACGACCTTTCCCTTTCAGTGTTCCTTTTCCTCGTCATCGTTGATATGACATGGTGTCCTGAGGGGTGAAAGACAAATTGAGGAAGGCTTATTAAATGTATATGCAGCTCAATAATTAACTCGAGGCAATTTACAGGAATCTCTGGGATCAGCAGAACTTGCCTCCACCTCAGCAGGGTTTATTGCAATCATTAAGTTTCCCCTACATCGAGGGAGAATTAACAGCAGAGTGGGGGTTAGGGGTTGAGGGAGTCTTGTGTGTGTGTGTGTGTGTGTGTGTGTGTGTGTGTGTGTGTGTGTGTGCGCGCATGTGCAACCACATGTGCAAAGGATTTTGGGATCATTCAATTAAATGGGTGTCAGAGATTTGACAGTCTGCTGGGTGCCTGTGCTCCTGTTGAGTCGAGTTGTAGAAACTGTTAATGTATTTTAACACTGGCAAAGTGACTGAGGCAACCCCATTAAGTATTACTGGAGGGCCTTCGGCTCTTACTCCCATAGCAATCAAGCTCCCATTTCTTAATCACATGCCAAAATGCCTTTTATAATAACACATTTTAATTGATTGACTTGGGAGACATTTCACTTTAAGTAAGTGGGAGAGTAGTTTTGGAAGCACTCCTAAAATGGAGGTCCATTTACCAACTGTAGCTCAGTAAAGCTTTCTCATTGACAGGCCTGCCTTGTTGTTTTGACTGCATGGTAGTGCATCTTGGGGTACCTCTTGCATCTTATTTATTAATCAAATGCTGAAAGGTGTGTAAAAATTATTCAGACAGTGTGCCAACGAGTGGTGTGAAGCTGGTGAAAACAGCTGATGTCTCAGAATTTATATTCCTGTCAGCATAAATGGCGCAGGCAAAACTGGGTCTCTTGCCAGATTTCACCTGTCTGTTTCCTTCTCTGCTATTTAACAATTTCTAAATCGAATACTGAAAGTGTAACTGCTAGATTGCAGTACCAGGATAAAAAATCCCAAGGATTCTTAACTTTATCTTCCTGAAGATTTCTTTAAGCTCTAGCAGTGCTCTTCACGGTCAATGTATTTGTGTACAGATAAATATAGCTATAATGCTGAGGTTTTTACCATGCTGCAGCGCTGTCATTTCTGATGAAATGGTAAGATGTTAAGCTAATACTGTATGTCACCCGGTATTAAATGAATGGATCTGCACAGTATGATAGGGTCGGGATCAAATCATATTATATTACAGCAAAATGCTCGAACCCTTGGTGACATTAATTCATGCTGATTTGAATGCTTACTCTGTAATGCCAAGGGAAAGGCCTTGAACAATGCAGTACATGAAGTATGGCGTGTATTCATGTGTAGTACATAATTCAGAATATGTTCACCATGATCTTTTTCTTACACACCTCATCATTCTGTTTTTTTTTTTTTTGCTCTTTCGCTCACCTTCTCACTCCGCATCAGTATTGAATTCCTTTCTTTGTCTCTTGCCCTCTTTTTGTGTCTGTCTCCTTCCCTGTTTCTCTTCCATCTTTTGCCAACATCCTTCTTTCCTTTACTCACATGCCCTTGACATCTGTGTGTTTAATCTAAGTTTGTCACTTCCTCGATCACAATCTGGATCCTTACTCTTTGTCTTAGGTCAGAGGAAGCCAACAAGGCCTTTTCAGCTGCTGTGCAAATGCATGACGTCCTGGTGAAGGCCTGGGCCATGTGGGGTGACTACCTGGAAAACATCTTTGTGAAAGACCGCCAGCTCCACTTGGGAGTTTCTGCCATTACTTGCTACCTCCATGCCTGCCGACACCAAAACGAGAGCAAATCTCGCAAGTACTTAGCAAAGGTGATGAAATGGAAAGTGCATGTGGGTGCATTTGAGTGTGTTTGCCTAAGTGTGGTTGTCAATTGAATTCAGTGCTTTTTGCCAAATACCATTATCAGAAATGGAATGTCTCTTTATCTAGGACCCTAAGTTGTTGAGGATTTATAAGAGAAATAACAGTCAGCTACCACTCCTGCACCTATCCCTGCTTACTATATATATCACTTCCTCAACCAGGGCATTTTTTTCTTCTGGAAAGGGTAACTATTAAGTCCTTTGTGTCTGGGCCCCATCCACACTATACATTATTGGTGGTGATGAGAAGGAAAACTTTCTCTCTTTTTTTTTCCCTTTCCTTTCTTTTTTTTGTATACAAGCAGAGAGTAGTAATTTGATCGATTACAGTGCAACAGCAGTCTGTGGAGGAGTTCCCATGGCAGATCAATGGTGGAGTGGAGGCCATCCTCTGGCATGGAGGTTAACAGACTAATGGCCTCCCCTGACGTGCCAATCTTTTGACCCTCTACATGGACTGACCTTACTCTAACCGTCAAACCACTGCTACCTTACTTAACATTTGAGTAAGCCTTGTACGGGAGGTAAAGAGATGGTCTCCCTTGCTAACAAGCATCTCGTCCTCTCACCCTGGCACTCTAACTCATTCAGTTTAGCTCCTTTACTGACACTGTAATTCCTCTAAAATCCAACACAAGTAATGCAGAGAGACTTGTATCTACCTCTGTAATAGGTATTGCACCAACATTTTCTGTTCCCTGGACATTTGTACACTAGTAATCCTGCTAAAAATAAGTTGGTAACTCCCCCTTTTTTAAAAAAAAATATTTTGTGATGTCATGTTTAACACGAATACACCGTAAGAGGGAAACCTATATTAATTTCAACCTCATAGCTACATCTTACATGAAATGTAGAATAAATTTCTTGTGCACATTGGTTCCCACTCTAAGCAAAACAATAAGGTTCATGTTGTCTTTCCTTTCTATTTATGTACAACACATCAGCATTGTGCTCAAAGACTGGGTGAAAAATACCAGCTATGTCTGGGGGTCATGTTTCCAAAACTGCTCATCAGTGCCAGAACCGATGAATCCCCCTTTCTACGACAGTCTTTCGATCTGGGAATGAATGCTGGTTTTTGCTGATTGTAGCCTTTCACACTCAAGATAAGAGACAAATGTAAGAGGGTCTTTAGTCCAGTGAAAGGGTGGTTGTTAAAAAAAAAAAAAGGAATAGTGCAAGTTCACCTAACTTCCTTTTTAAACATTGGATCTTTTATCTTTTAATTTAAAAGGATAGGTGGATGAGGGTGTGACTGTTTTTTTTTTGTTTGTTTTGTTTTGTTTTTTTAAACCTACCCTTTGGACCAAAATCAAATCTGACTCGAGAAACTAAATGAGAATAAAATGCCAGTATCCATTTTTTCTGCTGAATTACTAATAAATCCACTTTTGCCAAGTCCTGTGTTAACTTTAATGATTACCATTACCCTGCATTCCAACGTCTGCTACTAGCTTCACTTTCCAACTAGGTGTTTTTGGTGACCCTCTAGCCTTGTGCTGCCAAGATGATTTGGCAGTGCTTAGTCCTGATGGATGAAATAGGATGACCAGTCATTATCAGTAATTATACACAATCTGTGTATCCTGGTTTGGCTCAGTGAGTAAAGCCTAGGGGGCTGAGTGGGGTTAATGTCTTCATCATAATGTGGAGACATACACAAGAACATCAGAGGAGGAAAGATCACATTCATTCTGGCTCAGCTTTGATCTTAGTAAGGATCAGACTGTGAATGCAGTCAAGAAACCAGCAACTGTCTGATTAATGATAGAGACTTTACCTTTTGCTACTTACTTTTATTGTAGTTGAAAAATTCTTAAATCTTTTTTAATGCTTGTACCTTTGCAGAATAACTGGAATATTGGACGTTTATGTTTACCTTGTGCTTTTTGTCATTTGCAGGTGTTATGGCTCCTCAGCTTTGATGACAAGAACACACTGGCTGACGCTGTGGATAAGTACTGCATTGGAGTCCCACCCATCCAGTGGTTGGCATGGATACCACAACTCTTGACCTGCCTGGTTGGTTCAGAGGGCAAACCTCTGCTCAACCTAATCAGCCAGGTAAGGCTATTGGAAAATTCTGCAGCCGAAATCTGTTTTGCCTTTCGGTTCAAAATAGTTTTAAAAACACAAAGAAAACATGTCAAAGACTCTCACATCATTGCACCATTTACATTATGTGTGGAAATTGAGAATTATTCTTTCCCCTCCCCTTGTTACTTTTTTGTTTAGTCTTCAGTTTTGTATGTGTACAGATCCTTATTCTATTAATCATTCCCTTTTTACAAATATCTTCTATCCATCCGGGGCAGCACATCTGGCTGGGGTGTTGGCATTAGTGCCCATGCACATCTTTCTAATCAAGATAAATTAACTGCATTCACACCAAAGTAGCCGCTCTCCTGCCTTCTATTTACCAAATTAAGCATTGTGATTCTTCCTTTTACAGCAATTTATTGGCTTCAACCAGTCCCTGGTGTATAGGTTTTAAAATTATTTGTTCAAGAAATGATTCTAAAGTTAATATTGTACGCATCCGCACTGCAGGAACAGAGCTAGTAATTAAACCGAGGACTAATTTGCTTTGCTTAATGGAGTATTATTTCCGCACAATTTGAAGAGGGTGATCTTCAAAGAGTAGTGTGCTGTAACAAACAGCCATCCAATAGCAATGCAGGAATATTGAAAAGATGATATGAAAGAGTGAGGAGGAGGAGGATAAAGAAGCAAGGGAAGAGACAGGGTTTTAGTGTACAAGTAGGCAGTGAGAGCACTATAGTACAATGGAAAGAGGAAGCATGTGATTAAATAATGTTTCCTTTGGAAATTTTTTCTGGAGGTGATTCACTAACAAATTGGTCTCATGCATCTTAGTTATTAAATAAGAGAAATTGCCATTAGAAACATGGCGTTAGAACAAGTTGGTCATTTACATTTTAATAGAAGAAAATCATGTCAGCATAATAGTTTTCATATCAAACTGTATCGAGATATATATATATATATATATATATATATATATATATATATATATATATATATATATCATGATATAAATCAAATCGCATTTTTTTTGTCAGCCATACATTTTCTGTTACTCATAAGTTAGTTGTTAAAACATCCCAAGAGAGAGAGAGAGAGAAATTCACATGTTGCGCTATTTATGGAGAACTCCTTCCCTCTGCTCGAATTATCCTCCCTCCAACTCCCAGCTTTTATGCCTCTGTAGTATACTGGAACTGAAATGGTTTGCATCCTACTTTTCAGTAACCCAGTCATCCGAGTTCTAAGACATATCTTCTCCCAGGGGAAGAGTCATTACCTCCTGCTGTATTCCAAACATTAGCGTATGTATGCTGTGGCGGACTCTTATGCTTGTGCCTAATTTGACATTGCTCTCACATGATTGGCTCTTCTTATGTCTGCCAAAACATGGACAAATGTATCAAGTGTGTCTCATTTATGACATGGAAAAGGTGTATTGCGATATCAGTATTGTTTTATCTTCCAGTCCTGTTACATGCTTTACATTTTTTGAAACTTTTAATGTTAATGTCAAAACACCTTTGATGATTTTCCATATATGGATGTCCACTCTACCTTTTGGTGTAACTCATCAACCCTAATGACTCAAGGGTAAAAAAAGGTGCCGTGCTTTTCTTTCAGTCCTTTTTATGTAAGGGGAGAACCACATTTTGATGCATGGCAGGCTTTATCTCTGCTGCTTGACTGAATAATTTAGAGCTTCTCTGCGGCGGCGGGATGTTTAAAAAACGTATGCTGAAATATTGATGAAGGTGAGCAGAAGAGCGCCTGGGGGCAGGCGGGAAGATGAATCAGAAGTTAACAGAGAATCTCAACACCCCTCCCCACGAACTCCTGCCCTCCCTTGCTGCCTCCTCCTTGTCTACCACTCACCCTCTTCCCCTCAGCCCACCTCAACTTTGCCAAAATATGACATTTCTTATCTTCCCATTAGTGTGCTGATCTGTGGTTCCTCCTCTTCCTCTCTGCCTTCCTACCTCTTTCATCTTTAATGTTGCTGTTCATTGCCACTCAGAACTTGCTTTTCCAGTTACTTTGGACTCCAGTCTTTCACATTTCATCGCAATTTGATTTTTTTGATTTATTTTTTTTTTTCATTTTCTACCTCCCTTCTTCTTTTTAAAAACTGAAAATCATAGACCGTATAAAACAGTTGCAGGTGTGGTCTTATTCAACCTGATGTTTAATTAAAAAAATTTTTTGTATATATTCACCTTACTTTTGCAGATAAAACTAATATGTAAATCTGTGCTGAGTATTATGCATAATATTACGCAAACACAAACACATACCCCGTGTGCACAAAAGAAAATGGCAGGTGCCCGGGTTTCATCACTGCATGAGCCAGTCATAGAGGTAACGGAGAGCAGCTACTTAGCTATGGTCCAATTTATTAATAGTTTTCTTTCTTGCCTTTTGTATCATCTTCAGGCTGTTCAGGCTTATCCCACCACAGCAGCAGCCTCTTTCACCACTTCGGTAATCCTATCTGTCTCCCCTCCATTGGTGCTGGTTTACAGCACACTGCCACGGACTCTGGCAAATATAGATTGCTTAAGGCAGACAGAGTCTTCTGAAAGATCTGAGACCTGCCGAGCTTTGGAACACCTCAGTGTATGGTCCAGTTAATAGAAGGAGAACAACAGTATGATCTCGTTAACCCAGGGGCGACCCATTCTTGACCTAGGAGCTTTAAACCGGAGTGAGATTTTGTGTAATCTTGATTTACACAGTGTGAGAATCTCTGAAGACCTGGGCTAGATGTCTTAGAAATGGGGATGCTTAGAGAAAGCTTAGAGGGTCCAAAATCCATTCAGCCTCAAGCTATGGGTTTAAAAAAAGCTTCTCTTTCTTTGTGTCTGTTTTCTGTCCTCCTCCATCACCATGACCCATCCTTGGTCTACCTTCAGTGTTGTTGTGCCCAGTTTTTTTTTTTTTATTAAGATTTCTTTCTACCCTGAAGGGACGTAGAGAGTCTAGAAAGGATGTAAGCTATGTAATTGCAGTCTTAAATAAACTCTGCCTTTACCCAAGAGGACATTGAATCAGAATCGGAATCGCCTTTTATTGTCATTGTATACACATGCACAACGAAATTTGAGTTGCTACTCCTAAGTGCTTGAGTGTATCAGATAGCATAAATAAGGTAATAAAATATAAATTTAAAAAATCCAATATAGAAATAAAAACCCAATATGGATATTTAAAATAACCGAATAAATATCACACACTGACATTTACCCAAGTGTTAAAAAGTGTTAGAAAGTGATAAAACCACAGGAAGTACTGCACCACTATTGCATCTTTAGGTTTTAGATGTGTCACTTATAAAATTTTTCTTGGAAAAAAGGAGGGGTTGTTCACAACATAGTTTTTTGTTTTTACTTGTTTAGTCATAATTTCTATTGTATCTTATACTTTATTTGGATATGGTAAAATCATATGGTGTGCTTGAAAAAGAAAAGCTGCCATTGTCATCTGAAGGCAGACTATGTTTTATTTCAGCTTATAATTTTCAGAAATAGCAAATATCTTTTTTTTCTTTTGTAGAATTTAGGGAGCTTTTTCTGAGCTCATGTTCTTCCTTGCGACATTCGCTTTGTATAGAGACCGTGAAATGTCACACTCGAATATATCGGTGTCAGGTTCAGTTTATCTATCTCATTAAAATCCTGATTCCTTTTGCAATATCTGTGGGATGTGTTAGTTGGTGCAACAATAATGTGAAAGTGGGAGTGCTGCAATGGAAGGGTGTTGAGGGATTTCTTTACTTTGTTTGAGACTTCATCTAAAGTTTTAAATAGTGTATACAGGCAAAGATTTGTGTTAATGGAGAACGGTAAAATAGAATTTGTTTGTGATTATATCTCCCATTGTACAAACATGTGGACAAGAATAGTAGAAAAAAATATACCTTCACTTATCAAGAGCCATTTGTGTATCAGTGTATACTTTACTATACTATACTATACCTATTTCACTGTAATTGAAGACTTGTATAAAACAAACCTTACATGTTCTATGTATCTCTTTAATATTACATTTATGTTCAGTTAATACAGTGTATAGGATTAACAGTATCTGTCAAAACTACAGACCATATTGTTAATGATCTTTTGAAATAAATTAGAGGGAGTATACACATTAACAGCCGCAGGTAGACTGAATTTACTCACTGCAGCTGAAGTGATTTCTCTTTGTGCTGGAAACTTGAAACCTCTTGCATTCTGACTTCAACCATTAAGCTTTGCAATGTTACTAGTGACTTTTCTTGAAAGTCTTGAGGGCAGTTTCATCATCAGTCACATTCAGTTTTGTAATTCAGCCATGACATGTTTTTAACTTCTCTAAGTCCCTTGACTCAAAGCTTCAAACACTCCCCGTGTTCCAGCAGAGGTCTTTGGCTGTATCAGTGTGATCTCTCTAACGCACAGTATCTCTGTGTCCTCTCTCTCTCTTTCTCTCTCTTCCTCCACCTCCTCCCTCTCCACCTCTGTCTACCTCCTCACTCTCTCCTTTACAGTCCTGAGGGGGAGTCTCTGAAATGTAATCTGTGACCCTCTTTTATCTGCTAGGTAGGACGAGTGTACCCCCAGGCTGTCTACTTCCCTATACGCACCCTTTACCTGACGCTCAAGATCGAACAAAGAGAGCGCTACAAAAGTGGTAAGTAAACACAGCTGGCTGTAGTGTGTCTCAAACACACTTGAAACAATTGATGCTCTTAAAAAAATTCTCTACCATATATTTACAACAATGGACAATGAGAATTTATTCATAAGATATGTATTGTTACAGAACATTTCTCCCCTTAGTGATGGGGACATGTGCACACTGTCAGCTCTGTTCCTCCCTTTTCAAACATTCATCCCTGTTCATCGCCTCACTGTTAACTCTCCCTCTCCTCATCAAATTATTCCAGATGCATCTGGACAGCAGCAGCCCAGTTCAGTAGGGGCCCAGCCTCACTCAGGAGCCTCTGACCCAGGTCCTATTCGGGCCACAGCCCCAATGTGGCGTTGCAGCCGGATCATGCACATGCAGCGAGAGCTGCACCCGACCCTGCTCTCCTCCCTGGAGGGCATTGTGGACCAGATGGTGTGGTTCAGGGAGAACTGGCACGAAGAGGTGAGAAGAACAAAGGTGTTGTTTTTGTGTTCGTCAACTCTGTTGCTACGTGTGTGTTCTTTATGCATCAGATGGTGATAAAATTCATACAGTTGGTTGTGTGAATTTTCATGGATCTGTGCATATGTGCGAAAGCAAGCTGGTGTGCTTAGGTGTCACACCACCTGGACATCCAGATGACCAGAGTTTGGCAGTTCCTGTCTGACATGTGTTTACTCAAATGTGTTTTTGAAAAACATAATAGTTTATTGCCTTTTTTCTTGCCTTACCTCAAGTGTAGTGCTTTGACTGAGAGCGGTTACTGAAGGAACGGTCATTTCTCTTACTCAAAGACAAACCGCACAAAGTGTTACTAGATGAACCCTCATAAAGTGATTTGTATGAAAAAAGTGTTATCACATTTATAGGAAACAAAACAACTATTATAGATTAGTAGAAGGTAGAAGGACTTGTCTTCCTAATTCTGGAGACATTTTTCACCTTTCTTTCTTTTTTTTTTTGTTAAGCTAATTTTATGATGTCAATTCAAAAAGTAATTAGAAGTAGTAAGTCCAAATAAGTGCTGCTCCAGATTGTTCTAGCCATTCTAGACAGTACAGATACAGTGTAGCCTGTCTGTGTGTGGAAGAGAAACTGGGAGAAATAGAGGAACAAGCGGCGAAAAGACTAAGGCAGGTGATGGATGGGTGCGGTGAGCGTGTAGGATGGGGTAAGGGATTAAGGTTCTGAAGTTTGTTGGTGTGTGTGTCTGTGTGATTATCTGTGATGCTTTGGGGCACTCAGCAGCAGCTGCAGGCTCTATGCTTCATTCCACTGGGCAAGCAGGGGCAGACTCATACTAGACCATCATCACTTTCTCTCGTATACTTGGGTTACTGTATGACATTAGTGTTTTTATATGAGAGAGCTCACACGGGACAAATAGTCAAAATGCCTTGTGTGGGACACCTCTTATTACTATAAATCCAGCTTTCATGCCATGCTGCGTTGAAAGCTACATTACCTCAGGCATGATTTTGCTGTCACAGTGAACATTTTTATTTTCATCAATCCAGCTGTTGATTATAGCTGCATATCAATGCTCTTGGAAACATCTTCTTTCCTTAAATGACTCCAGCAACTGTGTGTTGGCTCTTTAGTGCCTCAAAAATGTAGCACATCTACTCCATCTGAACACCTCTTCTGATGTGTCATTGGAAGTTCTGTTGTCAATTTTCAGTAGAAAAGGCTATCATTTCATTTGTCATTGTATCCCTCTTCTCTTTGCAGGTTTTGAGGCAGCTTCAACAAGGCTTGGCTAAGTGCTACTCGGTGGCCTTTGAGAAGAGTGGGGCAGTGTCAGATGCCAAAATCACACCACACACACTCAACTTTGTGAAGAAGTTGGTTAGCACCTTTGGCGTTGGTTTGGAGAATGTTTCCAATGTATCCACGATGTTCTCTAGTGCAGCTTCTGAGTCATTAGCCCGCCGGGCACAGGCCACAGCACAAGACCCTGTTTTCCAGAAGATGAAAGGACAATTTACAACAGGTTGGTTAATTATTACATTAATCTCATATAAGCATAATGACAAAGAAAACAATATTGGGAAAAACAACAGCTGTGCAACTCTTGAATATTGACTTCTCTTTTTTCCAAACAGTTCACTTTTGTCTCTTAGGCGTTAATAGATCTTGACAAAGGGGTGGTGTTGAAACAAGTGACACCTCCTGGCTTTCTCTTCTTCACATCAGACCGTTCTACTGTTTGTTTCATCAAACACTAGCGAATGTGTCTGCTCTATGTTTAGATGATTAGACAGAAACCGCTGGCCTCCCTTGAAGTGCTATTTATTATTTTTGTGCATGATACATTATATTTGCATAAACACTGACATTGTTCAAATTAACACTGAAGCACTGTCACTTGCAGAAGCTGAAGAATTGGTGTTTTTCAATTAGTTTTAACCAGATGATATGATTTGTTGATGGGGCTGCAGTTTTTCACAGGTCACAGGTACCATATTCTGCTTATTACACTTGTGCCCACATCGACACTTGTTTTTATTGGAGCTGAAACTGAAAGTTGTGGCTTCTACATAAAACTATTTGCCAGATAGAGAATTAAAAGACTGTGTTGCTGTACTCTATAATACCCTTTTAATCCCAAAGCCTAAGAAAATTCCTAAAGCACTTTTTCATCTTTTCCAATATATTCTCTGAGGTGTTGTTTGCTGATGTGACATCAAAGATTAGCGCTTGGAAGACACCCTGCAATAAAAAGACACTTCTCTGATCTATCCTCAGTTTTGGATTAACCATATTTCAAAGCAAAAAAAATCTGTGATATTCAATGTGTGTGCTTCTAAGGCAGTGATGAAGCCTCCAGTCATTTTGGTCTGTATATTCAGATTCATCTACGAGCTGTGGAATCCAACAGGACAGGTGCAGATCTGGTTTAGCTAAGGCCCCTTAGAGACATTTTTCTCCAAACAATTACTCCCCTGTTTTTTGAAAGCATGTCTCTGTTTTCCTGCATTACATAAGGGAGTTAAACTACAGTTCACTAGGCTTGGTTTAAACATGGCCCTCTTTGCTGACTGTTTTATATTCCTACAGATTGATTGCACATGCATGTTCTTTAAATTGGAATTACAGTTAACAACCCAGTCTCTCCTGTTCATTGCACTTCTACATAGCAACTCCTCCTGCTCTTTTTTCCTCCCCGTCTCTGCTCTTCAGCCTCCCTGCGCTTTTCTCCTTCACTGGTCTTGAGAGTGGCCTATAGAGCTAATGTGTTTGGCCCTGGGATAGAGGAGGACAAGGATGGCGAGTGAATGAAAAGCAGGGGGGGGGGGGGGGGTTTGATCACCTGACCTGAAGAGAGAAAAAAGATGCAGTAAGATTTAGTTGGACCTGAGGAGTAGAGAAAATATACAAAACATTAAAAAAAATTAAACAGGGCAACAGGAATAGGAGACAGGTGGGATGAAAGCAAAAGCCTGAGAAGAGCACGTAGCCAAACAGAATAAATTACCCAAACAAAAGTGTGCGAGGCTCAGAAGTAAGCGCTGTGCTGATGAATCTTACCAGATGTTGCAGTGCCAGCTGTGTGCATGCAGTCAAGCGTCACCAGGGCTTCTGCCTTGTAGGGTGCCTGCCGACCATCACTACCCAGATGTGCCCATAGCGATGCAGGACTGGAGCAGACAGACTGAAATCTACACAAACCTTCCAGGGCGGAACAAACAGGGTTTACAGAGCTGCTGAGCAGCCAAGCTCCCATTCCCCGCACCACGTTAGTGGCTCACTTGCTTTCACAGGGTTTGTGGGCTGGAAAATATGGGTTTATGTGTGCACATATAACATTTGGCAGCAGGGAGGCATTCAAATCCAATTACAGCAAATGCTATTTGCATGAGTTACTGTTTTAGCAGTGGATCTGTTCCAAAGACTTTTGTTAAGAGATTTTTTTCCTCTTTTTTTTTTTTTTTTTTGGACAAAAAGCACACGATTCCTGTGTTTTTAATTATGTGCCTATTTAAATGCCATTTGTCATACAAAAATGACATTGATCACATTTCAATGAAAGTAACATTTTATGAAGTAGTTTGGCTATCACCTTTAAAGGTGAACTTTTAAAAAATTGTTTATTTATTTGTTTGTTTATTTATTTATTTTTATTAAAAAGCCACAAAGCCATTAATCCTGCTGGGATAACCTCTGAAAACCTCCCAATTTCTGCTCTTCTATCAAACAAATCATGTTCAAGTTAAATTCATCACATCATATAAAGTCTCAGACAGTAACAGGGCAATACATTTGGAATTGTGTTCCTATAAAAGTGGCCCTCTGCCTGGACTGTAATTTTGTGGAGCTTTGCCCATGATCCTCTCTTTTAGTCTGTCAGCTGGGCCAGGTAGGGCACTCTGTTTGCTGTTGTTTTTCCACACAGGTCACAATGCAGTCACACTACGTTCCACATCTCTTTCTCTTATCCTATTCCTCTTAGCCCTATTCCCCAGCTAACTGACAGAGCGGGGTCAAAGATGATTTCAGGGGCACTAAAAATAAATTCTTTCATGTTACTGACTGCATTGTAGTCACTGTAAAGTGCCGTTTTTACTTCAATGGCCCGGAGGTCTGTTGGACTATTGGTATAAGTTGTAGTCTCTTCATTGGCCAGTTTTCCAAGAATCTTCTCTGAAAAAGTCAGCCTCAGTGACTTATTTGCTGTGGAACATGTTTGAGCTAAGGTTTACCAACTTTGTTGAAATAATGGGGAAATATTGTTTTTGAAATTTCTATAAAATTAAAAAAAAAATCCTCATTGGTTTGTAATGTGACACAAGTGCTATAACTTCAAAACAGTTGAAGATATTGCTATAATTACTAGTGGCAATAGATGGGGAGTCACATATGAATTTTCATTTAGTGCCATGACCTTTGACCTTGAGTGACTTTGACAGATCAAATGAATGTCAATGTCTATAAATATCCCATTGGACTCCCATGAGCCTTGGTTCCTTTTTCTTAACCACAGAGCTATTTTAATCTTGATGTCATAAGCAATAATCAGTACTTCATATTCTTCTTGGAAAAACCTATTATAATGTCTAAATTACAGTTTTGTCCTTTTAGTGATACAACGTTTTACTTAATAGTTCAAATGACAGTAGAATTTTTTTTTCCAAAGATAGAACTTTAATATGTTGTGCAAGGTGACACTTGATTATGTGTTTCACTGAGTTTTATTTAAACTTTGCCGTCCTCCCAGTACTTTTAAATTGCATTTTTCAGGTTGTCTGTGGAAGTTCTAAATGTGTTTGTCCTAAATTAAGGCGTTAAACTTAAAAATACAAATTCCACCAACACAATAAATGATATTGCTATATTTGTTTTAGAAGGCTTTGTAAAATAGTGTACTTTTTTTGGTCATATAATTGCTTTATCATAACGTCCATGAATGGGTGGAGCCTCGACCTGTCATTCATGGGTATCACCTTCAGCAGCTTGGAAGTCTGGAACAGAAACATTTGGACTGGAGAAATAGATTGCAGGATGGAAACATGGTTAAAACTGTTCCAAGGCAATAACTATGGTGTTTGTTGAGCTATTTTTTTGGCTAAAGATTGAAAAATGTGTTTGAGTCATAAATTTGTCTTCTTTAAATGTGTAGATACCCCATTGTTGGAGGAGGTTGGGTGTTAGAGAATATATTTGTCACATGTACCTTTGATAAAATGGACAAAAACAGTTTTTCGATTCACCAGTTTCACAATTACAGCTCAAAACACGTTGAAGCCTCTTGGTATATAAAATGACTTTTACAGTGTGGTCCGGAGGGTTTAAATATTCAAATGTTTTTTGACATTACGTAACAATGTGCTATTCTCTCCTAACTTAAACAGCTAAAAGATTTTTTTATATCTAATAAAGATCAAATTGCATTACCATGTTACTTTATGGCTTGAAAGGAGTCGAGCATGTCTTGATTTTTTTTCTATTTGTAGGCATTATACACTTTTATGGTGCTGAATTGTTGTCGGGTTGCAATTTCTCAGGACTGTTTCAATTTTACCTCTGGTATCGGGGCAGGTGAATTGCAGGCAGACGGATAGCGAAATAGGGCCACTCTGAAAAGAACATTGGCTGGTTTAAAGGGCTTATTTAAAGTATTAGGAGGTCTCTCTCTGGGAGAGATTGAACAGGTTTGAAATGGCAGGGCCTTGCAGTTTCATGGATTCATTATAGCAGGCGGTACAACAGGGCACACTGAAATAGGAGCGGTATGTGTGTGTGTGTGTGCGTGCATGTGCATTCATGTTACAGAGATGCCCTGGGGGTTTTGCTCTAAAATGGAAAGGCTGCCTGGCTCACTTCCCCTCCTTCCGTTGTTATTGCTACAGCTCATCACAATATGTTATGTGCAATATGAGTTGTGACTTGAAACAGGAATTTAATACTTGAGGACTCTCATTTTTATAGCTCTAATTGAATCAGTTCCCAGCCTCCATGAGGGAGTTTTAAGTCGATAGAGCAAAGTGTTCTCCTTGTGCTGCCAGTCTACCATGAATAACTTATCTGTGAAGTTCCCTTAAGCAAGGCACTGCTGGAGTAGAGTGACCAGCAGTGCAACACAATATTTATAATGCACTTTTCCCTGATGTAGGTTTGCACAATCTCTACCCACCCCTAGGCCATCACCATGAAAACAAGGTGTGCTTTGTCTGTGTTAGCAGGTAAATAAAGGTAAAGTAAACACCCAGATCTCACTTTAATTAATCTTAACTGGGGTTTCAAAGCCGCCGTGGAACATTTTCACTGCAACATCATATACGCTTTCAGGTGGTGTCCTCTTTGGTGCTTTTTTTTTTATTAGTTTATCAGTTATAGTTGACTCCCTCATGTGTTTAACCCCTCATGTTTTTGTTATTTGGCAAGGTTACTCAGAAGTATTTATAGTGCAGGTATGGAGGCATATAGCTGCAGGGGAGGCTAAAAGTTGCACACACAAACACACCTGGGAGCTGCCCTCTAGTGTTACACTCTTGTACCTTTGGTGGTTGGATTCCTGAAGGGTGTTTTGAGGTTAGATGATTAGTAAGGAAAAGTGGACCCATCCAAAGTTTCTTGGGTCGGTGTGTCTATGTCTTACCATTTTTGCACCATGGGTAGTCTGCATCTACTTTTGTATTTTTTTTTTTTTTTTTTGTGGTCATTGATTCTTTAAGATGTTTTTTTTTTTTTGTTTGTTTTTGCAATAAAGATGGTCAAAAGGAGGAACTGTAATATTTTTTTCTGACATAACTGTTTTTCTCCTGTTCTAGACTTCGACTTTAGTGTGCCTGGCTCCATGAAGCTTCACAATTTGATCTCCAAACTCAAGAAGTGGATCAAGATACTTGAGGCCAAGACTAAACAGCTGCCCAAGTTTTTCCTCATCGAGGAGAAATGCCGCTTCCTCAGCAACTTCTCGGCACAGACAGCAGAGGTGGAGATCCCTGGAGAATTCCTCATGCCCAAACCTACGCACTACTACATCAAAATTGCCAGGTAAAGAACTCTTGTACACAAGCACATTATGGCCTAGTAAGCAGGATGTTGAATTAACACACGAGCTATGAGCTAAAAACTGTTTTTGCCCTGCCAGCCACATATTACAATTCAGGGACTTTTTACTATTCCACAATGACTCGACGAAATGGTTTAAAAAGCTTATGGATGTAAGAAGATATATGTATATTTTCTACGTCTGTATAAACCACTCAACTTATTCTAATGTGCACTTGACAACCAATTCAACAATAATAATAAAAATCTTTTCCTTATGAAATGTGGCAGCTCTGAAAACAGAAGGAAACAGCAAAGGACAGACATATCCTCATGTTATTCCTCCCACATCATTTATTGTCTCTACATCTGTCTCCAGGTTTATGCCCCGAGTGGAAATTGTTCAGAAGCACAATACTGCAGCACGCCGTCTGTATATCCGTGGCCACAATGGCAAGATTTACCCCTACCTGGTGATGAATGACGCCTGCTTGACTGAGTCACGCCGAGAGGAGAGGGTCCTGCAGCTCCTGCGGTTACTAAATCCTTGCCTAGAGAAGAGAAAGGAGACCACAAAGAGACACCTCTTCTTCACTGGTAGGACCTGGATTCAGAAAGATACGCAATTGGGTTTGGGAAATTGTAGAGATTAAAGTCAAACATTTGATTACGTGTATGTCTGGAGAAAGTTTTTCAGACCGAACTGTATGTGATGGAAATTAGATTAGACAGACCATAGCCATTTTTACCCTCGGCCAGTGGTATTGTCTTTACTTGGTTGTCCATCTGTCTGTCCAAACACATTGCCATGCAGTAATATGTCATGCCACTAGGGGCAGGCGCTCACAGAGGTGGCTAAAGTCAAGCGTATACACTTTGTGGATATTTGCGTATACTCAGACCGCACTTAATGCAAACCCAAATGGGACATGACAGTTCCCACCATGGTGAATAAAAAAAGAGGGATGACCGAAAATGTCTGTGAATCATAATTTGGAATCGTATAGAAAAACAAACACTGGAGGATGGGTGATGGAAAACTAATGATTAAATAAGGATACATTTCATAAACAATATCCCAGGCTTGTGAAAATGACCCTAATGTTAACATGTACGTTACAGTTCTGGATATAGTTGAAACAATAAAATATGAATAAATAGATAGATTTAAATATCTAACCTTAATAAACTTGAAACTCAGCCTTTACACTTCCTTGACCTGTTTTCTCTTAAATAAATCACAATCAATCCTCAATATTAAAGCCCCTGAATAATCGGGCTGATTATAGGGTCTCATCAATTAATCAGTATTGACCAATACATAGCCAATTTATTCTCTTTTTTTTTGCTACTGGGGATTATCACCCTCAGTCTAAAGATAGTAGTGAAGAGTCGTGTTAAACTTTTTAATTGTGGATTTTTGACGATTGATGCCAAAAGTCATTGAAGCTTTGAGCACATACAATCTTTTTCAAATCCTTTTTTTTTTTGTACCCTTTCCAAATCCAATACTTCTGCAAGTTCATGAAATTCACTAATGCGAATCAAATTTTAAGTGCTTTAAGAACCATTGACGCCCACCTCTTCCTTTCCTCACCCTCTTTTAGATGCGTCTGTTTCTTTTGCCATGCAATTTCAATTTTGTTTCAAGCACTATTTCCTCTCCTGTCATCCCCCTGTGGTTTACCTCCACCCAGATGTTTGCCCATTCTCCATTTATACACTTGATTGGTTTGTTTAAGAGGAAATATGGACGGGGAATTCAGCAGTCCCTTCCAACCCATTTCCTCCCAACTGGAATGGCGGATATTGATTTGATTTGGGCTGCCAGTATATGTAAATGTTTAGACTGCTTTCAGTGCATCACCCATCCTCTGCCTTTTACCTCCTATGACCCTGCTTGGTGTTGATAGATGGTTAGGCCTTGGGTGTAGACGTTTCCCAACTCTGGAGTATTTTAGTTATAGGTTTAGATCTGTGGTTTACACTGTGGTGAAACTCAGAGTGTTTGCTTTAGCACAACCACATGTTTTCATTTTGTTTGTTACTGACTTGGTTTTGCCTCTTCCTTGCCTCCTTCCTCTCATTCTGCTCCTCCTGGGCTACCCTCCATTTTACTTCCTTCATCTCCTCCCCACCTGTATCCTTTCTTCTTCCTCCCCCTCATCTGTCTAGTGCCCCGAGTGGTGGCAGTGTCGCCTCAGATGCGGCTGGTGGAAGACAACCCTTCATCTCTGTCACTGGTGGAAATCTACAAACAGCGCTGTGCCAAGAAGGGAATTGAGCATGACAACCCCATTTCAAGATATTATGACCGTCTGGCAACTGTGCAGGCTAGAGGCACACAGGCCAGCCACCAGGTACTGAGAGGAGCATGTAACTATACACATACACAACATTATACAGAATTCTAAATTCACAGCATGGTTCAAAAGCCAGACCAAATGTTACTTGAGTTAAGGTTTTTTTTTTTTTTTTTGCAAAACTCCATGGGTTTAATTTGTTAGGGTCTTTGTCAGATGGTCAGCCAAACTCATTTCTCAGTCAGTTTATAATAGATGTGTTCCACTTGAGTAATTGCTTTATTCATCACTCTGTCTTTCACTTTTGATTTGGGTTTTTCGACTCTAAAATCAAGGCAGCTTCTCTTAGAGGCTTGTTATCAACCAAACAATCCATCAAAATCAGTTACTAAAAACACTGTTTTCTTTTCTATCGTTTGTGCCTGGAATGAAGTTTTGCATTGCAGGCTTTTCTTTTAGCATTCTTTATTGGTGAAGAAAACTGCATCTGTACCTCATCTATTACAGATGTCTAGTGCGTGCTTGCTGACCCTCTATACTCTGATCCTTAGACGGAAAAGTCTGATGAAAATGATTAATGTCTTAGATGGAAAATCCTTATCTCTAGGTGTCTGCTTTTGGTTTATGGGCTGTACCAATAGTGGTTATGTCACCCAAGATTATCAATAATTTGTTTCTACAGAAAAAAAACCTATTTCTTATCACATTTTGAATGACTCATATTTGATTATTTTTCTCTTTTTAATTGGAATCATGCAAATTTTCAGTCAACCATAAAACAAAATGTACCATTTTATTTAAAAAGATAAACTTTTCAATTCTAATTTCAAGCAAATTAGTAGAGGATTAAAATATGACTATAGACAAAATGATAGATACCCCCCCTTAAATTTTTGTAATATTTGAAATAATTTACTGTAGTATTAGTCTGGTTTGAGGACTCATTTGGAGTGTATTGTGGAAAATGTTGGTTTTCTGGCTTGTTTCCGACATTTACAAACATACCTGCAACAGAAATACACCCTTTTTCAGGTACAAGTAACTTGGTCTTTGTTAACAGATCACAGTGCTCCTGTTTTCTGTCTATTTATCAAATCACACAGGCTTAAAAAAATTGGCTGAATTCGAAGAAATGCATATCAAATAATTATGGCAGCATTTGGTGCATCAGATTTCATTTGCTAAGTTTTGGCTCATAATTTTTTTTGACATTATCCACCATAACTTCTCCTGTCTTTCTCTGCTCTTCAGGTTCTGCGGGACATATTGAAGGAGGTGCAGGGGAACATGGTGCCTCGCAGCATGTTGAAGGAGTGGGCTCTGCACACCTTCCCCAACGCCACTGACTACTGGACATTCCGCAAGATGTTCACCATCCAGTTGGCTCTCATTGGCCTGGCTGAGTTCATGCTCCACCTGAACAGGCTGAACCCAGAGATGCTGCAGATAGCACAGGTAAGAGACCCACAGACATGTGTTACTGCCAAGGGCAAGTAGCTAATTCAATAGATATACACTCATACACAGATGCATTAAGAGATCACTATTACCCTCTCCATATCTGGCTGTATGAATTACCATTCTCCCCAATGACATTCACGCTTGGCCTATCAGTCAACCAGCCACTGTCAATGCGAAGGATGTTTTGACAGAACGTTATATTCAGTCCCGCGGCTCTACAGCTATCAAAGACGTTTCAATTTGAAGAAGCTGTGTTTGTGTGTGCCTCTCACTCTGCACGCATCCGTCTGGCGCTCAGGGTCTGCAGACAGCTTTCTCAAAGTCATTATTAAAGATGATTGTGTCAGTCGGCCACCCCTCCCCTCTGATCCTAATCGGCCTTTGCTGACAGGCGTTCCTCTGGGCAGCTAAGCGCTGGTATTAAGCCCCCTCTCTGCCTGTTCCACTCCGCAGATCCCATTAGACACAGGAGGATTACGGAGCGGAGAGTGTACACACATAAAAAACACACACACAAACGGAGAGAGTGCAAGGACAGGACATCACAGCCATAACACTGTGCCCCATCCTGCCTAAATAGATACTGCCTCCTCCTTTCGAATTAGAAAGTATAAAGTGGTGCTATAAAGCTTCAGTAAAACAATGGCATTGTGTTTTTGAAATCTATCTTGTCATCAGGCTGTAATTCAGTTAAAGACTTCATTTTTTTTCAGCAGCTGTCTTCACAAGTAGAGCTATCTGCCTCCACATAACCTCCTGAGAGTCTGTTGGATTTCCTTTTGTATATTTATCACTGTATCGCTTCTGCAATTGGTGACATTTGTCTGGAAAATTACCTAATATCTGTCATTTCTCACAGCCTCAGTTCATAGCCAGCCATCACTTTATGTGACACACTAATTTTCCATCATTACATTTACACCGGCTCCCAAATGAAAGCCAGCGCTGGTCACCAGTGAGCTGATTAGCATTCTGCCTCTACCGCCACCTCTCTGCAGGCTTATCTGAACCTCCTGGGGGTTTGCTGGTGTCCGAGCCTCCTACCTAGAAGATCTCTACTAGGGCCTCGATGAGAAAACAACAGCAGGACAGAAAAAAAAAAAGAAAGAAGGGGCGAGTTATAGAGGGAGGATGGTGGGAGGAGAAGAAGCGGGACAGAGGATTGAAATGCTCTGCTATAAATCTGTCAGAGTGATTCACCTTTTCATATGAGTGAGCTTATCTCTTCAGATTGGCCACTTGTGTACCAGTCCTTTTGCACATAAATGCAGGCTTAAAGATGAAAACTTGGCTGTATATATTTAAGTCAGCAGGGAGTGACAGTGGAGAAGTGGGGGGGGGGTGAACTGAGGATTATAGATGTTCTGCTGCTGATAGTTTGACGTGTTACTGTGTCTGGGGCAGGCAGATCAATAACAGCAGCCATTTCATCTGCGTGAGCTTGTTACATACCTGCCGCAGCTTTCCCTTACAGAGCTAAGATAAGAGTGCAGAGTGTTTTGAAATGGGTTTTTTTGCATGTGCCCATTGAAGACACTGGTGAATAATGCTGTTACTTTATTTATTTAAGTTGTTTTCTTTCATTTACACACATTACTCTCACCCTCTGCTTCCAGGACACAGGCAAGTTGAATGTTTCCTACTTCCGCTTCGACATAAATGACGCCACAGGTGACCTGGACGCCAACCGGCCCGTTCCATTCCGTCTGACTCCCAACATCTCTGAGTTCCTGACCACCATAGGCGTCTCTGGCCCTCTCACTGCTTCCATGATTGCTGTTGCACGATGCTTTGCACAGCCAAACTTTAAGGTAAGTTTACTCCTGATTAAGTCTTTATGGTTTAAGGGGCTGGGATAGGCTCCAAGTGACCCCCGTGAACGTAGTGAGGATAAATTGGATTCAGAAAATGAATGAATGAAGATATTAATTGTGGTTCTATCTGCACATTTCACAGATTTTGAGTGAAACCATTCTAAATATCAATGCCAGCACTTATTTTACATTCTTTTTTTCCAACAACTTTCAACTTCTGTTGGATTCTCTCGGTCTCCTTCCTCTCTCTCTAACCTGTAGCGCATCCTTCACCCACAACCGTTCCCTCTTCAGCTCAAGGGAGAATCTACTATTTTTAGGTTCTGGGTTCTGAACCAATTTATTTTTGGTGAAATTCTGTGAACAGTTTGAAATTGGCTTCCTGTTCCATATTGCTAGAAATGGCCTATCAGTGTCACTGAGGATACAGTATTTCACCCTGCTCTGCAACTCCAATAAATGCAGAGCAGGATCACTATAGCACAGCCAGTGCAGGGGAGAAAAACAGCAGGTGGTTTTCTAATGTATTTACAGCAGGGCAGTAATGACAGGTGTGTGGTGTCTATGTATAGTTCTGGTTCATATAGTCTAACAGATGTTGTGGAGTCTTTAAAGGTGTAATTTTGCTGAAAACCACTTTTCCACGCTCCTTTTGGAATCTGATGGGTCACCTCTACTGGCTGCATTTCCAATTCATAGAAAACAACACAGAGAAACGAGCGACTCAGAAAAAGCCTGTCCGCTACATGTCACCAGGACATTGGCGTCACCCACGTGGGGATAAACGCGTGCGCCATTGCAGTGAATCTGAAGTACCATTAGCATTAGCTATTAGCATCTACAAGAGAAGACAGCGCTACAGTAGCTGCTGTACAAACTTGAAAAAAATATCGGCGCAAACTCGAAATAAAGCGGCATTTTTTCCCCTGCGCGTTTTCAAAACAAACAACCTAACAAAACCTAGCCGGATGCCACTCTGGGATGGTAAACACACACAGAGCGAGAGGGGGAAGTCTTCCTTCACGCATTCTGAGCCAATCAGAGACGCCTCATCACTGCGCCATGGACATGTATGTGGAAGTACCAGTAAAGTCTGTTGTTTGACCTACAGCCATTTTTCTACCCTCCAAAAACAACTGGAAACAAAGCAATCCGGACGTTTTTTGTTTTTTTTAAATAGAACCAACACACAGTGTATTCAATAACAATGGAGAACACAAAAATATTAATGAAATAACCATGGGATGACTCCTTTAAAGTGTAAATGAACAAAACCAACTGTGAACTAATTAAAGCCAAAATGCCACAGGCCAGTTTTTGTTGTGGTCAAAGAAAGTGGACATTTCCAGGGAACAGGAGCAACACAACAAACACCTACAGTAACAATCATCCGCTCAAATATAGTGAAGAAGCTTTGAACTGAAGAAACCATTTAGCACTGCCTGAATCTGTATAAACACTGTAGGTGAGGTAGGGAACAGTGTGTACCTACTATAAGTGGTGACTGATAGTGTTGCGGATCTGTCCCTTTTTACACGGTTATGTATTTAAGTTCTTTGTTACCATAATGAGCCACTAACAACACAAAGAGATTCCCCTGAGGACGATCAACACACCCTTTATTTAGAGTTAACAGCTTGGTTTATTTGTACGTTTGAAATTGGCAATTACTTGATATATACTGTACCAGGAGGTGGTATTAACTGGAGGTGCTACGACTGACACTTGAAAGACATGGATAAGAAAATCTAAACACACAACACACACAACTGAGGATTTAATTTTAACGGTCACTGACCGAACCAGGAATCTGAGGAATAAATGCAGGGTATCGGTCGCAATATTTTATGTATTTATTTATTCATATAATGTTTTATTGGGTGTTATAGTCACTCCATTCAAGTACAATAAAAGGTATTAAGAAACAAATGATCATACATACATCCATGCATAACAAGGTTCCTGTAGCATCTTAAAGGCCTGAATATGCACATCTGCATTTAACTCATTCACTGCCAGGTGAATGAGAAGAGAATATTGACTCAGAATAATAGTCAATATAATATATTATACTATAATAATAGACTCTAAGGCTACATAAGTATGGCACCCAACAAAATAAAGTGTAGACTGTTCATTTGGATTTGAATTGACACCAAAACACATCAATGGCAGTGAATGAGTTAATACCTTTAAAAGGTCTTTAAACAGTATTCATTTTGATATGGTAGGTCTTAGAACATCAAATTAATTTCATCACCAATTTTTCATTAAATCTGTAAAACCTGAGTCATGGCCTAAGTGTCACACACCCAGTGTTGTGCAGTGATGCAAGTAGAGTATATGAGGTTTTTTCCCTTTTTTTTTTCTTTTAATGAAACATAGCATTTGATAGTACAGGGGTCGGCAACTGCTATCGTGCATGTTTTAGATGCATCTCTCTTCCAACACACCTGATGATGTGTCCTGTCATTAAGCTCTACAGAAGCCTGATAACGACCAATCATCTAAAAGGTGCCAGATAGAGGCTCTCTTAAGACCAGAGTTGCAAACCCCTGCTCTAGGAGGATCATTTGATTATATTCTGGAGGTTTTAACAGCAGAGTGCGGGGAAAATATCTAATATTTACCTTTTAATTTTTCAGGGGAGCAACAGGGCTTAAATTTAAAACCGGTTAAACTTCGGCACCGATCTTTAGAACCAGTTACTCAGAAGTTTTATCAGATCGATTGAGCAAAGTCATCAAGCTACCCAAAAGACGGTTAACAGATGAAGTCAACCCAGTTGAGGTTTATGGTGCTGCTCAATTTCTGTAAAGATACTGAGTCAGCAATGAAAGTGTCAACCACCGGTATACTGCTCCATTAATTCAGGTTTTACTCTGAGAAGATTGGACTTGTCCTCTAAGCGATCACAAGTGTCTTTACTGGTTAACCTTTTAGCCAGTTAGCAAACAACGTAGTATGTTGTTAAGAAATACAGACACTAACTCTTTGTTCCCCAACGTCCATGCTTCATAAGAGATTGGCCAATATATTTGTCAGGGTCAATATTGATTATTAGGTATTGATGGAACTAATAACCAGTATTTTGCAACATATACAATGAACATTTGCTGTAAAAATCTTGGGGTTGTTTATTGAATTATTTCCTTTTTAAAAGCCCATTAAAGTGACTTTCACATCGAGGGATTGTAAGTAATTTAATAATTTAGGGCTGTCAAAATTAACGTGGATTAATTAACACATGACAAATCTGATTTTAAAAATGTAACAATTCAACAGTTGTTTTGTTGAAGGCGTTGAATAAACATGATAATAGCATATATATTCATATTTTTGCACATGTTTGGATATTTTTTTTTTAAATTTTAGGTGTTTTCCTGTGTTTTAGAAGAGTTTTTTAATATGTTTTGATTTTTTTTATAGGTTTTTTGAAAGTTCTTTTGTGGATTTTAGTGAATTTCTTTTATATATATTTTTTTCTTCTTTGCATTTTTTGTGTTTTGCAATTTAAGTACAAAAAATATCCACAGACAGAACAGTCAACCAACATAAAGTGTTTTGATTATGATTAATCTAAATTAACCCAAAGAAACTCTGTGATTAATCTGATTTTAATCCTTTGACAGCCCTAAATAAATGTGTTGTTTTTTTTTTCTTTCATTTAGTTGCTGATAAGCTGCTTCTTGTGCTGTGTAATCAGAACTGTGAGCAGGACATTTACTGTACAAACTAGCACACCTCAAATACAACATCTTTAAATGAATTTACTTTATGTCAATTCTTGGACAAAGTGAGAATCAGCTGTAATATTCAGTCATTTTACTCATGATAGTTCTAACAGCTCTCAAGTGATAATTTGTTAATGAACTGTTTGAGGAAAGCATTTTCATATTGATTTAAATCTTATCTCTGGCTCACCTAAATAAATGGTGAATTAACCCAGTACAGATTAATTACAAATTTCAATTGACTATATAAATGTTGAGAATTGTTACAAAAAAAAAATCTGTACAAGAAATCTTTTGTAGCAAGTGCTTTTAATTAGTTAAATTCTTTAACTGTATTCATTGCCTGTAACTGAACCCTAAGCTCCAACCGTCCTCGTTGATTGTTCAGATTATTCTGCACATTATGTTCCGTCCGTTAGACTAGATCCTGTTTCTCTTTGTGACTCCAAACACTGTTTTCCTGATAATGAAGTACAACCTAACTTTAACCTAGATTCATGTTGAATTTCTCTGCATATTTTTATTTTATTGTATTTATTTTTTTTAAGGAAGGTTTTTAAGTCGAAGCTGGAATTCATCTTAATTGATCAAAAAATAACCTTTTGATTTTAAGTGTATTAATCGTTAAAATAAATTTCCTATGCTCACTTTACTTTATTACTCCATCCCATTAGGGTATATATTTTTTTCATTAAGTCTTAACGTAACAAACAATTGATTAAAGACCCACACCAGACCTTTCTGTGTGGAGTTTGCATGTTCTCCCCGTGCCTGCGTGGGTTTCCTCCCACCATCCAAACACATGCACTGATAGGTTAATTGGTTAATTAAACTTATGGCCTTTTGTTGTGTGTGTCTCAGGTGGATGGCATCCTTAAGGCGGTCCTCCGGGATGAGATCATCGCTTGGCACAAGAAGACCCAGGAGGACACGTCCATGCCTCTGTCCCCGGCCGGCCAACCCGAGAACATGGATTCGCAGCAGCTGGTTTCATTGGTTCAGAAGGCTGTCACGGCCATCATGACCCGCCTCCATAACCTGGCTCAGTTCGAGGGAGGAGAGAGTAAAGTCAACACCCTAGTGGCTGCGGCAAACAGCCTGGACAATCTGTGCCGCATGGACCCTGCATGGCACCCCTGGCTCTGAGCCCCAGAACAGATAATAATGGGACGAGCTGTTGGAGAATGAGAGGGACCACATAAAATACAAGGCACACGAGTTCGACGAGTTCTGTTCTGCGCTGTAACAGAAACCCTGACATGTGACTTTTTTGTTTTTAATCCAACACAGAGACGGTTGTACGCGAGTTGACCTGAAACAAAAGCTCTAACCGTCACATTTTAACAGTGTCAGGTACATTCGAGTAGGGCTTGCTACAACCGTGAACATGGTATATTTTATGACGCGACTTCTTTTGTTTAATTTGTATTTATTTTTCTGGAAAAAAAAATACAGGGAATTTGTGTGATGCCAGTCTTCAATACGAACGGGGGGGAAAAAAAGCATTTGTGTATCAGAAATAGCTGCTGAGTCAAGTTAATGGGAGCATGAGGAAATTCTGTCATTCAAATTTTCTTTGTATATTATTATTACTCATCCAGGGTTGAATTTGTATCTTTATTTAAAATATGACTTGTGTAGTTTCTTTTTATCCCTGCAAATGAAGAAAACTGTGGTCATGTTAATAGCTGGTGAATTCTATTTCTATATGTATATGGTTTTTAGTTGTTTTTTTTTAAATACTGCCTCAACTCATACATCAGTTCCAAAAGCCTTTATCCACCAATTATGTCTTTTCGTTCCAAAGGTCCTCTTGTAAGACTCCCAAAAGATAAAACGAAGCTAAATCCTCAGGACAAATTTGACTCTGTAATAAGCTAAAGCAGCTGTAATGCAAATTTGTCATTCCCAAGCTGATTACGTGTATTTCTCAAGTTTTTGTAAAGGTACAATGCCTTTGTAAAAGTATTATTGTATCTTCTGCCTTGTAAATAAGCATTTTGTTTTTAATAAAATGCTCTTTTATAAAAACATAATTTCCATTCTCTGTTATTTAGCAGCTTAACCTACTGCAGAGCCTTTGTTTGCATAGTATATCAGTACATTTTCAACCAATGAATCTCAAAAATGAGTTTCAACTCTTCTCACATTTACCATAAAGTAAAACTCATGGTAATAATAAGCAGTAAACCCATCTGTGCTTTACATCTACTGTATCACTGTCACAGCTATAATCACCCTGAAGGACGCACTCTTGGATATTATTGCAGTCATAACTCATGCTGTGAAAATGACTCCAGACGAACCATTCTGATTTTATAAAGTCTATTGCCATCATCCTTGTGGTTCACAGTTAGTAGACGTTTATGGAGAGGCATTTCAGCGCAGTAGTGTTGAATCAAAATGCTGCTCAGTGTTCGTGGAAGAACAATAACCTTGTGGTCATCCCCTCCCCCCCTCGATACCTACTCACTGTGGGTAGAAACTCTGCAGAGGTGTGTCGAGGAGTTTCTTCCTCCCCGGAGCTTGATTAATGCATGCCAGTGGATCTCTGAGTGGGCTGGCCTCAGTTGACTTATACGCACTGTCAGACGGCCCTCCTGCACTCATAAACAAAGGTTATATCTCTGTTCGCCTCCGTACAATCCACATAACACAGCCTCTGCCTTTCAACATGTTTACACACTGTGTCTAACATTTCTCTTCCTTTCTTATCCGCTCCAAACTGGAAACACTCCTTTCTTTTTGCAAGTGCCCCTTCTGTTTTTTTGTTACTATTTTGTTTTACTTTCATTTATTTGTTTCATTTTCTTTTATTTGGTGAATGGTAATGGACTGCACTTATATAGTGCTTTTCCACCTTTATGGTGCTCAAAGTGCTTTACATTAGCCTCATATTCACACACTCATGCATTTCTAAGGCTCTATCAGTCTTACAAGCTGCGTTTCCATTATAGTTTTTCACCAAACAATATCGATATTCCTCAAATTTCGAAAAAGTATATTTGCGCTTTGAACGTGTTTCCATGGACGGTTTTTCTAGGCCGAAGATTGACCATCACCCTGATAGTATTAGAGTGAATGAATTGGTTAATTCTCTCATCAGTAAAAGTCACTGGCGAACTCTTTAAAGACACTAACATGTACAACAAACCAGCTGTTGCACATTATAATGGTCCGTACATGTGGTCCCTACATTGTCAGGTTGAAATATTAAGTGTAAATATACTCAGCACTTAACAATAACAAATTATAATCAGAGAACCGATCATGTGACTATATAGTCACATACTGTGACGTATATTGAGGAAAAAGTGTTTCCATTGCGCTTTTGCAATATATTAGAATATCGAAATGTCTGAAAAACCACCTCATGAAAACGTGAAAACCTTTTATTGATATTTGAGTGTTTTTCGAAATTCAGGTGTTTCCATTACCAGTTTTTTATAGCAATATTTACATTTTGCGAATTTCCAAGGGTAATGGAAATGCAGCTAGTGAGAGCCTAAGTCAGGGTTCAGTGTTTTGCCCAACGACACTTCGACAGCCAGAGCCGGGACATGAACCGCCAACCTTTCAGTCAATGGACGACCCTTTGTACCAACTGAGCTACAGCCGGTAAGGAGCACGTGTCAAACATAAGGCCTAGGGGGCCAAATATGGTCCTCCAAAGGGTCCAATCATCGGATGAATATCAATGAAGATATTAATGGTGTAAAAATGGTTCGATAATTTTTCCAACCGGAAATATGTCTTGAGTGTAAGATTCAACAATACGATTGCCGATCAAAATTTGCAAGTGGTGCATGCGCACAACAATCTCTATTCACCATCAGTGCGAGTATTCTTTAAATGTTGGCAGATGGTGTGAAGATTACCCTCGTGCTCTTCACATTGACCTCCTCATTGGAGATTGTAGTGTGCATGCGCCGCTTGCAAATTTCAAATTTTGATCCGAAAATGATCTTGTCCAGTATTACAAATGAGACGTATTTCTGGTTCGAAAAATTATCGAGCGATTAAATTTTCAAAGAGGGAGAGCGAGCAAGTTGGAAGAGAGAGAGAGAGAGAGCAGCTCTACACCTTCTTCCTGTTATTTTTCTGAAAGGCTGTTTTATTTTTACACCAGATTTAATGAAACACACACCTTCCAAAAAGTTCAACTATTGTCTCACAGTATTTTCCCAAAAATCTTGGGGTCATCAAAATGTTTTCTGATAAAACCGTGTTGGGCCTTGATGTTCTTTTTGCTCAGCAGTGGTTTTCATTTCTGCCTCGTTCCTTTCTTATGGTGGCGTTAAGAACACTGACCTTAACTGAGGCAAATGAGGCCTGCAGTTCTTTGGATGTTGTTGTGGGGTCTTTTGTGACCTCTTGGATGTGCTCTTGGAGTCATTTTGGTCGGTCGCCCATTTCTGGGAAGGTTCACCGCTGTTCCATGGCTTTTTTTGGATAATCATTTTTGGATAATGGCTCTCACTGTGGTTCGCTGGAGTCCCCAAAGCTTTAGAAAATGCTGTATAACTTTTTCCAAACTGATAGATCCCAATTATTTTATTTTCTCATTTGTTCCTGAATTTCTTTAGCTCTCAACATGATGTCTACCTTTTGAAGATCTTTTGGTGTCTTTCATTTTGTTAGGCTGGTCCTATTTAAGGCTACATTTATACAATGACGATGAAAACAGAAGACGTAAAAGTGGGGTCTCATCTTCAGTTTTTCATCCGTGTTTAGACGAGGAGGAAACCTTTGTTTATATGAAGACACCAACAGTGGGTGAAATTCGATTGGATATGCATGCCAGGCAGACTTAGGTAATTGTACACCCGTCTCTGTTTGGCTATGGTGTATGTATAAATTCTGTACAATTGCTGAAACTACTCAAGTATATTTACTGGAGCTTGAAGATCTGTAGGATACAGGTAGTCTGACATGTTTGTAGTTTTACCGACTCACGCGCATTGAGTGTAATGTAAAGGTGTATATGATGTGAACATGTTATGCATATCTTGCCGTTTAGACAGAAGGAGTCTTCACATTTTTTGTGTTTTCAGCAGAGGTGGTCAAAGTAGTCCCATTTTGTACTTAAGTAGAAGTACAGCTACTTGTGTGAAAAAATACCCTGGTAAAAGTAGAAGTACTGATTCAACTGCTTTACTTCAGTAAAAGTAAAAATATTAAAGAAAATAAAGCCTATGTGTGTGTGTATGTATATATATATATACACACATAATTTTTTGTGTTTGATTTAGCGCAAACTAACCCTTTGACCTTATGAGCTTGCTTTTAAAAAACTAACAAAAAAAAGGTGGGAATAACCTGAAAAAAACTGAAATATCTCAAGAAAAATCCATGCAAGTCTAACAATATTATGCTTCAATGTGTCATTTACACATATGCATTAATTTTCTTTAGAAATTTCAATTTGTTGTTGTTACAGGATAGTTCGTTTCCAATTTAATGTTATTTTTTTTCCACTATAAGAAAGACAGAAATTTGAGGTTGTCATTATACATAGGCATAATCTACATTATTTTCACATCAAAATGGAAAGAAAATATGGAGTAATTCTTTTGACATGTTATTCTGCTATAATTTGACTGTAGACCCTATTGGTCTGAATGTGGAACCTGAACTAAAATCAGTTCCACAGCCTTGACTATATATAATTTTTGCACTTTGCAAATTCATCCTGGGGGCCACATTGGAACCTTTGCCGGGCCGCATTTGGCCCCCGGGCCGCATGTTTGAGACCCCTGCTCTAAGATGAGATCCAGTGATCTCCCTTTTTCCTTGATCTACTGATCTGTGCTCAACTGATAGAGTCTCTGATTTTATCTCGTGCAGTTTTTGTCCTCTTTGGTTTATTGTTTGTGTGTTTTGTGCACTGTGTAAATATGTGTGCCAGTCTAGTTTGTTATCCCTGGACTTTTTTGTTTTCACGCTGGTATTCTAGGGACATAACATCTGGTCTGTATTGTACTGGGAGCCAAGTCTCTCACTTTATTTGTTTCCCAATGGGAGCTTAGAATCAAGGCAGTAAAGAGCAGGAGGGAAAGAGAATGAAATGATGCAATTGTTCTTCATAGAAATCATGGATGTGGGTATCTAAGACTGAGTCACTGAGACTCTGTCACAAACTTGTTGTAAATAAATGAGAAAAAAGACAATTTTACATATTGAACTTTTAACCAGTTTCATTTGTAAACCTCCTCCTTTTGTTTTAAATCCATTCAGTTTAGTTTTTTATTTTGATTTCGAGCACACAAAATCATCAAAAACATCAATCAATGTGGTCAATAGTTATCTCTTGTCTATTTTTTTGCATTTGAAAATTATCATTTTTTTTGCACTGTGATGCTTTCCTGAACAAGGAATCATACTAATTTCAAAACAAAGGCCAACACATAATGGACAGACTGGCTTCTAATACGAACAAACATCATTGAGTTTCTTTGAGTCCTTGTGATTGTGTTTGAAGCCGTGGGTGCTGGGTGTCCTCTATTGGGACACCCATCCATTTCATGCCTCAGGTGTTTTCTGCGATTTAAGCGAGATTGGGTGAAATATGAAATCTAAAATAGTCATACACATATGTTCACACACACACACACACACACACACACACACACACACACACACACACACATGTCCTTCCCCTAAGATGTGTCCTAGCATACCTCCTGGGGTCTTCTGTCTGCATCAGTCCTGGCCTGTGACCACAGACTGATATCGCAGCAGCAGAGGTGATAGTGACCCCACCTCCACACTATTTTTTTTCTCCCTCACTTTTCTCCCTCCCGCTCTGACTACCGTGAAGGCAAAGGCTTTAGTCCTCCCATCCCCACCCCCCCACCCCCTCTGCTGTGGAGTGAGCTGAGTGTAGGTGATTGATGCGCTCCAGTGGGAGTGGAGGTGTAGAGCCTGGATCATCAGCAGCCCCGGCACAGAGCACAGATCTCAGAGGACACACCAAAGCAGGAATAGATCCTGGCAGGACCAGATGATGAAATCTTCCCCCTCCAGTGATCCTCATCCCTGTGGAGGTTTGTTGAGAAGGAGGAGGAGGAGGAAGAAGAAGAACTTAAGGGCGGAGTGGAGGAGGAAGATCTATATTGTATTTTAGAAAGCGTTTGATTTATGCTGTAACTAAGCTGTCATAACATCTCAGGAGAAGCATTTGGATGCAGTGAAATAAAAAGTTACAGTAGACGTACGAGTAGGATGATATTAATGCCATTTTAGTACCTATAATGTAAAATCTGCCAAAACATGGAGGCAACATTGAAACTGTTGTGAGTTTGTTAAAGTGCAGCAAAAAAAAAAAAGTGCTTTATCAACTCCCTAATCCACTCTTTTCACTACAAATCCATTCATCATTCAAACCCAGGAAGCCTCCAACTCTTTTTTGTTTTTACAGCCAGCATCCAATTATACATTGCATTGTATCTGGCCTTGTTGCGCAGCAGGGGAAGAAGCTTTTTAGTGTCTTTATGTAAACAAACACTATTAATCAAATAACCATTGTGTTGATCTCTAGTCTGGGAAGCATGTCTCATATCTAGCTGCTGAAGATTTGTTTTGTTACAGAGTGAAGGGGTCCCATTAGGACTTCTAATGGCATTTTTGCTCTGAGGAGTTGAGCTCATTAGTTTTGTGTCTAAAATCTGCCATTATGATTTTAATTGCTCAAGCTGTACACAGCAGTATGGGAAGCAATCAAAGTCACTTTTTTCTTGGCGACAGTGATGCTGTGGTGCATCCACAACCCACACAACAGTTAAAGTATGTACTGCTACACTTTGTATAAAAGCGAACACACAGGAGTTTTGAGCTCCATCTGAAAAGTTTAATAATCTTATAGCAAAAATGGAAATTAAACTTTAAATGACTGAATACTTTTCAGTTAAAAACAGTTTGTAGCATCGGACAGGGTGGGCACTACAGTTCTGCTGAGTAAACTGTGATAAACTTAGAACAATATTCTGTTTCTACATAAAACACAATAGGTAAGAGGTTGTTTTGAAAGAATAAAATGTCAAATAAAGTTTTATATTTCAAATTTAACAATTGACAAATATACCCTGGTGCAGAATGAGCATCAAAAATAATTCCACTGGTCTACAAGACCAAAAAGACGTTATTATACATCCAAAAGAGAATGCTCAACTGATGTCAGCACCTAACTCTGCTTCAGCTGTCAAAAGCGCTTTACAGCAGATGAACCATTTTCAGAGACAACATTTTGATACGTCAAAGTCATAGATGGAAACATACAGGCATAATAAACATAATTAATGATCGAGCCAGCTCTGGTTTGAGCCTACTGATATTTCTCAAGCAAAGCAGCCTCACATTAACATGACTTATGTGAACAGAAGTAAGTCATCAGTCACTTTGTTTGGAACACCTGTGCTTTTCCTATTATGGTGAGTCAGGCTTTAGTGGGACACAGGTCTGGAGCTGTAGACATCTGTACAAAGCTGCAGAGAAATTAACATATCTTATTCTATGGCCCTCTAGAACGTTGGGGCAGCTCCCGTTCACTTTGAATGACGTCAGCGGGCGGATTTTTTCGATAACCGCCCGCTGCACCGTTAACGCCCGCTGCCCATGGCAACGGGTTTTGTCATTTCAGATTCACTGTACCATATCACTCCGCAGGTAGTTCGGCTACTTTTAAAGTAAATACTCGCTTTGTTGTAATGGCTAGTTTATCCAGTGTTAACATACCCTGATGTTATCTTGACCGTAGTCAGGAAATCAGGGGAAATCACCGTCCTCCTCTCGTACAGAATCTCCAGGGCTGAAGTAAGTATTTTACCCCTCGGTTAACTCCACTATGCTGGTTTTTAGAAAACAAGGAGCGGTTTCAGTGAGCTTTGTTTTCAGTATTTATTTGCAAGAACGGGACAACACCTGCTCCGGTCGCCGACCTGACTGTGTACATCCATCTCTCTCTTTTCTCCGCCTAAAACTCTCTGCACCCCCCCTCTGTCTGCCCCGCCTAACCCACATGTTATTGGCTATTTCACAACACTAGTCTGTTAGAGTAGTGACAGTAATAAACTGTAATAACTCGTAGAAAAAGCGGGATAATGCAATATTTTTCTGATAGTACCTCGTGGGCCATGCATTATCCCTTGCATGCATACTACTACTACTAATGATAATGATAATAGGTAATCATCTACTGCTTCTTTGCGGGAGGATCCTGGGTTGGGTCCAGCATTGACCGGCATGGGCCTTTGTTTGGCAAGTTTGTAAGTTCTCTTGGGTTCTCCAAAGACATGGACTATTAGGATAACTGGTCCTTCTAAATCACCCATAGGTGTGAATATATGTATACACATATACAGCTCCCACATTAATGCACCTACACTTGTCACACATAAAATGAAAACTAAAAATTGTATCTTTCTGAATATATAAACCATTCTGAAGTCAAACAGCAACACCACATAAACAAAAGGTTGTTTTCCAGCAAAAAAAAGAAGATAAATTTAGCTTACTTCATTTTGAAGTCTGTCACCTCATGAGTCATCTAGTAATCTGGACAAATGTGTGAATATAATCCTGTAAAGTATTTAGGTCCAGAATGCACATACTAGGGCATTAACGACTTCAGTTTTTTTCAAGTCGACTTATCTGTCAATAAAGTCGAGTTGTGTCGACGGGGTCGTGATGACGTCATCACATTGTCAGCGGAGATACAACAGACACACGGCTAAAAAAATAAGACAAAAAACATGGATACACATCTGTCCAGTAATGAGCAACTTGTATTAAAGTTCACCATGATGTAACAATGTCCACTGACAAGACACACGCATGAATATTTTAACCCCAACAAAACAAAGGCTAACGTTAGCAAAGAGTTTTCTGTTAAATGTAACTGAACATCAGTAGGTGAACATATGTCTGCATTTGGTCTGGACCCACGGCTCTAAAGCTGGACTGTCCACACGTCTGTCTCACGTCCCCACTTTTTATATTACCTGTAAAAAATTTAAGGCCAACAAGATGTACACAACACTGTCCATATCATGTGTTTGGAGGAAAAAAGAGTGTGTTGTCTTAATGCTTATTACACTGGTTAGCTAGCTAATGCTGCTGTATCATTCACATTAGCCGATACCTCTTCAGATACCGTGTCATTTTTTTTTCAACTAAAGTGAAGTATTTCCACACATGCGATGTGTGTGTGTCACTCTTGTTTTGTTGTCCTACCACAACTGTCTTACCTGCAGGTGTCTTGTTTACGTCTGGTCTGTGTTTACACGCATAGAGAGAGAGAGAGAGAGAGAGAGAGAGAGAGAGAGAGAGAGGGAGAGAGAGAGAGGGAAAGAATAACATGCGACCTGTCAACTCCTCCAAATTTAAGTTGACTTGTGCTACAGTAGTCGACGTGTTGCCCAGTCGACATTTTAGTTAATGCTCTAGCACATACAATCCACAAAGGCACAGAACCTGCAGGAATATTTGTCCAACCTTATCTCCACCAAAATTCCAATCTGCAATGCTCCAAAACTGATCTTTTTACAGTGTCTCAGCTTTGAACTGTTGGTAAATGTTGTGTTTTAATGGGGTGGGGATTGAAATGTATTTGTGTTTCCAAGTCTACAGCTTTTTACCTGTCAAATAATCAGCAAACGTGTCTATTTTAGTCCAAACTACAGGGTGTTACCTTTACAAAGGGCATATTATTTTATCTATATTCTATATGCTTGAAAAACTGCGGTAATTTTAATTTGGAGATGTGATTTTCAGACGTTTTAAGGAAAATCACCCCAGAATGGTAAGTAATAATAATAATAATAATAATAATAATAATAATAATAATAATAATAATAATAATAATAATGATGATTTATGGACCTATGGGTGTGAATTAGACCACATCATTGGTGGTTTGAAATAACATCAGCTTCTCCGCTTTATTCTTGCCAGTTGGCAACATCAACTTCCCTGAAGTGTAGAGCAGTAGAACATGATTAATTATGGGAAACACTTGGCACCGAATACTAAATGTTGGAGTGGTATTAGTGTAAGTGCATAAATTGTTGGTTAAGAGCATCCCTCAGTGCCATTTTTGACATATTTATTGCTAGACCAAACCAAGAAAGGTATTAGGCAGGAGTACATGGCCACTCATTAGAGCAAAGGTGCTGATGTGCTGTAAAAAGAACCACTGTGTAAAGTTAAGACACTTTCTTCTCATGCCAAAATTGTGATTAGTCCAAGGTCTGCTGTATTTATTAATAATATCATCTAAGATGCATTTTGATTGTATCTGGCTTGTTTTCTTCCTTGTAAAGTGTGTTGCAGGTGGACAAATGAAATAATTAACAGTGAAACAGTATCACATTAAAGTCAGGTACTGTAGCAAAAATACATGATATTTATTTGCCTCACAGGAAGAAGGTCCTGGGTTCAATTCCAACACCAGTCAATGGACGTGGGGAGTTTGCATGTTCTCCCCATATCTGTGTGGGTTCTCTCTGGGTACACTGGTTTCCTCCCACCACCAAAGGCATGCACTGATAGGTTAATAATTGGTTAATCTAAATTGCACATTGAGCTCCTGCAGCTGACGTCACAGGCTAGTCATGTGACAAGAAAAAAGTCGAAGTAGCCATCTTGGCAGTAATCATATATTGGCAGGCACTGGTAGCAGAGACATCACAAAATTACAAACTTGCAACTAACTTTGGGAATATGTAGTTACAGCACAAATAATTGTGGGAGTCAGGGACACAGCTGACAAACGATGAGCAGATACAAAAGGCGCCACGGTTATTATTTCACTCACTGCTGGTTAAAATGGTCCGTGGGTGTTGTGTTTTTGTGTGACAGTCGGTCTCACCACTGATATGGGGAGTTTCAACAAAACGGTGTGAGTTTCTTTTCTTTTCCTACATGGAAACAAACTAAAGGAGCCATTGTATCTGAGGTTACGAAGCTTTGTCATCTGTACTACTGTCAGATGTAGCTAGCACAGCTAATAAGCAAATAATGAGACACTTCCTATTAAACTGGGGTAATTTAACACGTAACCTTCCAGTGATGATGTTGCAGGTTTTGGATTTAATATTCCACAAATGAATGTTTGAAACGAAGCCAGACTGAGTCCATTTGTAAACCTCTAGGCTCTTGTAGGCTTTCAGACAGTTCTCTAAGTTAATAATGAGGTAGCTGCAGATGTTAGCATACCGCAAATCTCGGACATCTTCCTCAGGAGATACTTTTGAAAAGCACCCCAGGGGCATTATACAGGTCCGTTATATTTAATCTGTCCAATTTCTACATATAAATGTGAATTTCATGTGCACTCTGATGATGCGAAAATGTTGCCACGGTTGTTATGTTGACTGCCAACATGGCGTCCTGACAACAAAAATCACCTAACGTCCGGAGCTCAGCTGGAGGTGAAACATATTTTAAAGGACACCAGAGTCAAAAGGGTGTCTTTGATATAACATTTTTATTTCTGTGACATTTTTAATCAGGCCACTCTTGAGCTTCTTCAGGTGAAGAATGGTTTTAAACAGCCCCTTTAAACCCTGTGCCCAATGTAACGCAAGAAAAAGACCAGAGTGGAGTGGCTAAATAAACGTAAGGACGGTGCACTGGACAGACTGACCTTGTACAGAAGCTGTCAGCACATGCTACACTATCAAAGAAATAAACCCTAAAATAAGTACGAACTAAAAGACAGCGAAAACAGGACGTTCGGGTCCACCTGATCAAACAAAAAGAAGGCTAACCAAAAGAAGCTAACAAAAGGCAGACATCAGGGATCCTGTATGACATGGAGTGAAGTAAGGTGGAGTGGAACAGAGGCGCACCCCAAAGTGTGAACCCCCCATGGAATGTGGGAGTGAGAGAAGCAGAACAAACTCTACTACTCTGCACTGCTCGTCTAATTACACCCTACAGGTCCTTGATTTAAATAGAGTAAACTAATTATCGTATTTTCCAGACTATAGGTGGCTCCAGAGTATAAGTCGCACCAGCCAAAAAATGCATAATAAAGAAGTAAAAAAAAAACAAATATAAGTCACACTGGAGTATCAGTCACAGTTTTTTTGGGGGAAATTTATTTGACAATTAAAATCCAACACCAAGGACAGACATTTCATCTTGAAAGGCAATTTAAAATAAAAAATAGAATATAAAACAACAGGCTGCATAGGTGTACAGTATGCTAATGTAACACATTCAGCTGCTTGGTATGTTAATGTAACATATTATGACATATTGATATTCAGAGAACTATAGCATAAAGAAAATGCTCATGCTCAAGAGCACCCTCTTGTAGTTGTCAGTGTGAAAATAACATGTGAAACTAGAAAAGCAATTTGAGAGCGCAAACCTCCGCCAAGGCAGACCTCCCCCTTTTGAACGAAGAGAGGTCTGCCAAGGAGGTTATGGTTTTGCCGGAGTTTGTCTGTCTGTCTGTCTGTCTGTTAGTTAGCAAGATAAATCAAAAAGTTATGGACGGATCTTGATGGAAATTTCAGGATGTGTAGGGAGGGTCACAAAGAACAAATATTTGATTTTGGTGATGATCCGGAAGACATTGATACACCTTGGCGCAGTTCTAGTTGCAAAGACAAAACATGAATATTTTCAGGATTTCAAATTATAGAGAGAGAAATTTCTGGATTCTGGATCACTCTGAAATTTTACATTGTGGTAAATAAATTTCCATTTAAGTTATCCAGAATCCAGGATCTCTTACGGATCATCAGCAAAATCTAATCATTTGTTCCTTGTGACACCCCCCAACAGGTCACAAATTTTTTTATCAAGATCCGTCCATAACTTTTTGAGTTATCTTACTAACTAACAGACAGAAAGACAAACTCTGGCAAAAACATAACCTCCTTGGCGGAGGTAATTATATAATAATGTGTTAATAATTTCACATATAAGTCACTCTTGAGTACAAGTAGCACCCCTGACCAAACTTTGGAAAAAACTGCAATTTATAGTCTGAAAAATATGGTTAGTTAAATATCCAAAAAGTAGCAATCCAATAGGCAAAATATTTACAAAAGTATCAATCAAAAATAGACAAAAACACACAAAAAAAGTCAAAAAGAGTGAAAATACTGGGAAAAATAGTGCACAGCGCCTAATATGAGTGTTAGTTTCTGTCAGCCCTGCAATGAACTGTACCTCGCCTTCGCCCTTAAGTGGCTGGGAAAGGCTCCAAGCGACCCCTGTGACCCTAGTGAGGATAAAGTGGGTTCAGGAAATGAATGACTGACCTGAATTCTGCTGTCTGATTCATAGCAGTACTAAAAAGGTTTCCATCAGCTTGCTCCTTTGAGTGCAGTTTCCATAACTTCAAACATGTTCTTCTTTCCATTCTTCTGCTTCTCTGAAACCAGCTGGTGTCCATTTAATTTCCCTGATTGAGAAGACTATTTTCTGCTCAAATCAAAAGTTCTTCTAATCACAAGAGTGGCTGCTTCGATGAGTCCTGGTGTGGAACAGTATTAGTACATCACAGCAGTACAGAAATAGATGTTTGTGCAGTAATGTTGGGTGTGAACCTGTTCTACACATTGATTGATTATAAACTTTATGGGAATGTGACGAGTATTAAATGAAAAGATAAAGAACGTAATGAACTCCCACTGATGGATGTAGGATTTGAATAAACAACAAGGTTTAATCTAGAGAGCCACATTTGGTGGTCCTACAGTCTTTGAGGACTCCTGGGAGCAGCACGAGGCTGCATGGATGAAGCTTTGCATTAAGTAGATTATCTTCCAGTCAGAAATGAGTTCCTATAATGGAAAGTAATTAAGTAAGTAAGTCCAAAGACGCTACTGTTTTCAGGATACAAGCTCATATTTAACTCATGATCACATATGGAAAAATTTACCCATGAGCGTTTGCAGCAATGAGCAGTGTTTCTTTTACATTTTACCTTCAATATAGATGGTTCATAAAACACTGCAGACTTCCTGTTTCAGTATCACTTTGGTTTATCCACCACTGGCAGCAGATTCTGTCCCATTCTTTCCAGTAGGAGACATGAACATGAACACGATCACAGATAATGACTGATTCTGTCATTTTGGACTCATCTAAATACATTCTGATCTTATTTTCCACAAGCTGCATATACCATATGAACAAAAGTATTGGGGCATTTATATTATATTCAAGTGTTTCTTTTCTAACAGGGGTCTAGGATACAAACAATAATAACAGATATCATAATGTAGCAAAGTATTAGCATAGTTTGATTTAGATTTTTTTTAGTACCGAACTGCTGATGGTTTTATTACTTCCTTTCAAAAAAAAAAAAAAAAAAAAAAAAAAAAAAAAAAAAAAAAAAAAAAAAAAATATATATATATATATATATATATATATATATATATATATATATATATATATATATATATATATATATATATATATATATATATATATATATATATATATATATATATATATTTATTTATTTATTTATCTATGAGTATCATTTTAAATGTTCTACCTTTATATTTCTAAAATGTTTTTTGTGGTCTGAGTGTAAATAATTACTACTTTCTTCACATCTCACTTACAGGAATAAAGTATCCCATTAAACGTTAAGGAAATATTAATGTTTATATCTCAAATCAGCATGAACACGACATGTTACGGACCGTAGCTGTGATGCGTTCCAATATTTTAGTCTGTATAGTTTAGAATGGAAAATATTTTTCACAATATAAAACTATATTACGACATTTGTCATAACTGTTTTGTTGCCCAGACCACTGAAAATACCTGAATTCAATGTGTCTGAATACCTTTGTCCATACAGTGTATCTTGTAAAAATACTGTCAATAAAGTGATATTTTTCAGATACTGAATATTTGAAGAAAATCAATTTTTTTTGTCTCAGATACACAAATCTCATCTAAAGAAGCACCAAATCATATAAATCATTCTAATGACAGAATAACAGCAGCAGTGTACCATCATTTCATTTGGACCTTATGGATCTAATTTAATCAACTCCAGTGAGCTATTTTGAGCTCATCCTCTTAGCGATATGTACTGTTCATACCATCCTCACAGATAGGATTGGACCATGTATGTTACAGATGACCCACAGATGGTATTCTGCTCATTACATTTATTCAGGTCTCTTACTCAGCTAAGACAGAAGTTAAAGATACAGTGGATGAAACAGAAACTGCTCCCAATAAACTGTGCAATAATGTTTAATAATGTGTATATTTTGTATATATTTATTTTAAAAGACAGTATATTGTATATAGAATTTTCTTTTATCTCAGACATACTGTACGTGTAGGTATTTCTCACCTGACATGTTTGTTACTACCGCCTTCGTCAGAGGGTCACCTGAATGTTGCAGTGACGTGCTTTTAAAAACAGCTGATGTTGTTGTGGAGGTGTGACCTCACTGTCAATATTGACAGGTTAGCCACACCTCCTGCTGTTAGAGTTGTCCTCTCAGGATGGTACCCCAGGTGTGTGAGAGCATGTATCCCCCTCATCTCGGTTTATAGTGGTTGGGCTCTGTTTTCTAATTTCAATGGACTCCTTAATCCAACTGTGATATCTATTGTTTTCTTGTTGTATTATTTTTGCATTGTCCCAGTCCATAATATGATTTTCCCTTCTGCAGTGGTCTGTTATTGCTGATTTGAGATAAAAGAAAATACTAACTTAATTTAACAGTAAGACATAATGAACATTCTACAGTTGTATAAAAAAATTAGCATCTGAACCCGCTTTATCCTCACTAGGGTCATGGGGGTCACTGGGGGCCTAATCCAGCTACAATGGGTGAAGGTGGGGTACACCCTGTATGAGTCTCTAGTTCATCTCAGGGCTGAACATATATAGACAAACAATCACTCTCACATTCACACCTATGGACATATTTAGATTAACCTATTAACCTATCAGTGCATGTGTTTGGATGGTGGGAGGAAACTGGAGAAAACCCCCTAAGACACTGGGAGAACATGCAAACTCCACACACAAAGGTCTGGTGTGGGGTTCAAACCAGGGTCCTTCTTTATATAGAATTATTTATTTATTTATAGAAGTGATAACTCTTGTGTGCTGTCCTTTAACCCTTTGTTGGTCACACTACAAAAATAAACATTTTTTGTGCTTTTTTGTTTTGTTTTGCTTTTTAGCATAAAATATAGATGTTTTTTAATGGCCCTAAATTTAACTAAAGTATTAAAACTCAAACATTATTCCTTCACCAATCTTACCAACACAATTTGTGACTTGATTCAAATTAGATGAATTAACTCTTTGCGTTTGTCATTAGTGATTAGCATTAGCAATTAGCTTTTGCATTTCATGACCCTTTCCTATCATCTCTACCATTTAATTGAGCATATTTTTTTTAATTATCACATGAATACCAAAGTATTTCTGAAACATGAGGATTATTTATGTAAAAATAGACTCTGTAATAGTTAATCAAATTTAAAATAAATCAAACTTACCTGCAATTTTATGTCCAAAAGAAAAGATCATAGCAGAAGTGTTGTCACGGTTACCATCTTCTTCCTTGGTGGTATATTAGCATGTCCTGAATATATCATTGACTGCCCAAGAAGTTTAGTGTCAAAGGACTTAAATTTAGATTAGATATCAGGGTTCAAAGTTACCTCTACCAAACGGTTGAGCTGACCAACAAAGAGTTAACCCTTTGATACATACTGGTCACTACAGTAGACAGTTATTCTACAGCTGTTCCCTTGTATATTCATGGGTTTTGTTGTTTTAGTTCCATACCAATCAGTTCATATCATAACTGTAACAGATCTGTTCGTAGTACCTGATCAGCACTAACATTTTTACATGTAAATCAATTGCTTGTTGTTATTAGACTGTAATTAAGAGTCTCTTCTTAAACAAAAACTACATTAAAATGATTTATTTCATTGTGTTCTGATATAGCATTCTAAATACACATTTCTTTTCTTCAAAGCTTAAACACATGTTGTCCAGCTGAGTAGACATTTTTTGTAACTCCATAAAAAATAGGTTCATTATAAACATTTCAATCACATTACTTTTTTCATGCCTAAAGAGGAATAAAAACACTTGGGGAAAAATCTTGACTAAGGGTCTCATAATTCATGCATCAAAAGGTTAATCTTGCTGCTGTAAATGTGTAATTTCCCCTCGTGGGACTAATAAAGGAATATCTTATCTTATTATATCTTTTTGCACCACTGGGCAACATTGTGTAAAAATCTTATATATGGTAATTCAAGGTGCACGAAAGGAAACAATTCTTCTTTATTTCCTCTTGACTCTATTTTCACACTTTGAAATTAAGCTTTGACAGAAAACCTTGGCCAATCACCGGTCTTTTTGTAGAGGATAGACGGGTGATTGACAGCTGTAATGACCAGTTATTGTCAATAATCCATCTGTTCCCCTATACATCATATATCATTTCAGTCAGACCATGAAACACTATAGTCGTATCTGTTTTTGTGGAGGACAGGAAGCTACAGGCAAGAGTGTATTTGCACTTCTTACATTTCTTCCACAGTTTCTACCTTTAAATAAAATACAAATGGAATGTATACACAGTATATCACAGACCAACATTGGAAAAAGTTCGCAAAAATCTCTTGGCTACTCATGTTTTTATAATTCATCCATTCCTAGACTTATTCAGTGATGAAGTGTTCTAATATACTTTTTTGGTGCACCAATTTCCTCTCAACTTGCCTTATCTGCTTCTGCTTAAAGTAAGTGATTTCCAACCTTTCCTACTGCATACCTGAACGTGTTCTATTCAAGTGTGTTTTATATTTGTAGACAGATGGGAGACATTACTTACATGAAAAGTTTGGACCAGCAAAACAGCATATTCTAAAATTCTTAGTTCCTTGGTTGAAATGATGTGTTCTAAGAGTCTACTCTGGTGGCCTGAGGACAGTGTTAGTATTAAAGTAAACCTGTTAACATGAGCTTTTATTCCTGCTTAATTCTGAACAAAAGCAAATTCCACTTAAAGATGACTATGTAAACATCTAATTCCAGTTGAAAATGATCATTTCGAATTAAACTTAATTCCAAATAAAGTCACTGGTTTATTCTGATCTTAATTCGTCTTCCATGCAAACAGTTAAGTTTGCTTTAACATTATTCCTGTCATTCTGTGCATGCTCCTGGTTTTGTCGCAATGGGCAAGGAAGTGCAAATTATTATTCCTGAATTATTTGTTTTATTATTTTATTATTATTTGAATTATATTGTTTGTTTGTTGTATGAAAGGTGGCTGTGGCTCCGTTGGTAGAGCAGGTCGCCCAATGACTGAAGGGCCAGCAGGTCACATTCCGGCTCTGGCTGTCCACATTTCCAAGTGTCCTTGGGTGAGACATTGAACCCTGAATTAGGCTCCAGTAGGTCTGACAGAACCTTGCATGGCAGCAGCACCTACTGGTGTGTGAGTGTGTGTGTGAATAATGGGTGAATGTGAGGATAATGTAAAGCACTTTGAGCACCATGAAGGTGGAAAAGCACCATAGAGGTCTATATAAGTGTAGTCCATTTACCATTTACATACACACACACACACACACACACACACACACACACACACACACACACACACACACACATATAGATAGATAGATAGATAGATAGATAGATAGATAGATAGATAGATAGATAGATAGATAGATAGATAGATAGATAGATAGATAGATAGATAGATAGATAGATAGATAGATAGATAGATAGATAGATAGATAGATAGATAGATAGATAGATAGATAGATAGATAGATAGATAGATAGATAGATATATGTATATGTATATATAATTCATATGATGATATATGATTCCTATGGTTGATTTAGTCTGGCTAACACTTTGTAATTATCACAAAAATAAATGCAAAAAAAATCCCATGTAGTATCCCATGTTGCTAATTGAAACGAACCAAACAATCGTTTTCTACCAATGGACATCCAGACGTTAAGAGGCCATTCTGTCCAATCAGAAGCCCCTGCACCTCCAGCTCTTAAAGCACAATGGTGAGCTTAAGTGTCTGCCTCTTCTGGGAGACTCATGGGGCCTGAAATCGGAAAATTATTGAATGGTATTCAATGGGAAATAAAATGCTAAAATCATATCTGGTTTGTCATGTGCCCTGAATCACACACATGTTGTACCTCATAATAAATGATAATTATTGATGTGTGTTTCAACTGCTTCTGTTAACCAACGGCTAAAGCATATGTGAGTAAAGCTTGTTAATAATTTGGACAACACGTCTGGCGTGCATGTGACGTCACCACAGGTGAGCGGAGCGTGACGTCACATATGCGATGCACTGTAGTCTCTTACTAAGCCCACATAAAACCTAACGTCACGTTTGCTTCCCATCAAAAATGGATGGTCTGCCTATGCCACATCAGATGTTTTTTATTAACCGATATCATATGTGAATTTCAGAGCACTTGTAAAACGGAATCAGAATTTAGCTTGACTCACTCCATTCACATTTTTTGTGAGCTAAGCACCCATGGACTGGAAGTAGAAATGTGTGACTTTAATTCCCTATTAACTACAGTGGAATACACCTGTTTCTCATGTAAACATTTATTTGGAATTAACATGCCTATGTAAACATGAAAGAAATAGCTTTAATTCTGAATTATTTATTCTGAATAAATAATTCAGAATAATAAAAAAAAAAACATCATGTAAACATAACAAGTGGTACTTTGGGGGTCCAGGGCTGGGGCACCAATAAGTGAGAGGGTAAACATGACTAATTCATGGGACCCAGCATTTGTAGGGGGCCCATAGAGCAAAGGAGGGGGTCCAGTAAATACAGATTAGAAGTTGTGATAAAGTAATATCTACTGTATAAGAGACGCATAGAAGTCAGGAATCACACCTTGAAACCATGTTATATTTCAGTTATAATATTACGTCCAACAGATCAACAAGAGTCTGAATTTTCTGAAAGGGTCCACAACATTTAGTTTTCATGTGGCCCACACTTAGTAGCAGTGTCCTTGGCCGGGACAGTCCAAAAAAGGTCACTAAACCCCCTCAAATGAATTATTTCCCAGAATAATTGTTGTATGAAAACTAATTTTACATATTAAAAAACAATTTAACCTATATGAAAAAGTTGTGCATCTCAAAAAGAATTGCTAAATTATGTATAGTCATTGTGTTGAAAGCATTTTCCACATTTTTTGTGGGGAAATGATGTCTCCTGCTCTGTGCACTACGCTCTGCAAGAGTATTATGCTTTGCAAACCCTATAACTGTTTCTGTGCTGTGCATATAGCTGTTATTATATCCACTAGTTGCTGATGCGGCTTAAAGGCTTATCCTTTAATTTGTTATGTAGTTAAGGTGGCGTAATGTATAGTCCCCCCCCCTCCCCTATTTTATATTTCATCATCCATGGAATTACCCTTTGTACAGTGTTATATTCAGAGCAGTTAACAGACTTCTAATTGTGTTAACTGACCTATAATTTTGTACTTAGTAGCAATTATGTGCACATCTATGGCCATAAATAGACAGAATAAGACACTATATGTATGTCTTCATTTAATATTTTGCATAAAATATGATAATGTTAATTATACGTGCTGTCAAAACTGATCAGCAGTGGGTTCCTTCTGCTGTGAGACTGACTGAAGACGATGTTGATGTGGCTAAATACAGCTCATTTTGTTTTGTAATACATTTCTTTGTGTATGAGAAGACAAAATCGTATCTCTCCACAGCTCCTATTATTATTATTATTATTATAATGTCTTGTTCTTATTAAAGATTACAGGAGAGTAGATAAGTACAGTTAAACATAGCTATAATTAAAAAAAATCTGAACTAGGTAGATGATGTTGTTTCAGTGTGACTGGTGGCATTGTTATTTGCCCAGGAGCTCTTCATTACTTCAGGTAAGGTCTTTAATGGCCAGCTGTCGTGGCTTCTTCACAGATATAGCCAGCAGTAACAGAGCAGCACCCCCCCACCCCCCACCCCCCACCCTCCAGTAACATCTCTCCCTCCATCCACAACCAATTAATGATTCTCCTCTGAGGATGTCCTGATCAGACCAGACAGTGAGCCACTCAGCACGGTTGACGACTGTTCCCACCAGCCATCCGTCCCAGCATCCTCAGCACTCGCCCCTCTTCTCTGCGCCCAACCGCGTGATTTAATTTGTTTGGCAATATCAGGATTGGCATGTTCAGCCCAGCTTCACTCCAAAGTGAAATTGGACAAGGGCATTGGAGCCTCACCATGTAAAACCGCCTCACCTTGACAGCTGCTTGAGTGGGCAGTGGATTGGAGTAGAGAGCGAAGAGGGAGGAAGAGGAGGAGGAAGAGGAGAACAGAGGAGTAGAACGAGGGGGAGGGAAGACTGAAGGATGTACCTGAGAGGAAGGCAGACACCAATTCACTTGTCTCTTTTCCTCAGGGGAGTTTTGTGTCAGGAAAAGAGCCAGCTCTGTAGACCGCGGCTGTTTAAAGTGGAGACAAAGCACCAGGTGTTACTGGGGACCAATCTGCTTCCACAACAACATGCTGGAACCCGTCCAATCTGTCCAATCAGCTTCCAAAGAGACTCAAGAAAGACAGTGTGATGGAATGTGTTCTTTCACACGCTTTAGTTTGTCTTTTCAGATCTTGTCAATTTTTCGTTTGATTTCCAGTATTACAGATATACTACAAACACACAAGAAAACTGCTTATTTTCATGAACCAGTTTGGTAGAGTCATCAGTACCTGTTATTTAATCAGGTTGTAAACAGCCTGTAAATCATTAAAACCTGTTTTAAAGATGAAAGTTGATTGGAAGCTCCATAGATGAGTTCAAGATAGAGTTGGTCTCAGTTTTAATAATTTATTCAGATCACATAGAAAATACAAAAGCCAGTGCTGGTCTCTGTGGACTAGACCCCCACAGCACTCAGGCTAAAAAAGCCCCAAATTCTCTTAATTCTGCCTCAATTGACAATATCTTCTTGGGTGACTTTGTAGCATCATCTGACTCTGTCTCCTAATTGGGCCTTACAATATGTTGTATTTTAGTATGTTATTCAATGAATATTTCAGTATAATTAAAACACCACACAGTTTTCCTCATAAAAATAAAAATAAAATGCAGGATATAATATGTGAGAAAACTAGACTGAACAGAGAATACAAAGATTACAGATGACATCTGCAAGACAAATTGAGAATTAGACACCAAAAAGGCACATTAAATACATTATATAGCCTAGATGTCATCTAAAATTAACATTTATTTGAAATATAGTATATAGCAAATTATTGCATGATCGTGATTTTTTTGAACAAAAAAAAGTCTATTTTGAATGTCTAATTATCATCAGAAATATGTGATGTTAAAATTGCATCACAGGCCAAAAAAGATTAGGAAACACTGAATTAATGCATAGTTTAACATAATGAAAAAACATTGTAAACAGACAAGATAATGTAAAGTAAAAACCTTGACCCAATCATATGGTGAAGCTGAATTAATACATGAAAACTTGTAGAACGTACAGTAGTATGTGTTTATTGGGGATTTCTTAAAGTATTAATTGTTTATCACTGACTTATTATAAAGTCCGACACTATATTTTCTGAGCCTCCCAACTTCTTTCTGAAAAGTGTGAAGGAATATTTGATTTTGCCACTTTCATATGAATCAGCATATTGATTAAAACCCTTGTTTACTCTTATCAATAGGTGTTGAGTGTTCCAAGAGACGCCAGATCGCTCATACAAAATGTTGAGCTACAGACACCTAGCAATTAAAAAGCCAAACTCTAAAAGCTGCAAACAGCTCCACCACTCACAAACTAATTACTGTGTATACATATATATTACACTGTTTGTCAAGAACAGATGTTAATTTCACACCATTTTTTTTTTTTTTTTTTAGCTCAGTGTGTCAGCTTTATACTAAGGCTAAATTATTTTCCTCAAACTTAACAGTTTGCACCGATGCTCAATAATCACATAAGCACAGATCCAGTTGTCAAGGTGGGCTAACTAGCTTTATGTAAATGTACATTTGACTGACAGTTCTGGTGTCTGGGGACTGTTGAAATGTACTCGTGGAAATATAAAATTATGAAATGGAAAAATAATGAAGCAGTGTAGTTAGTTTGGCAGTTAAGGAAAAGCACTGACAAATGTTCCCAAACTTGACCACAACTAACATTGTCAGTGAACATAACAACTCAGACAGTCATTAGTACAAGCTGGGTTTAAACCCATGTAGTACCTATATTGTGTTAAACTTTGGCCAGTCTCAGCAGCAGCACTTCATATTCAGGGTCTGGGACATATGCATTAATGTGAATAATACCAACCCAACTCCCTTACAGTTACATAACAGCATTTAACAATGCGTTAAAATGTCTAGTATTATTGACTGTACTTACAAAACATCAATGACAATGTCAGATGTAGATACTTCATTGGAACTAAATACCAGATGTGACATAAAAACACGAAAACCTCTGCCTATGTTACATCAGTTTCATTATTGTTACTGTAGTAATAAACACAGCCTCTTTTAAAATATCATTAGACTACTACTACTATTACTATTGTCTTTTGAGGAACCATTAGCTGCAGAATTTACAAAATATACTTTTAACTTTATCATTTTACAGAAGAAATTCTAAAAATAAGATTTAATAAAGTGCAGAGGCTGAGAGTGCATATGTTGTGAGTGACAGTTTAACAACCAGAAAAGACAACCAGTGAACCTTATTACATGTCTATAAGGAAAGTCCAACCCTGTGTCTCTGCTTCTCCACTGTAATTCAAAAAGTAAAAGCTCCTGGACCAGAAACAATGCTGAGACAGCGCGGAGGGCTATTCAGATTAGTTTTCACAAAGTTTCATGCAAGGCAGGTGGCCATCATTTGTGACTTTGTCACTTTGTCAAGGCCACTGTTTTTTCTGATGGACAGTGATGAAGAGCAGAAAAGATGCAAGTCCCTGCGTGTTTAGCTGACTCTGCTGCTTCTGAGCATCAGACAAGCTACAAGAAGAATCACAGGTAATTGGTAAAATAGCGCCGCAATTGATCACCCCGTAGTTTAGGAAGTTGAAGCTTTTGCTCACAGATGCATCCACACATACACACACACACACACACACACACCAGCACCCTTCATGTCAAACCAAGTGAGATGGCCTAGATAGGTAGGCAGGGAGACAAGCAGGGTGTTAGAGGGAGCAGAAAGGAGTGGGGTTCTGAGGCCAGATTCATTTCCACCTCCAGTGGAGGGAGACCACCTATTTAGCCTGTCTGTGAGAGGCCAGGCCACAGGGACGATAACAGATCACAGCCCATCAGCCGCGTGAACTCAGATCTAACTGATGGCCTTGAGAGGAAAACTCATGACTGCATTTCATGAACTTACAACTTCAATTTCCATATCATTAAGCTTGTCTGCTTTAGTGCATATCACTGTTCGTTTCCATAAATCCACCACAGTGTGCAACAAATAACAGTTGTCATGACTGTGGCTCTGTGTGTATGTGTGTGTTTTTTATAGGTTTATATACACATTTTTATTTATTTATTTTTGTGCTCACATAAGCTTGCATTTCTCACATAGAATAAATAGAATAGAACAGAAAAGAATAGAATAGAATAGAAAATAATAGAATAGGATAGGATAGAATAGAATAGAACACAACAGGATATAATAAAATAGAATAGAATAGAATAGAACAGAATAGAATAGAATAGAATAGAATAGAATAGAATAGAATAGAATAGGATAGAATAAAATAGAATAGAATAGAAAATAATAGAATATGATAGAATAGAATAGGATAGGATAAAATAGAATAGAATGGAATAGAATACAATAGAATAGAATAATTATATTGTCATTGTGAGACACAATGAAACTACATTTAGCAGCGTCTCTCTCTTGGCACCACCATAAAATCATCAATAATCATCAATAAAAAAATCAACAATGAATCATCCATAAAGACAACATCATAAAAGCACTTTATGCACATTATATATTTGATTTATATCATATTTATATTTTATTTTCTAAATACTTTCTTCAGTAATGTGCAGTGTAGTACACTGAATAAATGCAGTGTACTACATTGTTTTTTCCTTTTAATCTCATTGTCTGCACTTTTTTGCTGCTGTCATATAACTAAATGTATGTTCTAATGATAACACCAGTGATAGCTGTGAAACAACTCCTCTGCAATATTGGACTCAGAGCTGGTGTCAAAAAACCTCCACAATTCTATACTTTTTGTACAAACTGAGGAATCTGGCGACGGCGTTATGTCTCTTGGTATCTTTAGCTGACTAGATATTTTTTAAGTTTGTCATATTCTTCTTCTGGTTAGACCATTTCCAAGCAAAGCCAAAGAGTGAATTCTTTACTTGTTTAGTTTGTAAAGGAATGGAGGAGGAGTCCCAATCTCCTGTCTTCCCACCTCATTACCCACACCTGGATAGGACTGCAGGGAATCCTAATTTAAGTCACTCGTTAGCAACGTCCTAATACGTTCTGACAGCAACAACAGAAGAGGATGGAGGGAAGGTGAAAGAAAGATCGAAGGAGAAACACAACGAGGTGGGGGGAGAGGACGGAATGCAATTGACTCAACAACTGTGGGACAGAAAACCAGGAGGAGGCGAAGCATCTGTGCCTGACGAGAACTCCTCTTATTTCTTGCTTTGATTTCCATAAAATGAGCATCATCCTAAATCATCCAAGCCCTCCGCTGTTGGCCTTGTATGCATAAACCATTAGATTCCTACGCTAATGCACATAAACTAATGAACACAGTATCGTTTTTTTTTCCCACTACTGTACGCTACAGCACAACGGGAAATCAAATAAAATACTGTTTACCAAATAAATTCTTCTGTGTCTGTTAGGCCTGCCTCCGGTTGATTGTATGTTTTGCAGCAGACGCAGCTGCACAGCGTCGACAAACAACACAACATATCAGCATGCTGGGTAATGGATCTGAAGAAATTATCAAGGGAGTTGGAGTAAATTTGACTTCTCGAGAGTGAAGCGTGGTGAATTTACACCTCCAAATGGGTTTGGAACAAGGTCGGAAAGATTTTCCGTGAAAGCAAATCCCTTTGTCTGCCTGAGATGTGGAAGGATATATCCTCTATTACCTTACAACACCGACAACCAGCATTCTCTTTTTCCACAAATCCCATTTTGCTGTCCCTAGTAAAACATTTTACAAGATTTCCATATCAGGCCAGTTATGTCCCATATTTAGTAATTGAAAGTCAATGAATGTCTCTTCCTTGAGTCTGTTGCTAAAAGACAACTGTGTGATTCATTTGAAGGGAAAAGAGGTTTGTAGGTCTTTACAAACTGGGACAAGGAGGAATAACATTAACAGTAAAAGGAGAGAAAAAAAAGGCTTTCTTCTGCGTGAGCTGAAATGAATGCGTTATTATTGATTATTATTATTATTATTATTGAGGTTTTTTTTTTCTGTAAAACTACACTTGACTTTTCCAGGAGACAAGCAGAAGACAGACTCCAGAATGTAGGACAGTGCAAGGCTGATCTCATGCATAGAGTGTCACAGGTGTTTTAAGCCAACAAAGTCTCAGGAGTGCCCATTATTTCCAAATTTAAAAAAAAAAAAAAAAGTCAAAAATCTCAACTTTCAAGTTCCTATGATAGCGAAAACCCCCCCCCCAAAAAACATAAAACTACAGCTTGAAGTTTCAGTGAGACCCAGTGCAACCATGGATCCCTCTAAAACTTAAGACAACAAACTGAATAAGAGAGAAGGTTGGAGAGGCAGGGGATCAGCAGGTTCATCTCGATAAATATGAGAAATGTTCCAAACCCACTCATTAGTCGTGACCTGCTGTATAATTCGAGCTTGGCAGCCTGTCGACGCAGTGTGCTGAGAGGCAGAGAAAGAGACGTGATAGAAAAAGAGCTACGGAAAAAAAGAACAGCTGGTGACAATATGCTTCACGGTGGCATTTGCAGATGAAAAGGGACCTTCTGACTTTATGGGCACCAAAAAAACGAGTGTCAGAAGAAGAAGAAGAAGAAGGAATAATAATAAAGTAGCAGTATTAATGGACTGGCGGTAGATAATGTAGAGTTAAATAGTTTTTGTTAAAGGGACATTGACACCTTAGATTTAACGTGTATTTTCTTTACCATAAAAAAACTCATATACGTATATAATGAATATGTATGTGTATATACTACATGCACGTGTACATACAAACAGGACCCTCATACAAGACTCACAGACCAATATAATGTTTGAACAGTTTTATTATGATAATATTGATGCTGCACTGGAGAAGATGCTTCAACCAGTGTCACCAGAAGTGCTGGGAATAACAGCATTAGAGAATAACAGTGTTACTAACGCAGACACTTTTTGAGTACTAAATTACTTTATCCGTAATTGTATTGTCGTTACCGATACTTGGGAAATAATGTGACGCGTTACAATTTGATGAATTGGGACGTAAGTGTATAGCAGGCTGATTCATTCACATTTTGTCTATTTCTGAATGTGTTAAAATGAAGAACATCTTAAAATACGCACTTTTTTGCGCATTTTACGGCGTTCTTCATCTTGACGCGTTAAAACTACGGCCTATTTTACGGCATTCTTCATTTTTCTCCATAATTCAGTAGAAATGGCGTATTTTACGGCGTTTTGAATTACGCCGTAAAAAACGCCCTTATTGACCGCCTATTACGCCGTAAAAACGCTGTTTTGATAACGCCGTAAAAAATGCAGTTTGTCATCACGATAATGATCTCCTCCCAGTGTTTTTTCTTGGCCAATAAAGTTGAAATGCTTTGAGTCAATCATTCAACAAAGCAAACAGACCAGAACTGTCAAACACTGCTCTCCTTCACTTCAGTTCTCAGACTCAGTTTTTGTCACAGTTTGGCCAAAAATAAAGCCTTGTTAAGTCTAGATGTGAACTGTGTTGTTATTTGAAGACAAATTTGAGAAAATAAAACATTTACCTTGCTATGTCTTGTACGTAAAACAATCATAGCACATTGTACCTTATTGAACACAACAAGAGTGACTCTTTAGTTCTGTACTGAACTGTAATTATTATTTAACTACCTGTTCACCTTAAACTTAAATACAAAGTTAAAATATATTAACAAGTCAAGTATTTTTCAACAAATTTTACATTTTCAGTATTTAAAATGTATTTCCTATTGCAGGTTACTTAACCTTTACCATTGATAGTGTTTTTAAGGAAGCATCTTAAACCACATCCAAAGTAACATCACAGAACAAGGATGAAGGATAACTTTAATTTTTTATTTATTTATTTATTTTGCCTTTTTAAGAAAAAAAAAAAGAAAAAGTAATGCAAAAATACTTTTCCTGGTAACTAATTACTTTGCTAGTGGAGTAACACAATTAGTAATGCAATTACCTTTTTGGATATGTAACTAGTAATTGTAATTAATTACTTTTTCAAAGTAACTTACCCCACACTGGTCACCAGGAAAGAGTTAAATGAGGCAGCAACTAGGAAACAGGGCAGAGATGAGGTCAAAAAACAGATTAGGGTCAGAACCAGTAAATCAGTCAAGACAGACAGGGGAAATGCGAGGGGCAGAATCCAATATGGCGCCGACAAGGAGGAGGCAAACTCGGTGTCAGTGGAGGTTTCCAGGTCTGGTAGCGTGAGATTCTGACAAAGGAAACAGGGGAGAGACAACAGACCAGAACCAAAGTACAAAAACAGATAGTTTGAAGTACCAGGACAAAACAAATTTGTGATTTGATGGAGAAACAGGAGGGGCTCAAATAGGGAGTTAAACAGGTGAGACACATCAGGTGATATCAAAAGGGGGCGTGACATACACCTGTGCCAGGAAAACATGTTTTTCAGCACATCCAGGTTAATGCTACTGTGCAGAGGTGGAAAGTAACTAAGTAAAAGTACTTCATTACTGTACTTAAGTATATTTTTTCGGTATCTGTACTTTACTGGAGTATTTATTTTTCTCGCAACTTCTTACTTTTACTCCCTACATTTTTGTATAAATATCTGTACTTTATACTCCTTACATTCTCAGAATAGACTCGTTACTTATTACAAATTAAACAGATGTGACAGTACGAAAAATGAGTCGCTTCAGAGAGAAAATCATTGGAGGAGAGAAACTGTGACTTTATATATTATACTTATATGACTATTATTTCATAATTTTGACTTTTTGTCGAACAATTTTTACTTTTAATTTCATAATTTTGACTTTTTACACTTCAAATTGTGCATTTTCATCTCATATTTAGAACTTTTTTTTAATCTCATGACTTTTTATCTCAATTGTGACTTTTCTTCCCCCATTTTTCCTAAATTTCCTGCCCATATCCATAAAACTGAGTAACTGTGACTCGATCAAACACATTATCTACACAGTAACTTACTTTTAAATGCTTTACTTTAAATACTTTTTAAAACTTGTCTGATTTTATTTTCTGAAATATTACGTTCATGACCAAAAAAAAGCAGTTTTACTTTTTACTTTTGTACTTTATTACAATTTTTTACATTTATTTAAGTAGAGTTGAATCAGTACTACTTTTACCAGAGTATTTTTTCACACAAGTAGATGTACTTCTACTTAAGTACAGAATGTCAGTACTTTGACTACCTCTGCTACTGTGTATGTATTGCAGGTAATGCAGGTGCATTTAAGATTAATAAATACTCACTAACTAAGAATACACACCAAGTACACTCCCATAATTAGGTCATATCAAAAACAAACACTGCCCATTTGGCCCTTAATGCAGCAATATACTTTTGAGATGTGATACACAGTTTCAACACAGGAAAAATTTCCGAATTAAATAAAAACACCCTAAAGGGTTAAATAACATTAACTTTAGCACCCCTGTCTTGTAATGTTGAAGAATATTCAGTTACTATCTTCTGACTTGGTATGGAACTTTCAAAAGTAGGAGTAATACGAAGCAAAAATACAGTAACTGTAAAAAGGGGGTAAAATAAAAAGTTTATTTAAGGTGTCATTCCATCGTTATTTAATTAATATTGTTGTATTCTCCATTGTTATTGAATACATTGTGTGTTGGTTCTATTTAAAAAAACGTCCACATTGTTTTGGTTCCAGCTGTTTTTTCACGGTAGAAAAATTACTTGAGGTCGAACAACACAGTTAACCAGTACTTCCTCATACATGCACATTACGCATGATGAGGCATCTCTGATTGGCTTAGAATGCATGAAGGAACACTCCCCCCTCCCATATCGCTCTGTGTGTCTTTACCTTTACCAGAGTAGCATCAAGCTAGGGTTTGTGCCGTTGCTTGTTCTGAATACGTGCAGAGAAAAAAACAAAAACAATGCTTTATTTCCACAGAGAGCACATGAACCAGTTTGATCCGCCATTTTTTCAAGTTCCTGGCGTCATCTTCCCTTATAGATGCTAATGCTAATGCTGCTTCAGATTCGCTGCCGGGGACGGGTTTAACCCCATGTGGGTGACGCTAAAGTCCATCTGACATCAGACGGACCGACTTTTTCTGGGTCCCTCGTTCCTCTTGTTGGTTCCTGTGAATGCAGTATGCAGCAAGTGGAGGTGACACTGTCAAAGGAGCATGTGTTGGTAACTCGGGGTGACCCATCAGATTCCAAAAGGAGCGTGGAAAAGTGGTTTAAGGACATTGTCCTATGTTCACATTTCTACAGTTGTTTTTTTTCTTTGTACTCTGCAGTGCTGTATTTTCCTTTCTGTACTGCAACGACATGGTCTGTCAACAAATTATAGGTTAAACAGTAAGAGTGTAAATCTGAATGATTTTCAGCGGAATGACACCTTTAAAATGATTGATATCTGCAAAGAACTAGGTAATATGCGGTAACAGTACTGCGTCATGTCCAATAAACTACCTACAACTACTTGGGCTGGACAACAAGAGAACTTTTTACTCAGTTTGGTGCTCTGTGCAGTTACTGCCTTTTTGCTTTGTAGGGTAGTACAGTGCTCACAGGTCAATTCAAAAATGTTCATAAACCTCCACCCTGAATGTTTAAGAGTCTCAGAGGATCTTAGAGAGAGGATTTGGCTTTGGAATATCTAACTGCACTCAATTATTTCGTAACTATTAGGAGCAGATCTACTAAAGGTTTGTATGTATAAAAACATATGCAAAGTCACTGCAAATGCAAAATGATGTGAAAATTGATTTACAATCTGTGAGTGCTAAGTGGTAAAATAACACATCTGCATCCAGTTGAAGAATACGCAGTATGGGGCATTTACATGCAGTTGTGCATGTGCAGGGAAGAGCAAATGTAAATATATTAATTTAGCACTTGCAAAGTGATTTATCAAACTCAAAAGCAATTTTGCTCAAAGAAACTGCATCTATATTCAACATGTCTCAAAGGGAGGCACAAAAGGTTTGTATGTGTAATTGCACACACATGAACGTGGTTATTGTCCAAGACGCTAATATCAAAATGAAGAAACAAGATGCAAAGGACACATTTTCCCCCCTGGCATGAACATTTATGGAGTGATGGAAGAAAAAACATACAGATATATAATGTCATGTCATGTCCCCATGACACACATACAGACTTTTTATTTATTTATTTATTTATTTTTTAGAAATAGCTTTATTGTCTCTTCCACATAACAAAACTGAAATTCTTCTTTGTCATAACTTCTCACAACAAACACCCTCCCCACTACAAAACACATTGCCACAATTAATAGGCATGAATAAAAATGAAATAAAATTACATAAAATAATTAAAAACCCCAAAAAACATTGCAGATATTTTTGTACTTACATTGCAGAACCCTTGTAATAGCTCCTTTTCTATTTGATCTGATGATTAAAAATGTGGTGCGCCTGACAGTCATTCAGTCCAACAACCCCCCCCCCCCCATATCTAGATGAACTCGGGGGATGGTTTTGGGCCACTCACAAGGAAGAGTCATCCAATAATTTCTATGACAAAACTCCTCACATTGTTACATTTCCTTGTGTCTTGCCTCCCACTGACCAGCTGCTACAGTAAGTGAAAGCCTCAGGCAAGAAAAGCCCAGCAAGGAGGAGGAGCCTGAGGGGCTATCATGGAAGGACAAGCCCCTGGATGGTATGTATCACTGGCAAATTGAGGAAATGGGTGATATCAAGAAAACATGCCAGTGGCTGGAAAAGGCTGGACTGAAAGACATCACAGAGGCACTACACATGGCTACAGAAGAAGAACAGGCCCTGAACACCAGAGCAATAGAGGCCAGGGTCTACCATATCAGAGCAGACCCCAGGTGTAGGCTGTGTAGAAAAGTCCCTGAGACAGTCCACCATATCACAGCAGGGTGCAAGATGCTGTCAGGAAGGCATACATGGAGCAGCATAACTGGGTGGTGGGCATAGTTTGGAGGTCCCAGGGTCTAGATGGGAGACTCTAGATGGGAGATCTGCGTTACTATGACAACATCATTGGACTGCTTTATGCTGGATTTGTGTGATACACCATGCCTTCAGGCTGAGCAATGTAGTGAAGAACAAGGTGAGTGAGTGGAGTGAATTCTTCGGGGATTTTTTTTTTTTTTTTTCTGATTTACTGTCTTGTAATTATGGACCCTGGAACCAGACCAAAAAGAAAACAGAACAGAGAAGTAGAATAAGGTAAAATCCAGGATAAACATTAGCAGTGCTTTTAACCAATGGAGATAATTAATAGATTTTAAAGGAATGAATGTTGATGAGGAGCTGGTCCTCTTCCTTCTGGACAGGTAGAGAATGCTTCTTTCCTTTCTAAATACACATTTTCATATAGTATTATCTATAGTGGCTGTTGACAGCTTAGTCAAACATTTCATAGCCCCTTTAGCATTAGCCGCAGGGCTAGCTGTTTGCCATTCGCCGCAGTTAGCCGCTTGCTCACTTTCTCCTGTAAGTCGCTTTTGATAAAAGCGTCTGCCAAACGCATACAGAAATAAATACAGCGCTGTCAAGATGCAAGTGGTCTTGAAAAAATAAATGTATAGTTGTTTAAAAGATCCGCTCTTCAGTAGTCAGTATCCAAATACTGTACACATCAGTTTCAGTTACGACATTACGACAGTTGTTGTTTTTTCAACTGCCAGTTTTATATTATCTATTTGTGTGTGTTAGTAAAAGTAGTTGTTAGATTGTAAATATTTGTAATAGTACATAGACATTAGTGTTTGATAGAGGAGAGTGAGTCTTTTTTACTCCACCCCCCGTATGGGAGAGGGGTGTTTGAGTTGGGTTGTTTGTTGGTTGCTTTGTTTGTCTGTTTGTTTGTTTGTAACCAGGGTTACTCAAAAAACTCCTGGACCAATTTCTATGAAAATTTTCAGCAAAGATGAAATGTGGATCAAAATAGATCCCATTACATTTTGGTGAATGTAGGTCAAAGGTCACAGTCACCAAAAATGTGTTTTCACAAAAATAAGAGTTAGAGCAAATCAGGTCAAATGTGTGTAAGGGGGCGGGGTTTGTTGCGCGAGACATTACATTGTTAGTAATTGTATTTTATTTTGACCATTAGTTTAGAAGATTAGAGTTTTTGTTTTGGAAGGTGCCTTTTGTTTGTTGTTTTAAGCACTCCTTTATCCTCTTAAAGTTACATTAATATTTTGTCTATCTACAAGGTCAAGATTTTTTTTGTGCTAGTATTTTGTAATTGGGAGTTGATAAGATAAGATAAGATAAGATAAGATAAGATAAGATAAGATAAGATAAGATAAGATAAGATAAGATAAGATAAGATAAGATAAGATAAGATAAGATAAGATAAGATAAGATAAGATAAGATAAGATAAGACTTTATTAATCTGACACAGGAGAAAATTCACTGTCACAGGAGCTCACAGAAACACACAGTGGGGTGCAAAAAGTATGAAAAGGTGCAAAAAGGAAGTAAAGCAGTGCAAATAATCATAGAAGTAAATAATAAAATTAAACTAGAAATAAAAAAAATATAGAGTAGAGTAGACTGAGCACTTTTATGTATGTCCTAGTGAACCCTTAGGCTGGGATGTAAAAGACCTTAAGAAATTGATGGACATGATAAATGCAGTGGTGATTAACTAATGAATGGAGGAGCAGTGACACCACTCATTGGTTTCTGAAGAGAGAGCAGTTAATCATGTTGGATTTTGGAGTCAACCACATTTTTTTTTTTTGTGACAATGAGACTAATTTCCAACCATTTTTGGAGTTTTAGGTGTCTGAAGAGTTTAACAAATGTCTTATTGCTGACCACTGGGGATAATTGCCACCAGTTTGGAGTGGTAGCACTGTATCTGATTCTCTTCATACAATCAGAGCAGTGAAATATGTTTTAGAATTTATGAGAATCCATGAAAAGAATGAACAAAAACTCAGTTTGATAAATCATCCTGCTCTTTTGGGGCAACTCATTTTGGAGACGGTGAAATTGTCTCAAATTTCTACATCCCCTGTAGAATATGTATCAGATACATAGCATTTATAGGCCACTGCTACACTGGTGGAATTGACCATTCAAAGTATGATGGTATATTTGGGATGACCTTGTAGATTCCAGTTTTCACAGGACATCCATAAATATGCAGAAGGAAATAATACTCTGCTAGCCATTCCATGGAGACTTTAACGCTGTACGTGGGCATGGTCCCTTTCCCCAGTTTTGCTCATCGCAATAACAGCACAAGTCAAAGGTGACAATCTGAGACAGCTTATTCCAGCTACTAATAAATGCAAATAAACCATTTTGAGAAATTGTAATTTATACTGGCTGATGCATATTTTCAGTGCTGACACTTGTAGCTTGACAGAATTAAAGGTTGTTACCTTGCATATGCCTGCATAAAGTAGGGCGGATAAATATGAATATGCAATAAAAATATACAATTAATATTTAATCTGGTCATTACTGTACTCTGGGAGGCCAGTGATGCACCATCACCATTTACAAAATAACAGATCGATAGTCACGCAAGGCTGAATAATTCACCCACTGATTGGAAATAATATTAGGAAGCCTGGCGCACAAAGATATGACTTTTAATTTGGTTTGCAGATACATTCGGAGGGATAAACAAATAGATAGCAGAATGATCTTAGACAGGCAGAGATGGATTTGCTGGTTATTTTTTCATGGTTGACTTTGTGGGTCTAGCATGTCGGAACATAATGGTAATGAGTTTTGTATTTTTTATTTTTCAACCTGAAATGATATCCACCATCCATGTACGGGAAATGTGAAGGTAATTATTATAAATGAACTGAAATTAGTTAGAGTTATATACAAGTTTAGCTGCAGGACATGAGAAGAATCCATCTGCTTCCTCAATCATTTTTAGCTATGAAATTCAGTATATGGAATATGGTTCAGTCACTTTGACAGCAATAAACTGGACTGGTCCCACAACACTGACGCTCTGTACAAGAAGGACCAGAGTCGCCTCCACCTTCTGAGGAGGCTGAGGTCCTTCGGCATGTGCAGACCTCTACTCAAGACATTTTATGACTCCGTGGAAGCCTCAGCGTTCTTCTACGCCGCTGTATGCTGGGCCCCAGGCAGCACGAAGTGGGACAGTAAGAGGCTTAACAAGCTGGTCAGGAGGGTCAGCTCTGTCCTGGGCTGTGCTCTGGACTCTGTGGAGGACGTGAGTGAGAGGAGGGTGTTGTCCAAACTCACGTCCATCATGGACAACAGCTCTCAACCACTGCACCAGACTGTAGAGGAGCTGAGCAGCTCCTTCAGTGGACGACTGAGACACCCTCAGTGCAGGAAGTAGCGCTACCGTAGATCATTCATCCCCTCTGCAGTTAGACTGTACAACTCTACTATGTAGGAACCATCTTGCACAAGTATTTGTACATTTGTATACAGTATCTGTTTATTTATTTATTTATTTATTTTTCTCTAAAGCTGTTTCTTTTTTTGTACATAAGACACAGTATTTCTATATATTTTTTCATTTCTAGTACATATTTTTATTTTATTATTATTATTTTTTTTTATTTCTGCTTAATTTTATTATTTACCTCTATAATTATTTGCACTATTATTTGCACTGCTTTACTTCCTTTTTGCACCTTTTTGTACTTTTTCCTGTGAGCTCCTGTAACAGTGAATTTCTCCTGTGTAAGATCAATAAAGTCTTATCTTATCGTATCTTATCTTATACTGATAAAACTGTAAAGATGTGTTTGTTTGTTTGTTTGTTTGCTTGTTTGTTTGGCAGAATCCTCCTCCTGACTGATCCAAAGTCCAGGCCGTTGCCTATATTCTGCTTTGTCCTTGTTCAGTCTACATGAGTATGTTTCCAGCTAGTTGACCTCTGCTTCTGCTTAGAAGGCATTTTCCAGCTATTAGGCTAATTTGTTGTGGACTCCTGCTGCCTGGGAAGAGGACCAGTGAAAGGCTTTCAGAGAACGCTGTTGCAATTAGCACAGATCAAGGCTCTGAGGCGCTACCTTCACCTATATAACCTGGCAGATGCTTTGAATGAGAAATACAGAAATACAGCTTTGTATGACCGCATCTACAGGTACAACTCCAAATACAAAAACATTGTGACGTCTTTCATTAACAGTAGGAAAAAGAGAAAAAATCAAATGTTTAAGCTGAGAAACTGTACTGGTGTAAGAAAAAAGGGTGGTTTTGAATGTGATGGACGAGTACATCAACAAAACATTGTGTATTTAGGAGACATTTCATAGCATAACTGGACTGTGAAAGACAAGCAGCTGATGTCAATGGTTTTAACAGCTGGCAAAAAAGACTATCAGTAGAAAATGGCTAACGTCTGAAGCACCAACAGTTGAAGATTGGATGGAAATTGTACAGGATATTTAGACTCTGGAGAAATTGACATTTTCTTTTAAGAGACAAAGAGACTCATTTTTCACTCCTTGGTCAAAATGGACTAGTTATGTGAAACTGGTATTTGATGTAAATTGAGTTTATCAGTCATGTGGAAATGTTTCCATGATGTATATTCCAGACTGGTTTGTGTAAACAGTATGTGTCTATCCTGGTGAAGAAACAAAGTACACCCTCACCTCCTGTCTGCCTGCTGCTTTATTTTATTCATTCATTTTTTTAAATTTAGATTTTTTTTAAATTTTGAATGCTTTATTTTGAACATGTGCAGAATGCAACAATAATCAATACAACAACAACAACAATAATAGTAATAAGAATAGTAATAGTAATAGTAATAGTAATAGTAATAAGAATAAGAATAAGAATAAGAATAAGAATAAGAATAAGAATAAGAATAAGAATAAGAATAAGAATAAGAATAAGAATAAGAATAAGAATAAGAATAAGAATAAGAATAAGAATAATACACAATGACATGTCCAAAAAGGAGTAGGATGAAGCATAAGCTTCTTTAATTCTACCCCTTCTTCACTTCCCCATTAACCTGAATTCATCTTATAGCAATAGAGTGCATAGTACAAAAATGATGATAATAATAATAACAATAATAATAATAATAATAATAATAATAATAATAATAATAATAATAATAATAATAATAATAATAATAATAATAATAATAATAATAATAATAATAATAATAATAATAATAAAGTACTAAACATGTACATATATACAAAAAAACAGAACAAAAAAAACAACAAGTGAGCAGATAGGAAAGTAGGTAACAAATAGATTTAATTTTTTTTTCTCTTTATACAAAAAAACCCCTACAAAAAACTTGGAAGGGCATAAGGTGCTATTAATACAAGGTGTTGTACCCTTTGGGGACTGTTGAATGTGTCTTGCCTTTTCAAATAAACAAAAAATAAGGAAAAATTGGAAAATTAAGTACTGCTACAGCAGCATGATTGGGTATAAAACTGTCTTAGAGAAGCAGAGTTTTTCAGAAATAAAGATGGACAAAAAAAAAAAAAAAAAAAAATCACCAATCTGGAAAAACCTGCCTCTACAAATTGTGGAACAATTTCCAGATAATATTCCTCAATTTAAAACTGCAAAGACTTTGAAATGACTCATTACCTGCTGAACATTATATAACCAAAATATATGGAGAATCTGGAGAAATGTCTGCGTGTAAAGGGATGGATATGACTGCATGGACATTTCCACTATATATGAACATTTTATCTTATAAAAGAAGTAGCCACATGTGACCATGATCCAGAAATACTGCCTTCTCCTCTGGCCAAAGCTCATTTAAAATGTAATGAGGCAAAACGAAAAACTCTTCTGTGATCAGTCAAATCTAAATATATTGTTATGAAAACCGTGGAGGAGCGGGACCATCTGGCTTGTTATCAACGCTCAGTTCAAAAGCCGGCATGTTGAGCGGTATGAGGTTGCATTAGCGCTTATGGAATGAACAGGATGCACATGTTGATATGCAGATATCTAGGTTTTACGCTAACATATTCACCTCTTTTTCAATAAAGCAATGCTCAAGGGCATACTGCATGTGTTAGTTCATAGTCTAAAAATCTGGGTCCAGAACTGGCCTGGTTAGTGTTCATACCACTCCACAGTTGAAATTATTTAGCACATCATGACATGAAATATATGACAAATACAACCCAGGACTTTTGAGTAGTTAGAGATGTTTTCCAGATCTTTACAGACTGTTGTTGAATTAAATCAAATTCAAAATGATATTTTCCAAAGTTTCTACATTTACATGATGCTTTTTACTTCCAAATAAAATAATTAGAAATGAATTCTGAATAAAGGTTTACATGGGAAATGGGTGGAGGTACAGAAGGTTCTGATTGGACAGAACGACTGCTTAACATCGGGATGTGTCTAGTGGAAGAAAAATGATGGCGTCCACTTCCTGTTTGGGGTTTGTTTCAACTCACCATATGGAAAACAAGATATTACATGTGATTTTTACCCCTGCCAAGGAGGTATTAAATTGGGGTCCATTTGTCTGTCTGTCTGTCAGCAGGATTACGCGAAAAGTTCTCAATGGATTTTGATGAAACTTTCAGGAATTATAGATAATGGGTCAAGGAAGAACCCATTAAATTTTCAGATATGAAGGTCAAAGGTCAACAGCTAAAACACATCAGTGGTAATATCTCACAATTCATATTAGATAGGATCAGACTTTTTTTTCCATTCACATCGTTTCACCTTCAGACATCAGACGGGTCAACACCTATGGCTCGATCACGTCATGTTTTGACGTCATATGATGCCATATCAAGCTTTGACGGAGCTCTGCTGTCTCCGACTGTCTTGTTGCATTTATTGTTGTGATAATTATGAAGCAACAGCTCGACTGAATCAACTATAGGAATCAACAAACTAATGCTGGCAGCGGAATATGTGCATCAACGTGACGAGACCAGGAGCATGTGCAGAATGACAGGAATAATGCCTCGTCTCATCATCTGAACCTGCTTTATCCCCACTAAGGTCACAGGAGTCACTGGGGGCCTAGCACGGTAAATGCACCACCACACACCAACAAAAGGTCACAAGTGATGATGAAGAAGGATAATTATTGTACAAGGTATTGAATATTTTTTATAGGCAAAACATTATATAGTACTTCGCCTTTAAAGCTGAAGAAGAGGAAATTAGTCGTCATTCTACCATGTTAACTGTGATTCTTTACATCTATTATTATTGTTGTTGTTGTTGTATTGATTATTATTATTATTGTTGTTGTATTGATTATAGTTGCATTCTGCACATGTTCGAAATAAAGCATTAAAAAAGAAAAACAGTGAAAAAAGTGAAATTACATTATGAAATTACTTAAATCTACAAACTATCTTTAAAAAATGTGAATAACATGAAGTTTCTGAAATGTATTAAGAAAACTAAGTGCAATTTTAACCAGATTATGTCTTAGATCATTTACAAATACTTCCACAGTGTACTGTAAACCCAAAACTGTCAGTCAAAGAATGCCTCAATTATTTTATTTTGATGAATGGGGGTCAAATCCAGCTACAATGGGTGAAGGCGGGGTACACCCTGTATGAGTCTCCAGTTCATCTCAGGGCTGAACATATATAGACAAACAATCACTCTCACATTCACACCTATGGACAATTTAGATTAACTATGTGTTTGGATGGTGGGAGGAAACTGGAGAAAACCCACACAGACACGAGGACAACATGCAAACTAATGTTATAGCGCTATTAACTGTTTACATATAAGAGAAATTATTGCATTTAGAATTAAAATCAGAATAAACCAGTGACTTTATTTAGAATTAAGTTTAATTCAGAATGATAATTTTCACCTGAAATTAGGTGTTTACATGGTCATCTTAAAGAGGAATGAACTTTTATTCAGAATTAAACAATAATAAAAACTCCCATGTAAACAGAGCTATTGTCTGACTTTCAACGTTTGATATATTGTTATGCTGTGAATACATACATTTGGAAAATCCTGACAAATGTGATATTTTACTGCAGCCTTTCACACACGTCACACCATATGATAGTAATGGTTCCTTCTGCTGCAGAAACCATGGACACCAAACCATTACCACATCTTCTGGGATTGCCCTGTTATTGAACATTGACATCTAACAACCATACACTTCCAGATGTGTAATTTTCTTTCTTACACAGCTCCATCTAACACAATCTGTTATCAAGGAAGTTTTATTGAAGAAAAAGATGATGTAGGACAAAATAATACAGGTCACTGGTTACTCGTCCTGTAACAATGGACATTTTCATTTTTTTTTAACGATAAATACTGTGTAAGTTGTTGTCAGTCATAACCTTGAAATGTTTGCTTTGACAGTATGAGAATGAAATGAAAAAGATAAATTGGTTAGTCCTTTAAAAATGTATTATCTTTTTGACATACTGTTTTTTTTTGCCTAGATTTTTTTTTTTAAATATTTAAAAAAAGAACACTCTTCTGTGTTCAAAGGTAAATGAAATACAGTATTAAAAATAGATGGTCCAATTCTATCTGAATTTTAAAGAAAAGAAAAGAAAAAAGTCTGAATAAACAGGAAACATAGAGGATTGACATTCAGTTTCATGGAAGGATACATCTATGGGGGACCACTTAACCTTTTCATTTAACCTGTTAATGTGTTTCTTTATTCGGTCCAACTGTGGGGTGATTTAATAGGGGTCACCCTCAGACCTTCAGCTGCTGTAATGGTGTCGGTATCTCAGTGGGAGGACCGGAACATGTAACACTGTTGGAAGATTAAAACGACTTGGAATGTGTGTAGTTGTGTAAGTGTGTGTGTGTGTGTGTGTGTTCGTATGTGTGTGTTTGTGAATTTCTCTTATGTTCCCGTGAGGAGGAAGAGGGTCAATGTCAGTGGATCGTTGGAAATAGCACGGTCTTATCTACCTGCCGTTGCAGTTCCACTTGACACAAGGGACAGTTGTCAAATGAATCAAGATTTAAGGGTCCTGCGCCACAACAAATAACCCTATTACCTTTGTGGAAGGATTGAGAGATGACTCCTGTGGACTGTTCACTATGAATAATTAAAAACACTGATGCCGTTGTCAGTTTTCATGAATCAAATATAACAGTGTGATGAAAAGGGGAGTTGTGTGGGTGCGGAAACAGAAATGAGTGACTGTTTGATGATGAATTACCATGTTGTTTAGACCTCAGAGCAGAATAATTTTGATGAGTTGCTGACAATTGATGGCAGCAGGAATAATTACACCTGGATACTTTCACTATGAAAAAAAAAACAAAAAAACAAAACAGTCTGTTACAACAGCTGTAAAAATCAATCAGTGGCCGTAATATAATTTATTTAATTGGTTTTTATGTTAATGCTGTGTAGTGCCAACAAGTGAGAGGTTTGTTTACCTGGAAAAAAGAAAATTAATAGAATAAAAACAAAACATGTTATTTATAGAAACCAATTTGCTGGACACTCTAGGAACAATTCGGTAAATGAATTGCTGCTTCAGTGTGACTTTGTGTGTGCATGTATATGTGTGTGTGTGTGTGTGTGTGTGGGAGTGTATATAAAAGAGCCATATGAAACCTTCCTTATCACAGAGCACAGAGTAGTAAATATACTGTCACAGTGACACCTGGGCGTCTTTGAAGTCCACTGCATGTTTGTGTGGTGTCTGTGTGTGCTCACGTCCACATACAGTACATGTGCACTTCTGTCTTTAGCTTCTAGCTTATGTGTAAGAGTGTGCATGAGCGTGGATATATGCTATCACGTCCAGCCTCCAAGCAGAAACCCATGGGACTCCAGTGATAAATTGTTGACAACCTGCAGTAATTACTGATCTGTGGCCTGATAGCTTCAGCCGGTAAGTCAGAGGAGGAGAGATGAAGCAGCAGATAGTTTCAATCTACCAGTTCGTCATAATAATAAAGAGATTGTCCCATTTGATCATAGGAGAAATCTGCTCAAACAAATTAATATTGGACTCTTGTTTGTTCTGGAGAGCATTTCTTGTGCGAGGGGAGACAAAAAAAAAAAAAAAAAAAAAAAAAAAGAGGGAACGGAACACTTTTCTTGGCTGTGACTTTTAACTTTGCTTTCCAATTTCTCTTCTTCTCTGAGTCATATTCCTTTGACAGAGTTATAATGGCACAGAGATGAAAATAGATGAAAATAATGAATTCACAGCGCACATTCTCACACAAGCCTCTGTAGCTACACTGTGCCTGATGACATTTAGATAGTATTTGTGTTTCTCTGTGGGTGACCCATGTCAAAGAGCAAATCTTCTCTTTTCATCTCAGTGAATCTCTAATTACAGTGCAGTGAATCATGTTATTTCCTGCTATTGATATCTTCTCATTGACTCATTCACAAGCTCATTCAATTGCAGGGGGAGTCGGAAATCAAGTAAATTGTGTTCATCTGATGTTTTGGATGTGACGCCTTTCTTATAGCATCTGTTTGTATTCATGTTTTCATATTTGTTTATACTGTGGTTATTTTGGTAGGGGTTGTTAATAGCCATCCGGGAGGAAAGCTGCACATCATCTTTTTTTTTTGTTTTTTTGGAAAAACATCTTTATATTTTTGTTTTCAAGCTTTTTGAAATACTTTCATGAAAGTTACATATGTACTTTAACTAAGAGGTTAGCACTGTGATGCAAATGTTTCTTAAGGTGTAATACCACTGATGGCCACTAGAGGATAGCTCCAAAAACATCTGGCTACCACTGAACTTTTCTCTTAAAATAATACATCTGTCAACATGTTTTTTCTGCCATTGCAGTTGTCATTGAAATGCTTAGTTGAAAACTTAGTTATTGAACATCGTCATCTAAATCTTTGTGAGTTGGTGTGACAACATTCCTCTTGCCATAAAACATCCTAAAAAAGTAAATATAGTGGTACCTCTACTTATGAAATTAATTTGTTCCAGAAATATTTTCGTACTGTGAATTTTTCATAAATAGAGTTGTATTTTACATGTAAAAGGCCTAATTTCTTCCAAGGACCCCAATACTACCCCTCAAACCCTTTAAAAATTATAGAAAATGTACCAATTTTGTATGAAATATGTGTTAAAAGAAAATGTGGAATTAGATTTTAGCCCATCCAGGCTAATGGTGGTGTCCGGGACAGAAGAGTTGAGCCACGTCTTGGTGAGAGTGAGGATGCATCAGTCTGGTGGATCATGTTTGGTGTTTAAATCCGGTTTCAGGTAGTCCAGTTTGTTTACCAGTGAGTCTATGTTGGCGAGCAGGACTGATGGAAGGGGTGGTCGGAACGGGTTAGCTCTTATATTAGCTGTAAATCCACCGCCATAACCGCACTTCTACTTCTTGTTGTGCTGCTTCCGATGTCTCCAGAGGCGTCCTCTGTGGTGGGAAGACTCCATTGTAGGACGTTGGATCTGATCGGCGTAGCAAACCAAGGTTCTGTAGAACGGTCCGTGTCTCGATGCTTGCGGAGTCCAAGTTTTTAATAATTTTTCTTAAGCTGATGATAGTCTGCCGGTCATATACTCTTCTTGCAGTGTTCGGCTGAACTTTTGATATTAAAAGTGCTGGTCTAGGTGGAGAAATTACCATTAAAGTGTCTGTGTAACCGACAGCCACAACAACTGCAGCCAAACAGGGCGCCACCATCGCCATGTTTACTGTAACTTTTGAATACATATTGTAATAAAGTTTAAATGAGCACACTCTGAAAAACTCAGGAAACAACAGTAACTCTGAGATGAATGAGGGTCAAAGGGTATGTACAGTATGGACGTAGACACCTAAAAGACATTCCAAAATATTCATATTTTTATCAGGTTATTTGCGTTTTTGTGAAATGATATTTTGTTTTATTGTGAATATGACAATTATTTATATATATATATATATATATATATATATATATATATATATATATATATATATACATACATACATACATACATACATACATACATACATACATACATACATACATACATATATACATATATACATATATACATACATACATACATACATACATACATACATACATACATACATACATATTGGGTGCGATTTTCTGGGGGACGGGGGGGTTCATCCCCTCCTCTGGTGATAGCTGGTCCATAGGATGCACAGGAGTAATGCTTTACTTCAAAACGTATGGAAAAGTAGAGCAATTTTAAAAGATTAATGTCAGCAAAAATTCTGTCATCAAATTTTTATGGTACAATATTTACTTTGTAGCCTGTAGTTCATGTCAACCCTTGACTGGAATTACATGGAATAAGTGAATTACTTCAATACATTGTTAGGTTTATCATTTTAGAAATTGTTTGGGTTTTTGCAGGTTAAATAGCTTACACACATTTCAACTTTTCTGACATATTTTTTTTAAGACTGAATGAAATGTACAACTAAACTATCAGCTGACTAGTCCATTTAAAATAATAATAATGATAATAACACTTAATACTAATTACTTAATGCTGTTTCTCTGACATGCTAATGGTAGCTATCACAGTTAAGATGGTTTATTGTTTCTTTTCTGCTGTTACTTATTCAGATGCTCAGTAAGGTTTAGAGCTTTCATTGAAAAATAAAACAGGATCAGAAATAAAAATTGTTGCAAAAAATTAAAGAAAACTTTGCAGTGGTTCTGTACATGTAGCATAAATTTGGTGTCACATGTTTTTTGTCCTCACTGGTGATGCCACAGTTACATATTGATTTATTAGCTTTACAATTTCCAAGACAATGGGACAACTGTAATGATATGGAAAAGTACAATATGAAATAAAGCTTGTTTTAAGTCTTATTATCTGCACATTAGAAATCTAAAATGTTTCATCCCTTTATCTAGAACAGAGGTGTCAAACATACGGCCCAGGGGCCAAATCCGGCCCTCCAAAGAGTCCAGTCTGGCCCCTGGGATGAATTTGTGAAATGCAGAAATGAAACTGAAGATATAAATGATTTCAGGTTTCACATACAGACCACTTTAATGTTTAATGGTTCAGGTAGGTGAAATACTATCATAATAACATATTTACAATTCCATATGTTTCTCTTTGTAAATGTAAAAATGTTCATGTCATTTTGTTGTATTCACACCAAAATTATCATTTCATAAAAATACAAGTAACCTGAACAAATATGAACATTTTTAAATGTCTGAAGGGTAAGTTTATCAATATTTGACCTGTTTTTAAATGTTTTATGTATTTGTTGATCTACTATGATCTGTAAGTTGTAATTTATATGTGTAAATCAGTGAATATATAAATATTTTTAATGATATTCAGATTGCGGTAGGTCGGTCGTTTGTCATTTGAATTTTAAATAACCTGGTAAATAATCTTTATTAACTGAATTTCCATGAATGTGACGTCAACATCGGAAGTGTCCTACAGTATGGAGAGAAAATAAAGTTGATAGATTGGAAGCTTCGGAAACATACAAACAAAAACAGTAAGGTTTGGGACATATTCACTGAGATTTTTAAAGATGATGAGCAGCTTCTAGTGTTTTCTTTTCCGTGGAAACTGTGTTCAAATGTCTCTTTGGGTTTTACAGGTTGTCGACCCCAGGTTTAGATATGTTTTTCTCAACATATTAACTCACAAGCAATGACGTGGGATTTTAACATAGAAATAAATGCAGGTATGTGAGTAAAGTCATGTGATGTTCATAAATACCTTTTTAAAAATGGGGGTCGTGTAGCGGGTCAGGTGCGTTAGTTTCAAATATATTTGTCTGTGTTCAAGATAACTCGAAAACTTATGGACGGATTTTGATGAAATTTTCAGGATATGTTGGAAATGTGAACAGGAAGAAGTGATTTCATTTTCGGGGTGATCGGGGTGGAGGGTGGTTGGGGGGGGGCTACCTTGGCGGAGGTCTGCGCTGTCAGAGTGCTTTTCTAGTTGAAAAAGTGGAGTCGTTTATACATTGATCCGCACATCATCACTGGTGTAAATGATGAAATATAACATAATATTGTTAAAACTGCACATAGTTTTCTTAATAAAAATCTGTTTGTTAATGTTTTTCACTTTGTTCGTAAGGATGTAATTTCACTGTTTTCGCTCTAAAACATAGAGGAAAGTTTGGAGGTGATATAATTGATATATTATTATGTTATTATTTCACATGTCCAGCCTTCTACAGATCAAATTTGGCTTCAATCTGGCCCCTGATCTCGAGCAAATTACCAGTTCATTAATGTTTGAATAAAGTGTGTGTTGGTTAAATGTGTTGAGTAGTTCCCTTCATTGCGGGCAGCCCTTGACAAGTCTGTTCCCTGTCACCACACTGGCTGAGTTCCTGCATTGGCTGAGCTCTGTAGGAAATGAATGTGCTTGTAGTCACTTGTAGATCCCGTTGCTCACAGTAGGAACATATGGTAACATCTCCGAAAAACCAAGAGGAACATGTTCCATCAACATAATCGGATTCACAAAGGTCACTGTGATCTGCCAGCAGCATAGACTCTGCATTTGGTTTTGCAATTATGAAGATATTACAATGACGCAGTAACAGGCAGAATACAAAATGTGATCTATACAAAGCAGTCTATTTATGTAAATTTTTTCATTAGGCTGAAGGGGAGTGTGCTTCTTCCATCTTTATGTGTCTGTTCAAGAAATTGTCGCTGGTTCAGGTTGAGTAACTCAGCTAAAACCCTCTCCAAACTCACGACTGTAAATGTAAAAATTAACACAAGGCCACATATTGACTAGCTGTCTATCACAGTAATGCAGCTTACAGAATTATCATGGGTCATGGGGTTTCCAGAAGTTTTTAGGTTTGAATTTTACACATTTCAAGCAGCATCAGATCAGATGTGAATGTGTGGGTCAGTCAGGAATGGGTTTTTTTAGATGTAAACGTGGATAAAAAATTGGAAAGGTAATGGATTAAAGCTGCAGAATGTTATGTTCAGTGAAGCATTCAGTCGGTTTCAAGTGAAAGATTGCAACCAGCTGAATGTCCACATGTGAGGGAATGACACGGTGGCCAGAAAATATGTGGAAACTCTGTTAGATTCAGTGTTTGTTTTTGATGGTTCTGGGCTTTTTAGTCAAGGGGGGATTAACTCTGATCCTCACTCAAACATAGTGGGTGATGTCCAAAACATTGCAATATGTACAATGGTAAAAGTAAAGGTAAATGAGGAATAAATCTCAGTTTTGCAAGATTATTGACTGCTGAAAATCTCCTTACAGATATTATTTTCTACAATTAAAGACTTAAATTCCCCCCAAAGCATGAGAGTAATCATGATGTTGACATTGGTGGGGACATAATTCAATGACTTCCTTGTGAGAGATAGCAACAATAAATAAACAAATAAATAAAGACATGGCTAAAAGAATTAAAATAACGTCTCATTTTGTTTTTGTCAACAAAAACTGAGAGAGATTTTAGGAATGTTTTTTTATTTCTTCAGCCACATTTTGTCTTTTTTTTTTATTGGTGATCTATAACTGCATTAGATATTTAATTATAGTTATTGTCACAAGACTCACATTTACGTCTAGTTTTTGTCACGTGATAAAGATTTGTTGATGACAATATTTTAGTCACTATAAAGCACACTGTCAATGAATGGTTTATTTTTTTTAGATTCTTCATATATAAGGTGCACTGGATTATAAAGTTATATATAGTGCATTAAGAGAAGTCAAAATTATTAGACAAAAAGTCAAAATTTTTAGACAAAAAGTGAAAATTATGAGAAAAAAAGTTACAATTCCCAGTCACTAAACACAACCAGAATTAATCCATATATAAGGTGCAGGAGGAAATTAAAGTATTTTAAATGTCACCTTATAGTCCAGAAAATACAGTAACCTTTTGTTTCCCAAATGTCATGTAATTTCCTATTCAAACATAGCGTCCATATGCAATTTTACGCCCATGCCCCAAAGATTCACAAAGCCACCGGTGACCAAAAGCATCTACTGATCTATTAAAAACCACATTACCAGGCAAATTTCAAAAAATATATTCCAAGGCACACTGTAGGATTTGTGTGAAAATAAAAAAAGCCTTTATTTCTCCATTGGAATCCTTTAGATGCAGCCAACGTGTTGCGACCGCCAGTTTTCACCAGTGTTGGAAAAAAAAAAGCCCTGGCTGTATTTTAAAGGATTGACATGGAGAAGTAAATCCTACAGTGTGCCTTGGAATATATTTTTGGAAATCTTGCCATGGTAATGTGGATTTTTCTTGATTTGAAATAGTAAAACGGAACATAAGTTTCCAAAGAACACCTGTGGATAATCATCAAGAACACCCAGGAGAACGTCCACTTTGTTTGTTTAGAAATCTACTGATCTAATATGTTTAATACCTGTTGCTCCATTAATTCTATCAATACATATAAACAGTTGGTGTAAAATACAGTTTGTCGTCTTTTCATGGTCATCAGATATGACCTATTAGTGAATGTGGAAACAGTATCATCTTTTATAACATTGATTCATCAGTAAAAATCCATGGAGTTTGACAAATGACAAAGGTTTTTACCCTGCCCCCCCGCAAAAAAGGGAGAAGGGTATTGTTTTTGTTCTGTTTTTTGTTTGTCCAAAGGTCAATGTCACAGTCACCAAAATGTGTTTTCGCAGTGATAAGAGATAGGGCAAATCAGGTAAAATGTCTGTGAGGGCCAAGGTTTGTTGTGCCTGGCATGACTTGTTGAGACTTGTTTTTATGTTTAGTTAATGATACATTTTTTGCTGAAAAAGCCACTTTTTCTCTGTTTTTATGTAATGACCTCAACATCCACATGATCTGTTAATGATATATACTGTAAGGCACTGAATAATGCAAAATATATAGGGTAATATCTTAATATACGGTGATAAGTCACTTAAAGGAGTCATTCTGTGGTTATTTCATTAATATTACTGCATTGTTATTGAATGCATTGTGTGTTGGTTCTATTTAAAAAAAACGTCTGGATTGCTTTGTTTCCAGCTGTTTTTGGAGGGTAGAAAAATGATTTGAGGTCGAACAACAGAGTTTACTGGCTCAGAATGTGTGAAGGAACACTTACCCCTGTGTGTGTATTTACCACGGAGAGTAGCATCCAGGTAGGTTTCGTGCCGTCGCTTGTTTTGAAAACGTGCAGGGAAAAAAACGATGCTTTATTTCCACAGAGAGCACATGAACCACTTTGCACCGCCATTTGTTTTTTCAAGTTTGTGCACCAGCTACTGTGGCGCTGTCTTCTCTTGTAGACACATGGGTGACGCCAATGTTCTCGTGACGTAACAAGACTTTTCTGAGTCAGTCATTTCTTTGTGTTGTTTTCTATGAATGGGAAATACAGCCAGTAGAGGTGACATGGAGCATGTTCATAACTCGGGGTGACCCATCACATTTCAAAAGGAGCGTGGAAAAGAGATTTTCAGTGGAATAATAATAATAATAATAATAATAATAATAATAATAATAATAATAATAATAATCTTTATTTGCATAGCATCTTTCATACAAACACTGTAGCCCAAAGTGCTTCACATTGATGAAAAAGTTAAAATACAATTTTAAAACAGGGTGAAATAAAAAGTACATTCAAATTTGATTGCACAAAATTATGACAAGATAAACTAATTATACATGCATTATAACATTTCAATAAATAAGAATAAAATTACAAGAGTAAACAGATTATACATACATTATACAATTTCAATAGAATAAATCAGAAATACATTAAGATTTAATTACGCTATATATATATATATATATATATATATATATATATATATATATATATATATATATATATATATATATATATATATATATATATATATATATATATATATATATATATATATATATATACATATAAAGAATGTAAAGAACGGGGTCTCTTCTTTATCTCCCTTCAAAGGCTGATGAAAATAGAAATGTTTTTAATTTAATTTTAAATATACTCAGTGAACTGACTTCCCTGATGTCTTTTGGAATTGCATAACTTTAGTGCATAGTTAAAGGCTGTGTCCTCAATTTTCTTTGTAATATACACCTTTAAGAAAAGTTCAAAAGAGAGAAAAATCCATTGAGGAGCTGGAATAAACGTTACAGTAGGTCTTTATGGCTTAAATTCTAACCTTAAAATTAAAAAGTGAGGGAGCCCAACCCTAGCCTTCCTCACAGGTTGTCATATAGCATACAGTTTGTTATGTGGCCCCTTTCACCTTGGAGAACTCTTGCTCCTGAGACAATGAAAGGTTAATGCTGTATCTGGCCTCCACTTGACATGCTGGATATATTTTTCAGCACTGCAGCCACTTCTTGCCCTGCTACTCCACTGTGTTTACCAAACTCTACTGGGCTGATGCAGGACAGGAAGCAGGCTCAGGTCAGGCTAAGTGACCTCTCAAAACGTCCTCTTAGGTGAATATCAAATAAGTCGATAAATAAGTCCTTCCCTTTGATGTGGGGAAAACAAACTTCTCAAGGGAATGTGAGGATAGTGAGTATCTTTAAGGTGACAATATCAGTTTAGACTTGTTCGGTGCTTTTCTGATGCAGCTGTCAGTGCAGTTCCAACTATTTTGCTGGAATGAATTTCAAGGTTTTTCTGTGCAAAACATCAGCCAAACAAACATACTTACCATCTTTATACTCTGTCCTTGCACTGCTATTCAGAAGTGCACTTGGAGCTGTTAAATACTGCATCACCTTACTATCCAGAAAGCAAACATATATTGATAAAGTCTCTTTTCCTCCAACTACAGAATAATAAAACCCAAGCTGATATATCAAGTGCATCAGATAGTGTTTTGTTTTCAATATGGAGCCTTCAATTTGATCATATATCATAGTTTTGTGGCTAAATCTCACCTTTGTTTTCTTTATTTTGTCATAATCATCAGTAGGAACAAATGATAATTTGCTCAAAGGTTACAAATGTTTTGGTCAATGAGTGATTTATTCCATTCCTGCAGCAAATCTCTGATTCCCCTTCAATGTCACAATTAGCTGCTTTTACCTTGATTGCATCTGTTTATAGATTTTTTTGATTCATTTGCTATTTATTTATTAACATTGTTTTTTCAGTCACTTTGGTACATTCCTTGAATCATCCTTGACATTTGCAAAACAGTTTGTGCATTTCTCAAATTAAATTCGTATAAAGAGGAAAACACCATAAGCCAGTATCTTGCTCATAAGCTTTAGTTCATCTCTCAAAAGTAAATATCTACGTCAATAACAGTGACCAGTCCTTGTGTCATTATGTATGGTTAAGACGGTCACATTATTTAGTCATTTTGTCAACATAACAGCGGACTCTGGAGAGATGTTCTGATGGAAACTATGGTTACACATTTGATGTTAATTATTGTATACACTAAGTCACACACCTCAGTGCAGTGGTTCACAACTTTTTCTAGCTCATGACTCATATTTATAGAACGGTCCAGGCTGCCCATAAATTTAAACGTGGGATGTCTCAGCAGTGCCATGAATGTAGTTAGGCGTAGTTTACAGAACTACATACTAGCTGTAGTATATCTTGATTGCTTCAAGAGAATCCAGAGACAGTCATTGTACTCAACTTTCAGCTTGATCAAGCTCTCCTTCTTTATCATACTGTTATGTATTCTACATTTTATATTTTTATTCTTTTTATTACTTACCTTGTACTTCCATTATTGGTTGCTTACTGCTGATGTAACCAAATCATTTTGTTATGAACTCACCTGTCAAGGGAAGTGTTACCATTATTACTAAGAAGTATTAAAAAGTCTAATAGTAGCTGACTGAAAGGACCATCTACTAAAGGGGTGTCAAACATGCAGCCAAATTCGTCCCTCAAAGGGGTCCAGTCTGAGCCTCTGGAATAAATTTATGAAATACAAAAATGATAGTGAATACATTGATAATTTTATTTCAGGTTCCACATACAGATCAAAAAGGGTTGGATCAGTAAAATACTATCATCATAATAACTTATATATACTCACACCTCTACATTTTTTTCTGTGTGATTAAAACATTTTCATGTCAACAAACACGAATAACCTGAACAAATATGAACATTTTGAAATGTCTGAAGTGTACGTTTAACAATATTCTGCCTGTTATTTCATGTTTTTTTGTGTTCATAGATCCACTAATAAATAATCTATATGTTATAATTGGCATGTGTAAATAATAACCTGAGACATGATCTTGTTAAAATGTAATTTTCTGAAGAAGTGTTGGTTTATTTACATTGTTTTAAAGGACAGTTGGTAGATGTGAACATTTTCATGACCTAATTTAACTTTATTTTGCTCTAAAATTTTGGAGTTGACATTATTTATATATTGTGTTATTATTTTAGCGGTATGACCCAATTCAGATCAACTTTGGTTTAATGAGGCACCTGAATTGAAATGACTTTGACACCCCTGGTCTACTGCATTCAGTCCTGATACGAGGGGGAATTAGCCTGTGACTGAAAGTGTTTTCCCTGAGATGTATTTCTTTCTTTCTTTCTTTCTTTCTTTCTTTCTTTCTTTCTTTCTTTCTTTCTTTCTTTCTTTCTTTCTTTCTTTCTTTCTTTCTTTCTTTCTTTCTTTCTTTCTTTCTTTCTTTCTTTCTTTCTTTCTTTCTTTCTTTCTTTCTTTTTTGTCTGCATTTGTTCTCATTGTTTAACTCCACAGAGAAGGTGTCAACATTGTTTGAGATCAATGCATATTTTAGTCTTGCAGCCAAATATTTTAATATTTAGTGCATGTGTGTGTGACCATCATCGGTCCTCCCTGAAAGCTGAGCAGACATCCTTTATTAGAACTCTCTATTATAAGCCAGGGAGGGCAGTGCTACACCTCAGTGATGTGTGGGGGCGTAACAAAGACGAGGACGGACAGGACGAACGGGGATAGAAATTATTGCAATTAAAGATTGTAAGGTGGTGTGTTATTCCCAACTACTAACTGTACATCAATGAAAATAAATTGGAAAAAAAAAAGAGAAGAAAATCGAACCAGCACAAAAGAAAAAGAGATTCAATAAATAAATAATTAATGTATTTCTTAAAATACTGTTAAACTTCCTGGGCATTCTCACCCCAGCCACCTGCTGAACTGTACCCAGAGCAGTCACTATGATGGAGCTTGTTTTTCTCAACAAGCTTATTCAGCCTATTTCTATCTGCAATGAGAGCTCCCTCACCCCAGAACGCCACACTGAAAAACAGGGTATCAGCCACCACAGTCTGGTAGCATTTGCACAGAAGAGGCTTAGCCATGTTAAATTGATTTGTTTTGATCACATAATAATTTTCATTCATTTATTTGAGACAAAATTTAGACTATATAATGTATATTATTATGGATGGTGGAAGAAAAGGCAGGTAGAGATTACTGCATAAAGTTTCCTCTGTTAGGATATGTAGACTGACAATTAATACTTCAAAAAACATGAACTCAAACTATGAATTATGAAAGAGCTGCAGTATCTGAAACCAACCCCAATGATCATTTGACATATAAACAGTACCACAATCCTTCAGTTTTTGCCTTTTATGGATTGTTATTGTCTCTCTCCCCTTGCCATATAGTTTTATTATTATTTTTTTTTTATCAATTATTGGAAATTTCATATGACCCCATTTGCATTCCAGACGACCCAAATTTTGAAAAGCAATATCTTAGTGTATGTGGGAGATTGATTACAAGAGGCTGGACAACATTCAGATTTACACTCTTACTGTCTTAATGCCCCCAATATCAATCTTGCACTAAATGTAATAGGCTTTTCTTAACAACAACTACCTCTTCATCCGTTACATTTCAGACTTCACTCGTGATTTATATTTGATAGCTTTATTCTTATTTTATATAGCTTTATTCTTATTTTATTTTTCATGTCTTTTATTTATTTCTACTTGTGTGCTGTGTCTTTTTTCCTTTATTTATTGGATACAGATACAAAAACACATTTCACTGTACTTTGTACAATGTATAACTGTGCATGTGACAAATAAAGCTCATCTTATCTTATCTTATCTTATCTTATCTTATCTTATCTTATCTTATCTTATCTTATCTTATCTTATCTTATCTTATCTTATCTTATCTTATCTTATCTTATCTTATCTTACTGCTTCAACTGTAATTGGTTGACAGACCATGTCATTGCAGTACAGAAAGGAAAAGACAGCACTGCACAGTACAAAGAAAAAAAAATAACTGTAGAAATGTGAACATAAGACAATGTCCTTAAAGGTGTCATTCCGCTGAAAACCACTTTTCCACGCTCCTTTTGGAATCTGATGGGTCACCCCGACTTACTGACACATGCTGCCTTTGACAGTAGTTTGTCACCTCCACTGGCTGCATACTGCATTCACAGAAAACAACGAGAGGAACGAGGGACCCAGAAAAAGCCGATCCATCTGACGTCAGACGGACTTTAGCGTCACCCACGTGGGGTTAAACCCGTCCCTGGCAGCGAATCTGAAGTAGCATTAGCATTAGGGATCTACAAGGGAAAGCGGCGCCACAGTAGCTGCTGCATAAACTGGACAAAATGGTGGATCAAACTGGTTCATGTGCTCTCTGTGGAAATAAAACCTAGTTTTTTTCCCCTGCATGTTTTCAGAACAAGCAACGGCATGAAAACCTAGCTGGATGATACTCTGGTAAACACACATAGAGAGCAAGAGGGGAGGGGGGAGTGTTCCTTCACGCATTCTGAACCAATCAGAGACGCCTCATCACTGCGTCATGGACATGTATGAGGAAGTACTGGTAAACTCTGTTGTTCCACCTCAAGTCATTTTTCTACAGTGCAAAAACAGCTGGAAACAAAGCAATCTGGATGTTTTTATTTAAATAGAAGCGACACACAATGTATTCAATAACAAAGGAGAACACAGTAATATTAATGAAATAACCATGGAATGACAGCTCTAAGGAAATTTGTATACGCAGTGCTGTCAGAGCAGTTAAGTCTTCCTACACTGTCACAACATGCTACGTCCTTTCCCCCAGGGGTCTGCAACCCTGGTCCTAGAGAGCCGTTATCCTGCATGTTTTAGATGTTTCCCTCTTCCAGCACACCTGACAAACATTATCAGTCTTCCACACAGCTTGATGATAGGCTGATCATCTGAATCAGGTGTGTTGGAAGAGGGAAACATCTAAAACATGCAGGATAGCGGCTCTCTCGGACCAGGGTTGCAGACCCCTGCCTCAGACCTTCTCCTCTCCAGGCTCAACCTTCGCCCCAGATTCATTCCACAGCACCTGGCCCTCACCGCACAGCTGTAAGCCATTGCTGATCTGCAACTATATAAGCAGTGAGGCTGCAGTTTCCAGTGTGAGACTGTTCAGATATGTCACCTCCATAACATGGACACGTTGCCATTTCCTCTGCTATAATAACCTGGATGTTTTTCATACCACGGGCTCTGGATGATGTACACCCAGGTTTTTTTTGTTTGGTCTTGTCTCTGTCTTGTCTTGATTTTGCTTAGTTTTGTTATTAAATTATTTTTCCCTTCAGCACTGTGTGTTTGAGTCCTCTTTCACTTCACCCCACGTGACATACACTTCCTGACGTTTCTGCCTCTTGGGCTACAAATTCTCATCCACATCACAACAAATATGTTTACTTGTGATACAGTGTGTAAAGAATGTTTTAGAATGTCTTATCCGGCCTCTGCTGGTGTCTGCTGTGACATATGACAACCAGTATTTCTATATATTTTTTATTTCTAGTACATATTTTTATTTTATTTCAAGCTTAATTTTATTTACCTCTATGATTATTTGCACTGCTTTACTTCCTTTTTGTACTTTTTCTGTGAGCTCCTGTAACAGTGAATTTCTCGTGTGTGTGTGTGTGTGTGTGTGTGTGTGTGTGTGTGTGTGTGTGTGTGTGATCAATAGTCTTATCTTGTTCAAAAAAGGAAAGACTTATGCAATGAGCTAATGGCTAAATGTTGGAGGGGGGGCTGAAAGATACCCTCCATAATACATTTTGATCAACATGACAACAAAGGCAATTAATAATGTGGGGAAAAAGCAGAGCAAAGCATTTGCAACTTGTTCTAAGAAAAGATAAACTGTTTTTTTGATGTGTACAAGTGACACAATGATGTGAAGATTGAACAATTTTCAGTTTTGATCTAAGAAATGTACCAAAGAGAAAAACTGAATGTGTTAAAGTGGACATATAATGTTCATTTTCCACTAGTGAACACAGTTCCCTGGTGTCTCAGTGACCTGTCTGTGACATGCTTTGGTCAAAATACCACATTGATGATGAGATACGTCAGCAGCCTCTTCAACCTGGAGAAACAGGCCTTTTCAAAACACTCAGTTTTTGTGCCTCTTTTTTTGCGGCCCTCTTTTCTGCTACCCATAAAGGAACCTGAAAAAGTCAAGGCAAAGACACCAATGAAATATTAGCTGGAGAGAATCAAAGTTTTATCACCCCAGTGCCTTCAGGTCCTGGTCCGTTAACAGCCCACATGCGCATTCAGGTCCAGTTCGTCTGGACCTGGACTGGCCAGACGAGCCATGACACCATGGTCACAGAGCCACCCATGGACCAGCCCATCTGCTTAACCCGGGTCAGACCAACCACGGACAGCGAACAGGGTCAGACCCCAACGCACCAGACGCATGCCATGACGACTGATAGAGAATAATGGTGGATCTCCAAGTCTGAGCAGAGGTCACTGTGACCAGTAGGTGCGGTTGAGTATTCAAATTAATATATGTGACATACAAAGCGTAGAAAATCCAAAATAGAGTGTTTTCATCCCCCCTCCAATAAGAAATGGATAAGCAGAAAAGGAGAGTAGATGTTTGTTTTTTTTTCATAATTTAAGGGTCTCCTCACACACAGACAACACATATCTGTTTGGTAAAGACATTAAAAAGTGCATTTTGCATGAGATGTCCCCTTTAAGACTTGATAGTTAAATTCAGTGTATAATTAAAGCTTAACTCTTTGTCAATACTGAGATGAGAGGGATTTTCAGTCCATAAAAAAGGAGGATGTTTAGTTTAGTTTTTAGTTCAGTTTATTTCGAGTACACAAAATCATCAAAAGATCAATCATGATGGTAAAAAAAAACAAAAACACAAAAAAACATCTTCTTGCACTCGAAAAGGCGTGGGAAGAAGTAAAACTTATAAACTCCCAACCCCTTTTTACAAAATAATAATCCAGCAGCTTCTGCATTCTATGATTTAACACACTTTTTTAATTATATCTATTAATCCTTTACGCAAAACATCTACAATCATTTATATACACATTGTTTTAGAAGTCACCTCACACAATGCAATTTGTATAATGAACTATAAGTATAATTATATTCACTTTATATTTACTAAAAATACAATATTTAATATATCTCCTAATCATGATAATCTATATTAACTTATCACTATAAAATCTTATTTTGTACATCCTTCTACATTATAACTGAATATTCACTTATTGCAGATTTTAATGTTAAAAACAAACAAACAAACAAAAAAAACAATGATAGCATTGAACACCAACACCAATAATGTTTGACAACAATTACAGAACAGGGAATACCAACAATGGTAAGGACATTATACCAGTATTGATAGGTAAACAACAATATTAAACTCGTACACCATTATGCTGACTTGCACCCATTGCAATTTCTTTACTGTATTTTATTTTTCTTATTCCCTTCCTTTAATACTAACGCTTGTTGTTGCACTGGCTTGTCTACTGTAGGTTGTATAAGTTCTTTGCTGTCAGTGTCGGCTCTGTACCAAGGTACCAGGGAAAGTGTAGGAATTTTAATGCTTATAGTGTACTCTCTATCTTTCTGATGCTACAGCAACTGTGAACTCATCCGTGATACAGACCCTAATTAGACGTGATAGTTTAATCAGCCTAACAAGCTACAGTCAGTCAGTCACTACGACAGGTTCCGAATGAACCAACAAGTGTTTGGAGCAAAACGAAACCTCACACTGTCTTTCATCGTAAGTGGGTGACAAGGGAAAACTGAGTTACTACTTTTTTTTTTTTTTACTTGAAACATGATCAATAATTGAAAATCATGCTAAAAGAAAACACAACAGAAGAATGGGATGGGAAGTGTCTCATGGATTACAACCCAATAGTAAAAGGAATGAAGACAGCAACTTGATACAATATAATAAGTGAAAATGTCAGAGTGAATGTCCTTCGCTCTAAGGAGGGCTATTTAAATAAATCCCATTATCAATATGCTGAGGCAGTCTTTACATCACAGAGAAGAAGAAATAGGGAAAAAGTAAAGCTGGAGGAAAAAGCCTGAATGACAAAAGGGAGGCAGATGGACAAGGAGAACGAGGGAGATGTAAAATGGTGTCGGACAGAGATGAGAAACAAAAAAGGAGGGGTGGAAGGGTGACGAGATATGATAATAGATTCACTACAGAGCCAAACCAATTTCCATTCTTAACCTCATCCAGACCAGCTGATGATTAAGAACACAGCCGGGGTCACCTTCCTCCAGCCCTGCTCTCCTTCATCCCGAATTAGAGACACTTAAGAATTCATGACATGCATACAGTGTGGATAGAGTCACTCTGAATTATATGCCAATATATAAATGAGGACGCTCGGAGTTAATAAGACTTTCCAAGATAGCATATAGTTTGCATATAAGAGTGTATTAAGGAAGCTGAACGATCACACTTGATTCATTTTTGTGCACCCAAATCAAGTGTCGGCTATCGCTGTCACAGCAAACTTTCCAGGGTTTTCTTCTAATTAATCCAAATAAGTTACTTTTGCCGCTAAGAAAACTTCAGCGGTGACTTAAGCAGCTGGGTTTTTTTTTTGTTTTTTTTATTGCATCATCCGAGACCTTACAACAGAGCGTTTTTTTTTTTTTTTCTAGGTTTGTCAACATGTACAGATAATCTCACACAGTCACCTCCATTTATTTCCCTCCTGGTCCATATACTGCAGATCAAGGGCGTCAAAGCCATTTAAAATGTAGGGGTGTTCTAGGTTGTGGCACATGAGCAAAATTTTCTCAGTCTATCATCGGAAAAGTAACGAACAATTATCCATTAATTAATTAACATTTTTTATAGTAAAAAAAGTAATATATGGTCAAAAATAATAACATTAAATCAATTCATAAGTCACAATTATGAGATAAAAAGGATTTGAAAAATCTGACACTGATTTTACAGACACTGTTCCTCTTTTGTCTTACAAAAATATTTTGTCCATGTCAGGGGAGACGACTAAAAACATGTTCCTCAGGGGGAACATCACTGAAAAAAGTTTGAGAACCACTGTCTTAGGGTATATGTCACAGAACAAGACATAGTTTAGTTTAACGACGGTAACATTTCTCATTAATTACTGGTTAATGACTGTTTGTTAACACCATGAAGAAGAGCTGTTTACATTACCAGTGAACTGAGGTGCGCTTCATTTACATATGCTGTTGTGCCGCCCGGGTGGGTAAACAGTTTAATCCATAGATATTGTAACAGCCCCGAAATGTTATTGATGTTTGTTTGGTGTGATTGTGACCGACAGTAACTGTTTATCCTGAAATAAAAAGTAGGTGAGACCAACTCTGTGTCTGTTTTCTGGATCCAGTAACGATACAATATATAAACTCATGGGGTCACAACACCCCCACTCCCCCACTCCCCACTCCCCACGGCTGTGACGCCCATGCTGCAGATACTCTCACTATGATGAACAGTTAAAAATACCTCAAAAACCTACATGTACCTGTTGTCCCATTAATGATTGAGGTGTGATGTTTTATGAGGAAGGCTGTATTTTAAAGTAGAACTTACTTTGTTTTTACATAATAGCAAATATATTCTTAGAAGTTTTTATTTTTTCAAACAGTTTTTCAAGGTTTCTCTATATTCTAGACCTGTGTGTAGTATGTATTTTACACATTTGATTAAGTACATAATCTGATTTAATTATTTGATGAAGTACATAATGGCATACTATTGTACAAGTAAGTCAGTAAATAAATTCCATCTTAGAATACTTTTTTGGATCACCTTTAGCAGTTGCCATACACACATTTTCTTTGGCTTTGTTTAGAGAAGCTGAGGCAATATCACAACATTTTAATTGGATTTTATTTTGTCGTTTTATTTTTTTTTTTCCACACATAACATTTGCCAAACCTGAAACAACCAGATGATAACATGAATAACACACAGCAGTCCTCAGAGGCTATGTCTTCTCTTTCTATATCTATGTTCTGGCTTTTTTATTTTTCTTTATTTCAGCATACTAAAGCATACAATCACAGAAGTCATAAAAGAGTCACACAGCACATCTCTGCCAGGAAGAGGAAAGAAACCCTAGATGGTCTTACTGTACTCAAGGTCTCCATCTACAACACATTCTGATGATTTAAAATTTTCATTATCTTTCTTCATACTCTGTTATACAATAATACAATGTTTATCCCCACCCAAGTGTCTCAGTATTTCACATCAAATAGATTGTTGTGCGTAATTTGAAGCATTGCATTGCATTATATTACATACTTACATACCTTCATTCAAGGAGAGAGAAGAAAAAGTAGCACTTAAGTTTTACTAAGTTATAGTATTATTATCAAAACACTGACTTTACGGTTCTATCATTAGCAAAACATTGAGTTATTGTTTAATTATCAATTTACACCACCTTGTGTACTGTTGTTCCACACTCACACACACACACACACACACACACACACATATATATATATATATATATATATTATTTTTTATTTTTTTCTCTTTCTTCTTCCCCATCCATGTGATTATGTAATTTGTTTCTAAGTGCATTAAAAACCAGAAGTTTTGCACTTACATTTCTCACAAAATACACAAAAGTACATAAAGAAACTGAAAAAAATACATAAAACATGTTAAAATCCACGAAAATTCACAGAAAATAAACTAATAGAAAAAAGCAATGAAAAATCCAAGACATATTTGAAAAATCTTGTAAAAGAAATACCCCCTAAAATGTCCTAAAATATCCAAAGCATATTCAAACAATGGGAATATATATATATATATATATATATATATATATATATATATATATATATATATATATGCAATTAACGTGTTTATTCAAAATCTTCAACAAAACAACGTTTCAGTGTGTGTTGAAATTTTGAATCAAATTAACCATGATGATGGATTAATCTGTGTTAACGTTAACAGCCCTATTCAAAATATTTTAAATGCTTGAGTGTGTTTTTTACATTTCTATCTATCTATCTATCTATCTATCTATCTATCTATCTATCTATCTATCTATCTATCTATCTATCTATCTATCTATCTATCTATCTATCTATCTATCTATCTATCTATCTATCTATCTATCTATCTATCTATCTATCTATCTATCTATCTATCTATCTATCTATCTATCTATCTATCTATCTATCTATCTATCTATCTATCTATCTATCTATCTATCCTCTTCTTATTTTCTTACCATTTCTAAATGTTGTTTTTATATTTCATTTTTCACTCATTCATGTTTTTTTTCTACTTGTTTTAATCTGCAGTTTCTTGTCATATGTTGCTGCTGCTGTTACAGTAATAGGAAATTTCCCCCACGGTGGGATAAATAAAGTCATATCTTATCTTCTCATCCTGATGCACCCATCACTATAGAACAAGGTCAGTCTGGACTCATCAGACCACATGACCTTTTGCCATTGCTCCACAGTCCAATCTTTATGCTCTTCAGCGAGCTATTTTTCCAGATAAGCCTCACTGAGGCTTTTCCTACAGTAAGGCTACACCACTGTTTAGTCCCAGTCCCTTAAGATGTCTTTTACTGTGTGTGCAAACACTCTGGTTTTCACTATTAAACATACTGTACTTACTGGAAATGCCCCTGATGGATAATATTAATGTGTTTGACTTTGTTCTTTTATTTTTGGTATTTCCTGTGGAAAACAGACATTTTATTTTGAAAGGACTTTGTACATGTTACTGTTACTGAAGCAGTATGAGTCATAAAATGATATGAATCATTAAACTAGTGAAAGAGACTGAATAAGTTATCGGGAGAGAAGAAAAAAAGGTTGAATAACATAATTATGTAAGGTAAAAGAAGACAGAAGAGACAGAGAGAACAACAATGAGTTCAACTGTGGGAAGAAGATACAGTGACATTAATAACAATATATATCTAAGTTGCTAATGTAAGGCTAACAGCTCTTAATGTAATTTGTATTCTGTCTGTTTTATTTTGTTTAGCTCTTACAGTGGTCAATGTATATTTGAACAAATAAAATAGAAACTACAGAGACAATCAGTTTGTTTGTTAAATACAGGTAATGTAATTATTTATCATAATATTAAATATTTCTTACATATTTATTTATTTTACATGGTAAATATAGGTCCTCAGGATCTGTTTTTGTTCTTTCTCTGACTTGAATGACAATAAAACTTCCTTGAATCCTTGAATCAGGGCGTTTGCTTGTTCTCCCTGTGTGGACATGAGTTCTCTCTTGGTAAAATGACTGCACTTTGTCTATATAGCACCTTTATGCAAAGCCTCATATTCACCCATTCACATACCAGTAGGTGTATCTCTAATACAAGGCTCTCCCTTACCCACCAGGAGCAATTCAGGGCTCAGTGTTTTGCCCAAGGACACTCCGACATGTAAACAGCCAGAGCGGGGACGCAAACCACCGACCTACCCTTCAGTCATTGGATGACTCACTTTACCACAGCTTTCCCCCCCCATCCAAAGACATGCACTGATAGTTTAACTTTTTAATCTATATTACCCATAGGTGTGAATGTGAGAGTGATTGTTTGTCTATATATGTTCAGCCCTGAGATGAACTGGTGACTTATACAGGGTGTACCCCTTCGCCTGTTGTAACTGGAATAGGCCCCCAGCGTCCTCTGTGACCCTCGTGAGGATAAAGTGGGTCCAGAAGATGAGATGAGATGAGATGAGTTTTCTCACACTGTGAAAGCTACACCTACTATATTGTTTTTTTTTTTATGGTCTGGTCTTTTATAGTCTTAGTTAGATCCAAACAGATTTCTTCAATGAAGACAATAGTTTATTACTATCCTTCTACAGTAGGTTTTAATAATGGTTTAGGAATTTAAAACCCAAATCTATTAATTTCAACAACCTCTGTAGTTGTTCTATTTGTTTGATGATACCCCAAAGGGTTACTCTTCTTCAACAGTTACAGAAATAGTAGTGACAAAATGAGAAGCTTACTGCATATTATATATTAGCTATATAGTAATTACTGCAGTAATTATCCAGTGGGTGGCTGTCACTTATTTGCTTCATTAAATGAAGATGGAATCTTCTTCCCCCACATATTTATGCTTTGTGCACAGTCATGTTAAAATAAGGATTATGTGTTATTTGATAATAATCTTAGAATGATATCTACAGAGGGAGATGGTTCACCAAGTTTCTATAGTAGTTCAGAGTATACAGCAGGGGTGTCTAACTGCAGTCCTCGAGGGCCGGTGTCCTGCATGTTTTAGATGTTTCCTTCTTCCATTACACCTGGAGGCCATTACATCATTATCAGTCTGATGAGGAGCTGATTATTAACTCTTTAAGTGTCAGTGCTGATGTGTTCTGAATGGATGATTTAGTTTAAATATTCAGAAAAATTCAACCATTTTCCTTTTAGTTTTGTGCATGGACAAGGTGCCAAAAAGCAAGAGTTTTTTTTATTTATTTATTTTATTTAAAAACATTTTAAAAGGCAGAATTAAAATTGCTGGGACCAAATTTCAATAGTAGTTTTCTTCTTTAGTAATTTTTTTTTTCAAAATTGTCATTTTGTAAATATTTATTAGTTTTTGTTGCTCATTTTGTTTATTTTTCTATATATATATATTTTTTATTGTAGTATTTTTCTTTGATTTTCTGCCATTTGTGTCTTACTTTGCTAATGTTACCAATTATTTTGTTAGTTCTCAGGAGTGGCATCCACTGTTAAGGTGCATTTCAGTCATCTCCTATATTGAACTGGGTACAGGAGTTAATATCTAAGCTGAATAGAAAACACTTGTAGGTAAGAGTAGAGGTGATGCCAGAGCAGTACAATCTACCTCTTCACCACTATTACATACTGTACCTTTAATCCTCCTGCTGCTCTTTTGTGACCAGTGACTGATCAACACAGACCAAAAAGTCCAGCTAAAATGTCCTGTTTGACTTAAAATACAATATTTACAATGTAATTATGCAAGTTTTGCTCAGTAATGGCCATGGGGGTAGGGTGGAGGTAGGTGGGAGGGGTGGGGTGGGGTGAAATGAGAATGAATTATCCTAAAAGCTTTGAGAAATGAACAGTATCCATAGGTACATAGATTATGTAGATAACCTGTGTCTCTACGGCCATATTTGGCTCCTGGGTCATTTTCAAGTAGCTCAATGTGGCCTTGGCAAAAAAGGCAATATATAGTATTTTTATTTATTTATTCATTTATAAACATTCTGCAGTTATTATTGCAGTCATTTTAATGTTGTGCCTTTGTAACAGTGTACACAACAATCCAAATGTGTCCAAAAAGTAGACCACTTTTTATTTTATGACACTATTTTGTATGTGTTTTCTCTACTACAAAGGACAATTTTTTTCCCGGTTGCTGCACAAAACAATAATGACAAATGTCACCATTTTGTTTAGTGCAGTTCTGTAAAGATACAGAAACTTTGATTCATTTTCAACATCTTATGTATAAAAGGATTCTGTTTAAGAGTTTCTTAAACAGTCACTACATATAAGGATATTTTTTTGGACAGTTTTTTTTCTATCCTTCTGTCCTTCAATAGTTCTTTTGACACCAAAGGTCGATAACCTTTGAACTAGACCATCCTTCTGCAACTTTAGAACAACATATGTATTTTTGTCATTGAAACAGAGATAATAACCTGACATTTACAAAGCAGTGTTACAGGACACATCATAGTATTTAAGACTAATATGTCAGAAAACACAGTAGCTGCTTAATAACTCTAACTAAGCACGAGCTGGAATGATTTGTTACGCCCTGACTGAAGTGTTCGCTGACAGTTTGCCATGATATATCACAATCATATCCATTTCCATTAGCCCAAAGGTATTCTGGGTGAGAATAATGGACATGATCTGCTTGTTTTACTAGTACAAGCGGTCCCCATTTGTAGATTTGCACTTTTAATCATACAGCACAATTTCATACTTTACAGTAAATTATCTCACTAACCCCCTGGCTATGGGTCCCCAGACCCCACTTTCAGAACCAGTGGCTTTGTGCATTCAACTCCAACTGTAATGTGCTGCTCTAACTGTTCAAAGAAGCACCACCGCTTCCACTATATACTAGTAGAACTGAAATCATTATGGAATACTTTATGGAGCAGTACAATAGGGGTGAGTGGGGTGATTTGTGCCAGGGGCAAGTAGTGCCACCCATTGTTTCTAGAAAACTATAGAAGAACTTGATCATGTGACCACATACTTTTGAAGAACCATCCATTTTCTCCATCCTACAATGAACGGAGACACATGGTATGAAATATAAGCACATTTTAGCTCAAAACATGTTTTGATTCTTGTGTTTGAACAATCATAGATATGTATAGACATGTATTTTAGTGTCTTATTACACTTTAAACCCCAATTAGTTAGCAGAACTCAAAAAGTTTAAGACAAACCATTGCCTCAATTATTTTAAGTTGATGAAACTTCAAAAATATAAGTTTCCAGAACTTAAAATTTAGATGTTTATTAAAGTATACTTAAATTAAAAGTTAAATTACTTATTAACTTAGTATTCTAAGGTTCTGTCAGTCCTACTGGGAGACTAAGTCAGGGTTCAGTGTCTTTGTCCAAGGACACTTGGACATGTGGACAGACAGAGTCGGGACATGAACCTCTGACCCTTCAGTCATTGGACGACCTGCTCTACCAACTGAATCACAGCCGCCCCTGAATAAAATTACTGTGTTTTGTGATTGTAAATTTTTTGGTATAATAGATATTGGTGTTTATTTGGAGTTCTCTGAATTTGTATTTCATCATCTACTACATCAGTCAAGTTTATTTTTTTCAGTCATCCTTATTTGAAACAATAGAAATAACAGTACAATATCATTCTCAGCATTTAATGACTTAATTCCACTCAGTTGTACCTCATCTATGTTTTTAAATTATGTTCACTTATATCCACAATAGTTACCCTTATTAAAAAATATTAGTTGTAAGTACTTAAAAAGAAAAACATGTTAGAGCAACTTAATCCATTTGAGTTAATAGTACTATTTCTTAAACTTTGAGTATTCACCACTTAATATATTTAATTATTATGAACTCTTGAGTTTACAGTGAAGAATACATAATGAGCCTAAACAGTTAATATGATATGAGCTCTAAACTGCTGGATCATGCTATTTTTTTTCCAAATGGTGGAGCTGGGGTGATTTGTACTCATGATTATTTAAAATATGTATAATTTTATTATAATTGTGTACATTTAAATAAAAAAAAACCCTTTAAATTTAATGTATTGCTTTTAATCAGACCATAATGTGATATTTGTGCACATGCGTTTTCCATTGTGGGACAGTAATTTGAACCAATTCAATAGAATGTCCCATATACAATTTAGCATTCATGACAAATTATGACAATTAGTAGTGAATGTGGTTTTAAATGAAATATATATATATATGGTAGAAACATGAGCAAATGCATACTTGTCTCGTCTCGTCTCGTCTCGTCTCGTCGTCTAAACCCGCTTTATCCTCACTAGGGTCATGGGGGTCACTGGGGGCCTAATCCAACTACAATGGGAAACCCTGTATGAGTCTCCAGTTCATCTCAGGGCTGAACATATATAGATCACTCTCACATTCACACCTATGGGTAATATAGATTAACTAATTAACCTATGTGCATGTGTTTGGATGGTGGGAGGAAACTGGAGAAAACCCACCCAGACACGGGGAGAACATCCAAACTCCACACACAAAGATCTGGTGTGGGATTTCAACCATGATCCTTCTTGCTGTGAGGCACGAGTGCTACCCACTGCACCACCGTGCCGTCCACAAATGCATACAGTCCACAGGGAAAAGAAAGAAAAAAAAAGTTAACAACATAATGAGCAGGGTCTACTGGCAGCTCTCTAATTGCCATATGCATGTACTGACCTTGTTATCTCTCACACACATGCAAAGATAAACTCTAGGCCACACTCCGGTGTATGGAGGAGATGTTTTCATGTCACTTAATGTGTTTATCATCACACTTTACTTTCAGGGACTGAGGTGTAATGGGTTTAGATAAAAACAACACTACTATCTGTAAATGGCAGAATTGTGGGCCTCTGGGCAACAAATTAAATGTGAAAACCTGACACTGATCCAGACACTGAAGTAGTATTTTAAATATTTGATCATAATCTTTGTGATACTTTTTTTTTTTTTTTTGCAGTATTAAAAGACAAGGCAGAGGATAGTGATAAACATTTTCTCTGCTGTTTTCTAATATCTTATTGAATAATTAATTCTACATTTTCTCACCTCTGTACAATTGCACACCTAACAGTCACATACACCTACACATGTGCGAGCTTAAATGTTCATTATAATTTCTACAGTTAACATCATTATTGTTTGGGATGGTTATACAGTACTGTTTGAAATGTCTTAAACCACTGTTAGCTGTTGTTTTTACATGGCTGTAATGAGCACGATCTATGCAGTTTCATTATTAACCCATAAAGACCCAGTGTGACTTTTGTGCCAAGTGCCAAATGATTTTTTTTCCTCTATTGCAGACATCGCAGTGGGTGGTATTGGGTTTGCATTTTCAGCTGCTGGCTCATTTCCTACCCACAAAATGCATAGAATATGCATAGATGTATTTGGTCCCATTTTCAACTGTAAATCCCTCTCGCTTACAAACTCGTACCCAATTTTGGCATTTGGCAGCAACACTGTTTGGATGTACAGGTCAAGTGAGGGGCAAAATGACTATTTATTACTATTTTTGTGGTCACTCACTCTTCCTTTTCTATTTATATGTGGTTTTATTTTTATGCAATCATGAATTAAATACAGCTATGGATATGGATGGATTGTTGCTATGAATATAATAGTAGTGTATTGTCTGTATGTTTCTAATGATGAATTGTTGAATTGTTTGAGAATGTAATTTTGTAATTTGAGGACCCCAGGAAGAATAGCTACTGCATATTTGTTGTATCTAATGGAGGATCAAATGAACAAACAGGTGCCTCCATATAGGGAATGAAATGCAGAATTCTGAAATAGTTGTTTATGAGTCTAAGTATACCCCTAATGTCACTTCATAAAGACTGACAATCTGATGTACTGTTAACAGATGGGTCTATGTTTGCAAGAACATTTAAATTAAACTGAATGAGTAAGTGATCATGTGCAAACACACCTTACAAAAGTCAGAAACAATACCAGATTGCTGATATTAAATAAATAAGCTATTATATCCATGTTTAATAATCATTGTTCTCACTAATTGTGTTGTTTGCTACAGATTTTTGTTGAAGTGTTATATATATATATATATATATACTAGAAATAAATCTGTCAAAGCTGCAGTGGGTCATGTGAGGAAACCGAGACAAAAGCAAGATGTTAATGCTGCAAGTAAAGATAAGGTCTGCAAGTAGGAAGTGGATGCTGCAAGGACTGTAAGTGAAGATGATTCAGCTGAACAAGCTATTAACCGTTTGTGTTGTATAACCTCAGACTAACCCAACCCATGTAATTAGGGAATACTCAATTGTAATAAATAGAAGTTTGCAAACAGAGGAAACTTCAGAGTAGTGTGGACAGAGGTTATCTGTCACTGCTCTCCTCACGAGAAATGAATACAGATAGTTTGAACCTGACAATCATGCAAACAAAGCACTACTGGATACTGACAGCTTTTGGAGATAAAAATAAACTTACTGCTTTGGTTGAAGTCCATGGGGACTGCTCAGAATATCCACATTTTGTCACTCAAAAATGACGTTAGTAATGTGAAACATTTGATTAGAAAACACATGGTATCATCCAAACAGAATCTTGGGTCCACAATTATCAGTAAGATACTGATGCATAGTGAAGGAACGCGGTGTCTATTTCCACCTATTGACAGAAAATACTGTTTTTTTGTCTCGTCATCTGAACCCTTTTTATCCTCCCTAGGGTCATGGGGGTCACTGGGGGTCTAATCCAGCTACAATGGGCGAAGGCGGGGTACACCCTATATAATTCACCAGTTCATCTCAGGGCTGAACATATATAGACAAACAATCACTCTCACATTCACACCTATAGGCAATTTAGATTAACCGATTAACCTATCAGTGCATGTGTTTGGATGGTGGGAGGAAACTAGAGAACATGCAAACTCCACACAGAAAGGTCTGGTGTGGGAATCAAACCCAGGTCCTTCTTGCTGTGAAGCAGGAGTGCTAATGACTGCACCACCAAAACTGGCAATCAAAAATACAGCAATGAAGTTTGGAAGCTGGTAGAGTAGAGAGATAGCTTGTTGCTGTCGAGGAGCATTTTTAAATTTCACTTCATTGGTAGTTTGTTGAAAACAAATAAAACAAAAAAACCCAATGCACCCATACAAGGGCTGGGAGAGAAATCTATACAAATACACATAAAGAAATTATAATTTTATTTATTTTTTTTTTTTTTACATATGCAAAAAAATGATATTCTGAACCAGAATTTGATGAGGATTTAAAAAATACTGTTACTTTTTAGCCTTATACAGGTAGGTTTTGAGGGAAAATTTGGAATTTGTATTTTTTCCCAAAATCAGAACCAAACAAAGTGAAGCATCATTCGTTCTTCTGCTCCTCACCTGTGGATACATGAGGTCTGCGCAAACTGTTAGTTCATTTAAATCAGGCCTGAAAACATTACTGTTCACTGGAGCTTTTACTTAGATTCTCAATTGTTTTAAAATGTTCTCATGTCTCTTATTTTAATTGTCTTTTAATGAATCTTAATCATTTGAATGTTCTTATATGTTTTATGTAAAGCACTTTGAATCGTCCTGTACATGAAATGTGCTATATGCAATATGTCCCTAAAATATATTTCCTTGTCTCTCATTTATATTTTCCTTCCTAAAAATATGTCTGATCTGTCGGATGAAAATGGTGAAAGATTCCACCAGAATATAAGTGAGATGGAGGCACTTTGTCCCAAAAGAAAGTCTACACCAGCGCTACTGCCAACTATTGTTGGAGCCTTGTGTGTGATTCACAGACTTCCAGCCATAAGATCCAACAAAATGAAATATTTACTCCACCCCTGAAGGGGAGAGGGATATTATTTTTTGTTCAGTTTGTCTGTCAGCAGCTTTACACAAAAACTACTGGACCAATTTCCATGAAATATTCAGGAAAGGTGCAAGGTGGTCAGAATAGATCCCATTAAATTTGACTGAAAATAGGTCAAAGGTCACAGTCACCAAAAATGTGTGTGAGGGGGGGCGGGGTTTGTTATGTCTGGCACCACTTGCTATCAAGTAATATTCAATTGTATTCTGTTTGTTTCCACTTATTACTTGCTATTATATGGCAAAAAAACTGTTTAAATCCACATGTTGGATCTTAAAACAGATATGAAATTTGACTTGTACATTTGTTAAACCAATCTGTAAAAAACATTTTGTTCTACAGTATAAGTGGGATTAGCTTTTATTTACAACAATTTCAAAAAGGATGATGATAATGAACCTCCCATGATCAGTTGATTACCTTTTTACTTCAAAGGTGCGCGTGTGTGTGTGTGTTGAGCAAAAAATAATATTGCAGCAAGATGAAAAAATGAATGAATAGTACGAAAAGTAGAAAGTTATAGGAATAACGTTGCACAAAAGTACCTTCTCTCCATCTGTTTTTCATTCCTATGAGCAATAATACAGTAACAGGAGGCAATAAGTGACAGCAAGAAATGAAGACAATAATAATCAGAAGATGGAGGGAGGGGGGAGGAGAGAACAAACAGGTGTGTAGAGAAGGAAATCTTTGAGGCATAGGCATGTGACAAGAAGGGGAGGGTTACTGAAGTACAGGCATGACATGATGAAAAGGGTGGACAAGCTGCTGATCACACCTGTCTATCAAAATCTTATCACAGAGCCAGTAATCTACAAATGAACCACCAGAACAGTCATTCTATTATATTTAGGGCTTTAAATTAATGAAATAATTTAATCAGATTAATTATAGGGTTGCTTTGGATTAATTTTGATGAATTCTGATTAAATATACATTTTTATCTAGATTAATTCTATTCCAATTTGCATGAGCAGACTCAAGAAAGAAGGGAACATAACTGCATTTAATGTGTTTGTCAAAGCTAGGTGATGCATTAGTTGAAGTGCGAGCAGAATCCCAGACTAACGTATATTTCCTGTTAATGTGGTATTTTAAATTGGAAGTGCTTCAGTGAAAAGAAAAGTACATCTTGTAGAGTGTGTACAAACACGTTATGCCTGTTGACCTTTCTGTCTCGTATTTATTTATTTATTTTTTGGTACTTGAATTTCCCACGAAATATACAAAAATGCCTAAAGAAACGAAAAAACAATGCAGAGAAAAAATACACAAAACATGCTAAAAACTAATACAAAAAAGTGATGACAAATCCAAAACATATTCGAAAACTCTTCTAAAATACAGACAAAAACATTTTTAATTTTTAATCAAAGTACCTAATAATGATGATGGATTAATCTGTGTTAACTTTAATAGCCCGAATTATAATATGTATTTAATGTGGTTTTTAAATTCTGTCTGTCTACCTATCTATCAGTGACAGGGTGCGGTTGGGACCCAGTTTAGTAGTGTTTATTTAATTTTAACCAGCTGGAGAAGCGATGTGGGTTCTGGGTTGCACAAAGATAAACTGGGAGACAAGCAGAAGGATGGGAAAATGGACTAAAGGTATGCAGATATAATGGCAGACAGATGTAGTCCAGCACAGCGAGCAGGCAGGTAGTTATAATGAGGGATGGGCAGATGGCTGGGGACCAGGACAACAGACAGGCAGGTGTATCAGGAGACAGGCAGACAGATGTGGACCGGGAAATATGAACAGGCGGACATCCGGAACAGGGATACAGGCGAAGATGGAGCAGGATGTGACTGGAACTGAAGATTGGCAGTGATTAGAATATGGTGAAAACTGAACATATAGACCCATTCCATGATGAAACAATGATGACGTAATGTGGTTACATTGGTATGCAGCCTAATGCACTGCAGCTGAGTTACCAGGTGAAAAGAGTTGACCTGATGAGGTGGGTGTGGCCGAGTGAGTGACGGAGCAGACAGGTGAGAGGGGATTGGTTGAAAAGGTTTGGCAAGGTGAGGGAGAAGATAGAAATATCTATCTATCTATCTATCTATCTATCTATCTATCTATCTATCTATCTATCTATCTATCTATCTATCTATCTATCTATCTATCTATCTATCTATCTATCTATCTATCTATCTATCTATCTATCTATCTATCTATCTATCTATCTCTCTCTCTCTCTCTCTCTCTCTCTCTCTCTCTCTCTCTATCTATCTATCTATCTATCTATCTATCTATCTATCTATCTATCTATCTATCTATCTATCTATCTATCTATCTATCTATCTATCTATCTATCTATCTATCTATCTATCTATCTATCTATCTATCTAGTCCAAATTCTTATTATTTAGACAGAACTTACATATAAACTTAGATATAAACATATGGCCTTAGAAATGGAGTCTGCTAATATGGACTATATAATGAGGGCTCAGTATAAAACAGACTCTAATATGAAATCAATGTAGGCCTGTTGAAGTCTGATATAATGAACCATTAACTCACAAAAAGCCAGTGTGACTTTTGTCAGCTCCCAAGTGAAATTTTCTCAATACCCAACCTTTCTTAAGTGATTTATCACCATTTCTTTTACAATATTATCGATTGTATTTTGCATTTTATTTGTTTAAATCAGGTATTTTCTGATTTTAATTTTCTGATCATGAAGATGTTCTTAAAAGCTCAGGTAAAATTGACAGTTCTTATATCAAAATCAGACACAAATGCAGAAAGAGTGACTTTTTCAGTAAAATATATATCACTAAATGAACATGAACCAAACATTTGCATCCACTGTTTATTGATCCAACTCTATGGGTTTTACTATAGAAGACGACATCTCATGTGACGAGATATTGCGAGATTTAATTTAGCGAGATTTCTCGTTGCGTTAAAATTCTGTCTCGCCAGATTTGTTATCCAGAAAGCAGCCAGAATGACATCGAAAAACTCAAGTTTTCGACCCGTTTCCTCTCTACTTCCTGAACTCTTCCCGATGCTTTTCACTTCTGTTTTGTCTCCTCTGGTTTGCTTTGCTAGCTAGCTCCACGAAATTTTTTCAGCAAATGTGTGAGGTGATCAAGAATAGATCCCAATGAATTTAGGTGAATGTAGGTCAAAGGTCAAGGTCACAGTGTTTTTGCAATGATAATAGATAAAACGTGTGCAAGAGAGGAAGAATTTGCTGTGCAGGGCCTGGGTACTACTTGTTTTAAATGTATTTATGGAGAAAAAAAAAAATCAAAACATCCATGTTCATGCACCACTGTATTCACTTCACCTTAAGGGCACATGACATCGACACTGCCTTATATTTTTGCTCTAGCATCCAATTTCCTTGCTGTTACAGTACAGGCTGTCGGGTTAATAGGTTCAGTAGTAACCCTTGTGGTAAATTTGTTTCTCTGCAGTGGTTAAAGGAGTAATCAAAGAAGCTGATTGCAGGCCAGTCACCTGTCCTGATCCCTGGGGTCCACCGTGGGCTGACTGGTCACTGTGGCTCTGTTGCTGTTGCTACTCAGGCCAATACATGGCTAATTGAATGCTCTGGAGCTTTCAAAAAGGAGATGGAGGAGATTAGAGAGGGGAAAAAGCAATGTGATGGAGGGACAAAGGACACAAGGATTTAAAGATATATGCTGGATATTTTTATAGAATGTCAGCTGCAGACATTGTGAAACTGTTGATATAGCAACAAACTGAAAGCTGAGACTGCAGTGAGCGTCCACAGTTGCTTCCTGCATTGTGTTGTGAATCTGTGACTTAAATACCTTTCTGATATCCATCTCAAATGTATTTAAATGTAATGTCTGCCTTACAATAGCGCCAGACTAGATGCTGCGTTTGTTTTGAATAAGATTGAATAGGTCAGGTTTAGGTGCGATTTATTTATTTATTTATTTATTTATTCATTTATATTGTTTTTTTTTACATGTTGCTATTTGTGAAATGTGTGCAGCGAGGACAGTGAAATAGAAAGATGTTTGTTCCAAGTAGAGTACAGAGGTTCAAGGTGAAATAAAAAGAATATCGAAGCAGGACGGAAAAGAAAAAAAAATAAGTAGTGGGAAAAGTAACAGTGTAGAAACTTATGGGAAAAGAAGGTAAATGAAAATTTTGTCTCCATCTGTTTTTCATTCCAGTGAGTGATAATACTGTAACTGCAATACTCTTTAATTTAGTTGCTGAGATGTGAAAGTGTGGTATAAAAAGATTTGATTTTATCAAGAAAAACATCTAATCAAATGATCATTCATGTTGAAAGCAATGTCCCGAGAGAATATATTCAATAGTTAAAGTCGACTGAGTTTGCAGTAGATTTTCTGTGTAATGAGTGATTATAGAGCAAACACCATGTGGGCTAACACTGCAGGTGTGCTATTTTAACCTCTAAAATATGGTTCACATATGGCAAAGTTATAACTATTCACATTTCTTGCCAAGTCAGACTTTTTTTTTCCTACCCCAGAAGCATCATGATCGTGTATCTGCAAAATTACATCTATGACTGCAGTGCAATGTTAACACACTGAGGTGGTGTTGGAGTTGGGATTAGTTTTCTGTTTAGTTTGCTCACGTACTCTATCTTCTCCCACTTGGATTGAAAACAAGAAGAGTGAGAGAAAAATGATAATAAGTAAGGAAGCAGGTAAACAGAAAGCAGCAGTAATTAAATACAGAATTACACAGATATTTGGATTTTTCAGCATTTTTCATTACTTTTTGACTTTTTGTTTTCAGTTTGGTTGTTAAAAAATCATGAGGAGAGTTACATTTTTAATTCATAATTTTTTAAAAAGCATGATTTTATTTTAGTTTTTATTAGTTTTGAAACAAAAATCAGCATGTTCATGTCATTAACCTATTTACTCATCTAAATGGTTTGATCCACTAATCCTCTCAATACATATAAACAATTGGTGTAAAATGCAGTTTGTCATCTTTTCTTTCATTTGGACGTTCAGTGGCTCCGTAGTTAGAACATTTTAGTTTCACCAGTAAAATCCAGGTAGTCTGACAAATAACAGAATTTATAAATGCTTGTTTGTATGTTCAGACATTGATATCCTTGTATATACTTTATCTTCAATTTTAAGCAGTGAACTTTGCAGTTGCCGGTGCAGAACCATTCAGTTTTGTCACCTCCATAACCTGGTCACATGTCCAGGTTATGGTGACAGGGGAGTAGAACACATGACTGGGTTATGGAGGTGACAAAACTGAATGGTCCCGCAACTGCAAGCTTTACTGCTTAAGTATTGCAGATCAACAACGACTTGCAGCTCCACGGTGCGGAGCAGGTGAATCATTGAACCACTGGGGGAAAAGATAAGATAAGGCTTTATTAGTGCCACAGTGGAAAAATTCACATAGTTACAGCAGCCAAGGACAGTGGGAATAGTGTACAGTGGAAAAATAATATATGCAATGTACAATTTAAATATAATATAAACGGAAATATAGAAGATAAATTAAGTTTAGTGTTTACAGTGTCAAAAATGAACAAATTAAATAAAAAATATACCTAGTTTACATTGAAAAAAGCACAACACAGAAGATAACATTATAAGAAATGGTGATAAATCAATTAAGAAAGGTAAAATAGAGAGATGTATTCATTTGGGAACTGGCAGAAAAGTAGCAGTAGGTTTTTATGGGTTATATTTATTCAGCCTACTGTAATTCACATGGTCTGATACCACACCCTAAAATGCCCTGATTTTGTCTGTTACACATGTTTTTAGATAAGTATGGATTAATATAAATGAGCAACAGCTGTAATGACTAGTGTCTGATTATATTCTTATATTTAATCTTTTCATTTGGAGAACAAGAGACATCAAGAATGACGATCATTTTTAAGAATTCATTTTAAGAATGTTTCCCCCCCTCATTTCGGCTCCGTCAGTTTTAACCAGGACATGTACTCTATAAATATATATAAATAGATATATAGGGCAGCTTTGGATAGAGTGGGTTGTCCAATGACTGAAGGGTTGGCAGTTCGCATCCCATCCCTGTCAAAGTGTCCTTGGGCAAGACACTGAACCCTGAAATGCTCCCAGTGGTTGCATGGCAGCAGCCGCCCACTTGTGTATGAGTGATTGAATGAGTGAATGTGAGGCAAATGTAAAACACTTTGAGCACCATGAATGTGAAAAACGCTCTATATAAGTCCATCCATTCACCTTTTTTATTACAGTGACAGAGTTTGAAAAGTTTGAAGGACGTTTCTAAGCAGTCTGTAAAGCCACATTGAACCTTATGTCATGTTATATAAAGCACAGACTATTAAATCACCTCTCATCAAGTCAAAAGCAATAGAACATGAACTGAACTCCAAAATATGAAAGTAGGTTTTCAGCGTCGGAAACAGAACACGGACATTATGATGCCTTTAGTCTTTGCTCCAGTATTCTTTAACCGTCTGTTTTGTCTTTTATCTTCTTATCTTGTTGCATTTTTTACATCATTTTGATCATGTATTTTTATTGATTACATTTTTTTTTTTTTTTATATCATCTTTGTCTCACATCTTTAGCGTCATCAAAGACCAGTGTTTGATATCATTTTTTTCTGATTCCATTTGTTGGATGTGATGTGAATCATCTTTTCTTTTGTGTTATTCTTCTAAGCTGAATTGATTGTGATGCTGTGAAGGTGTGTACTGATGCAAAAAGAAAACTGATTGACTTTCACATCAAAAAGTAAAGTGTATGTTTTGAGAAATATAAGGATTAGAAAGTTAGAGTTAGACAAGTAAAGGCATTTGTGTTAATATGTACGAAGTAGTGATTGTCAGAAAAATAAACACTCAAGTAAAGCACAGGTATTTGAAAACTCAGCTTAGATATAATCACTAACATTACTAATTTTTTGCAACCTTAGACATTCAAAACAGAGACTTTTTTTGTTAAAATTTTTCTTTTGATGATATGTACTATGTTGCAAATAAACATCAATTTTACATAACATTTAGCCTATATAATGTATATTATTATTAGCAGAAAGGCCAGATGTAGATTACTTCGGGTGACCATATTGTTAGAGCCGGACACACAGCTCTAAAACCGGACTTCCCGCATGTCTGTCACTTGTCCCCACTTTTTACATTTTGTCCTTAGGATGAAATGTAAAAAAGTGCAGATGCGTGACAGATGTCAGACAGTCTGGTTTTAGAGCCATGTGTCCGGGAAAACCGTCTGGGAAAAGAGACGACATGGTCACCCTAGATTACTGCACAAAGTGAGAATTTTATTTTCCTTCGTCAGGATATGTGTAGTCAAACCAGCTTGTATTTACAAGGCTACAACTCAAACTATGTACTAGAAAAGCACTCAGAAAGTGCAAACTCCACAAAGGCAGATCAACCCCCACCCTAAATGATCTAAATAAGCGATAGGTTTCACTATCACTTCTGCGAGCAGTGGTCTGTCCTGACCAAACAACTGAAACACACATGTGGTGCAGTAATTATGAAAAAGCTGCAGCATCTTAAACTGGCTTAAACTGGTTGTTCATTATGTATTAACCATTTGTTACTGATTTGTTAATGTCTTGTAAAGGTTCATACTAGTGTCTTCCAAAGATAAATGTAAAATTTGATTATTTTTAACCAACAGGTGCAGTGTTTGTATATCTGCTTTACAGGTAAACAAAGAAACAGTTGTAAACACTGCACCTGTTGGTTAAAAATAATAAAATTTTACATTTACACTAGTATGAACCTTTACAAGACATTAACAAATAGGTAACAAATGGTTAATACATAATGAACAACCCATTTATAAATGGGTAATAAATGGTAAATACATAGTGAATTGTGTGTAGGTATTATAAAGTGTTACCAAAATGTTTACTAACTTTTTAAGCACTAATCCTATCAATACCAGTTTGTCAGTTTTTCATGGTCATCAGCTATGACTCATTTGGACGTTCACAGGCTCCATAGTAAACATGTTAACATCGTCATCTACAACAAAACCCAAGTAGTTTGATAAATGACAGAGGATGGAGACACTTGTTTTATGTTCAGTTAATGACATACAGTATTTTCTGATAAAGACACTTTTTTTTCAGTTTTCTCTATTTCTTACATAACATTTTTTTACTTTAATCTAAGCTTTTATAACTATCTACATGATCAGTAATACAGGACAATTCCAGATTATCACTTAAACAATGCAAAATGCAGAGGAAAATATAATCAATGCTGATGAAACTGCGAAAAAGCAAGACAAAAATTATTTTTTTGGAAGTGCCACAAAAATAGCACTGGGTTAAGACGAGGACAAGGATGTATTTTGCATAAGAGAATGATGTCGGTTGAAGGGTCATTCTGTCAACATGACTGATATCAACAATCTTCAATATACTTTAGCAAAACTACATGAATAACCGCCGCCTCCATGTCACAGTAACTTGACCTCAGCGTCGTAGAACTGAATACTTATGGGGACAACATGCAGAGGAAAAATCTCTGCTGTGCATTATCTCAGTGAGAAATCTGCCGTTCCCTCTTTGCTGCAACAAATGCTTCACAAAGCATTTTTAGACCTAATAAAAAAAATAATAATAATAATGCACCGCATGCAATTTTTTCCCTGGTGAGCGATCCATTTTGGTGCAAGCTGTGGCCAGTTGTTTCGCTCTGATTATCGCAGTGCCATTGAGCTTTTCACCTTGAATGTCCAGTCCTCTCTGCAGCTTCGACTTTGTTTTGGAGGACAGAAAGTCTGGAAGAAGTCATTAATGGTGAATAATGTCACATCAGAGAGAAAATTGGTTAGATGCACATTTTAATTTGCTTTATACCATTAGCAAAGTCACTGTTTGTTTGCTGTTTTTTGTTGACAATGAGCCAAAATGAAAATTCATGACTATTTTCTTTCTGCTTTTCCTTTCAGTCAGGTTTTGAGGCATTAGGAAATCCGATACTGATGCAGTTAGACGGCACTTTCGACAGTCAGGGAGTCAGCGTGGATATTTATGCCACTCAGACACAGAAAGGCGTTTAGATCGGCAGGTATAGACTGCTGCGTGGAGAATACCAAACACATTCAGTCAGTGCCATTACAGCCCTACAAACACAGACAGCATGGCAGATTAGCCACTCTCCACTGACCAGAGGCAGTGGACGAGCCAACGGAACCACAGAGAATAACTGGATCATTTAACAATAGTTCCCTCTTCCTGGAGAGGAGGTGAAGCGGGGTAAAATGTTAAAATATATGGCTGCCAGAAGGACAACAGTGAGCACTAGAGGATTGAACATTGCAGAGTTTGTTCGTACAGTATCTGTTGGTGACATTCCAGTCACAGTAAAGTCAACAGTGAAAATGCTGAGCTTTAGGAGATGAACTAAGTGTTTTGTAATTTCAGTTTACGTGATCAAAATACAAATCGGGTCAAACGTTTGAATGTTAAATTACCCAGAATGGTGTAATTTCAGCCTCATTAGACATCCGCTGCCTATTAATTCTATTAGAATCAGTGTCATGATGCAGGGTTTCTGGTTTGGATATTATCCGTGACCTGATGCTCAACAACGTAAGAGATGAGCAGCACTTAATAATCACTTTATAAATGTAAGGAAATGTCAGCAGCAACAGTGGGAGTTATTTCACTTGAGCAGTGGAAGAAGTATTCAGAGCTTTACCTGAAGCAGTACGTGGTTTTCAAATAGTGAGGTGGGTCTCCCGTGGGGGGCGCCAGAGGACTTCAGGGGAGGTGTGGCGTGAAAAAAAATAAACCTGAATAAAAAAAGTGTAAACATGTGTTTAGCTAATTCTAGTAGACGTGGTTAGCTAACTACAGTAGATGTGGTTAGCTAAGGTAGATGTGGTTAGCCAACTACAGTAGATGCACTTAGGTACAGTTGATGTGATTAGCTAACTACAGTACATGCAGTTAGCTAAGGTAGATGTGGTTAGCTAACTACAGTGGATGCTGTTAGCCAACTACAGTAGATGCACTTAGGTACAGTTGATGTGATTAGCTAACTAAAGTAAATGTGGTTGGCTAACTTCAGTAGATGCCGTTAACTACAGTAAATGTGGCTAGCTAACTACAATAGATGTTAGCCAACTACAGTAGATGCACTTAGGTACAGTTGATGTGATTAGTTAACTACAGTAGATGTGGTTAGCTTACTACAGTAGATGTGGTTAGCCAACTACAGAGATGCAGCTAGCGAACTATACTTGTTTTGTGTTGTATATAATCTCCTCTTGCTTCTTTGTCTAGAGCGAGTTTGTCTGCCTTTCATGGATCAAATAAGCATTCCCGTATCTGGTCTGGTCTTGTCCGTGGTTTCCTGTTTTTTTTGTTGGTTGTCTATCCCCGGTCTGTTTTGTCATCTCATTATTGCATCCTTCGCCTGCCCTGTTATGGTTTCTGGATCCACATTCTGACCTTCGCCTGGACTCTGGTAACACATTTTGGTTTTCCAGGTGTAGTTTTTGTGACCATCTGGTTCTGACCCTTACCTGGTTTTTGACTACTATTTTGCCTCACCCTTTAGATGCTGTCCCGAACCACCTGTTGATCCACCGTACAGAAATCCAGTCACCTGTGAAATACAGTTATTATAATAAATCACTTAAAAAAATGTTTCTGTATTTAAGTTTTGCTTTTGGGTTCATATTGTTTCTGAACACGTATCACATTTAGTTCTAGTCCCTTTTCCTGGGCTGGAACATCTCCTGTAATGTGTAGGGGAGCATGTGGTCATGGGCTTTATACATTATACAGTCTCTCCAGAATTTGAGATTGTCCTAAAATGTCTGATGCTGCATGAGGTTTTCTGAAAAATTGCGATGAAAGTTGCGGTGCTTTTTAGGCTTTTATTGCGGGAGGAAGTGAAAGTTGTGATAAATAGTTGCGCTTTTCCATTTTTTTTTTTTATCAATTTTAAGTCATATTTCAAATATTTAGTTACTGGAAAATTAATTCAAAGTCATGGTGATATGGTCCTCAAAACTACCTTTTACCGAGATGGCAAATAAATGATTATGAAGATTACAAAAGTGCAACAAAATATACTATATATATATATATATATATATATATATATATATATATATATATATATATATATATATATATATATATATATTTTTTTTTTTTTTTTTATTTTATTTTTTTTTTTATTTTTATTTTTTTCCCAAATGCACCTTTTGTTCAAAGGTTAAAGTTCATATGACCTCACAACACTACATGAAGTTATAAAACATAATATAAATGTCTCAGCCACTCAAATAAAAAACCCCATTATTACTAGTATTTTGTACTGTGTAGTAGAGACAGTTTCTCTGACAAAAACAGAACACTGAGATATTAAGACAACCTTTCAAATATGGCAAATAAAATATTACCTGGATGATAAAAATGCAGCAAAAAAACTACTCTTCCAAATGCACCTGTTGGTACTAGTGCATAATTTTAGTCATCAAATGCGAATTGCTGGCTGCACACATGTTGCTTCGTACTGTAATATTTAGTTACAGGAAAATTAATTCAAACTCATTACCTTACCTTACCAAATAAATGATTATGAGGATTACAAAAATGCAACTTTTTTTTTTCCCCAAATGCAGCTGTTGGTTCAAAGGTTAAAGTTCATATGACCTCACATTATTACATGAAGTTATAAAACATAATAGAAATGTCTCAGCTAGTCAAAAAGACTAGTACTAGTAATGTGTACTGTGTAGAAGAGGCAAAAATAGAACAAAGACACTGAGATATTAAGACAACCTTTCAAATATGACGAATAAAATATTACCTGGATGATAAAAATGCAGCAAAAAATACTCTCCCAAATGCACCTGTTGGTAAAAGTGCATCATTTTAGTCGTCAAATGTGAACTGCTGGCAGCGCACATGTTGTTTTCGATTGTAAGGTAAATAGGAAAAGGCTCAAGACGTCGCAAATGGTTGGTCACATTTTGTGGGAAAGTCACAGTGATTAAAATTGGTTAAAATTGCAACATCGCGAAATCCTAGAGGTTCTGCTAATTCCAGTTGAAAATGAAACTTAATTCCAGAAAGATTCACTGGTTTATTCCCATCTTAATTTCCGAATTCGATAAATCCTCTGCCATGTAAACAGTTCATTCCACTTTAACATCATTCCCATGGGCGTCACACCTGTGGGGGATGGGGGTGTTGCGACACCCCCACTTCTCCAACCAGATGATTTCATACCCTCCACTTTTTCCTGAGTTTATATATTGTATCGTTACTGGATCCAGGAAACAGACAGAGTTGGTCTCACCTACTTTTTATTTCAGGATAAACAGTTACTGTCAGTTGCAATCACACCAAACAAACATCAATAACATTTCGGGGCTGTTACAATATCTATGGTTTAAACTCTTTACCCGCCCCGGTAGCACAACAGCATATGTAAATGAAGCGCACCTCAGTTCACCAGGCGAAATGTAAACAGCTCTTCTTCATGGTGTTAACAAACAGTCATTAACCAGTAAGTAATGAGAAATGTTACCATTGTTAAACTAAGTTAAATAAACTATGTCTTGTTCTGTGACATTTACTCTAAGACAGTGGTTCTAGAACTTTTTTCAGTGATGTTCCCCCTGAGGAACATATTTTTAGTCGTCTCCCCTGACATGGACAAAACATTTTTGTAAGAAAAAAGAGGAACAGTGTCTGTAAAATCATTGTCTGATTTTTTAAATTCAAACTCATATCAGTTTTTTTAATCTCAGAATTTTTACTTTTTATCTCAGAATTTTGACTTATGAATTGAATAAATGTTTAACTGAGGAAAAACACATTTTTGTTATTATTTTCAACCATATATTACTTTTTTTAATATAAAAAAGGAATCATTAATGGATAATTGTTCATTAATTTTCCGATGTTCATGTGCCACAACCTAGAACACCCTACATTTTAAATGGCTGTGACGCCCTTGGTGAAGCACAAGTGTAAAAACAAAAACACATGTACAAGTACCTGAGGTACACTAACACTCAGGTACTACTGTTTCACTCATGTCTTCTTATGAATGCAATGTGACCTGCGGTTTGCGCTGTATTCAGCCATATCACACTGCGTGGAATCTGATCCAACCTCTAAAGGATTAGTCTGTGCTGCATTTTGATTCTGATATCAAAGCTGAATGTGACATTTAAAGAGCTGACACATGTCCTTCTGCATCACAAACACACACTGACACCACGAAAGCCATATTTAGCTGAAGAACAAAGAAGGAAACATGACAGTGATACAAACGGACTGCAGAGTTCGTCATCCTCATGCTGTTGTTTTGGTCCTGACAACCAGTACAGAAGATTTGAAATATAATCAGAACTTTGCAAACTTTTTTTTTTCCTTCCCCTTTAAATTCTCCTCACATAGCTCCCTTTGCCAGGTTATTTGTTAAAGTGTTTTGCTTCCTCACTGCTGTTGAATGATACAGAGATTTATTCTAACTCCTGCTCAGGTCAAAAGCCTTGTTTTTCTTCCGGTTGCAGCTTAATAATGTCCATAACGAGAGCTGACAGAGAATTAATATAAATTAAAAAGGACCAAAGAGTGCCTACAAACTTGTCTTCATTAATAGGTAAGTGACAATATAATTTTTTGTGGTGTGCTCTTGCCAACAGGCTCATAGAATAAGCTGTGTTCAGGCTGCCATCCTGTGAGTTATTTCATTGTTTTTGAGCATAATTAGCTTTCGATAAAGCTTTATGAGGGGGTGTAGATGCAGGCAGGAGAGAGGAAGGGTAAAATAAAACAGCTTTAACAGCCTCAGGGAGCCATCTTCTCGCTGTGGGGGCTTCAGCTCTTCACGTCGTGTATTAGGTTATTTTAATTTGGAGAGTGGTATCTCTTGCAGAAGGGGGGGGAGGGTACTCTCTTTGATGTGTTCTCCTCTGTGGTTTCTACTGAACCTTTTTACATGGAGGTGCTCCG